>CM069904.1:3849848-4449848 GCA_036172215.1 Camellia granthamiana | reverse complement strand
TTAAATCATCAAGAAATCTCTTAATCCAAACAGCTTCAGAAGTTGCATTACTACATGCTATGTATTCAGTTTCCATTGTACTTTTAGCCACACATGATTGTTTTCTACTACACCATGAAATTGAGCCCCCACCTAAGAGGAATACATAACCTGATATGGATTTTCCATCATCAATGTCTCCAGAAAAATCAGCATTTGAATAACTAATGAGTTCTAAATTTTCATTATTATATTGATGGGTTAGTTTGTAATCTTTAGTGCCTTGAATATATCTTAAAATTCTTTTTAACAACTGCCCAATGCAATTCTCCGGGATTACTTTGTTAGACAATCTTTATTGTATTTAAAAATAACTTCTGTTTATGTACTTAACAACAAACGGTCCAAAAGAAATAAAGGAAATGAGAGGGATTGTTTGATTACAAAAATCAAACTAGTAAATAAAAATAAATAAATTAAAAAAAAAGATTTTTATTTTGTTACAAAAATAAAATCAAAATCTGATATAAATAAATAATAGAACAGAAAATAAATTGACAACTTACTTTATTAATTTCTCGAACAAAGTTTTGATCAAGTCTAGTGTTTAACACTATGTCCTTAAGACAGATTCGTCCTCTCCACGGTGCTTTCAGATTGTGGACATCTATCTCCAAGGATAAAATGATCAACAGTGAATAGTAGTAGCACTACATACTATTTATACAACGAACACACTTTGTGTTTACACTCTTTCTCACAAAAAAATAATGCAGCAAAATGTAGAAAGTAATTGCAGAATTTTGGATGAAAATTGGAGTGAAAAAAACCAAGTGAGGAACTGCCTATTTATAGATGTAAAGGTAGATGTACAGTTTGAATTAAACAGGTGCAAAACCTGTTTGAACAGGTATTATATTTGTTCAGTTTGAATGAACTAGTAATGTGGCTATCGGGTTTAAATTCAAACAGATATGAATCTGTTTAGTTTAAATTCAAATAGATATTCATCTGTTCGGGTGGGGAAAATCGGATCCAATTTTGAAATTAATTTTCGAAATTCAAATTCCAAAAAATTAGAATTTACTTTTAGAAAAATAAAATTAAAATGTTTTTGGCCCAAAAAGATAAGTATTAGACCGGACAAGTCCAACCCAACCATGCACCCTTGCCCAAGCCCAGCCCAGCCTGCTCTGACGACCAGTGGCGATGGCGCGCGCGTGTATGTTTATTTTTGGTCCAATGGGTCTAGCCCACTTTGCCTATAACCTCCCCCTCTATAAAACTTGGGTACCCTTTAGGGCCTACCCCAAGTTCCAAACTCAAGCCTTATAAACCCATTCAAAGTATGCCCACCAAATCAATGTGGGACAAGCATTAAACCATACCTTTAGGAAATTTTACCAAAAACACCATTTTCATGGAGCTCTCTTTGGCTTCAATTTCTCATTCACCCGATAATGGTTTTGAGCAACCAAATATACTACGTGAATCACAACGCGGTATAGAACGCGTTACCACTTTGACCCGCCAACTTTGGCGCATGGGTCCCACCTAAAAATAAGATCCAAGTTGAGGAAAAATTCTGTTTTTTCAAAACTTCCAAAACCTATTTCTAACAATCCCCCACATAAATGGAATTTGATGACAACGGAAATGCAACAATATGCAGAATTTGTCGAAAGAGTATAAATCGAAAATATCTTACATCAAGATAGGTAGCTTTTGGCCTTGAGCCTTCCCTAGTGATATCGTATCGGACTTACTAGCTAACCAATGGACGTGATGCCTTGAATTGTTCAGCCGTTTGTGTAAGCCAAGACAATAGATTTCACATAAAATATCTCCTGACACATTGTGGTTCTCACGGTTGTGTTCATTTTGGCCTTGAACACTCCTGGTTGTTCATGAGTGCTTTCTAGAGAATTTATCCTCTTTATTCTCATAGAATCGGCCCTAGTTCGACACTCATATAGGTGATTCTTATTATAAGTATCTCTTTATACTCGTCTTGATTTTTATGCCTAAATAAAGATATAAGTAATCATTAAAAACGAAGCTTATCCTTAAACCCCTGCATACAACATATGTTACAGATATCACTCTCACCATAGGAATGGGTAGGGAATTTTAATCCTTTGGTGATTTTTGGCGAGCCACACATAACTAAGTTATCCCTTTGAACTTAGTTCTTGAGATCTCCAGTCATATAAGTAGGGTTACCATTATGATGACTCTTATGTAATAGGCTTTAATTCCATCCCCTTCGATGAACTATACACTTGCTCTTTTGTCAAACCTTTTGTTAACGGATCCGCAATATTCTCTTTAGATTTTGTATAATCTATTGAGATTATTCCATTTGAGAGAAATTGCCTTACGGTATTATGTCAACGACGAATATGTCGTGACTTACCATTATACATATGATTATGTGCCCTGCCTATTGCAGATTGACTATCACAATGAATGCAGATAGCTGGCATAGATTTTGGCCACATTGGAATGTCTTCTAAGAAGTGGTGAAGCCATTCTGCTTCTTCTCCTGCTTTGTCTAAAGCAATGAACTCAAATTCCATTGTGGATCATGCGATGCATGTTTGTTTCGTGAATTTCCAAAAAACAGCAGTGCCTCCCAGAGTAAAGACATATCCACTAGTGGATTTCGAATATTTAGTATTCGATATCCAATTGGCATCACAATAACCTTCTAGTACTGTAGGCTATCGAGTAAAGTTCAAACCATGATCACGGGTAAATCTTAGATATCTAAGAACCTGAATGATCTCTTTCCAATGGTATTCTCCAGGATTACTAGTGTACCTACTCAATTTATTGACATCATAAGCTATATCAGGATGAGTGCAATTCATTAGGTACATTAGGCTTCCAATGATTTGGGTGTATTTCAATTGAGGCACCGCATCACCTTTATTTTTCGATAAATAAAGACTGATGTCTACAAGTGTTCTAGCTACATTCATATAATCCTTGATATATTTACCAAGAATTTTCTCAATATAATGAGACTGAGATAATGCATATCCATCAGATATTTTAGTAATTTTCATTCCTAATATTACATTTGCGACCCCCATATCTTTCATATCAAATCTTTTATTCAACATTTGCTTAGTTGATTTGATCATGTTTTGACTGCTTCCAATGATAAGCATGCCATCTACATAAAGACAAACGATGACATAACCTTTGTCAGTGTTTTTAACATAGACGCATTTGTCACATTCATTTATCTTAAACCCGTTAGTAAGCATAGCATGATCAAAATTTTCATGCTATTATTTAGGAGCTTGTTTTAATCCATAAAGAGATTTTACAAACTAACAGACTTTCTTTTCTTGCCGTGGCACTACAACCCCTTCGGGTTATTCCATAGAGATCTCTTCATTTAGATCACTGTTTAAGAAGGCTGTCTTAACATCCATTTGATGTATTTCTAAATTATACAATGCTACTATAACAATAAGCATGCGAATGGATATTATTCTTGTCACATGGGAATATGTGTCAAAATAGTCCAAACCTTCCTTTTGTCTGTAACTTTTTACTACAAGTTTTGATTTATACTTGTCTATTGAACCATCTGCTTTCATTTTTCTCTTGAATATCCATTTATATCCAAGAGGTTTAGAACTGGATGGAAGATCCACCAATTCCCAAGTGTGATTTTGCATAATGAATTCAATTTTATTATTAACAGCCTCTTTCCACAAAGGTGCTTTAGGACTTGTCATTGCTTCCTTAAAGTTTTGAGGTTAATTTTCTAACAGGTATGTTAGAAAATCTGAACCAAAGGATTTTGATGATCTTGCTCTCTTACTTCATTTTGGTTCATTATCAGTTAAATCCTTTTGGTTGAGACCATTACTAGTCTCTTGTGTTTGATTGTCATTAGTCTCTTGACTTTGTGTACAATCATAAGTTTTTTTATGTGAACTTAATTCCTATCTTTTCTTGTAAGGAAAGATATGTTCAAAAAAAACAGCATTCCTTGACTCTATAATAGTGTTCACATTTATATCAGGTATTTCTGATTTATAAGTCAGAAACCGATATGCACTACTATTCTGAGCATAACCAATGAACACACAATCCACTATTTTTGGTCCTATTTTAGTCTTTTTAGAAACATGAACTTCCACTCTTGCTAAACACCCCCACACTTTTAAGTATTTATAGGAAGGTGGTCGACCTTTCCACAATTCATAAGGAGTGCTGTTGGTTTTCTTGTGGGGTATTTTGTTAAGAACATAATTAGCAGACAATATTGCTTCCCCCCACAAGTTCTGCGGTAAGCCTGAATTTAGTAACACGACATTCATCATTTCTTTAAGGGTTCTATTCTTCCTTTCAACAATTTTATTTTGCTGTGGAAAATAGGGTGTTGTAGTTTGGTAAATAATGCCATGTTGTGCACAATGGTGCATCATATTCACCACCCCTATCACTTCTAACCATTTTAATGGTTTTACCAAGTTGATTTTCAACTTCAATTTTGTAGAGTTCAAACATTTCTAAGACTTCATCTTTACTTCTAAGTAAATATACATAACAATATCTTGTGTAATCATCAATAAATGTTATGGAATACTTTTTGCCTCATCTAGTTTGAACAAATTTAAGATCACATACATCAATATGAATTAATTCTAGAGGTTCGGTTTTTCTTTCAACCAATCTAAATGGAGCTTTAGTTAGTTTCACTTCTATACAAATCTCACATTTGTAATTAGGATCAATTTTAAACTTTGGCATATAATCCAAACCAATTAATCTACACAAAGCATCAAAATTTACATGTCCTAATCTACCATGCCATAAATTCGACTCAAGAATATAATCAAAAGATGTGTTATTATTATTAATAGCAAGTTTTGGTACAACCGTCATTACATTCAACTTGAAGAGACCATCACTCATGTATCCCTTACCAACATACATACCACTCTTTGTTAATACAAATTTATCAGATTCAAATACAAGCCTAAAACCATTTTTACTTAACAAAGAACCAGAAATTGAATTCTTCCGGATGTCTAGTACATACAATACGTTGTTGAGGGTAAGTTCCTTCCCTGATGTCATTTTCAAGATCACCTTTCCTTGTCTAGCCACAGTAGAAGTAGAAGAATTTTCCATGAAAAGTTATTCACAATTTGTAGCCTTATTATAAGTAGTGAACATCTTCTTATCTGTGCAAATGTGTCAAGTTTCCCCAGTGTCAACCCACCATTCTTTGGGATTTCCAGTCAAATTAGCCTCAGACACCACAGAAAAGAAATTGATGTCATTTACCCCGTCAGCGATGTAATCAAGTTCTGTCACAATGGCTTGATTGGTAGTCTTTTTGCTTGTACTTCCGCCATCCTTCTTAGGCTGTGGCAATCAGAAGCTCAATGTCCGATTGTGGACGCGCCCCGCGTGAGGGCCTCACCCCACAGTTCAGACTCAATTTTTCATGGTTCTTAATCTGAACCAAAGAGTCCAAATCCGGCAAATCGCTTTGAGAAAACAGATTTTTAGAAAAGAAATGCCAAACATGGACTGTTTTGCCAGATACAGAGTCGCCACCTAAATATTTTTTAATGGGGGAATTTAGGAAACCCTGACTCATTTGCCTAAGGCCACATGTCCGTCATCATCAAAGTTGCCTCGACTCGGGAACTTGGGTACGATTGGGGAAGGTCAGCTATGAGCACCCCCTCTCACCCGATCCGAAGATCGGCCTCTACTAACCTTGATATCTTGTTTTGAAAACATATGCGTTCTTATTCCGGTTAATTAGCTAATCTTACTACGTGATGCGTACAACACAAAAGTATAGACTAAATCGCCTAATTTGGAACAAAGCATTGCATATCCGCCCGTTTGGAAAATGGTTTGAAATTTGCTACTCGCGAGTAGGCTCAAATATGGATTTCAATGAGTTGTCCCAACTCAAACAATCCAGCCTTCACCCGCAGGCATTCAAGCAGTTTATATCACATAAGCATTTAGCCATATGGTAAGCATGTTAACATTCACACTCATGCAAGATGCTAAAGCATAAAACACTTACAGTGTACTCCAAGCCAAAACAATAAACTAGTTAGTAATCATGCGTGATCCTAGTTCATGTTAAAATGGCTAATGCGTCGCATACAGAGTGTCACTAGAATAGGCTCGGCTAATCTAAGGATGACATGTGAAATGCACAGATAGCATGTATTCAAGTTAGATTTGAAATACTATGCTGTTAGCATGATGCGCCGAGCCCGGTGCATGCAATACTGATGAATGATGCACGCATGCATAGCATAAGGATGCCAAATTAAACATGCCCTAATACTAACCATTGAAAGCAGGTAAGTAAAAGGGAGAAAGAAGTGGGGGTTGGAAGACATGTACACACGCATCCACATTTATTACAAATTTGCCCTTGCTCGGAGGGACCGAAAGAATAATACAAATTTAACTAACCTACAAGCTAATTAAATATTACAGACAAATTAAACTAGTTAAGAAAATTAACTAATCTAATAAAAGCAATAAACAGCCTCGGGAAGAGAGCCCAATGCAATGCGTGCTCGGCTCCGCTCGGAAGTCCACTGCCATGCACAAGTTGCCTCTGTTTTCCCTGCCTGGCACCTCTGGAAATTGCACAAACTCCAGGGTTGCTTTTATGAGTGCTGTGGAACACCACCGGCTGAGAGGAATGGCCACCGGCCAAGGGGAATGGTCACCGGCCACTGATTAAGATATCGACCATTGATGGATGCCGGTCAGCATTGGAGATGGCCGGCCGGCCAAAGCTTCCTGCAGAATTTGTTTTTGATAGCAGCAGAGGGCAAAACATAGCATGGCAATGCATTTCAAGCAATGTATGCACCAACCACACTCCTTATCATATTCATGACTCAAAGGAGGATGGGTCTCGATTCTCGGACCACCAATCGCGCATTTCAATGCGTGATGGCCCAAGAAACCAAGTATGCATTTTGATATGGAATGCAATGCACATAATCAAACAAAGGGGCTCAACCTCTATCATACTCAACTCAAGAGGTGAAGCATGCATGCAAATGGAATGCAACCTAGACATGGAGGCTAAGTATGCAAAATGAGCATGTAAGGCATGTGACAACTATGCTAGTGGCAAACATGCAACAATATGTAAAGTGGACTAAGCATAGGAACAATGCAAAGCAACTTAACCAATGAAATACATGCCAAATGCATCATGATTTCAAGCAAACAATAACATGTAATAGGCCAAGTATGCAACAATGCACAAGGCAAGCATGCTATAACACATGAAGGATGGACTTAAACTAATTTAGGCAGCCCTCAAACAAGCCTAAAACAGTGGCCATAAACTATGGAAATGGGGCCAAATGCACATACAAGCATGCATGCATGCATGATCCAATTCCTAAGCATCAAAAGGCAACTTTTAAGCACACTTAAAAGGGGCTAAACATGGACAAATGGCATGCACATTAAGCTCTGAAATTGCATAAAATAGAGGTGCCAAACCAATAAATTAAAGCAAACAAAGCAGGCTCATAACATCCCACAGTCAAGGCCTACAAGCTAGAATGCAAAGAGGCTATGCAAATCATGTTGAGCATGACCAAAGAAAATGAAAACAGAGCTAAGGCACACTGAAATATGCACAAACGCTTCACAAAGCTTGGCCAAAACCATGCAAGAACAAGGATCAAAGCTTAAAGCATGTTAAGGCCAAAACATGGCATTACAAGACAAGTATGCTAAGCATGCATGGCATGTCTAAACCAAGTAAAAACAGAGCTATATTATGACATAATAAGCACAAAAAATAGCTAAGGCATGGCCATTATACACTTAAACAAGATGCTCACACATGAGGCAAAAATGGCCCTTTTCAAGGACAACAAGGAGAGGGGGTGGCCCTCTCCTTCTTAGGACCTCAAGGCACCATCCTCACCACTGAAATCCCTCAAGATTTCAGTGGTGAGGAGGCCCAAACACAATGGTCCCGGAGCTCACCAAAATGGCACAAAAAGGGGTCAAATAAGCCTTAAGAGGGGTCAAACAACCTCAAAGCTCAAAACACCCTTAACCAACTATTTAAAGCAATGAAAAACAAGACTTTTATGTGTTATATGTAAAGCCTAAAAATAGTTGCAAGGTAGTCAAAAAAACTATGCAAAAATAGGGAATAAAAGGGGAAAGTGGTTACCCTTGTAGACCCTCTTCAAAAATGGTGGACCAGAAGCTTCCTTAGGTCCAAACTAGCTCCAAAACTTCAAGAACAACCTCCAAGGACCTCAGCTCCAAGAGAAGGTGTAATGGTGGGTGTTTGTGTGCAATACTAAGACTAAACACACACAAATATACAAAGAGAGAGATATAGAGAGATAGGATATATGCAAACCCTAACCCTAGAACTCAGAGCTCTGGAAAAATGTTGTCTAACCTAAAAGAGCAAGAAGAGGCTTCCTCTTATAGAAGATTCAATCTTGTAAAGCTTCCAAGGCAAGCTAACAAGATTGAAATCCCTCCATACACGTGTATAGAGGGGAGCAAAGTGTATGCCAGCTAGCACAGCTAGCATAAAAAAATCTGCAAAAGCAGATGAACAGTGGTTGGCCAGCCAAAAATGCAATTTGACCAAAAAAGATGGCCGGTCGACCATCCAGAGTACCGGCCGGCCAAACATTTAGCCGGTGGCAACAAAACACAGCCGGTGGCCTCAAGCCATGGCCGGTGGAGTGTGGGGATGGCCAACAAGCCATTCCCTGTCCCCCAAAGCAAAACATAGGTGTTTGGTGCAAAACCAAACACAAAACAATCGAGTCGAGAGATCCTGAGGCAAGGCGTGTAGCCGAGATCTTCGGGAACTCAAGACAAACACAAACATGGATGATCACCGAGTGTTCAAACGGTGACGTCCAAGTCTTGAGGACGGTCAAAAATGGGGTGTCTACACCGATCTTGCCACAATTATAGCATTTACCTTTGAACTTTTTATTGCCATTGTTGTCACATTGTTTAAGACCATCTCCAGTAAACTTCTTCTTTTTGTTATGTCGTTTGTGCACTTGTTCAACCATATTAGCCTTGGACTCAATGAGATTTTTACCATTCCTCTTTTCAGCCTTTCAGTAATCTTTCTTAATTCTTAGTCTTACAATCAATTCATCCATGGTCATCTCCTTGCGTTTATGTTTTAAATATTTTTTGAAATCTTTCCAAGCCGGTGGTAACTTTTCCACTAAAGCAGTGACTTGGAAAGACTCGCTAAGAGACATACCTTCAGAATGAATATCATGCAAAATTAATTGAAAATTTTGAACTTGAGAAATTACCATTTGGAAGTCTACCATAACGAAGTCCATAAATTTACCGACAACAAATTTCTTTGTGTCGGCATCCTTTGTCTTGTATTTTTTTCTCCAAAGAATCCCACAATTCTTTTACTATTTTCAGAGGATTGTAAACATTATACAGTATGTTGTCAAGGCCATTGAGGATGTAGTTTCTACACAGAAAATCAGAACGTTTCCAAACATCTACAGCGGCAACAACTTGCCGATCACTTTCATCCTCTCTAAGTACTGGAGGCTCTTCACGAATAAACTGAGCCAGATTTAGAGTTATAAGATAAAACAACATTTTCTGCTACCATCTCTTAAACTCAGTATTGTTAAATTTTTCCCCTTTTTCTCCATGATTTTTTGGAACTTAAACATGGTTCTGGATAGGGACCGGAGTCGGTGTAACAATCGGATTTGGAGTACTACTTTCAGCAGCCGTAATATATAATTACAAAAAATCAGAAAAAACCAAAACCAAATTAATTTCCTAGTTACTAAAACCAGAAAAATTAATTTCCTAGTTACTAAAACCAGAAAATAAATTATAACATAAAATAATTTTACTTTTCTTGTTACTAAAACTAGAAAAATAAAATACCACAATAATATTCTCTAACACAAATTAATATTCTGCAATTGTTAATGATACCAGTATATCACTACTAGTTGTCGAAAAAAATAAACAGTATATTACTACTATTTGTATTTTCCAACCAGAATATCACTTTGTGAAAGAACAGAAAAATAAATACAATGAAGACACCAAAAAAAAAAGGTTTGCCTTAAGATTATTAGACAATCTTCACTATATTTAAAAATAAATTATGTTTGTGTACTTAACAACAAACGAAATACAGAAGAAATAAAGGAAATGAGAGAGATTGTTTGACTACAAAAATCAAACCAGCAAATAAAAATAAATAAATTAAAAAATAATAATTTTATTTTGTTAAAAAAACAAAATCAAAATCTGATATAAATAAATAATAAAATAGAAAATAAATTAACAACTTACTTTATTAATTTCTCGAACAAAGTTTTGATCAAGTCCATTGTTTAACACTGTGTCCTTAAGATAGATTCGTTTTCTCTACGGTGCTTCACATTGTGGACGTCTATCTCCCAAGGTAAAATGATCAACAGTAAATAGTAGCAGCATTACACACTATTCACACAACGAACACAATTTGTGTTTACACTCTTTCTCACAAGAAAATAATGTAGCAAAATGTAGAGAGTAATTGCAAAATTTTGGATGAAAATTAGAGTGAAAAAATACCAAGTGAGGGACTGCCTATTTATAGATGTAAAGGTGGATGTACAGTTTGAATTAAACATGTGCAAAACCTGTTTGAATAGGTATTATATCTGTTCAGTTTGAATGAACAGGTAATGTGGCTGTTGGGTTTAAATTCAAACAGATATGAATCTGTTTAGTTTAAATTCAAACAGATATTCATCTGTTCGGGTGGGGAAAACCGGATCCAATTTTGAAATTAATTTTCAAAATTCAAATTCCAAAAAAATTAGAATTTAATTTTAGAAAAATAAAATTCAAATGTTTTTGACCTAAAAAGATAGGCATTGGACCGGACAAGCTCAATCCAACCACGCACCTGCACTTAAGCCCAGCCCAGCCCGCCCAAACGGCCAGCGATGGCACGCATGTGTGTTTATTTTTGGTCCAATGGGTCTAACCCACTTTGCCCATAACCTCCCCCTCTGCAAAACTTGGGTGCCCCTTGGGGCCAACCCCAAGTTCCAAACTCAAGCCTTATAAACTCACTCAAAGTATGCCCACCAAATCAATGTGGGACAAGCCTTAAACCATACCTTTAGGAAATTTCACCAAAAACACCATTTTTATGGAGCTCTCTTTGGCTTCAATTTCCCATTCACCCGATAATGGTTTTGAGCAACCAAATATATTACGTGAATCACAACGCGGCATAGAACGTGTTACCACTTTGACCTGCCAACTTTGGCGCATGGGTCTCACCTAAAAATTAGACCAAAGTTGAGGAAAAATTCTATTTTTCCAAAACTTCCAAAACCCATTTCTAACATACTTTGGTATCTACTAACCACACTTATAGCATAACTATGATCATGCCTAGTACATAACATTGCATACATAATACTTCCAACAACTTGAGCGAAAGGCTTATTTTCCATATTTTGTTTTTCTTCTTCACTTTTTGGGCACATTTTTTTTTTTTGTTGATAAGATTGTTTGCTTATGGATAGGTGAATCAATGCCTCACCCATGTATTTCATTTCAAATTGACTATTTAGAAAATTCTTAATCTCTTCCATCAATGCAATATTATTACCAGTAATTAAAATATCATCCACATACAAAGATAAAATAATAAAATTACTCCCACTATTTCAATAATATACAAAATGATCATATTCATTTGCTTTAAATCCGTATGTAGTTATAGCATTATGGAAAGTGTAATACAATTGTCTAGATGATTGTTTAAGTCCATATAATGATTTCTTAAGTTTGTACACTTTATGTTCTTGGCCTTCAACTTTATAATCATCTGGTTGAACCATATAAATTTCTTCTTTTAATTCTCCATTTAAAAATGCCGTTTTAACATCCATTTGAAATAATTCTAAATCTAATGAAGCTACAATTGACATTAAAATCCTTATTGAAGTGAAATTAGCAACCGGAGAATATGTTTCCTCATAGTCTATTCTTGGTTTTTGTGTGAAACCTTTAGCCACGAATCTTGCCTTATATTTATTAATAGCACCATTAGATTTATATTTTCTTTTTAAAATCCATTTATTCCCAATTGATTTTCTATCTTTAGGTAAATCCACTAATTCCCACACATTATTTTTAATTACAGAATCTAATTCATCTGCTTCTACCCATTTGTTCGAAGGATGATAAAGCTTCTTTGACGGTTAAAGGATCATCATTATTTTCTTCACTAATAAATGTATGATAGTCTTTTAACCTTGTGGATGGGTTTCTTTTTCTTTGAATTT
Source organism: Camellia granthamiana (assembly GCA_036172215.1). NCBI lineage: Eukaryota > Viridiplantae > Streptophyta > Magnoliopsida > Ericales > Theaceae > Camellia > Camellia granthamiana. Next base: position 4,437,495 of record CM069904.1, on the reverse strand, counting down.
TTCCAATAGTATCATGAAATGTTTCCATTGGTTTTGAAATAATTTCTATATTAGGTGTTCTAATATCATTATCATTTAAAATTTCTTTTTCTCTAGGAATGTCAAATAATTCTACTAGCTTTGTAGGATTTCTTGTGTCAATTTCCTCTTCTAAAAATCTTGCATCTCAACTTTCCATTACACTAATAGTGCCATCACAATGATGAATAGCAAATCTATAGCCTTTTGAATTTTCAAGATATCCTATAAAAGCTCCTTTGATAGTTTTACTATATAGTTTGTCTCTTTGTTGAGCTGGACTTAATATATGAGTGGAAGAACCCCAAACTTTTAAGTTATCCAAAATAGGCTTTCTACCAGTCCATAATTTATGTGGAGTTTTATTAATAATTTTTGTAGGAACTAAATTTAATAAATACATTGCGGTAACAATAGCTTCCCCACAAAATTCTGATTCACGTAAAGAATGATTTAACATGGATCTAACCATATCTAATAACGTTCTATTACGGTGTTCGGCAATGCCATTTTGTTATGGCGTATAACTCATAGTGGTTTAATGTATAATTCCATTATCTTTAAAAAAATTCACCAAATAAATTTGATATATATTCACCATCCCGATCAGGCCTAAACATTTTAATGTCTCTTCCTAATTGTTTTTCAACTTCCTTTTTATATTATCAAAAATTTTCAAATACTTCAGATTTTTTACGCATTAAATATAAATAACCATATCTAGAGAAATAATCAATAAATGTTACAAAATACTCCATGCCTCTATGTGTTTTAATATTTAATGGTCCACAAACATTTGAATGTATTACAGCTAATAATTCACTTGCTCTTTGTCCTTTTAGGGAAAGGTAATCTAGTCATTTTTCTGGACAAACATGTTTCACAAATAGAAAAATCTATATTTATTTTGGGAATTAATTCCATATTTATCATCCTTTTCGTTTTATTTTTGTTTATATGTCCTAATCTTAAATGCCAAATATAAGGATCATCAACAAACAAAGAAGAATCAATATAAGCAGAAGAACTGGCAAATGCATTATTGTTAACACTAGAAACCACGTTCAAGCGATACAAACCATCAACCTTACTACCTGTAGACACCCCATTTTGATCGCCCGCAAGACTTAGGTGCTTGGTTCGATACACTCGATGATGAAAGTTGAATTGTGTGCTTTGAATTCACAGTGATTCAGATTCAGCTAGGTTCTCGAAATAACCTCAAATCTTCAACATTTACCTTGTTTGAACCTTTGAGTCTCATTTTTGGACCTTTTTCCACCTTGAGCTGAGTTTGAACCAAAAAAATAGGGGAGGGCATCAAAGCCCGATTGGGCATCAGTGATGACCGGCCGTGCCTATGAATGGCCGGTTGGGTTTTGATGGCGAGGAACACTGTTTTGGGCGTGAGGCCGTTAGCTGTCCATTTTTAAAGATATTTATCACCTTTTGAGCTCAAATTCTATAAAAACAAAGCTGTGTCTTTGTTTTGAGGGTCGAACAAAATTTAGAAAGCCTATATACACCTTAAGAGCTCTTCCCTCATTCTTTTTCCATAGCAAGCAACCTTTGAGCTAACCTAGCTCCCTTGTGTCATCTCCATACACCATACACAACCTTGTCTCACCATCTTAGGGCCTTGGTTGATCTTTGAGAAGCATAATTCAAGCTTGAGAGTAAGTTGAGACTAAGTTTGGATCACAAACAAAAAGCTTACCCCTTGAAAGGTATAAGCTTGTCATCTTCTCTCTTGCTTTCATTTCTTTCATTTTCCTACATAATTCTTAATGTTTTGTATTGTTTTGATCATATTTGAAGTGTTTAAGTTTGGGTTTGAAGAGCTACCAAAAGGGTAGAGAGAGTTTGCTCTTTTTACACCTTTACTTATAGCTCAAACCCTTACTTTTTCACTCTTTCTTTGATATCTACACTGATTTTCAGATTTTTAAAAAGGCTAAAAATCATGTTTTGAGGTTTCAAAAGTGGAGAGGTTAGCCACCCCTCTTTGTTCTTGCTTCCTAGCCTTGTTTCATCTCTTTGTTGTTTAGCTTTTTAGGCTTTTTTTCATGCATTTTTAACCTCTGTTTTTCATGTATTAAGGGCTGTTTGAGGGCTGCTCTAACTTGTTTAATTAGTTTGAGCTTTGGTTAATTCATTTGTTGTCTCATAAGTTTGCATACATAACTTGTTACATGTTGTTCCAAGCTTTTCTTTACTCATTTCCATGTCTAAAAGTCTAATTTTAATAATCAATCCATCATCCATCTCTTTCATTTTTGAGAATGATTTCAACCGATTGAGGTTGCTCAAAATATGTAAGAAAGACTTCTACCTAATGGCTTAATCTTTTTGGAGATTCATTGTCAACGGTATAGTGTTTCTCTCATGTTTTTGAAGAACCTCTCGTTTGACATTACTTCTTGTTTAGAGGACTTTAACATCACCATGGACAAATGGACTAAAGAATGGTAAGGCTTCATAAAATTGGCTTAAAACTTTAAACAACCCATATAAAGAAAATGGTTAGAATAGCTTGAACTTGGCCGGATGTTATGCCAAGTTCCTTGTGTCAAAAGTCGTCACATGCTAATTCATGGCACTTTGATGGTTCTTGAAGCGTTAAAACCTCCCTCTTGAGCTCACTCCATGACAAAAGGGAGGGGTGGTGTTATTCATTGCATTTATTGATTTTTGCTCAAAATTGTATCCGAGATCATGAAACAATCAACTTTGTCGTTGATGGTTTTGGGGCCAACTTCATCCTTCTCTCGAGGTTTTCCCATGACAGAGAAGGAAGATGGGACAAACAGAGCTTGAGAACACTCTGTCTGCACTAGTTCACCTCAGAACACAAAAATAGAGTTTTGCACCAAATTGAGGCACGGCCGACCATCTGTAGACCCGGCCGGCCATCACTGATGCATGGCCAGCCCTCAGTGTGTGAGGCCAGCAGTGCAATTTTGCAGAAAACAGAGGCAGTAGCTGAAGGTGAAACAGAGTTGGCTTGGAAAGACAGACTAGCTCTCGAGCGCTGTGCATGCAACCTTTATCCGTCTTCACTTACGCCTTTGTCAAACGCGATTAATTGTTTCATTAGTGTTATAATTATCATAATTGTAAATTAGTCTTATTGTCATTAGAATTGTTATAGCCATTGATTATTGATAATTGGTATAGCTAGTTAAATTATTGTAATAAAATAGTTAATTAGCTTAGTTAATTGTATAGATTGTTGCAATAAAGTAGTTAATTAGCTTAGTTAAGTTAATTATTATTCATTTGCCCAGTTTTGTAATAGTTAGTTGAATTCGGACTTTCGGACATTGATTCGCACCCTTCTGCGTGAGAGATGAATGTTGTAATAATGTGTATGTCTTCCAACCCTAGGTCTTTCTCCCTTTTACTTAATCTCTTACGATGGTTAGTTTAGAGCACGTTTCATTAGCATTTTCATGATTTTGCATCCATTCGTCTTGCATACATTTACGTTTGGCTCACCATACTAACCAAATGTTTAAATTCATTGCTTGAATACATGCCTTATCGCATGTCTTGAATGGAATCATTGCTATGTTCATAGCCAAGCCTATAAAATACATAATGTGTGTGTTGTATTAGCCATAATTGCATGATTAGGAACATGCATATTTTGCTAACTCTTTCACCTTTTTGGCTCGGAGTACTAGGTGAGCTTTTACGTCTTAGCATCTTGCATCAAGTGTTTGTGTTGCCACATCTACCATGCTTGCCATGAGGCTAAGTGCTTAAATGATATAAATGTTTGAATGCTTATGAATGAAGGCTGATTGCTTGAATTGGGGTAGTTTGATTAATGTTTCATTTTAAGCCCACTTTTTCAAGTGCCAAATTCACAAAACAATTTCAAAACAAAACATGAGATCAAATGTTTCAATTTTTGCAAACTAGTCGATACCTTGTGTGTGCATCACATAGTAATATAGCTAATAAATCAGAACAAGAGCGTATAATGTAAATAAGAAACACATCATGATTAGTAGAGGCCGATCTTTGATTAGGTGAGTGGGGTGCTCAATTCATGACCTTTCCCTCTCGTACCTAAGTTCTCGAGCTGAGACACTTTGGTGATGACGGACTAATGGCCTTTGGCACGAGTCTCGGGTTTTCTAAATTTTTCAAAAATATTTAGGTGGCGACTCTGTAATCTAGCAAAGCAATCCATTTTTGACATTTCATTCAAACTCTGATTTTCCAAAAAGAAATTGTCAGATTTGGACTCTTTTTATATTTTCACTATTTCACATTGCACTTGTGAAATCAGATTCAGAACCACAAATGGAGTCCGAATTTTAGGGCTATTCGCCTTCCGAAAGGGAGCGCGGAAAGTTGAGCTACACTACCCCACATAAGAATCCTACCATGTCTTCCAACAGACACTTTTCTAGAATGGAAGCGCACCTCAAAACCCTTTTCATCCAAACGAGAGACTGAGATAAGGTTGCGCCTCATGGTGGGTGAATATAATACGTCAGTCAAGTAGAGGTTTCTTTGCCCAGGTATCATGATCTTTATAGTTCCAATACCAACAACATCACAGCAACTGTTATTTCCCATGTATATTCGATGATCACCGGTTTTCACCTCTCTTAACTCCACAAAAGACTCTCTAGTCTTTGCCACAAGGCGAGAAAAAGCAGAATCCACCCACCAAGCTCCAATGTCAGAATCAGCCAAAAGAGATTCGGTCACAACACAAACAATGTCTTTGCAGCTTCCAGAATAAGGTTTCTTCTTATTTTTATTCACACGAAAATCAACTTGATGATGTCTAGGGTTTCCACAATTAAAACAAACTTCTTTGTTCCATTTGTTATAACCACTATTATTATTGCCACTAGTTTTAAACTTTTTACCTTTTCCTTTAAAATTCTTAGAAAAATTTTTCTTTCCAAAATTTGAAGCATCTGAGGAAAAAGTAGAGAATTTTTTCTTTTCAAATTGTGGTGGCTCAGATGGAGTAGCAGAGGTAACAGTTAAAAAGATTTAGTGGTTTTCTTTTTAGCTCTTCTTTCAGCCTCTACTCCTAATAAAATAGGTAAATTTTTCATGGTCACAACAGTTGAAGACAAATTGAGAGCAACAATGACAGGCTCCCAAGAATCAGGTAAACTATGCAAAATTGTGGACACTTACATTCGATCAGGAATATGGTTCCCTAAAGCCACTAGTTCTTTAGCAATGACAGATAATTTATTAACATGTTCAATTACACTCTCATCTTCCTTCATTAAAGTCCCATTGAATCTTTCAATTAACAATTGAACATATGATTCAAATGAAGCGCGATAAGCATCATTAACAACATCAAACATGGGTTTAGCATGCACATGATCTTCAAATAAAATTTCAATATCTGGCTCCATGAAAATGAGCATGATGTCTCTAGCAATCCTATCATCTTGAAGAAATTTTTCATACATTCTCCTATTGTCAGCACTATAATTTTCAGGAGGTGGATCCAGTACATCAATATCAATCACATACTCAACCTTGTCTTGGAAAAGAATGTGACAGATACGACGTTTCCAAGTAGAACAATTAGTGCCATTCAATTTTTCAGTTTTACTGAGTTCTTGACTGACTGCTTTGCTAGCCATAATATAAATTATCAATTAATATATGTTTAGATGGACTGACCATAAACGCGCACAAAAATATTGTTGTATAACGAATCTCCTTGGTGACACTACTTTGCCGAAATTGCTCCCACTATCTTGATCTTCCAAAACAAATAAATGGAAAATGCTTAAAGGCGTTGAATCAAAGCAGCACTAATGATACCAGCACTAATTTGTATGTTGATGAAGGAAAACTTTGCATGGACCCACACAAGGAACAATATGCAGTGTTGGTTGTTTGCAATGTCAACACTGATGGAATTGTTATTGTTTGTCTATGGCCAATTAAAGAAATCTTGTGGGCTTCGGCAATAGGCTTCAACTTTTGGTTGCTTTGATACCAGTGATAGAAAATAATTGACGCCACACCAGAATTCTTGAACTGTAATGGCATTGTGATGTCCAGCAGTAACAGCAAAATTGAATTGATATCTGGAAAACAAAAGGTTTGCAAAAGTAATAGATAATGGAGAGAGATTGTAAATATTGTGTTGGGTTGCAGTCTGTTTTTTTCATGATTAGGAATCACATATATATAAGTATATAAAAGTATACGTGAAAAACCATCTTCCTAAAAATCATATTGTTGGGGTTGTTTCACACACCCATATCTGTATACACATTAGAAAACAGATTTCCTATAAATCAGATTATGAGGGTTGTTTCACTCACCCAAATCTTCAACCATTTATCCATATTATAACAACTCCTTTTTATTATGAGATAATAACCACACTACCCCCATCCACATACATATCTCATATTAAGTAGGAGAACACTTAATAGTGGTTTGACCAAATCAAACTACTTAGTCAACTTGGTCAATCACACCCATTATCTTTTCTGTAAAGAAAAGAAAAAAACTAAATGACCAAATGTTAATCAAATATAATAAAAAATTAAAACATTATATATGTAACGCCCTCAAAATATGACATAACCCAAACCATTCACAAGATCCATAAACACATGATAGAAACGTTCTATTCTCATTCATCAGAGTTAATGTTACAAAAGATGTTACATGCATTACACTTTCATAAATGTTTATCTTGAAACTATAGCATGTAATTCTAACTTTTGACAACAAAAATATATACCCTACTGACTTACAACTTTCCAAGTATAACTTGAGGGTTAGAAGCCCTTTACAATTTAAAGCCCTCGGCTTGGAAGGAAAAACATATACATATATAATGAAAACGACAAAACAGAGACTTTAGCCCCAAGACCTCCCAAGCTATGACCTCAGAGGCGGCATGTCACCTGCACCTGAAAACGATGTCCCAAGAAGGGTGAGCCAAAACCCAGTAGAGATATGTTAAACATGATATGAGAATTAACTAAAACATTAGCATCCGATAAATATTTAACACATAAGACCAACTTATACACTTTCCATACCCAATCAACATTTACATCCACGTTTCAACCCATTTCCTTTTATTTATCCAAATCAATTAAAAATGAGACTATAACTCATATTATTAACACTTCAATCATAAACATCATTCATGCACTTCCATTCACTTGCCATTTTACGGAACTACGTCCGAGGGAACCGACACCCATAAATAAATAAGATTTCGGGACTTTCACCCAGGACACTTCAGCCAACTTAGTTATCAATGGAGTCCATCTCCTATCTCCTCCCACACAATGGAGTACATCCCCTATCTCCCCTCATACAAAGATACATATACAATGTATTAACATGTTGGCATATACAATGACCCAACAATTCACATAGTCAACATTTTAATCCAACCGTCATATTCAATGACATAATTCAATTGATTAGTTTCAATTTACCTAATCAGCATGCAGTCTCTACAACAATCATGGCTAACCTCCACCGATAGCCCAAAACAAATATTTCTAAATAGATAAATAAATTTATCAAATAGATAACTTATCAACTTTTCCATAGGTAGGTGATTATTCAATCCAAGCACACCATTTAAACACAATTCTTTCCAATGTCATAATTTCCAAACCACTTTCATATTTCCACAATGAACTCACTATTTATACAAAATAGATATTTAATTCCAAACTAAGGCATTTTTCCCCAAATTCCAAAACATTGACCTAAAGGTCCAAATCTCACCATTTCAACAATTATACACCAATAACCCCATTTTTTTGACACCCACATACACATATGGAGTTTAAAATTGAAAACCCCTCTTTTACAAATCAACACCCAAACCCTAACTTCATCCAAACTTCCCAAATCCAACCATTTATACAAAATGACCAATATTTATGTTAAAGCTCATAGAAACGAGTAGTTTATCCCTACCTCAAATGAAGAAACTCAAAGGAAAAGGAAGAGAAACTTGAAGATGCTCCAAAACCAAACTTTTTCAGATCAATAGATAGCTCAAGCCAAGCTCTAACTTTTATACAAAGGGACTAGGGTAGAGAACCTCTAAAACAAGGTGCATTTGTAGAGAGAGAAAGACAGTGTGGAGAGAAAGACAGCCGGATTTAGGGTTTGGAGATAAATGGAGATGAAAAAGTGATGTAGAATCACGCTGCTGCAAACTGATATAAACAGGGCTCGCTCGAGCGAAGGAGTGGTCGCTCGAGCGACCAGACACAAAAAGGACCTTGCTCAAGCGTAAGAGTCGTCGCTTGAGTGAACAATAAGAAGCTTTAGGTTTGAAGCAACACAGATGCACGTTCGAGCGCAAGAGTTCTCGCTCGAGCTACGGAACAAACAACACAGGGCTCGCTCGAGCAAAGAATGCCATCCTTCAGGTCTAAAAGAGATGCAGACGTACGCTCGAGCAAAGAGACACAAGACACAAGACACAAAGCTCGCTCGAGCTCAAGAAAAGCTCGCTCGAGCGGAAACTGCATCTGAAGAAGAAACTTGAAAACCCACAATACTCGCTCGAGCGCACAAACCCTCGCTCGAGCGAAGAAGCAAACACCCAAGGCTCGCTCAAGCGTAAAAAGCCTCGTTCGAGCGAAGAAGCCAAATCCTGGGCAGCAACCTTTTATTTCAACTCACAACCAATCTGTTCCAACTTACCCAACACATTCCACAACTCAAATACAAGGAATTAAAGGATGGAAACAAGACATAGACAACCACAACAACCACGAAAACCCGAGTCTAGAATACAATAAATGTCGGGAAAAAATCGGGATCGCTATAACCTCCCCCCTTAAAGAATTTCGTCCCCAAAATTTATACAAGTTTCAAAATCGTGTTTATTCAATTCTTAACATGATTATAACTCAACATTTACCATCATGGCCCACCACCGGTCATTCCATCTCTTCTCAAGAGAACAAATTACAATATATGGCTCAATATGCATCATCAACATGCATTCTTTTGAAACTAATTTCAATACACATATTCCACAACTCCATATCATATTCAATGTTAATAACATATTTGCATTTCTAAAACACATTCAACATATACAATGCTTAGATTAAACTCACATTTCTGAGACATATTCAGCAATCACAATACTTCCATAACCCAAAATATATACAATGTTTTACAACCCAAAACATATCTAATATTCTTAAAGTTCATCAACAAAACAAAATTTTCAATATATACTCAAACATTAACAAACAGATCCGGATATTTCTCTCGGACCTCTAATTCACGTTCCCAAGTGGCTTCCTCAACTCCGTGATGTTTCCACAAGACCTTGACCAAGGGAATCGTCTTGCCTCGCAAGACTTGGTCCCGTCTATCCAAGACCCGCACCGGTCTCTCCTCATACGAGGCATCCTCATCTACCTCTAAGTTGGTCCAATCCAATACATGTGATGGGTCCGGCTCATATTTCCGAAGCATACTAACATGAAACACGTCATGCACTCTAGACAATTGTGGCGGCAATACTAAATGGTAGGCAACCTCCCCAATCCGCTCAAGGATCTCAAAAGGGCCGGTAAACCGAGGGGACAACTTCACACTCTTCCTAAACCTCATCAAACCCCGTTTAGGTGATATTTTCAAAAAGACATGATCACCCACCTCGAACAACAAAGGCCTCTTCTTACGGTCAGCATAGCTCTTTTGGCGACTCTGGGCCGTAACTAACCTCTTACGGATAAGTGCCACTTCCTCTTTCGATTCCCGAATCAACTCTGGGCCCAACAAAGGTGCATCACCCACCTCGGCCCAACACACTAGAGATCTACACGATCGCCCATGCAAGGCCTCAAATGGTGCCATACCAATACTCGATTGGAAACTATTATTATAGACAAACTCCACTAAGGATAGGTGTCTCTCCCACAACCTCTTAAAGTTAAGGACACAGCCTCGAAGCATATCTTCAAGGATCTAAATAGTGTGCTTGGATTGCCCATTAGTTTGAGGATGGTAAGCCGTGCTAAAAGTCAATCTAGTACCCAAGGCACTCTGCAAACTCTGCCATAACCTAGCAGTAAAACACGAGTCTCTATCGGAGACAATTGACACTGGGACCCCGTGTAACCTCACTATGTCCTGAATATACAAGTCGGCAAAGTAATCTATCGAATCTCTTACACGCATAGGAATGAAGTGCGCCGACTTGGTCAACCGGTTAACTACTACCCAAATGGTATCACTACCCCTTTGAGTCCTCGGAAGACCTACGACAAAATCTATCATGACGTGCTCCCATTTCCACTCGGCTACAGGTGAGGATTGCAACAATCCCGCTGGCCTCTGATGCTCGGCCTTCACTTGCTGACAAGTAAGGCACTTTGACACAAACACCGCCACATCTTTTTTCATCCCTCTCCACCAGAACTGGCGACTCAGATCGTGATACATCTTGGTGCCTCCCAGATGCACCGCAAAGCGTAAATGGTGAAACTCTCGGAGTACTTCATCTCGGCAAGACTCCGGCACAAACAAGCGGTCTTGGTACCTCACACTCAGGTCAGGATACATAGTCAAACCCTTCTCTACCTTCCCACTAGAGATCTTCTCCCGGGGGGATTCTACCTCAAAGTCACCCCTCTATGTCTCTAACACTCGATTCACCAGGGTAGGTTGTGCAACTACAGAAAACAAGGCTGCAGACTCAACAGACTCACCCAGAAGCAAGTCGAACTTGCCAAGAGCACCCAACATCTCCTATTCCCAAATAGCAATACAAACCACATCACTAATGGACTTTCTACTTAGGGCATCGGCCACAACATTGGCCTTTCCCGGATGATAATGCAACTTGAAGTCATAATCTTCACCTTCTCTACCTCAAATTCAAGTCCTTCTGTGTAAACAGATACTTCAGACTCTTATGGTCCGAGAACACCTCAAATCTCTCTTCATAAAGATAGTGCCTCCAAATCTTCAAGGCAAATATCATAGCTGCTAACTCTAGGTCGTAAGTAGGGTAGTTTCTCTCATGTGTTTTCAACTGACGTGAGCCATAGGCTACTACTTTCCCTTCTTGCATTAATACACAACCCAAACCCTTTCGTGAGGCATCACAATACACTGCATAACCCAAACTCCTCTCCGGAATAATCAAGACTGGAGTGGTGGTAAGTCTAACTTTAAGCTCTTGGAACGACTTTTCGCAAGTCTCACTCCACACAAATTTGACCCCTTTCCGCGTCAATCTAGTTAAAGGCGAAGCTAGCCTGGAGAAATCCTTCACAAATCGACGGTAATACCCGGCCAACCCCAAGAAACTACAGATCTCGAAGGCATTTTTAGGTTGTGCCCAATCTTGCACTGCCTCTATCTTGGATGAATCTACAGTCACCCCTTTCCCGGATACCACATGGCCTAAGAATTTAACCTCTCTTAGCCAGAACTCACACTTCCCAAACTTAGCATACAGCTTATGGGCTCTAAGCAACTCAAGTACCATTCGCAAGTGTTCCTCGTGCTCCTCCTCAGAAGGTGAATAAATCAGAATGTCGTCCACAAAGACGACTACGAAGCGATCTAAGAACTCCCAAAAAATCTGGTTCATCAAGTCCATGAACACAGCCGGTGCATTGGTAAGCCCAAAAGGCATTACCAAAAACTCATAATGGCCATACCACGTACGGAATGCCGTCTTCGGGATATCCTCCTCCCTGACTCTCAACTAAGGGTAACCCGATCTCAAGTCTATCTTAGAGAAACAACGGGATCCTTTCAACTGGTCAAACAGATCATCTATACGAGGCATAGGGTACTTATTCTTAACCGTAACCCGGTTCAATTTTCAGTAATCAATGCAAAGTCTCAAAGCCCCATCTTTCTTTTTAGCAAAGAGGGTCGGTGCTCCCCAAGGCGAAGTACTAAGGTGAATAAAGCCCTTATCCAGCAATTCCTGGAGCTGAGTCTTCAACTCACTCAACTCGGCTGGGGCAATATGATACGGTGCCATGGAAATCGATGTCATGCCAGGCATAAAATCAATAGAGAACTCAATCACTCGATGGGGTGGTAAACTAATGAGATCCTCGGGAAAGACATCCGAGTACTCATAAACCACTCTTGGCAACTCAGTCTGGGTCTCATCACACTCACTACTCATAAAGCTAACGAGAAGACAACTAAGCTCACTCTGCCCTCACGGATCATACACGGTGGTAAAACCCTACCAACCCGATCTCCTAAGAAATAAAAACAATCTCCGTTCAAGATACATACAGTAACCCTCTAACGGTAGCAATCTATAACAGCCCGGTATGACGATAACCAGTCCATACCCAAAATCACATCAAACCTAGACATATCCATCAATACAAAAGAAAATGGAAGCTGGCGATCGGCGACCTCTATATCATAACCCCGACACCCCTGTTTCAGAACCATCTCGCCCACAATGGGTGATACAACACAAATAGGAGATGCTAACTGCGCCAACTCCAAGCCCAAAACAAATGCAAATGCAGAAGATATAAAAGAGTGGGATGCACCCGTATCAATTAACACATTAGCAACCGAGTTGCAAAACAAAAAGGTACCTCTCACTACTGATGGAGCAGGTACAAGATCCGACGCTGCAACAGCATACACGCGCCCCGTAGGCCTCTGATCCACCTGCTCACCTCTCGGACTATAAGGTTGCTGCACAGACTGAGCCGAAGAGGCTCCCTGATTGGCCTTCGAGGCCTAAATTAACTGTGCTGGCTGATAACTCTGTGTCTGCCTCGAACCAAACGCACCAAGTGTGCCACCTAGCTGTGGGCAAAACCTCTTTAGGTGCCCTGCCTACCCACACTTATCACAAGTGAGCGGCTAGCCTCTACTTTGACTCTGGCCTTGAGAACGAGCCGAAGATGAAGCTGCTCGCTGCCCTCTTCCTCTCTACGGGCAAGCTGGAGACTTGTGGCCCAGCTGACCACATTTAAAACAGGTAATGTCTCCTTGACCGCCTCTCCCAGAACCCGAACTCGGTACTGGAAAGGTAGATCTCGAATGCGTTCACTGGGACTGCTGAGGGTTAGAACCCCTCTGCCTCTTACCGTCCCCCTAGCCATCCTGACTCCTCCTGGAGCCCCTCATCCTCTCCTCCTCCATATGCATAATGGTCTCAAGATGGGCTGCAGCCTCTACAAGGTGCCCATAATCCCTAACCATGGATCTGGCAACTCTAAACAAGAGTCTGGTCCTCAACTTCTTCTCAAACTCCAAACACCTACGCTCCTCGATCGCCACCAACTCTGGTGTAAACCTAGACAAGCTAGTAAAAGTGGCCTCAAACTCCGCCACTGGTGTATTCAACTGCTTAAGCTGAGAAAACTGATCCCTCAACTTTTTCCTCACTGTAGTCGGCAAATACTTGTCCTGGAAAGCTTCAACAAAGGCTTCCCAAGTCCCTCCAATGCGCTCCTGCACATATTTCCACCACTGACCCACTTCTCCCTTCAGCTGGAAGGACGCCAAGGTCACTCGTAAACCCCCATCTTCGATGCCAAGCATCTCAAACGTCTTCGTTATCTGCTCTAGCCACTCATCAGCCTTCAGTGGCTCTTTAGGATCCCCCAAAAACTCATCTGGATTTGACCGAAAAAACTCCCTCTTCAGAAAGGACGGCCCAGCTTCAACTATATGGGCCTGGACTTGATTCCCAGCGCTGAGAATGTCCATGGTTTCCCTCAAAGCTCCGGTCATTTCAAGGACTAAGGCGCCCATGGCTTGCTAACCAATTGGTTTGGCCACATTGGCTTGACCCACTCCTTCTTCCTACGTCGGAATCTCATCCGGTATGGACATTTCCTGCGTCCTAGGCCTACTACGCCTACCACCATGACCTCGTCCAGACATCCAAATAAAGGTAACAAAGACATTAGCACATTCACAAATGTGCCGAAGCTATTTCACTCGCGTCCTAATACAATGGATAACTGTAATTCACTCCACTTAAGCACATAAATACATACGAATTTCCTTTTCGGATAATGACCGTCCCGTGGCGTTGCTAGAGTTCCAGTTAGAAACGACAGTGATCAAGTGCCTTTCCAACAAGACTCCTAGAAACCCATAGACTCGATCAACATCCTAGAAACTAAATCCCATACCTATATAGTCATATAAACATGTTATCACATAAGCACATAACATTACACTTAAGTCTCTAATAAGCGAGACAAACCCATTGTGGTACTAACCACTTCCCCGTACCCAAGGTATTCAAACCCGGTATGCTCTGATACCAAGTTATAACGCCCTCAAAATATGACATAACCCAAACCATTCACAAGATCCATAAAACATGATAGAAAGGTTCAATTCTCATTCATCAGAGTTAATGTTACAAAGTATATTACATGCATTACACTTTCATAAATGTTTATCTTGAAACTATAGCATGTAATTCTAACTTTTGACAACAAAAATATATACCCTACGGGCTTACAACTTTCCAAGTATAACTTGAGGGTCAAAAGCCTTTTACAATTTAAAGCCCTCGGCTTGGAAGGAAAAACATATACATATATAATGAAACGACAAAACAGAGACTTTAGCCTCAAGACCTCCCAAGCTATGACCTCAGAGGCGGCATGTCACCTGCACCTGAAAATGATGTCCCAAGAAGGGTGAGCCAAAGCCCAGTAGAGATATGTTAAACATGATATGAGAATTAACTAAAACATTAGCATCCGATAAATGTTTAACACATAAGACCAACTTATATACTTTCCATACCCAATCAACATTTACATCCACGTTTCAACCCATTTCCTTTTATTTATCCAAATCAATTAAAAATGAGACTACAACTCATATTATTAACACTTCAATCATAAACATCATTCATGCACTCCCATTCACTTGCCATGTTACGGAACTACGTCCGAGGGAACCGGCACCCATAAATAAATAAGATTTCGGGACTTTCACCCAGGACACTTCAGCCAACTTAGTTATCAATGGAGTCCATCCCTTATCTCCTCCCACACAATGGAGTACATCCCCTATCTTCCCCCATACAAAGATACATATACAATGTATTAACATGTTGGCATAAACAATGACCCAACAATTCACATATTCAACATTTTAATCCAACCGTCATATTCAATGACATAATTCAATTGATTAGTTTCAATTTACCTAATCAGCATGCAATCTCTATAACAATCATGGCTAACCTCCACCAATAGCCCAAAACAGATATTTCTAAACAGATAAATAAATTTATCAAACAGATAACTTATCAACTTTTCCATAGGTGGGTGATTATTCAATCCAACCACACCATTTAAACACAATTCTTTCCAATGTCATAATTTCCAAACCAATTTCATATTTCCACAATGAACTCACTATTTATACAAAATAGATATTTAATTCCAAACTAAGGCATTTTCCCTCAAATTCCAAAACATTGACCCAAAGGTCCAAATCTCACCATTTCAACAATTATACACCAATAACCCCATTTTTTTGAGACCCACACACACATATGGAGTTTAAAATTGAAAACCCCTCTTTTACAAATCAACACCCAAACCCTAACTTCACCCAAACTTCCAAAATCCAACCATTTATACAAAAGGACCAACATTTATGTTAAAGCTCATAGAAATGAGTAGTTTATCCCTACCTCAAATGAAGAAACTCAAAGGAGAAGGAAGAGAAACTTGAAGATGCTCCAAAACCAAACTTTTTCAGATCAATAGATAGCCCGAGTCAAGCTCTAACTTTTATACAAAGGGACTAGGGTAGAGAACCTCTAAAACAAGGTGTATTTGTAGAGAGAGAGAGAGAGTGTGTGTGGAGAGAGAGACAGTTGGATTTAGGGTTTGGAGAGAAATGGAGATGACAAAGTGATGTAGAATCACGCTGCTGCGAACTGATATAAACAGGGCTTGCTCAAGCGAAGGAGTGGTCACTCGAGCGACCAGACACAAAAAAGACCTTGCTCGAGCGCAAGAGTCGTCACTCGAGCGAACAATGAGAAGCTTTAGGTCTGAACCAACGCAGACGTACGTTCGAGCGCAAGAGTTCTCGCTCGAGCTACGGAACAAACAACACAGGGCTCGCTCGAGCGAGAGCGCAAGAAAGCTCGCTCGAGCGAAGAATGCTATCCTTCAGGTCTAAAAGAGATGCAGACGCACGCTCGAGCACAATACTGCTCGCTCGAGCGAAGAGACACAAGACCCAAAGTTTGCTCGAGCGCAAGAAAGCTCGCTCGAGCGGAAATTGCGTTTGAAGAAGAAACCTAAAAACCCACAATACTCGCTCGAGCACACCAACCCTCACTCGAGTGAAGAAGCAAACACCTAAGTCTCGCTCGAGCGCAAAAAGCCTCGCTCGAGCGAAGAAGCCAAATCCTGGGCAGCAACCTTTTGTTTCAACTCACAACCAACCTGTTCCAACTTGCCCAACACATCCCACAACTCAAATGCAAGGAATTAAAGGATGGAAACAAGACATAGACAACCACAACAACCACGAAAACTCGAGTCTGGAATACAATAAATGTCGGAGAAAAACCGGGATCGTTATAACATATGAACAAATTAATAAATAAAATATTGAGGGCTATTTGGCCACTCAATCCAATAATGGTAATGTGGTGGCACTGAGAAAACTTTGTTTCAGAAAATATTTTCTACTTGTTAAAATTGAAAAATATTTTCCACCCAAATAGGCTTGTTTTCCATTAACCATCGAAAATATTTTTTGTTGACTTTTGTTTTTCATTGTATCAAATAACAGAAAATGCAAAACATATTTTTTAGAAAATATTTTCCGCGTAAACAAATAGAGCGTAAATTAAATACAAATTCACGTAATTTTCCTTTAAAATTACATATAGAAAAAAATTCCAAGGTATAACAACATACTTTTCCTTTTATTTTTCTCTCCACTTTCTTTCAAATCAATCAATCAATCAAAATTTTTATTTAGTAATTCTTTTCTCTCTTATTTCTTTCATTTTTATCTATTTTTTCCATATATTTCTCTTACCATGCACATATTTTTTTTAAAAAAATTTATATCAAAACGTTTGGTACAGTTTTTGTTTACAATGTAACATAAATAACTTAGATAAGTTGAAAAACAATTTACTTTTGATTATCAACTTTTCACCTACAAGACATTGCACCAAACAAAGCCATATAGTTTTCATCTATAAATTTTCTACCTTTTTGTACATACTTTATAAGAATAAGTTTAGATGTAAACATGAATCTCACATCGGCCACAAATCTGAGATAAATACTGGATCCAACATATGGGATTTCATATATGTGATCCATTATATAAGTTTGATTGGTATTCTTAACATTATTGATTCTACAATTAAATTTGATTATTTGATTTGAAAAAATTACATAAAACCCTAAATAAATCATGACCGATTTTCACTTTATACCCTTGTAAAAAAAAATACAATAAATAGTTTTGATCATGTATTAAAATTCAAATGGCATGTTTATTGTCCTCTTTAAGTTTGGTGAGTTGGTGAAACCATATTAAATGAATTGATGTGGATTGTGAAAATCATAGTTATTGACCAAAATTAGAGAAATGTTGAGATATTGTTATGGTATGTGTAGTGAGGTAGTAGCAGTTGTGGTGAGGGTAGAGGATGGTGTTGGTAGTGATGGTAATAGTGGTTGTAGTGGTAGTGTGGGCAGGGGTAGTAACGTGATAGTGCTAAAGGTGATAGTAACGTGTGCTAGAGTGACTACAACCACTGCTCATCATTGCTACCACCTACCACCACTGAAGAATTTAATAAATAATAATAATAATAAATAACGGTCGAGTTTATGAAGTATCAAGTTATCACTCACTTCCCACTACCACTATCTTTCATCTCCCCACCACAACCACAACAGAAGAAGAATAATTCGTTACGACTTTCATCAAACAATTGTTGTACATATTCTGTAATTAAATAAAACAAATAGATTCATGTTGAACAACCAATTTGAATTTCAAAATAAGACCATGCTGGAATTTACAAAAATTTATAATAAAATAAAACTAGCACAAGGAAGCAAACTAAAGCCTGCACTACACAGTCTCCTTAAAACAGATTTGCCGCCTCACCAGTTAGGTGCTAGAGGTTGTTCGACATCTATATCCCAGGATACGATGGTTAGACTAGTTACAGCAATGCACCGACTGAGTAGCTTCGGCGAACAAAACTATGGCAACACTCTCTCACTATGAAGAATATAAAAACTAGACGAAAACTTTGAACATAAAGGGAGAGCAAACTTTCTGGTATAGAAGAATGAAGGCGAGGGTCTCCTTTTATACACATGGTGGGGGAGAAGGAAAGGCTCCTGCAACAAATGCAAGTTTTAATTTTGCAAAAATCCCAAGACATAAATTGCAAAATTGATGGCTTTAAACCATCATCAGTACAAAGGAGTTACCAGGTTTTAGATACATGTGTATTGTGTATAATCCTGCATCCAGCTTTCCTAACACCTCTTTCATGAGGCCAACTTAATGATTCAATTTCTCATTCAAATCTTAATGGTTTTTGGTCATTCTTTTTGTGGTGTAAAGATTTCATTATAAAGAATCTAAACCCACTTTAATCCACCTCTAATGAGGATTGGCACCCACTTTAATATTGTATTAAAGTCACCAAAAAATCATTATTTTTCTAACAATCCCTCATATGAATAAAAATTGACCGAATAACAACAAACAGACAACGCTTAACAACAAAGACTCGGAGAGAGTGCGATGGAATAACCCCGGCATCGGAAATGATAGCTTTTGGCTTTAAATCCCTCCTAGTGAAGTCTATCGGATTTACTGGCTGCCTATTGAACACGAAGTCTTGAACTGTTCTGTCGTTTATATAAACCAAGACAACAGACCTCATGTAGGAATTACTCCAACCATCGTTCTGTTCTCACTGTTGTGTTCGATTTGGCCCTAGAACACTAGCCTGGTTTAGTGAGTTGTTTCAAGAATTCGGCCTTGGCAATTTTTATAGAAGTGACCCCACCTCACACTCACATAAGTGACTCTTCTTGAGTATCTTGCTGTACTCAACTTAACAGCTCAACACACTAGAGTCATTAAAAGCTCAGCTTAACCTATACACTTGCAGGTATCACTGATAAAAAGAATGGCTGGAGGTTTAACCTCCTCAGTGGCATATCCCCGTTCTACGTAATTAGGTTGTCCCATTGAACCTAGATCTTGGGATCTCCAGTCAACTAGGTTGGGTTTCCATTCCAGTAACACCTTACACTAAAGGCCTTAAACCATTCCTTCTGACGACTTCTCTACTAACACTCGATTTAACCCTTTGGTAAGCGGATCTGCAATGTTGTCTTTAGACTTTACATAGTCTAAAGTGACAACTCCATTCGAGAGTAGTTATTGTATGGAATTATGTCTACGATGGATATGTCTAGACTTTCCGTTATATAAATTACTATGTGCTCGTCCAATAGCCGATTGGCTGTCACAATAAATACAGATGGCTGGCACAAGTTTTGACCAACGTGGAATATCCTTAATGAACTGGCAAAGCCATTCAGCTTCTTCAGTTTCTTTATCCAAAGCAATAAATTAAGATTCCATCATTGATCTTGATATACACATTTGCTTGGAAGATTCCAAGACACGGCTGCCCCTTCAAGGGTAAATACATAACCACAAGTGGATTTGGAGTCCTTTATATCAGATATCCAATTAGCATCACTATACCCTTCTAGTACCGCTGGATATTTGGTATAATGCAGCCCATAACACCGGGTGTAGCACAGATAACCTAACACCCGCAAAATGCCCCTTCAATGGGTAGCATTCGGATTACTTGTGTATCCATTAAGCCTGCTAATAGAGTAGGCTATATTCGGCCTTGTACAACTTATCAGATACATCAAACTTCCAATGACCCGAGAATATTCTAGTTAAGAGACACTCTCACCATTATTCTTGGTCAAGTGTAGACACGAGTCTACCGGTATCCTAGACACAATTGTATCTGATTTATCAAATTTTTCAAGTATTTTTTCAACATAGTGAGATTGAGAAAGTATAATACCATCAGATGTTCTGGTAATTTTAATACCCAGAATCACATCTGCAAGGCCCATATCTTTCATGTCAAACTTAGAGTTTAACAATCTCTTAGTGGTTTTAATCATCTCATCATTACTACCAACAATGAGTATGCCATCAACGTATAGACAAAAAATGACATAACCTCTATTAGTGTCTTTGACATATACGCATTTGTCACACTCATTGATTTTGAACCCATTTGACAACATAGCATTGTCAAACTTCTCATGCCATTGTTTAGGAGCTTGCTTCAAACCATACAATGATTTGACAAGCTTACAAACTTTCTTATTTTGTCCTGGAGCTAAAAACCCCTTGGGTTGCTCCATGTAGATTTCTTCATCTAAATCTCCATTTAAGAAAGTTATCTTTACATCCATCTGATGTATCTCCAGACCACATAAAGCTGCTATCGCAATTACCATGCAAATAGACGTAAGCCTTGCCACAGGTGAATACGTATCAAAGTAATCCAGGCCTTCTCTCTGTTTGTATCCTCTGATAACTAGTCTAGCTTTATACTTATCAATCGATCCATCCGTTTTCATCTTTCTTCTAAAGATCCATTTACTCCCCAAGGCCTTACTGCCTGGGGGTAAATCAATCAACTCCCAAGTATGGTTCTGTAAGATGGAGTCAATCTTACTCTTAATTGCTTCTTCCCACAAAGGACTTTCAGGTGAAGTCACAGCTTCATAGAAAGTCCTAGGTTTTCCCTCTAATCTATAAGTCAAAAAGTCCGGACCAAAGGACTTTGCAGTCCTAGTCCTCTTACTCCTTGGCTCATCTACGTCCTTAGCTTGATCATCAACTTGATCATCTAAGTGATCATCTATGTGATCATTGTTACCTTCAGCCTCTTTCATGGAACTCGGAATCCCTTCTTGGAGATGACACGTAAATACATCTTCAAAGAAAGATGCATTTCTCGATTCCATGATCGTATTCTTGTGTATATTTGGAACAGCAGACCTATATACAAGAAATCGACATGCACTGCTATTATGTGCATAGCCAATGAATATACAATCTACTAACTTCGGTCCTATCCGAACCCGCTTGGGTGTAAGCACCGCCACTTTTGCAAGATATCTCCACATTCGTAGGTGTTTATATGAAAGCTTATGGCCTTTCCACAACTCATATGGAGTCTTGTCTACATTCTTTTGAGGTATTCTATTAAGAATGTAATTCGTGGAGAGAATTGCTTCCCTTCACAAGTTCTGTGGTAACCCAGAACTTATTAGCATTACATTCATCATTTCTTTTAACGTCCTATTTTTCCGCTCAACAACACCATTTGACTAAAGGGAGTAGGGCGTTGTGGTTTGGTGAATAATCCCAATTTGAGCACAAATCTCGGCAAACAGGGATTCATACTCACCACCACGATCACTTCTTAAAGCCTTAATCTTATGGCTTAGTTGATTCTCAGCTTCATTCTTGAAAAAAATAAATTTATCAATTGCTTCATCTTTGCTTTTAAGCAAATACACATAACAGTATTTAGTGTAATCATCAACAAAAGTGATGAAGTACTTGTTGCCACCACATGATTGTACGACTTTCAAGTCACACACATCACTATGCACTAAATCTAAAGGCTCGGTACTTCTTTCAATAGAATGAAAAGAAGTCCTTGTCAATTTTGCTTCTACACAAGTTTCACACTTGTGATTTGGATTAATATTGAAAGATGGTATGTGATCTAATTTTATTAATCTACATAAAGAGTTAAAATTTATATGACCCAGTCTACCATGCCATAAATTAGGGGACTCATGCATATATACAAAAAAAGAAGCTTTCTCATTAATTTTCGGGACAAGAGTCATTACATTGAGCTTAAGCATACTACCCGGCATATATCCTTTCCCCACATAGATCCCGCTTTTGGTCAACACGACCTTATTAACCTCAAACACCATGACCCTAAAACAAGGTTCTTACAAATTTCCGGCACAAATAGGACATTGTTCAGAGTTAGCTCTTTCCTTGAAGTCATCTTCAGGACCACCTTGCCCTTTCTCACAACAGTTGAGGTAGCAGAATTCCTCATGAATAACTTCTCACCATTTGAAATCGGTTCAAAGGTTGTGAACATCTTCTCAGCACAGATGTGGCGAGTGGCCCCAGTGTCCACCCACCATTCCTTCAAGTTGGACCCCACCATGTTCATTTTGGAGACTACAGCTACCAGATGCATATCTGTAGTTCGACTTTTCGTGCTCCTTTCGGATATGACTAGCCCTACAATTCGGACTCCTACGGTTCTAAATCTGATCTCACAAGTGTAATGTGAAATAGATAAACACCAAAGAGTCCAAATCCGATAAATCTTTTGGAAAATCGATTTTGAATCAAAAATGCCAAAAATATATTGCTTTGCTAGATACAGAGTCACCACCTAAATATTTTTGAGAAATTTAGGAAACCCATGACTCATGCCAAAGGCAATGTGTCCGTCATCACTAAGATTGTCTTGGCTCGATAGGGGAAGGTCATAAATTGAGCACCCCACTCGCCCGATCAAAGATTGGCCTCTACTAATCGTGATGTGAATCTTATTTACATTATATACTCTTATTCCGGTTATTAGGCTATTGTTACTATGTATTGCACACAAATATAGACTAATTTGCAAAAATTGGAACATTTGATTTCAAGTTTGTTTTTGAAAAAGAGTTTGTGAATGTGCCACTTGAAAAAGTGGGCTCAAATGTACATTAATCAAACTATCCCAATTCAAACAACTAGCCTTCATCCACAGGCATTCAAATAGTTTATCACTTAAGCACTTAGCCTCATGGTGAACATGCTTTGACATGGTAACAACCACACTCATGCGATATGCTAAAACAAATAAAGCTCACCTAGTACTCCAAGCCAAAAAAGATGACAAAGTTAAAATGTATGATCCTAACTATGCAATGTGACTAATGCAACGCATGTGATATGCAATTTACTAGGCTCGGCTACTAATATGGCGTATGAATCAATTTGATAGCATGCGGTCAAAGTACGTGTTCAAAGAAGTATTAACTAACAGTGCAAGTTAGAATGATGCGTCGAGCTCAATGCATGCAAGACAATGGATGCAAGGCATGAGAGATGCTAAACAAAACATAATGCCCTAAACTAACCATCATAAGCAGGTAAATAAAAGGGAGAAAGACGTAAGGTTGGAAGACATACACATTATTACAACTGTGCCCTAACCAGCTAAACTAATTAACTAGCTATTACAAAACGAATTAACCAACTATGCTAACTAGTTATTACAACATCACAACTAATTAACTATTCTAGCTAATTATTACAAATTAGAACTAACTAATTAATTACACTAATTAATTAATTACAAAATTGCTAACTAATTAATTACAACATGAATACAACATGAAATAAAGTAACTAAATTAACTAATTAGCCCCGGGAAGTGAGGGATGCTCATGTATGCGCAGATTTTCACCTGAAAAGCACACTGTCATGCTACCAGAATGCTTCTGTTGCACAGTAGAACATCTTCCACCTCAGCCACTGCTCTGTTCTATTCCAAAAACACTGCTACTCAATTTTACAAAAGTGGCAGGCAAGCCAGAAGTGGTGGCCGGCTGGCCACAAATGGTAGCCTGTCGTCCAGAAATAATGGCTTACCGGCCACTGATGTTTGGCTCCCTTTACTGCAACAAAAAGCATACAGAGCACAAATAGGGTATTCTCAAGGTATGTTTGTACACCTTACCCCTCCTTATCATCAAAACAGCTCAAAGGAGTGGCAAGCTTAATTCACAAGCCATTAATCGATGCAATTTCATTGCATGATGGCCTATGAACCAAGGTGTAGAACTTCAATAAATGCAACAAGAAAGACTCTCAAACCTCCTCCTTATCATGAATTGATCAAGGGAAGTGGTTAACCTTGAAAGACTTGAACCATTTCATCACTAGCAAGTACGAAATGCCTCAAGTTTCCATGTGTTCAATTAATATCCAATTGAACACCAAGTTGATTATTATCTTGCATCATTTTAATCCTCATTTTATTACTCCATTTTAATTACCAACCATTCCTTAGCCAATTAAGTCCAAAAGTGAGCTTTAAGTCCTCTAAAGGAAAGGAGCACCAAACCAAGTGTTTGTTTTAGGCATGAGAGAAGTGTCATGCTGTTGGTAATGAACCCCCAAAGGGATTAAACCATTAAACACAAGACCTCAATCTCAAGCTTAAACAAACAAGTAGTTTGAAACAACTTTCAAAGCAAAGAAAAAGCCATGAAATGAGGGAGATTGTAGAGGTGATTAAAGATGAAAACAAGTATGGAAAGCAAGAAATAAATACTATCAACTCAAATAGGTTGGTGTCTAAGGCCTAAAACACCAAGCCTATGAGGACCATCACACTACAAGCATGCTATACAAAGCTCAAATGCAATGAACAATTAAAAAAAGCCCTAAAATAGTCGCAAAACAGTACAAAAATATGCTGGAATGAAAAGAAAAATAGCTAAAACAATAAGCTAAAATATTGAAGAATTAATACTAGCACACAAGCACAAGGAAGGGAGGCTAACCCCTACACTTTTAGGACTTCAAAACATGATTTTTGCCTCTAAAAAACCTTTGAAAATCAGTGGTAAAAAGCTCAAAAAAAGATGATGAGACACAAGGGCAAAAGCCTTAGAAACAAGGTGTAAAGAAGGGCTATCAACCCCTCTACCTTTAATGGCCTTAAACCACAAGTTTTAGCTCAAAAATATAGGTAATAAACAGTCTAAAAAATAGTAGAAAAGATGGAAAACAAGTGGTGTAGAGATGGTACAAAAGCAAGAGAAGGTATACCTCTTGAAGAGAAGTGAACCCTTGAGTTGCAAACCACTAATTTCACACTCTCAGGTGCCTCAAGAGCTAAAATTTAAGCCCAAATCACCTCAGTAAGGAACTCTCTAGGTTTTGGTTTAGAGTGTTTGAGCAAAGGCTATGTAAGTTGCAAAAGAGAGAGAGAGAGGAATTCTCCAAAATTTTCTCTTCAAAAATATTTTCTCACTCCTAAATTTTTCTAACCTTGAAAGCAAGAGTGGAGGTCCTCTATATAGAGAAAACATGAGCCTCAGTCGAAAATATCTATATACAAACAAGTAGTGCAGTGTGGGAACAGCTAGCAATAAATATCTGTAAAAAAAATCTGGCTTTTTACACAAGTGGCTGGTAGGCCACTAGTGGGGGACACTTGGTAGGCCAAAACACTCAAAATGGCCAAATTTTGCATAACTAGCCGGCAGGCCATTATTAGGGGCTGGCCACAAAAATCTACTTCCAAGCCCGATTTCAAATGGGCATATCTCCGTCGTCCAGACTCGGTTTTAGGTCATTCTTGAGTCTAAATTGAAGCTCTGAAAGTCTAGTGGTGGCCTCACAACTAAAGTCTAAGTGTACAAAGAGATAAACCTGATTTAGTGAAGGCTGCTCAGTTCTATCCTAACGGATTGATACCCAACTTCTCCCCCAACTAGGTCTCTTTCCTCTCCTCTTATTTTCTTCAACTCCAAACCTTAAAATAAGATATTTTAAAGATTTTTTCAAATAGTTCACCTCCATTTTATTTGTCTCCACTTTGTCCTTACTCAGTTTACCGAAAAGTGCAATATTTTGAATGAAATGCGAGCCTCGAGACATCGTAGAAACATTTTAAAAAATATTTTGAAAAAGAGGGTTTTAAGGTCTAAAATAGTTTTGGTCAAAACAGTTTTGGTCCAAAATGGGTGTAAGGTTGGGATTTAGAAGCTCTTCTTGCTGAAGTAATTGAGCGATTAGGCAGCGTAACTTTCATCATCGAGTGATCAATTAGTGGCGCCCAAGTCTTAAGGCTGGTCAAAAAATGGGGTGTCTACAATGTCGTCCATAGCTTGTGATAGATCCTCCATCTCAGCCATGTGAGCCCGGCTTTTGTTTTGTGGAGGGTACTTCTTGTAAGGTTTCTTCTGCTTGCGACAGTTAACCGCCCGATGCCCATCGTTTCCACAGTTGAAGCACTTTCCATTGAACCTATAAGTAGGTTCCTGCAGCTTATAGACTGGCCTCTTGGAGACACCACCTCTCGCCCCCAACTTCGAGCTTTTGTCTGTCGATGGTTTTTTCTTCACCCCCAAGGACTAGCCATGTTCAACCACATTTGCTTTCACAGTGGAGGTACTCCCTTATTTCTTTCTGTTGTCTTCCTCAATATGGAGCCTAATAACAAGCTCTTCAATTGTCATCTCCTTTCGTTTGTATTTCAAATAGTTCTTGAAGTCTTTCCAGCCGTTAGGCATCTCAATCAGCGCAGCTACTTGTAATGATTTGCTCAAGAACATTCCCTCTACATGAATCTCATACAGAATTACTTGGAACTCTTGGACTTGACTAATGACAGTTTTTGAGTCCACCATTTTGAAGTCCAGAAACCAGCCAACAACAAGTTTCTTTGCTCCGGTATTCTCAGTCTTGTACTTCTTGTTTAAAGTTCCCAAAGCTCCTTTGCCGACTTCTTGGCATAAAACACGTTAAAAAGTGAATCTGCCAAGCCATTCAGAACATAGTTTTGGCGAAGGAAGTTTGACTGCTTCCAAACATCTAGAGCCATGAGCTTCTATTTATCTTGCTCATTCTCTTCCACGGCTGGTAGATCTTCACTCAAAAACCTCTCAAGGCTTAGAGTAGTCAGGTAAAACAGCATCTTCTGCTACCACCTTTTGAAATTCACTCTCGTGAACTTCTTCGGACGCTTATGATGGTTGAGTGGGCCTCCTAGAACAGAAGGAGCAACAACAGGGTTGACCACAGAGGTCACAGCAACCGGGTCGACCACTGAGGTCATAGTAGCATGGATCGGCAAGCTAGTTGTCTCGGGGTTCTGATTCCCACCAACATTAGCAGCAGAAGCAGCAGCATCGGTGACAGTTGCCATTTCTGAAAAATACAATAGAATTTCACTTTTTATGTTTCCATAAATTAAACTTAACACTAGAAAATCCCACAGTTCAAAATTTAATTCAAAACTAGTCTCACCACTTAACCTAGAATCGAACATGGTCAGGAATGTTTCCAAGAAGACTGGAGGGGTCACATCAGTCCCACTTAAAACCCAGTTAACCTTTTGACAAAACTTTCAAGAGCATGTTGACTTCTAGTCCATGGGAAACAATTTTTAGAATTAAATTTTCCAAGGGAAGAACTAGGTTAAAACAAACCAAGTTCCAAACTTACAAGTAATTTAAAAATTGCTATAACAATTACACGCATATAAAATGCTTCCAACATGTCAACCAAACAACCTTACTTAAAATAAAATTGGCAAGTAACCTAAATCTCAAGCAAAAAAAAAAAAAAAAAATTGTTCCAATGATAAAGACAGTAACCAATCCATAAGGATTGTATTTAGTCTAAAAACCTTTCCATGCTTAGGTATTCATGTTCAACACAAAAGTTAGTAGTCCAAACATTTTTGTTTTGGCATCCCAAGTACTATTTATTTGGTTTTGTATTTGTTTTTCCAATCCCTTTGACATAGGAATTCCTATAAAGAAAGTTAGCAGAAAAACACAATAAAATACACACCAACCAATCTAAAGAAACTGTAAATATAATAAATTACTTGAAACCATCTAGCAAACTATTTAATAATAAAATTAACTAATCAATTAAAATGCTAGATGAGTTACAAAAATAAATCTATAACTCTAGGAATTAAATTAAAAGTTAATAGTCAAGAGTTATATATATATATATAATTATTACACAAGTTACAAAGCTTTATACCTCCTAAATAATTAAAATTCTAACCATGAGTTACATATGAATTTATACAAAACAATAATCATGTAATACACATGTGAATGTTTCTAGCAATTAACATGTAAATAAGATCATTTTAGAAATTATAAAACAATTAGCATGCAAATTACACATGTAAATAATTCTAGAAATAACAAGCATGTAACATAGATTAAAATTTAACTAAACAACTTGAAACTCATGAGTATGCAAATTATATGATGAAACTATACACATCATGGTAAAAATCATGCTCATAAAACTAGAAATTAAACAGTGAATTATTCTTTACAATATGAAATAGTGGCCTTCTATAGAAATTAAATGTCTAAAATTGAAACAAAAAATAAGCAGCAATGTATGTCAATAAATTTGTATAACTTTCATGTGATAGAAATTAAGACACATGCAATTGAATTCTATAGTCACTAACAAACAACTCTTATTTTCCGAAAATAGTAACAATAAACAAATAAATATCTATTATATATTATTCTCCTAATCATGTTGGTAAATGAAGTATTATACATATGTACACAATTTTCTAATCATGAATTCATCACCAAACAACTGTTTTCCAATTTTGTTTTATTATTATATTAAACAAGCAAACAGTGGCCTTATGAACAATGTGTAAAATATATTTATACATGTTGGAAGTCCTACAGGTGGTCTCACATGGAACTAGGCAAATTCTCTTTTTTTTTTCCCCCAATCTTCTAATCATGTCTCGGAAACAGTGTATATAAATATGAATCTATTTAGTATACTATGAGAAACATATAATATGTTTTCAGTTTGTTGTACATATTGTGTAACTAAATAAAACAAATAAATTCATATTGAACAACCAATTTGAATTTCAGAACAAGAACATGCTAGAATTCACTGAAATTCATAATAAAATAAAACTAGCACAAGGAAGCTAACCAAAGCTTGCACTTGACAGTCTTCTTAAAACAAATTCGCCGCCTCACCAGTTGGGTGCTAGAGGTTGTTTGACGTCTGTCTCCCAGGATACGATGGTTGGACCAGCTACAGCAATGCACCGACTGAGTAGCTTCGGCGAATAGAACTATGGCAGCACTCTCTCACTAGGAAGAATATAAAAACTTGAGGAAAACTTTGAACACAAAGAGAGAGAGCAAACTTTTTGGTGTAGAAGAATGAAAGAGAGGATCTCCTTTTATACACATGGAGCAGAGAGGAAAAGGCTCATGCAACAAATGCAGGTTTTAATTTTACAAAACTCCCAAGACATAAATTGTAAAATTGATGGCTTTAAGCCATCCTGAATACAAAGGAGTTACCAAGTTTTATACACATGTGCATTGTGTATAATCCTGTAGCTACCTTTCCCAACACCTCTTTCATGAGGCAAACTTGATGATTTAATTTCTCATTCAAATCTTAATGGTTTTTTGTCATTCTTTTTATGGTGTAAAGATTTCACTACAAAGAATCTAAACCCACTTTAATCCACCTCTAATGAGG
Source organism: Camellia granthamiana (assembly GCA_036172215.1). NCBI lineage: Eukaryota > Viridiplantae > Streptophyta > Magnoliopsida > Ericales > Theaceae > Camellia > Camellia granthamiana. Next base: position 4,408,032 of record CM069904.1, on the reverse strand, counting down.
ATTGGCACCCACTTTAATATTGCATTAAAGTCACCAAAAAACTATTATTTTTCCAACAACAATTGGTTCACAAGAGAGACCTCTCATAGATTTCTCAATTAACATGAAATATAATAGTAACAACATTGTATATATATACACTAGAGGTGGACAAACATTACATGTGTGCAATTTGTAATTGGATCTAATAGTTATGGTAATTATTTGAAATAGTTGAAGATATTTAAAACATTATATAGCAGTTATCATCTTCTAATAACATTTTTGAAATTAAAAAAAAAATGTGACTTCTGCACCAATAGAGATGTTTACTTTAAATATTAGTATACATAGATATTTGTGTGGACTTGTGCGTGCACATGATGTATATGTAGTATAATTTTAAAGTTTTTACCCTAATTTTTGAATTTTTCAACTTAAATTTTGAAGCTATTATAATTCACACTACAAGTGGTAATGGTTGTAGATGAAAGTTGTGATGACAATAGAACGAGTAAAACTTTAGTATAATAGTGATATCACATTATCATTGATACGTGGTATCACCAACCAATCATAAAACACTACATATGAGGGTAAATTCCACTACATAAACATAACTATCTATCCAACTTAATCCACTAATTATAACACGTGCATAATGGGGTACCTTATACTTACATGGAAGGTTCTAATTGGAAGGTGATAGTATGTCATCATTGACACATCGTATCATAGTTGCAAATGGAGTCGTAGGAATGGGAAATGACAATGGGATAAGCAATGACAGCTGTAACGCCCTGGAAGAACCTTTCCGAATCCCGTCTACATGGCATTACTAGCATACAATCCATACAAATAAAAGAAAAGATAGTAATAAGAAAATAACATTCATAACATTTCTACCCTTTTGAACTATTCTTCAACAATTACAATATTGTTTCATTACATCCCAAATAAAACAAAATAGTTCAAAAGGCAAGAAACTTTTACAACGATTACGTCCTAATTGAACTCCTTGCAAAAGTACATCTTTAAAATATAATAACATATAATTATAACCCTTGTAAACCATGTTCAACAAAATATGGCAAAACATGCCATCAAATTCCCAAAAAGGTTCCTTCATATCAAAGCAATCACTTGGTAGGCACTTCATCTTCATATCCTAAAAATTGTTAGCTTGGGGGGTAAGTTGAAGGTCAGTAGGTGATGAATTTAACAAGGTATATAACCAATTGAAAAACTTATGATCATGCAATGCAACATTTGAAATTATAGAAATGTGGGTGGTTACAAATGTCTAAATATGTAAAAGAAAGATATGATGCATGAACTTTGTTCCATCTTTCCACATTCACTTCAAATGGTAAACATGCTATGACATCCCGAATAAGAAGCGAAAGTCAAAATGTATATATAATTATAGTTTTGTCTATTGAAAATAGTCCCACATTTGCCAGCTCCATAAACGGCAGGCGATGGGCATCCAAAAACACTTTCCCTTCCACATTTGCCGGCTCCATAAACGGAGGGGACGTGGACACCCAAAACCAAATTTTCCACATTTGCTAGCTAGAAATGGCAGGCTCGTGGACACCCAAAAATATTTTCCCACATTCGTCTGGCGATATGCGCAGACAAGGCAATTGGGCACCTTGACTCACTGCGTCGATACCAATTACAATACATAACTCAACTTAGCCCAACTCACTACCCGGACTCATAGACAATTTACCCCCTTACAACCTTTTAACTTTCATTACCTTATGATGTCAAGAGAGAATGTAAGATGCATATGATGCATGAATTTGGAAAGCCTTTGATTTTCCTTAAAATAATCCCAAATCATAACAATTTAACATTTCTCACATCGATAATAAATAATACCTCATAAGAAATTCTCATTATCATCAAGGGTTATATGGGGAAAGAGCTTCAATTCTTGCATTCTGCTCTTAAAGTTAAGTAAGTACATTCAATTTCATATCTTTGAAACCAATTGAGCAAAACCCTTATTTATTAAATAATCTCAAAGTTAGGGTTTAGGGAAATTTGGGGTTTTCTCTCTAATGTATAAATTGAAAATCAACTCTCATCATCACTTATAATAATCTTTAATAATAGACATAATTTTATCCATAACCATAGAGTATCACTCACATTTTTCCAAATCACTTACTAGCAACACAATCCATACATATATATATACATATATATATACATAACATGAACAATTAATAAAATTACCACATAAGTAGTTCAAATTGAAGATATAGCAAGTTAAAAACACCCTTACCTCGAAATAGGAAGCTAGGCTTGAGAACAACACTTGAAATGTTGATGAACTTATGAAACAATCGGTAAAAATGTTAATTTAAGCCTCATTTCAACTTTTCTTGAAAGATTTTGGGTGGATCTTAGGTTGAAATTAGAGAATCAAGAGTAAATGGGCTAGGGTTATTGGAAAAATAGAGTTAGAAAGGGAGAGAGTGTGAAAAGTGGAAAGAAAATGAGTAAGGATCGACTTTTAAAATCTGTTATCCCGACTGACTGCTCAAGCGCAACTTCCTTCGCTTAAGCGAACAACACAAATTCGGAAGGGTTGCTCGAGCAACACTTCCTACGCTCAAGCGAAAAATGAGAGGTCCTAGAAGTTTTGCAGAGCTACACTATAATTACTGGGAGCCAACATTCTACGCTCGAGCAATAACTTATTCGCTCGAGCGATCCGCTTGCAAAATTGCCAACTACCGGGAGCTGAAGATCTACGCTCAAGTGGCCTGAAAAACCCAGGTGTCACAACAGTAGTTGCCAACCGTCGGTTGCGGTGTGAGGAGTGTGAGTAGGGTTAAGGGTGAATAAAATTCGATTTGGTTCAGTTTTGAAGTAAATCATGCCCAAACAATTGCCTACAGTTCTATAAAATTTAAAACAAAACTAAAATGAAACCATGAAAATATTAGAACCAATCCAAACCAGAAAAATGCGGTTCAATTTGATTTGGAACCACAATTTTTATGAGCATTGTCATCAGTCACAACATATTCATAACTTGCTCAGAGATCAAGCAATATATCATCATTTTACAAATAAAATCATTTAAATTATTGTGTGGTAGAACTAGTTCTACTCTTTTGTAAGAACACACTTGTATGCAAATGGTCAACAACTTACAAATATATATATATATAAGATACTAATAAGATACTTGAATATCAACCATAAATAACAAACTATGTATATATGTATGTGTATATCTAAACGGTCCAATTCAGTTCCAAACGGAATCATAATTATAAAATCATAAACTGAATCATGAAGTACAGTTCATCTATTTTAAGAATTAGGACAAAATATACTAAATTTTTGGTTAAGCCAATCTCAAAAATGGCTTTTAACTATAATTTCCTTCTTAGTCTTGTCTTGTGGTTAGAAGTATTTCCTTCCTAGTCTTGTCTTGTGGTTAGTAGTATTTCAATTTCTTCAACATAATTAGACTCGCTGATAATGAAAGCATAATTTTTTTAACCAAAATAAATGATAAAATAACCAATAGCTAAGAGAAAGAGAGATTACTAATGAAGACAAAAGAGAAATTGAAATTTTAAAAATATTTAATTGCTGTATTTTAGATCAATTAGTAAGAAATTATTTATTAATTTAAAAAGAGTATCAAATTAGACAATTGTAATCAATAATACATATTTATAAGTCTAACAATCAACACGTGAAAAAGTCATAAGATGGGGAAAAAACCTCAGTATACACCAAAGGGTTCTTAGAGACACAATAGGTGGAAAAACCTTAATATACACCAAAGAGTTCTCGTAATAAGAAGATATAATTAAATTTTGCTATTAACAATTATTAAATCATTAATCGTCCATTCTTAAATTTTGATATTAACAATTATTGAATCATTAATCGTCCATAAAAAGTGTGTGGATAATTAATTGAACTGACTCAGTTAATTAAAAAGATCTACTATTGACATTGACTAACGGAAGAATAATTGTAATACAACTCTAAATTTTAGGTAAGAATTGTAATTTTTGTAACATTATCTCCGGAAATCAAACAAATGCTCAAAAAATCTTGGTTCAATTTATTCTAAGGTTCGTTTGACCATATTAAAACGTTAACTTATTGATTAAAAAAAAAGTATTTTTTTTTTATAGTTTAATATACAAAATTTATGTCTCATCAAAAAAAGTCTAAATTAGTCAAATTCCATTATACAAAAAACTATTAAAAAAGTTAAAAATTTTAGGAAAAATTACTCGTGAGTCCTATTTGAAAGTTGTGTACTCAATTTAATCCTAAAACCTTTTGTTTATACCCAAAAGTCATGTGCACGTTTTTCTTCTTCTCTTTATTCGCAGTTTCGTTCTTTTTTTTTTCTTCCTGATTTTCAGAGACCAATAACCACACCTATCCTTTTCTATTTCTCTTTTTGATATTCAGCCACCAGTGACCACCATCGATTAGGGTTCATCGGCAACCACTGACCACTAACGCCTTGCTTCACCCTCACAAACAGTGAAAGAGATGAGTTTTCGATGAAGAAGATGAGTAGATCTACTCAGATCTACATCAGATCTGAGTAGATCTATGTCAGATCCGACTAGATCTAAACTAAAAATAGTTATCGGAGTACGAGTCTCTCTCTATATTTGTCTCTCTCCTTTGATCTCTCAGTTTTACTACCATTTCTCTGCTACACACTTCTCTTTTCTTGTTTTAATGGAGAAAATTTTCAAATTCTGAACAAGTTCTTTTCGAGTTTAAGTTACAATAAAATTTTATAATTTCAGTTTTTTTGGTGCTGAAATGAATCATGCTTGGTGGAGGAGATGGAACTTATGACTTTATTTCAAAACATGAAAATAACAAAAGACTTAACATTTAGTAATTGTTGGGAGCAGTGTTGTGAGGCCCTTGATCTTTGCAATATTTTCTTTAACCATTACTTTTAAATTATTTCTTAATTAATTGAAATTTTAACCTTAGAATCAAAAACATGTGCCAGCCGAAAACTCGCAAACCCTAAATTGAACCTGGGAACTCAGGAACCATTTCAAAAACCCTAATAATAATTAAATTAATTTTCTAAGTATATTTTCCACATAGAAACCCTAAATTTCCGGTTCTTAGTACAATTCGCCGTTTAATTCAAAACAAAACTTTAACCGAATTAAAATTCCAGACCTTCAATAAATTAAATATTACACTTAATTAAATGTTCAAATTCATAAATTAAAGCCAAAGCGCTCACATTTTAATCAAATTACAAATTGACCTAAGTTAGTACTATTATATATATACTTGTACCTTTCTTAATAAATAATTTTGTACACAAAATATCTTCATATTGTACACAAATAATCAAAAGAAATCCCCTCAAATCCACTCCCCAAGGCCGGCTATGCTATGCATATATATAAGTGATGTCCTTTTGGGGACAAATATGATTAGATATTGATATATATATATCGTACTTGTAACCAATTCAACTTTGATTAATCAAAACCTTATATTCAATTGAATTGGAACTAAGGATATTTTGGACTTTTAACCATTCTTTTTCTTTTCCATAAATACACCAATTTTCTCTACACTTTTAAGCACAAAACACACTCACACACTTACATATTCGGTTGAGAGAGAGAGGGAGAGAGAGAGAGAGAGAGAGAGAGAGCTTTGGTGATAGAGGAGAGAAGAAGAGAAGAACCTTTTGTGAAAACTCTTCAACTAGGTAACAAGTAAGCCGCATCACCATCTCTCCTTCTATTTCCTTTTTTCAAATTTGGTAATGGTGTTCATGTGTTCAAAGTTGATGAATTGGGCTTTGATCCTTCTTCTGTTCATATTTCCTCTTAATAAATGCAAGAACAACCTTTTTCTTCCCATATCTCACATTATTTCCAAAGGCATACCATCACTCTAAAAATCTGAGTCATTGATACATTATTTAGTATGTTTTCATCACAAAATAAGTGAAAACTTTCCCTTAGTTGGCCTCTTTTCTCACAAATCTTCTTATGTTGAGTATTGTGCATGAAAAACCTATTTTACAGCCAACTTTTGAAAAATCTAGAAAAATGTAGAAACATCTCCTAGACTTCAGTTTTATGTCAAAAACTTCCTTAAAGAGTCAGATTTCAAGAAAAATTGGTTTCATTGAAAAAGAGTGAACAGTTTGTAAGAAAATCCGATTTTTGTAATGGTCGACGAATATGGACGGTGCTGGAGTGTTTCTTAAATAACTAAAAATCTAGAAAAGCTATTCCATTTTTGAAAAATGTTCTGAAGACTAGATAAAATTCTCTACGAATCATAGGAAGGCTAGTCTCGGGTCCAATCTTTAAACGGTACCGAATCTGGAAATTTAGTTTAGCATTGGTGTTTTATGCTCTTGTCTTCGTGAACATGCTTATTAATATATGATCATGTCTTGGTATGATATTACATATGTCATGGTTATATACCTTTTATTTCAGTCCTTCGATGATGTTCATACTTATGCAAATTTATTTATTTATTTTTTTTTTTTAATTTGCTTGTGCTAACTAACTTAAAACATTAACCTAAACGGAGAACTTAATGGGGTGGCTAATGGGGTTTCGATCACATGAGTATTGTTATGAGATAATGTTATGTTTAAATTAAATTGGTTAGCGGAACGTGTTCCCTTTTGAAAGTTAAAGTCTTGCGCAAGTGATTATTTTGGAACCCTTGAACAGAGCGGTTATATTCGGACCCTAGGTGGTTTTGGTGTACGGAGGGAATGGGCAAGGCCCTATTTTACCATCTCTTTTGAGGTCATCGGTTGGCGCTACGTGGTATGTAACCATTGGTAGACATCTAGGGTAAGATCTTTAAAGCGGCAAAAGAGAGGGCATACCGAATAATCCGCATCCGATTCTTGTGGTTGGGAGAATGAAATCTCTTTGGGGGATTTCTAGACTACTAACAACTAACCTTGTAAACCGTAGCTGGTTTTTCGTGCCCCTCGGAGGGATTTAGTCTCCTCGGGTACGATAGCCCTATAGTTCGGACTCCTATGGTTCTGGATTTGGTTTCAAAAGTGCAATGTGAAACATAAAATAAACAAATGAGAGTCCAAATCCGGCAAATCTTAAAAAATCCATTAATCATCAAAGATGCCAAAAATGGATTGCATTTCTAGATTTTAGAGTCACCACCTAAATATTTTTGCGAAATCTAGGAAACTCGTGACTCGTGCCAGAGGCCACTTGTCTGTCGTAACCAAAGTTGTCTTGGTTCGGAAACTTAGGTATCAGAGGAGAAGGTCATGAATTGAGCACCCCCCTCACCCGATCAAAGATTGGTCTCTGCTAATCATGATGTGAATTTTATCAACATTATATGCTCTTGTTCTGATTATTAATAATGCTAACATTACTATGTGAAGTAAACAAGTATAGACCACGTCACTTACTTTGGAATGCTTTGATTTCATGCATTTTTTAAAAGAATTTATGAATATGTGCAACTCAAAGAAAAAGTTAGCTTATATGTACAATTATCAAAGTCATTCCAACTTAAGCGAAATAGCCTTCATCCACAGGCATTCAAAGATATATTTCAAGTAAGCGAGTAGCCGTATGGTAGTATGTTTGACATGGCAACACAAACACAAATGCCATATGCTAAAGCAAAAATTGCTCACCTAGTACTCTGAGGCAAGCTAAAGAAAAGAAAACAATTAGAAAAATGCATGTCCCTAACAATGTACATGACTAATTCAACACATACAAAATGCAACTACTAAATTCAGTTACTAATATGACATGTGAAGCAACTCAAAGCATGAGGTAACGTACATAATTACTTAGGAATTGATAAGAGCATTGTGCATGATGAGTCGAATTAATGTATGAAAAAATGGATACAAAGCATGGTAATAATATGGAACGAAAACATGATATGATATACAACCACGGTAAGCATGAAAATGGAGAAAGAAATGGGGGTTGGAAGACATACATCATATGTTACAAATTTGCCCTTGCACAAGAGGGTCTGAACGTCCTAATTAACTAATTATTACAACGCCAAATGAATAAACTAATTAATTAATTACTAACTAATTATTACAAAACACAAACATCAAAGCTACTTGTCTAATGGACTTGAATGAGAGGCGGGGAATCACATGTGCATGAACAAGAACATCCTTCGGAAACCCCCACTGCACACTACCAAAAGTTGCTCTGTTCACAGTCTGAAAATGACTCTGTTTTGGGCCGATGGATTTGCTCTGTTTCACTAAAAAAATACCATAGCCGTACAAAAAAAAAAGGGGGGGGTCAGCCGGCCTTAAGAAGTGGTCGGTTGTACAAAGCTCTGGTCGGCCGGCCATCTAGTCTGGGGGAGGATCTACTGCAATCAGAACTGGAACAAAGCAATATAGGGGATTTCCAAAAGATGTTCATCATTCATTGTCTCTCTTGTCATGAAAAATTCTCAAGGAGGGAATAGGTTAGCTTCACAAATGAGTATTTAAATGATGATTAGTGAAGCAACAAGATGGCAAATAATAGATTCAAAGCTAAATAAAACTAATTAGGAAAGATGCAATCAAAGATATGGCCAAAACGCACTGAATCTTATGAAAAACAAGAGCGAGTGAATACTCAAGTTTAGAGAGAATAGGTTTAGAGCCATTCTTGGAGGCAAATTAAGAAAACCAAAGAGACTCTTCTTCCTACTCATGGAAGATGGATTGAAACCTCCATTTCCATGCTTTAAAGGAACTAGAAGAGAGTCTCTAATGGTCTTGATGAAAGAGCTCTCATATAGCTTTGAAGCAAAAACAAAACAAAACTAAGTAAAAGCAAGAAATGAAAGCTATGGAGAGATGAGTGCAAGCTCATCTTCCTACTCATGGAACATAGATGAAACATCCATTTCCATGCTACAAAGAAGGAACTAGAAGAGAGCTTTGCAATATCTTCTAAGAAGAGAGACAAGAATCAAACTATCTATATAAGCTTTAAACATATATACAGTTCATATTTAATCAAAATCCACCTAAAACAGTGCTAAAAATGAAAGAAAAGAAGCAAAAACATGAAGAACAATAAGAGAGCAACACTAGAAAACAAGCTTATGGAAGGGTGGCTAACCCTTCCATCTTCAACAAGGTTCAAATCACATTTTAGAGCCCAAAATATTCTGAAAAACAATATTGAAATGAAGAACAAGAAGTTGAAAAGGAAAGGAAATGGAAAGAATTAAAGAATCAACCTCTAGAGAAGAGGAATAGTTTCTTAGTTCACAAACTCCAATCCAAACACTCTCAAATATCTGAAATTGTGTTCAAAACCTCAGCAAAAAGCTTCAAGAAGTTCAATGGTGTATATATTGTGTATCTATAGTCAAAAGGGTAGAAAAGAGCTTTTTGTAAGCCTCTAAGCCTTTGGGAAATTAGTTTAACCCTAAATTCAAAGGAAAGGTGTTCTTTTTATAGATTTTCCACCACCTTCCAACGTAAATATCTTCAAAAGGGAGCAGCTGGCTACTGCAAAATATCTATTTCGCTAAATATGGCCGATTGGCCAAAGAAATGTGGCCTGCCGATCATTTTTTTGGTCTTGCTGCTTTTTGAGTGATCAGGCTAGAAAAACAAGTTTTGGTCCAAATGGGGTGCAAGGTTTGGGGTTTGAAGCTCAAAACTGAACTCTTTTGCTGAAGATTCGAATGATTGTACAGCATAACATTTCATCATCAAGTATTCAGAGTGAAGCACCCAAGTCTTAGGGGTGGTCAAAATGAGGTGTCTACATAAAGCTTATTATTTTCTTGAATATCATGTTTCTTTCCCTATTGTTGTAATTGCTATTGTATATTGGATTGGGAAAAAGGGGGACGGGGTGTGTGTGCGTTTATTGGACATTCAAAACTCATGACATTTCATGCCAGGTATTGAAGGAACATACGAGGTCGACGAAGAGCTAGAGACATTTGAAGACTTATGTCTGTTTTAGAGAAAGTTAGAAGACAATTTGCTTATGAGTCTATTCGTGCTTTTATGTTGAATTGTAATAGTAATGGAGCTCGTTTTGTAATTAAGATTTGAAACACTATAATTATTATTTGCTTTTGTAATCCTATGCCTATCTCCGCGTTACTTATGAGACTTAGCGTTAATACCTCTTAAGATCTGTCAAAAAGATAACTTGCTACCTAAGATGGTTGGACAGAGAAAGGAGACTATATTGACTCCTCCGACCTTCTTGAGGTCTTACTTGGCTATTGACCAAAGAACTCTTTACTGAAGTTACCCTAACCCTTAGAGGAGAAATTGGGGTGTCACAAGTGCTTAATATTAGTAATTGTTGTTATACCTAATATTTTTTATAATCTCATCAACAAAAGAGTTTCACAGAAATGAGAAAGGAGAGTAGAATCGTTACATATAAAACTCTATGAAGGAAGGTATGGGAATAAAAATTACTTTTAATTTTTTTCCCCCTGTTAGGTTGTACAGAGGGAAAAAATATGAGCCTAGGCCTAAAGCCCAATTCCTACCAAAAGAAAGGAAAAGAGCCCAAACGCACCGCAATAAACCCACAAAGGATATCTAGAGATAACATGATGTCTAACAAAAGGCACATGATAGAATAGAAGATAGTCTTCTAGAAGCAAATCTGTGAAATGGAAGAAAAGTGTTGGATTAATTCTACGAGCACAATAAGAAGCAAGTTGGCTATCTAGGTTGTCCGAATGCCGAAGATCCAATGATCAAGGACATAAAGCAAGTTGGCAAGCTGTCTGTCACAACCCAAACCCGCCTCTATAGGTTTAGCGTCGTAACCGACCAATAATCCAAAGATTACCTACGGCCTCAAAGACAAATTCAAAATATTTAAATATAATTAGGGCTTGAAGCGGAAACAACAAAAATAATAATAATGTCCATTGAACTATGCGTACATGATTAACTATAGTAATTAAAACAATTTTAACACACACTTATATATACATGTGCAAAGACATATTTTATAACATATCTCACACACTACATGGAGGACTTTTAACAAAATACAAAGATTAACTCAAGCCTGACAAAATAAAATAAAGCCTCTACACAAAAGTACTTCTTGGGTGGCTTGACAAAGAGGCAGACTCTGGGGCAAACTCTAATGTAGATCCTTAAATTACTCACCTACATATATATATATATATAAAGAGTGAGCTAACGCCCAGTGAATAATACCAAAGTAAAAAGGTTGTAGGATTGAGATTCTTAATTAAGTAGATCACAATAATACATATTATATGTAAATCAAAACCAAAATGACCCCGGGTCCATTATTTTCATATTCATATCTATGCGTATGTTCATATTCATGATTATGATCACCTTTTCATTCAAACGGTCTTTGGCACATTACATTCATATTCAAACGGCCTTTGGCCCAATTTAGACGTATCAACGTAAACCCATTACATTCATATTGAAATGACCTTTGACCCATCACGATATTCAAACGGCTTTTGGCCCATCACGATATTTAAAAGGCCTTTGGCCCATCATAATATTCAAATGGCCTTTGGCCCAATTCAGACGTATCAAACGTAAACCCATTACATTCATACTCAAACGGCCTATGGCCCATCATAATATTCAAACTGACATTGGCCCATCATAATATTCAAATGGCCTTAGGCCCAATTCAAGTGTATCAAACGTATCAAACGGCCTCAAGCCCAATTCATACATATCAAACGACCTTGGGCCCAAATCATGTTCTTCACAGAGCCTTATACAAAAATTAGGCATATAGAATACTCATTCATAATTCAAATCAACAAATTCATGAAACTTATACAGAAGTAGCATTTGAAAAATAACATATTTGAAAATATTTTTACTAAGATATTACTCACAATGTTCAGATGTTTGGTTCACCCTTGTAGTTGACTCTACACAATTCATAATACACATAGAAATTGGGTCAATTCATTCCGTTCTTTAATTCCTTTAATTCTGTTAGGCTCTTTCTAACTCTATAGTTCATTTATAATGCTCAATACATGCCTAAGAGTGCTTAAAAGTGAAAAAGAACAAAAATCGAAATATGAAACAGCTTTTCAAAATTTTTTGAAACAGGGCTCTTCGCTCGAGCACAACAATGGTCGCTCGAGCGAACCCCTTGGTCTGTAAAAATATTGGTTGCTTGCATTCTACGCTTGATCAATAACTTCTTCGGTCGAGCGATCATGACAAATTTTGGATTTTCCAAAATGTTGTTTAAATTTCAAAACACATTACCAAGGCTCCAAATTCATGCATGACTTACTCAAATATGTAGAAATATTCCCAATTACATATATTTGAAGTTAGTTCCACTTATACTTCAAAACTACATGACTTTAATTGAAATTTAAGCATTGGATTTCATGTTTTAAAAAATCATCTTTCAATTCTTTCTTTATTTTATGAAACATAAAATTGAAGCTACAAATCCCCTTTCAAAAATATTTGCATAGATGAAGTTTAAATTAAAATCAAACTAATAGTTTGATTCTCAACATAAATTATAATTTATCTCTAAATTTGTCCAAATTAAATTTAATTCATGTTCTTCATATGAAGTCCAATTTCAAACCCACAAATTCTAAATCATGAATTGAACTTCCAAGGCTCTTGTCAATTCATGAAGCATGTACAATTGAAATTCAATTTCATATTAAGACAACTAAATTCAAACCCAAAGTGATTAATTTCCAAATTAATTTTCATAATTTTGAACCTAACTCTTTTGCATGGGTCAAATCTTCAATAAATCCTTATTGCATGTAATTTATAGAACTCAATTCAAGAATGATTCTCAAAATTAAACTCAAAGTTAACAAATTTATAGAATCATAACTCATATTCTTCAACCTAACTTGATTTTACAAACAAAACCCAATTTCTATCAATTTATAAAATTAATCTTCAAATCTTTATTTTTAATCTTCTCAAAATCTACATTGAATCAATTTTTGTTTAGATTACTTAAACGATACTAGAAAATTTAAACAATACTAGAAATAGGATGGAATTTCTTACCTTAAGATGAATTTTCCATAATTTTTAACTTCAATTTTGGTATCCCATAGGACTCTCTTCTTCAATCCCTTTTCTTTTTTCATCTTAGTGTCTTTCTCCCTCAGCCCGTGCTCTCTCTTTCTTTTTCTAACTTTTTGTTTCCAGCAGAGTGAAGGAATGAACTCCCCTTATTTGACTTCATTAATTCATCTTTTATTTAATTTTTATTTTTATATTTTGTTTAGTGGAACACTTGTCCTTACTATATGAACCCATGTGGTGGTGTATTAATTCTTTCATTAACTAATTAATCTTGCTTAGGATTACTTAATTTAGATTAATCTTTGATTATAATTAGCTTAATTAACCATCTCTTAATTTTAATTTGTTATATAAAATTCTAACTCAATTAATCATAACTAATTACAAATCCCACATAATTTTAATTAGTCTAATGGAATTCAATAAAGGTCCAATCAAATCATAATTAAATTGATTAGTCTAAATCAGATTTTTAATCAAACTTCCAAAAAACTCCAAATGTCCAATTAAACTTATTACCATCCTCAATTTTCGTTTCTCACATCATTAAGGCCTTCAATTTCAAATCAAACCCCAAAATCTCCGTCAATAAATTACCTGTTCAATTGAACACCTTATAAATAAATTTAATTCGTAATAATCTTAATTCCCAATCTTCATAACTTAATCAACTCTAATTCGGACCCAATTAATAGAATCTCAATTTTACTAAACTGAATTGAATATTTAATTAAACTCCCATATGGTCCGATACTCGCAATTGAATAATTCAATTCACTAATTATACTTTCTTGAGCCATTTAGGTTTTCAATTTTTAATTCCAAATTAAATCTTCAACCAACTCATAGACAAATTAGACTGAATAATTCTTATAAACCCCAAATTAAATTAGAGTAATGGGTAATTAAATTCAAATGTCCTTAATTAATTAAATGCTACATATAATACGTAGTGGGGTTGTCACACTCTCTTCCCCCTTAGAAAGTTTAGTCCTCCAAACTTAAGACGCTTGTACCACAACTCAACCACAAAGCTTTTTCTCATTTTAATTTTTGTTCCTGAGTATCATCTTTTCCATTCGATTCTCATCATAGGAGTTCAACTAATTTCATTCATTTGTTGGTCAATAACCCCAATTGGTAATTTCATCATAGTTTATATTGTCATCAAAAGCTATTTGGTACTAACCAAAAACACAAATGGATCTCAAAATTGACCTCTCAACATCTATACATAAAACACATTGATCATGCAATTCACATACTTCAATTCATGGATTTGATGGCCAGTGAACAACAAGAAGGTAAAGATTTTAATGAATGATATCCATAATATATTCAGAAAAGAGATTTCAAATCAAAAACATATTCATATTCACATTCAGATCTCATAGATAGTCATACGTGGTACTTCCATTATAACAGAACAATTGCAGAGTAGGTGGTGGTTATAATAACTAGTTCCATAATGGAAACTCCGGTAGCGGGTAGCAAGTAATAGATACAGAGCAGATAAGTTCCTTGATAGAACCTCCGGTGTGGGTGTAGACACCCCATTTTTGACCGTCCTCAAGACTTGGACGTCACCGTTGGAGCACTCGGTGATTATCCATGTTTGCGTTCGTTTGGAGTTCCCGGAGTTCTCGGCTCGCGCGCCTTGCCTCAGGACTTCCGAACTCGACCGTTTTGTGTTTGGTTTTGCGCCAAACACTTGTGTTTTGCCTTGGAAGGGCAGGGAATGCTTTGTGAGGCATCCCCACACACCACCGGCACTGGCTAGAGGCCACCGGCTGGCTGGTGTTTCCATCGGCACTTTATTGTGCCGACCGGCACTCTTTTGTGCCGACCGGCACTAAGTTTTGCCAAAATGGCACTCTTTGCCGGCCGGACACTGTGCAGTTGCTTTATGAGATATTTTCAGACAGCTGTATAGTTTTGGTTCCCCTCCATACACGTGTATGGAGGGATGACCCTCTTAGTTAGCTTAGCTTGTAAGCTTTGCAAGCTTTGCTTGCCTATAAGAGGACCACTCCTCTTCTTGGCTTAGGGTTACAAAATTTTAGACATTTTAGACAGACCAAGCTCTGGTTTTTAGAGTTAGGATAGATACACACCCTATCTCTCTTCTTCCCTCTTGTTTTGTACACTAGGTGTTTGTGTCATACTTTTGCTCACCAACACCTAGTGTTTCACCTTCTTTGGGTTCTTGAGGGTCCAGAGGTCTGTTGTGAAGCTTTGAAGCCGGTTTGGTGCTCAAGGAAGCCAACACATCATCTTTGTTGAAGAGGCTCCAAGGGTAAGACACTACACTCTCTTTTTACCCCATTCTTGCACTCCATTTCTACTTGCTTTAGAACTGTTTTTGTGATTAGTGATTAGCACATAAAAGTTCTGATTTTTAGTCCTCTTGATTGTTTGTTAAGAGTGCTTAGTGGTTTGGGTAAGTTTGATCACCCTTAGGCCTTGAAAAGGCTCATTTTTGTGCTATTTTGTTGAGATCCGAGATTTTTGTGCTTGGGCCTCTTCACCACTGAAATCTTGAGGGATTTCAGTGGTGGAGATGGTGCCATAAAGTCTCCAAAAGGGGAGGGCCACCCCCTCTCCTTAATGTCCTTGAAAAGGGCAAGTTTTGGCCTCCAAAGGAGCACCATGTTTGGTTGTGTTTTGAGCATGTCTTGGCTGCATTTCATGCTTATTATGCCATGATTTAACTTGGTTCTAAGTTGGTTTAGGTCCCTTATGCATGCTTAGCATAGTTGCCTTGTAATGCCTTTTGATCCTCTAACATGCCTAGGTTGTATGCCTTAGTTTCTAGCATGTTTTAGGCTTGCATTTGTGAAGTTTTTGTGCTCATATTTCCATGTTTTAGGTCTGTCTCATGTTGTTTGAGTCAACCATAGCATGTTTAATATAGCCTCTTTGCATTGGGCTTGTTGGCCTTAAGAGCATGAATATGTAGCATGCCTTTGTTTGCATCATTTTGGTAGTTTGGAACCACCTAGCATGCTATTTCAGTCCCTTTGGTGTGCTTGCATGCTTGCCTTAGTGGCCTCTTTAATGCTTTAAAAGCATGTGTTGAATGCTCCATGTTTTGGCCTTAATGCATGCCTTTGATTTCAAGCCTCTTAGATGCCATCTAAGTGGTCCTTTGGGCCTAATTTGACATGCTAAAAATCTGTTTTGGGTTGATCAATGCATGCCATAATTGCCTTGCATAAGTATGGTTCAATGCCTCGTTGACTTGCTTTGAACCTTAGGCCATTTGCATGCTTTGGTTTGGTCTACTTTGACTTGGTTTGGCACCATGTTTGACATGATTTTCCGAGCTTTGCAATGTGTGCTCATTGTCCTTGTTTGGTATCTCCAAGTGTGATTGGAGGTTGCCATGTTTATGCCTTGGGTTTGGACCATAACACTTGCATGTGTGTGTGTGTGTTTAGTCTCCATTTCTAGGCACTTTGGCCACTGATTTTAGGCCAATTAGGAGTAGCCTAATTCATGTTTTAGTCCACTCCATTGCTTGGTTTATATGCCTCTTTGCTTAGGTTGTATCCCTAACATGTTTAGCTTGCTTGCATTGTTCATGTTGCATGCTAGATAACATGCTTAGAGTTGCATTACATAAGCATGCATGCTTGGCCTCTTGAGATTGAAAATGATAGAGGTTTGGCACCCTTTCATGTTTATTTGGTTTGCATGCATTTGAAAGTGAAGTTGCATCCTTGGTTCCTTGGGCCATCATGCATGGAAATGCGTGATTGGTGGTCTGGGAATCGGGACACATGCCCCTTTGAGTCACTAACATGATAAGGGATGTGTTTGGTGCATAAATGGCTTGAATTATATTGTCATGCATAGATTTCCCCTCTGCTACTGTGAGTTGCAGGTTCTGCAGGCATTCAGTGCCGGCCGGCACTATTTAGTGCCGACCAGCAGTCAACAAACAGCCGATGGCTTCTTTTTGTGCCGGTGGCCTCCTCCTTCAGCCGGTGGTGTCCTACCCCAGCCGGTGGTGATCCCCAGTGCCCTAAGAGGCACTCCTGGGGCTTTGGCAATTTTCTGAGGAGGAGAGCAGAGGAAACAGAGGCAATCCGTGCATGGCAGTGCGGTTCCGAGCCAGTCCCGAGCGCATGCTGCATTTGGCCCTCATCCCGAGGCGGTTTACTGTTTAATTAGATTAATTAATTTATCTGATTAATTTAGTTAATTTGTAATAATTAATTAGCTTGCGTAGTTAATTAAATTGTATATTCTTTCGGTCCCTCCGAGTGAGGGCGTATCTGTACTAAGTGTGTGTGAGTGGATGTATGTCTTCCAATCCCCACTTCTTTCTTCCCTTTTATTTACCTGCTTACGATGGTAGATTAGGGCACATTTAAATTAGCATACCTTATGCAATGCATGCGTGCATTCATGCATTTGTTTACATGCACCGGGCTCGGTACATCATACAAACTGCATCGTACTTTCGATTTCCAAATTGAATACGTGCTACTCGCGCATTTCATATGCCATGTTTAGGGTTAGCCGAGCCTACTCTAGATTGCATCTATGTCTGTGTTGCATTAGCCACTTAACATGAACTAGGTCATGCATGTTTTGCTAACCAGTCTCTTGTTTTTGGCACGGAGTACGATGTAAGTTTTTATGCTTTAGCATGTCGCATGCGTGTGAACGTTTGCCATGACAGTATGCTTGCTATGCGGCTAAATGCTTACGTGATAAATTGCTTGAATGCCTGTGGGTGGAGGTTAGATTGCGTGAGTTGGAACAACTCATTGAAATCCGTATTTTAGCCTACTTTCGAGTAGCAAAAACCAACACGTTTTTCGAGACAAAACGGATATGCAATGTTTATTTCCAAGTTAGGCAATCTAGTCTATACTTTTGTGTTGTGCGCATCACATAGTAATTCTAGGCTAATAACCGGAATAAGAATGCATAAAGTTTTCAAAAACGGATATCATGGTTAGTAGAGGCCGGTCTTCGGACCGGGCGAGAGGGGGTGCTCATAGCTGACCTTCCCCGATCGTACCCAAGCTCCCGAGCCAAGTCACTTTGGTGATGACGGACACGTGGCCTTCGGCACCGAGTCAGGGTTTCCTAAATTCCCCCATTTTAAAAATATTTAGGTGGCGACTCTGTATCTGGCAAAGCAGTCCATGTTTGGCACTACTTTTCAAAAAAAATTGTTTTCTCAAAACGATTTGCCAGAGTTGGACTCTTTGGTTCAGATTATGAACCGCAACAAAACAAAAAAGCAGGAGAGTCCGAACTGTAGCGCGAGGTCCCCCCGCGGACGTGTTACAGTTTCTAGCGACTCCGCTGGGGATTTTAGAGAGCTTGACTCGAACTCGTGATATCCTGTTTTGACTATGTTTGTGTGTTTCTTTGCATTGCATTTGCATTGGTGCGCCTAGGACACCGTGTTGGCCATCTGCTATTCCTGAGCGGTTTGCTGGAGGCTTGCCTTGTCAAGGCATGACCATAAGGCTGACCGGTTGCGGGCTCTGCCAGTATGGGAACACAAACCCCGGTTTTACTGGGGCACCCTCTTTTGACCATTCGACCTAGTGCATATTCGGAATCCGTAGTGGCCATTCTAAACTAGGACAGGTTGCTTACCCGATATAGGTTGTTTGAAACCGCTGCGTGCGTAGTAAAACCATAGCTCCTGACAAAATAGGACAGGGAAACCCTACCCCAATATAGGGGTGTTTTGGCTCTCATTTATCTGCTATGTGCTTCTAGAGTGTATCTCTGCAGGAAAGTACATGTCAGCTTGCAAGTTTGAGTATCCGGCCCGAGGGGCACCAGTATCAGTGTTGTTCAGGAACCAGTTATATCTGCGGGTATCAGTTCAGTTCTGGGAACAGTGATTCTGGGGAACAGTAATCAGTAGTAGAGATCAGTTGTTTGACTGCGTCTGTGTTTGATCTGTTTTGGGCTGAAGTGCTGTCCGTTTTTTTCCTTTCAGTTCAGAGAGTTCAGAAAGTCGATACAGAATAGCCAGTGTTTCCCCTTTGCTGAGGCAGAACTAGGGATGACGCAGAGTTCAGAAGAAATAGTGGTTATGACAGCCGCGTTGGATCAAGGGATTACCCTACAAAGCGAGACCGGCGTTGATATGCCGCATCCTCCCAGGTCGCCCGCTGCACACCCGATTTGGGTACCCCAGTTTTATCAGGCTCGCGAGCCCACTACATTCGAGTTAATGGGGATGATAGGTGATCTCCAAAGATCTGTGGCAGATCTCGCTTACGGGATGTCAGCCTCGCCACCGGTTGCACCGTATGCCGGAAATTTTGAGCCCCAAGAGCCCCCGCTACTGGGGCGGATTGTGATCGAGCTTAATCAGCCGGAGATGGCCTCCACATACAACAGTGATGTACCAGTACCAACCCAAACCTCTCATCAGGCTGAGGCCAGAGGTAAAAATGTGGCAAAGGCAGACGCCGACCCCATGGGACAGCTGCTGTGGGCAGTCGAGGCTTTAAAAGCGGGGGGGATGAACAAACAACAGGTATCTGCGATGACAACCAAAATTGTGAAGGATGCTTTTCCCACTCTACCTGAGGGTAGTTCAAGCCAGTCGAAAAATCGGGATAGACCCCGTTATGTTGAAACAGTTTCTCTCACTCCCAACCCCGTACCTGGGAAGGATCAGAAATTCAAGCCCGCACCTGCCGATCCGTTCGCCAGCACATCTAGCAGGAGCACTCAGGCTTCAAAATACCAGCCCCGGGGGCACAGGGCCTTTCATGCTCTCTACATGCCACTGTCTAGGGCGCTTCTCATTTTGGCTAAGAAGGGGCATCTTACACCTCTTGAGCCGCGACCTCTGCCGAAGAACCTCCCGGCAGGCCATGATGCTACACAGTACTGTGCGTACCACCAGCAAACTGGCCACTCCACCGATAACTGCTTTCGCCTCCGCCATGAGGTGCAGGATCTGATTGACAACGAGGTTATCCTCCCACCCACCTCAGCTAAATCCGTCACCACTCAGTTGTTGGATTTTGAGGACACCGATGCTGCAAGTATGTAGTTGGGATTCAACCGCCTGCGGGCAGCGCCTCGAGTTTTGATGTGGCGTATGGCACACATTTTTTGAGCATCTGCGAATGCTAATCTTGTAAATCCTGGCTTGCGCCGAGTCAGTCTTTTGCTTTGTTTTGAGTCTGTCTCTGTCTTGAGTCAATCCTTTTTGCTTAAGGGTCTGTCTTATTGTAACGAGTCAGTCCCTCTTTTGTATAGAATACCAGGTGACTCCGGGGTTGTTGCCTCGAGCACCGTTTTGTTTTGTAATTACTTCTTTTTTGCTTTCTTCTTGGGTCTGTCTCTGCAGTGGAGCCAGTTGCATCCGAGGAACCTGAATGAAACAGCTGCGGCTACCGTGTTTCCGTATCTATTGTTTTGGGCTAGTCGTGCCATAGAATTCGAATAGGGTGACAGCGCATTCCACCCGCTCTTGTGTGCCCTAATAATTATTGTTTTGACCTAAGTTTTTCAAACCCTTTTGAACACAGCGGTGAAAACGAAGAGGAAGGAATTCCTCGGGATTTGCAAAACTTTGATCAAATTGAAAGAAAGAAAGGCATGCCAAGCCCTTGATGATTGAGATCATGCTTATCAGCGTGAGTACTGAGAAGGACCCTGGCTTGATCCAGACTGGTTCCACACTGTCTTCAGCGCGAGCGATTTGTCGCTTTCTTTAAAACTTTCAAAAAATGTTTTGCGCGGTCCTGCGAAGACCTGTGTGGGATCGCTCTCGAGATTGCGCAGCTTAGGATCGCTCTCAGCCTCGAGACCCGACCTCTCATTTTCAAACCTTGGACCGGCATCCAGAATGTTCAATGGTCAGCTATCAATGTGAAGCCCGTGTGGCCCGACTCGAAGCAACCCCCGATCAAGAGGTACCGAAGTCAGATCAAAAAGATCAGATCACACCGGAAGAAGCTTGCAAAGCAACCGTGATGGGTTCTGCTGCAAAACACTGCAACAGCCATTCTCCCGGAAACGGGGAGGCTTCGATTTCAAAAACCATTTGGCATGGACTTGCTACACTTTTACCCTTTGAGAGGCTCGTTGGGCCGAAAACCCGGAAGGGCGACCCAGGCAAAAGTTAGAGCAAAAGAAAAATGCAAAAGAAAAAGAGCAAAAAATAAATAAATAAATAAATAAATACAAAAGAAAAGAAAAAAAATCAAAATCAAAAAAGAATGCAAAAGAAAGAAGAAAAAAGAAATAAAAAATTGAAAAGAAAGAAAAGAAGCTCGCAAGGTCGAAAACCCGCATTGGGCGCATTGGCAAAAGTAAGAGCCTAAAAATAGTGAAGGTTAAAATACCCGAGAGTACCTTAACCGGAACTACGTAAGGCTTGATTCCCATGTTTGGGATACGTAGGCAACTTTATCTTGAAGTCCAGCCCTTAACGCTTTCATAGCGTCTCGGTCCATGCAATGGTTTTGATTACTTGTGCTTCTTCCAAATCCGATGTCTCAGTTGCAACAGGAGCTACGTGATCAACTTCCTCCTGAGGCCCAGCCACCAATGCTTTCAAGATGACTGTGTCCATTTATTGTTTGTGGCCGTCTCCGTCCTCTCTGTGCCAGAGAGCTCGGTCGCAATCAATCATCAACGAGCATGCCGCGGCATTATCCCAAACAAGGGGCAACTTTCCGTTGCCATCCGTCGCCGTAAGTTGCCGTCCAAACCAGGGGCAACTTTCCGTTGCCATACGTCCCTTCAAGCAAGGGGCAATTTTCCCAAATTGCCTCCGATCCGAGGTCGCGTATCTCGAGGGTAGGTTCCGTGCCATGTCGAGCATTGACCGTTTGCGAAAATAGTTTTTGAAATTTTTTTTACTGAGGTTGACTATTTTCTCGAAAATTATTTCATTTTCCAAAATCGGACCATGTTTGGACCCAAAAAGGAAAACTTTCAGTGCTTACGGCCTAACTTGCATGATTTTCAAATCAAAAATTGAACAAGCATGTTAATCTGACGTTCATTTTGATCAAAACTGTTTTAGAAAGAAAACAAAAAATGGTCAAAGTAATGAACTAGGGGCACAGTTTGAGCCAGGTGTTCTGTCTCTCCCTTGTCATCAACGCGCCTGCCAGGAAAGCACTTTATCTATCAGAAGAAATAGCCGTGAGCTAGCTGTATTTGGCATGAATCCGCCGCTTCCTATTCATCCATCAATCACCCTGGGGAGGGATGAAAAATGAGAGAATAAAGAATAGAGAGGTGTAAGTCGAGAGAAAAGTGAGCAAGAGGGTTTTGAGAGAAAAACCGAGCTTGAGGGCCGAGTGGCGTGAGAATCACACAAATCAGAAAGGGTGGGAAACCTGCCCGCAGGAATTGGCTCCTCAAGGTCTTTTGTTTTCAAGCACGTCCGTGTGTCGTGTCCTTTGATTTGTCGGTCTCAATTTAGCTTTGAGTCTTTTCCGAGTGTATCTCGTTGTGTTTAGGTCGTGTGCCTTTTATTTTCTTCACTTGAGTCCTTTCCACTGTGTTCAGTTGTAGGCTCGATACCCCGGTTGTGAAATCCCTTTTCCAAAGTCAATCGTTTGTGCTCAGAATGCTGTGCCATTCTCTACATTTATGCGAGGCAAGAGAAGAAAAGGAAATTTTGGGACATCCGAATGTGTTTCAACTTCAACTGTCTCAGTTTTGGTGATCCGTCTTGTCAGATTGGGCCAATTGTTCAAAGTTTGCCGTGTGCAGAATGGACCGGATATTGTATTATGAGCTGTGTGCAGATTAATCCCCAGCAGAATATGGGCTATTTGTTCAGTTTGAGCAGTGATTTGTCTGGGTTGTTTGCTGTTAGTTGGTTGGTTATCCGATTATTACAGTGCAAGTGCTCAATTTTCAGACAACAAATCGTAATCATTTACATTTGAGGTGTAATATGATGCAGTGCAATGCAAAGTACGAGGTATGTAAATAAAATACTTTTCAGATAAAAGTTTGTTTCATATCATCGTCTTTTCAAATACAAAGTTTTGAAGAAAGCAAAATCTGCCTGTGGCAGTACAAAGTACTCTATCTACTAAAAAGAGAAAAGTACAAGAAAAGAAATAAAGAAGAAAAGCAGCGACAAATCATCATCAGCAGCAACCTCACGCCTGAGGATCTGTCCTGGCCCTCTTCCTGGGCAGAAGCCCAGGAGCATCGTCGGAAGCATCGCTGTCAGAGCCCGAGCCCGAGCTATCCCCGGCCTCCTCCTCGGACGACTCCGCCTCCATCTCTGACTCGCCATCACCTGGAACTGGTGCTCGCGAGCTGCTCCCGACATGAGCGTGTCTCCCTCTGGTACGGGGGAATATCCTGCCATCCCGAGTAGAAAGGGGAGGCCCAGCCGGAGGAGCGCCGCCCACTGGCGGAATCGGAAAGGGAAGCTGAAAAATACGAAAAGCAAATGCATCAGAAAGCTGTGAGCAGTATATCAGAATGCAGTGTATAAGTACAGTATGTGAATGCCGTGAGCAGTTAATCAGTACAGAGTGCAGTGTATGAGTACAGTGTGAATGCCGTGAGCAGTTAATCAGTGCAGAATGTAGTGTATGAGTACAGTGTGTGAATGCCGTGAGCAGTTTATCAGATTTTGTGTAGTGCATCAGTATGTATGGAACAGAGTATGGTTTGAGACTGTGGTCAGAAGAACGTACCGGAAGACTGTAGGCGGCCATGACATCGAGGGTCCGCTGCAGCATCCCCATCAGGGAGGCACACAGCTCCACCGACTGCCGTGTGTACTCGGAGGAAGCCTGCAAAAGTATCGGATGCATTAGTATTCTGCGGAATATCAAATAAACTGAAATGGAATGACAATGCAAGATGCAAAGTGAAGTAATACGTACCGGGGGTAAGTCGGGAATACCGGCTAACTCGTGACCAGCCGGGAGAGGAACGAAGGGGATCTGGTAGGTCTCCCCACCCTGCCCCCTGTACGTCAGCATAGTGGGCAGAGCGGGCCAACCGGACCCTCGTCCCCTCTGTACCCCACCACTGCCTCGGACTCGGGCTCTCCTCGAAGATCCCACTCCTGCTCCTGCCTCTGCCCGAGCCGCCGGCACCGCAGGACTCCCTCGCTCAGTCTGGCGACCCCCGCTCAGAGGCCGCATGATGAAGGTCCGGACGTACTCGGAGTAGTCGCCCTCGCCCCTGAAGCCGTCCTCGTCCCAGCCAAGGGTGTAGTCCGCCATCTCCTGGTAAGAGAACCTCTCGGTAACCCTCATGTGCTCAAGAGGGTGAACCGGAACTATCTGCTCTGGCAACCGGAGGGTCTGGCGCAGAAAACGCTCCCCCAGGTACCAAGCCCGACAGACCGGGCCCTCCAGCAAAATCTGGTAACGAGAGGTCTCCTCGGCGCCGGCGTATCGATCCCTCGTCACCGCTGGAAGAGCAGCCCACGGCCGCCAGGTGACCTAAAATTGAAAATACAGTTGGTTATCTATTGCTATTTGAAACATGCAGTGGAAAAGCGAAGCTTAAACGAACTACAAGTAAGACATACCTCGGCAGAGGCGACGGTGTCGAAGAATCGGCAGAAGAAGCTGAATGTGTCCCGGGGCCTCCGGGAGCATCGTTCGTCATAGCGGCGGGAGAAGGGGACAACCAGAGGGGTCTCCGCCTCCGGCACCGGCTCCAACCTAGGGAAGTAGGCATACACCCACAACTGCAAAACAGATGTCAGTATGACCATCAGATAAAGCAGAATGCAGTGTAAAGCAGAAATAACAGAGCCGTGTGTTGTGTAGTGTATTTTGCAGAGTGAACGGTGTACAGTCGGTATAAAGCGGGAATAACAGAGCCGTGTGTTGTGTATCGTGCAGAGTGTACAGTGTAAACAGTGTACAGTCAGTGTAAAGCAGAGTATGTGTGTGCCGCGTGTACAGTATGCAGTCAGTGTGAGCAGTGCACAGTACAGAATACAGAAAATATGTAGAGCAGAAATGTAAAGCAGAGAAGAAGACATACCTCCCAGGCCCGCCAGTAGCCTCCGAGCAACTGCCCGCTGCCACGGGAGACTGAGCTCATGTAGCCATAGAGGGTGGCCAGAGCCGCGCCACCCCAGTCAAAGCGCAAAATATCTCTGACATCTACCAGTGCGCTGAGAAGACAGAGGGGCACTGTGTTCGCCCGGTCGGCGAAGAGGGTCGTCCCGAACATGAACATAAGGAAGCCGCGTGCGTATCTCTCCACGGCCTCCTGAGTCATCGGGGCTGCGTCGATGAGGGTGGGCTGGACCCTAAATTGAACCTCGAACCAGGAATACCTGACAAAGCCAGGACGCGCCAGAGGCGGTGCCTCGCCAAGCAAGTAGACCTGGGCCGCGGTCCACTCATCCATGTCAATGTCGAAGGGGATCGGATCACCCCCTACCCCGATGCCGGTAAGCATCGCGAAGTCGTAAGGGGTCATCGTCATGTCCCCTGCCACCGACAAGTGGAATGAATCAGTGGTGTCCCACCACCTCTCTGCCAGAGCGGCAAGGAGAGGTCTGCAGGTGGAGAGCCTGGAAAGTCCCCTACAAAATGCGCCAAAACCGGCCCGATCGACGATCTGACGGACTGCGTCAGGTAGCTCGGCATACCACTCTCGAGCGACGGTATTCCCATACCCGCGGACGGTATGGGAACCTCCCTGTTTACAAACAAACAGTTGCGAATCAATATGAAATGTACAGTTTCGAAGAAACAGTTAAAGTCAGTACAAATCTAGCATGCGTGCAAGTCTTTCAGATTCAAACAGAAACCGGGTACCGGTGTGCTTACAGTAAACTATGGCGCGTGATGCGTCAGTGTGTTTTGAGTGGTCCAGTGTAAACTTGGTGCACGTGTGCACGTTTTTCAGATGCAAGCAAATGTCAGGTTTCAGTGCACCAGTAGGTGGACTACGGCCTGTGATGTGTCAGTACTCCCATGGGGATCAGTGTAAACATAGCATGTGTGCGTGTTTTTCAAAGTTCAAACGGATGCCGGGTCCAGGTATGTTTCAGTGAATTACCAACGTGTGATGCGTCTGCGTGTTTGTGTGATTCAGTGCAAGTCTAGCATGCGTGCGAGTTTTCAGATTCAAATAAGCACCGGGTGTCGGTGAGTTCATGTCAAAAGTGCAATGTGTGCCGTGTGTTTGGGTGATTCAGGCTAGTGCAGTGTGTGTGCATGTGTGTCGGTCCTAAGCAGATATCAGTTGTGAGGTTGTCTACAATCAACTACAGCGCACAGTGTATCAGATCTAAAGCAGTTAAGGAATGTAATCAGCTATGGCAGTTGACAGTTAAAGTTCCTACATTGCAGAAAATAAAGTAGATCAAGATGTTACCTCGGAAGCGCCGAAGGACAAGTGAGAGGCCGGCTCGCGCAGGAGAAGCTCCGGGTCCAGCACTCGGTCGAAGCCGCGGAAGTGGCGAAGTCCATCGGGTGGTAGAATGTGAATAGCCGGCCGGTAGGTCGCCGGATCAAATGGGCTCTCGCTCAACGGGAGAAGCTCAACCCCGGGATCCATCTCGTGATCCAGGGGAGTCCCGACATGTGGAATGTCGTCAGCCATGGCAATGGGGATGAGAAAATAGCCGGAAAAGGAAAACCGAGCAAGAATACGAAAGGTCAACCGAAAAGGTCAACCCCGAGCGGGCCGAAAATGGTTGGAAAGGCCGGGAGATGAAAATACACGGAAGTGAAGAGGAAATAGAGGGGAACAAGTCCCGAAAAGGTGGAAATAGCAAAGGAGATCCCGAAATGAAGTTTCGATCGGGTGGAAATGTCCGAAACGCGAAGAATATCGCGAATCCGACGGTAAAACGAGCGTGAAACGCGAGGAAATCGACGAAAAATCGAGAGAACAAAGCTCTAGAGAGAGAGAGTGAAGGATTTCGGCGGAAGAGGAAGTGGAAAATAGGGTTTAAAAACCCTATTTTATAAAACCCGAGGCGAAATGGCAGAACTGCCCCCAATCAGGCATTTTCTGCCGGTCGGCACATTTTTGTGCCGGTGGAGAAGTTTAGGCAGCCGGCGGCAGCCGGTGACCACCTAGCCCAGCCGGTGGTGTTCCCAAGGCCTTGTTTAGGCTAGATGAGGGGTTTTGGGTCTTCATAACTCAAGAAAGTGCAAGAAAGTGCATCTCCGACGCTCAACCGGCCTCCGTTTTGACCTCAGACAGTGTCTTCTGTGTGTGGCACTCAAATTCATGCGATGACTGTATCCTTTTGTATCCTTTTGTCTTTCATAAGATTTAAAAGTTGCCCCGTGTGTGTTGCACGCATTCATCACACTCTCCGGTGCGCCGCCTCGCGCCGTCTCGCACGTCCCTTGCGACTTGCATTATTTTCCATCCGATGAGGTATGCGTGCCTCATCTTGCATTTCATTGCATTTCGAGGTACGCGTGCCTCGTTTTGCATTTCATTTTCCATCCGATGAGGTATGCGTGCCTCATCTTGCATTTCATCGCATCTCGAGGTACGCGTGCCTCGTTTTGCATTTCATTTTCCATCCGATGAGGTATGCGTGCCTCATCTTGCATTTCATCGCATCTCGAGGTACGCGTGCCTCGTTTTGCATTTCATTTTCCATCCGATGAGGTATGCGTGCCTCATCTTGCATTTCATTGCATTTCGAGGTACGCGTGCCTCGTTTTGCATTTCATTTTCCATCCGATGAGGTATGCGTGCCTCATCTTGCATTTCATCGCATTTCGAGGTACGCGTGCCTCGTTTTGCATTCCATTTTCCATCCGATGAGGTATGCGTGCCTCATCTTGCATTTCATCGCATCTCGAGGTACGCGTGCCTCGTTTTGCATTCCATTTTCCATCCGATGAGGTATGCGTGCCTCATCTTGCATTTCATCGCATCTCGAGGTACGCGTGCCTCGTTTTGCATTCCATTTTCCATCCGATGAGGTATACGTGCCTCATCTTGCATTTCATCGCATCTCGAGGTACGCGTGCCTCGTTTTGCATTCCATTTTCCATCCGATGAGGTATGCGTGCCTCATCTTGCATTTCATCGCATCTCGAGGTACGCGTGCCTCGTTTTGCATTTCATTTTCCATCCGATGAGGTATGCGTGCCTCATCTTGCATTTCATCGCATCTCGAGGTACGCGTGCCTCGTTTTGCATTTCATTTTCCATCCGATGAGGTATGCGTGCCTCATCTTGCATTTCATCGCATCTCGAGGTACGCGTGCCTCGTTTTGCATTCCATTTTCCATCCGATGAGGTATGCCTGCCTCATCTTGCATTTCATCGCATTTCGAGGTACGCGTGCCTCGTTTTGCATTCCATTTTCCATCCGATGAGCTATGCGTGCCTCATCTTGCATTTCATCGCATCTCGAGGTACGCGTGCCTCGTTTTGCATTTCATTTTCCATCCGATGAGGTATGCGTGCCTCATCTTGCATTTCATCGCATCTCGAGGTACGCGTGCCTCGTTTTGCATTTCATTTTCCATCCGATGAGGTATGCGTGTCTCATCTTGCATTTCATCGCATTTCGAGGTACGCGTGCCTCGTTTTGCATTCCATTTTCCATCCGATGAGGTATGCGTGCCTCATCTTGCATTTCATCGCATCTCGAGGTACGCGTGCCTCGTTTTGCATTTCATTTTCCATCCGATGAGGTATGCGTGCCTCATCTTGCATTTCATCGCATTTCGAGGTACGCGTGCCTCGTTTTGCATTCCATTTTCCATCCGATGAGGTATGCGTGCCTCATCTTGCATTTCATCGCATTTCGAGGTACGCGTGCCTCGTTTTGCATTCCATTTTCCATCCGATGAGGTATGCGTGCCTCATCTTGCATTTCATCGCATTTCGAGGTACGCGTGCCTCGTTTTGCATTCCATTTTCCATCTAATGAGGTATGCGTGCCTCATCTTGCATTTCATCGCATTTCGAGGTACGCGTGCCTCGTTTTGCATTCCATTTTCCATCCAATGAGGTATGCGTGCCTCATCTTGCATTTCATCGCATTTCGAGGTACGCGTGCCTCGTTTTGCATTCCATTTTCCATCTGATGAGGTATGCGTGCCTCATTTTGCATTTCATTGCATTTCGAGGTACGCGTGCCTCGTTTTGCATTCCATTTTCCATCTGATGAGGTATGCGTGCCTCATTTTGCATTTCATTGTATCTCGAGGTACGCATGCCTCGTTTCGCATTTCGTTTTCCATCATTGAGGTACGCGTGCCTCGTTTTGCATTTCATTTCACACCAATGAGGTATGCGTGCCTCATGATTCATTTCATTCTCACTTGCACTGTTTCGCATATGTCGTGTGGCATGCATGTCACACTTGCTTCATTTTCCATCAAATGAGGTACGCGTGCCTCATTTCGCATTTCATCGTATCTCGAGGTATGCGTGCCTCATGAGCATTTCATTTTACAACCCACGGTCCGGCGGGACCAAAAACACGCAGTGTCCGGCAGG
The DNA here is from genome assembly GCA_036172215.1 of Camellia granthamiana. Taxonomy (NCBI): domain Eukaryota; kingdom Viridiplantae; phylum Streptophyta; class Magnoliopsida; order Ericales; family Theaceae; genus Camellia; species Camellia granthamiana. The sequence goes on along the minus strand of CM069904.1, from coordinate 4,378,496 downwards.
ACCAAAAACACACACGGTCTGGCGAGACCTTAAACCCGCTTGACTGCATTGTCACGAGCTTTATTACGAGCACTGTCATGCATTTATGCTTCATATCGTTTCCCACACTGGGTCCGGCGGGACCTTAAACACGCCCGGTCTAGGAGACCTTAAATCCTCAGAGGGTGCAAGACCTTCGGTGCATTGGTGCGCACACTCCATTTGCATTATCATGCATTACCCCAAAGCCGGTCCGGCAGGACCTTAAACACGCGTGGTCTAGGAGACCTTAAATCCTTGGGAGGTGCAAGACCTTCGGTGTGTTAAGTTGCCCCTCATTGCATTTGGCATGCATTTCATCGCGCTATTTTGCGCACCACACTTGCGTTGCCCCGAAACGAGGGTCCGGCGGGACCAAAAACACGCACGGTCTAGGAGACCTTAAATCCTTGGAGGGTGCAAAACCTTCGATACATCGGCATGCGTGCCTCATCAGCATTATCATGCATCGCATTGTAAATATCGCATTGTCATGCATCATTGTAGGCAGCGCATAGTAATTAAAACAATTTTAACACACACTTATATATACATGTGCAAAGACATATTTTATAACATATCTCACACACTACATGGAGGACTTTTAACAAAATACAAAGATTAACTCAAGCCTGACAAAATAAAATAAAGCCTCTACACAAAAGTACTTCTTGGGTGGCTTGACAAAGAGGCAGACTCTGGGGCAAACTCTAATGTAGATCCTTAAATTACTCACCTACATATATATATATATAAAGAGTGAGCTAACGCCCAGTGAATAATACCAAAGTAAAAAGGTTGTAGGATTGAGATTCTTAATTAAGTAGATCACAATAATACATATTATATGTAAATCAAAACCAAAATGACCCCGGGTCCATTATTTTCATATTCATATCTATGCGTATGTTCATATTCATGATTATGATCACCTTTTCATTCAAACGGCCTTTGGCACATTACATTCATATTCAAACAGCCTTTGGCCCAATTTAGACGTATCAACGTAAACCCATTACATTCATATTGAAATGACCTTTGACCCATCACGATATTCAAACGGCTTTTGGCCCATCACGATATTTAAAAGGCCTTTGGCCCATCATAATATTCAAACGGCCTTTGGCCCAATTCAGACGTATCAAACGTAAACCCATTACATTCATACTCAAACGGCCTTTGGCCCATCATGATAATCAAATGGCCTTTGGCCCATCATAATATTCAAACTGACTTTGGCCCATCATAATATTCAAATGGCCTTAGGCCCAATTCAAGTGTATCAAACGTATCAAACGGCCTCAAGCCCAATTCATACATATCAAACGACCTTGGGCCCAAATCATGTTCTTCACAGAGCCTTATACAAAAATTAGGCATATAGAATACTCATTCATAATTCAAATCAACAAATTCATGAAACTTATACAGAAGTAGCATTTGAAAAATAACATATTTGAAAATATTTTTACTAAGATATTACTCACAATGTTCAGATGTTTGGTTCACCCTTGTAGTTGACTCTACACAATTCATAATACACATAGAAATTGGGTCAATTCATTCCGTTCTTTAATTCCTTTAATTCTGTTAGGCTCTTTCTAACTCTATAGTTCATTTATAATGCTCAATACATGCCTAAGAGTGCTTAAAAGTGAAAAAGAACAAAAATCGAAATATGAAACAGCTTTTCAAAATTTTTTGAAACAGGGCTCTTCGCTCGAGCACAACAATGGTCGCTCGAGCGAACCCCTTGGTCTGTAAAAATATTGGTTGCTTGCATTCTACGCTTGATCAATAACTTCTTCGGTCGAGCGATCATGACAAATTTTGGATTTTCCAAAATGTTGTTTAAATTTCAAAACACATTACCAAGGCTCCAAATTCATGCATGACTTACTCAAATATGTAGAAATATTCCCAATTACATATATTTGAAGTTAGTTCCACTTATACTTCAAAACTACATGACTTTAATTGAAATTTAAGCATTGGATTTCATGTTTTAAAAAATCATCTTTCAATTCTTTCTTTATTTTATGAAACATAAAATTGAAGCTACAAATCCCCTTTCAAAAATATTTGCATAGATGAAGTTTAAATTAAAATCAAACTAATAGTTTGATTCTCAACATAAATTATAATTTATCTCTAAATTTGTCCAAATTAAATTTAATTCATGTTCTTCATATGAAGTCCAATTTCAAACCCACAAATTCTAAATCATGAATTGAACTTCCAAGGCTCTTGTCAATTCATGAAGCATGTACAATTGAAATTCAATTTCATATTAAGACAACTAAATTCAAACCCAAAGTGATTAATTTCTAAATTAATTTTCATAATTTTGAACCTAACTCTTTTGCATGGGTCAAATCTTCAATAAATCCTTATTGCATGTAATTTATAGAACTCAATTCAAGAATGATTCTCAAAATTAAACTCAAAGTTAACAAATTTATAGAATCATAACTCATATTCTTCAACCTAACTTGATTTTACAAACAAAACCCAATTTCTATCAATTTATAAAATTAATCTTCAAATCTTTATTTTTAATCTTCTCAAAATCTACATTGAATCAATTTTTGTTTAGATTACTTAAACGATACTAGAAAATTTAAACAATACTAGAAATAGGATGGAATTTCTTACCTTAAGATGAATTTTCCATAATTTTTAACTTCAATTTTGGTATCCCATAGGACTCTCTTCTTCAATCCCTTTTCTTTTTTCATCTTAGTGTCTTTCTCCCTCAGCCCGTGCTCTCTCTTTCTTTTTCTAACTTTTTGTTTCCAGCAGAGTGAAGGAATGAACTCCCCTTATTTGACTTCATTAATTCATCTTTTATTTAATTTTTATTTTTATATTTTGTTTAGTGGAACACTTGTCCTTACTATATGAACCCATGTGGTGGTGTATTAATTCTTTCATTAACTAATTAATCTTGCTTAGGATTACTTAATTTAGATTAATCTTTGATTATAATTAGCTTAATTAACCATCTCTTAATTTTAATTTGTTATATAAAATTCTAACTCAATTAATCATAACTAATTACAAATCCCACATAATTTTAATTAGTCTAATGGAATTCAATAAAGGTCCAATCAAATCATAATTAAATTGATCAGTCTAAATCAGATTTTTAATCAAACTTCCAAAAAACTCCAAATGTCCAATTAAACTTATTACCATCCTCAATTTTCGTTTCTCACATCATTAAGGCCTTCAATTTCAAATCAAACCCCAAAATCTCCGTCAATAAATTACCTGTTCAATTGAACACCTTATAAATAAATTTAATTCGTAATAATCTTAATTCCCAATCTTCATAACTTAATCAACTCTAATTCGGACCCAATTAATAGAATCTCAATTTTACTAAACTAAATTGAATATTTAATTAAACTCCCATATGGTCCGATACTCGCAATTGAATAATTCAATTCACTAATTATACTTTCTTGAGCCATTTAGGTTTTCAATTTTTAATTCCAAATTAAATCTTCAACTAACTCATAGACAAATTAGACTGAATAATTCTTATAAACCCCAAATTAAATTAGAGTAATGGGTAATTAAATTCAAATGTCCTTAATTAATTAAATGCTACATATAATACGTAGTGGGGTTGTCACACTCTCTTCCCCCTTAGAAAATTTGGTCCTCCAAACTTAAGACGCTTGTACCACAACTCAACCACAAAGCTTTTTCTCATTTTAATTTTTGTTCCTGAGTATCATCTTTTCCATTTGATTCTCATCATAGGAGTTCAACTAATTTCATTCATTTGTTGGTCAATAACCCCAATTGGTAATTTCATCATAGTTTATATTGTCATCAAAAGCTATTTGGTACTAACCAAAAACACAAATGGATCTCAAAATTGACCTCTCAACATCTATACATAAAACACATTGATCATGCAATTCACATACTTCAATTCATGGATTTGATGGCCAGTGAACAACAAGAAGGTAAAGATTTTAATGAATGATATCCATAATATATTCAGAAAAGAGATTTCAAATCAAAAACATATTCATATTCACATTCAGATCTCATAGATAGTCATACGTGGTACTTCCATTATAACAGAACAATTGCAGAGTAGGTGGTGGTTATAATAACTAGTTCCATAATGGAAACTCCGGTAGCGGGTAGCAAGTAATAGATACAGAGCAGATAAGTTCCTTGATAGAACCTCCGGTGTGGGTGTAGACACCCCATTTTTGACCGTCCTCAAGACTTGGACGTCACCGTTGGAGCACTCGGTGATTATCCATGTTTGCGTTCGTTTGGAGTTCCCGGAGTTCTCGGCTCGCGCGCCTTGCCTCAGGACTTCCGAACTCGACCGTTTTGTGTTTGGTTTTGCGCCAAACACTTGTGTTTTGCCTTGGAAGGGCAGGGAATGCTTTGTGAGGCATCCCCACACACCACCGGCACTGGCTAGAGGCCACCGGCTGGCTGGTGTTTCCATCGGCACTTTATTGTGCCGACCGGCACTCTTTTGTGCCGACCGGCACTAAGTTTTGCCAAAATGGCACTCTTTGCCGGCCGGACACTGTGCAGTTGCTTTATGAGATATTTTCAGACAGCTGTATAGTTTTGGTTCCCCTCCATACACGTGTATGGAGGGATGACCCTCTTAGTTAGCTTAGCTTGTAAGCTTTGCAAGCTTTGCTTGCCTATAAGAGGACCACTCCTCTTCTTGGCTTAGGGTTACAAAATTTTAGACATTTTAGACAGACCAAGCTCTGGTTTTTAGAGTTAGGATAGATACACACCCTATCTCTCTTCTTCCCTCTTGTTTTGTACACTAGGTGTTTGTGTCATACTTTTGCTCACCAACACCTAGTGTTTCACCTTCTTTGGGTTCTTGAGGGTCCAGAGGTCTGTTGTGAAGCTTTGAAGCCGGTTTGGTGCTCAAGGAAGCCAACACATCATCTTTGTTGAAGAGGCTCCAAGGGTAAGACACTACACTCTCTTTTTACCCCATTCTTGCACTCCATTTCTACTTGCTTTAGAACTGTTTTTGTGATTAGTGATTAGCACATAAAAGTTCTGATTTTTAGTCCTCTTGATTGTTTGTTAAGAGTGCTTAGTGGTTTGGGTAAGTTTGATCACCCTTAGGCCTTGAAAAGGCTCATTTTTGTGCTATTTTGTTGAGATCCGAGATTTTTGTGCTTGGGCCTCTTCACCACTGAAATCTTGAGGGATTTCAGTGGTGGAGATGGTGCCATAAAGTCTCCAAAAGGGGAGGGCCACCCCCTCTCCTTAATGTCCTTGAAAAGGGCAAGTTTTGGCCTCCAAAGGAGCACCATGTTTGGTTGTGTTTTGAGCATGTCTTGGCTGCATTTCATGCTTATTATGCCATGATTTAACTTGGTTCTAAGTTGGTTTAGGTCCCTTATGCATGCTTAGCATAGTTGCCTTGTAATGCCTTTTGATCCTCTAACATGCCTAGGTTGTATGCCTTAGTTTCTAGCATGTTTTAGGCTTGCATTTGTGAAGTTTTTGTGCTCATATTTCCATGTTTTAGGTCTGTCTCATGTTGTTTGAGTCAACCATAGCATGTTTAATATAGCCTCTTTGCATTGGGCTTGTTGGCCTTAAGAGCATGAATATGTAGCATGCCTTTGTTTGCATCATTTTGGTAGTTTGGAACCACCTAGCATGCTATTTCAGTCCCTTTGGTGTGCTTGCATGCTTGCCTTAGTGGCCTCTTTAATGCTTTAAAAGCATGTGTTGAATGCTCCATGTTTTGGCCTTAATGCATGCCTTTGATTTCAAGCCTCTTAGATGCCATCTAAGTGGTCCTTTGGGCCTAATTTGACATGCTAAAAATCTGTTTTGGGTTGATTAATGCATGCCATAATTGCCTTGCGTAAGTATGGTTCAATGCCTCGTTGACTTGCTTTGAACCTTAGGCCATTTGCATGCTTTGGTTTGGTCTACTTTGACTTGGTTTGGCACCATGTTTGACATGATTTTCCGAGCTTTGCAATGTGTGCTCATTGTCCTTGTTTGGTATCTCCAAGTGTGATTGGGGGTTGCCATGTTTATGCCTTGGGTTTGGACCATAACACTTGCATGTGTGTGTGTGTGTTTAGTCTCCATTTCTAGGCACTTTGGCCATTGATTTTAGGCCAATTAGGAGTAGCCTAATTCATGTTTTAGTCCACTCCATTGCTTGGTTTATATGCCTCTTTGCTTAGGTTGTATCCCTAACATGTTTAGCTTGCTTGCATTGTTCATGTTGCATGCTAGATAACATGCTTAGAGTTGCATTACATAAGCATGCATGCTTGGCCTCTTGAGATTGAAAATGATAGAGGTTTGGCACCCTTTCATGTTTATTTGGTTTGCATGCATTTGAAAGTGAAGTTGCATCCTTGGTTCCTTGGGCCATCATGCATGGAAATGCGTGATTGGTGGACCGGGAATCGGGACACATGCCCCTTTGAGTCACTAACATGATAAGGGATGTGTTTGGTGCATAAATGGCTTGAATTATATTGTCATGCATAGATTTCCCCTCTGCTGCTGTGAGTTGCAGGTTCTGCAGGCATTCAGTGCCGACCGACAGTCAACAAACAGCCGATGGCTTCTTTTTGTGCCGGTGGCCTCCTCCTTCAGCCGGTGGTGTCCTACCCCAGCCGGTGGTGATCCCCAGTGCCCTGAGAGGCACTCCTGGGACTTTGGCAATTTTCTGAGGAGGAGAGCAGAGGAAACAGAGGCAATCCGTGCATGGCAGTGCGGTTCCGAGCCAGTCCCGAGCGCATGCTGCATTTGGCCCTCATCCCGAGGCGGTTTACTGTTTAATTAGATTAATTAATTTATCTGATTAATTTAGTTAATTTGTAATAATTAATTAGCTTGCGTAGTTAATTAAATTGTATATTCTTTCGGTCCCTCCGAGTGAGGGCGTATCTGTACTAAGTGTGTGTGAGTGGATGTATGTCTTCCAATCCCCACTTTTTTCTTCCCTTTTATTTACCTGCTTACGATGGTAGATTAGGGCACATTTAAATTAGCATACCTTATGCAATGCATGCGTGCATTCATGCATTTGTTTATATGCACCGGGCTCGGTACATCATACAAACTGCATCGTACTTTCGATTTCCAAATTGAATACGTGCTACTCGCGCATTTCATATGCCATGTTTAGGGTTAGCCGAGCCTACTCTAGATTGCATCTATGTCTGTGTTGCATTAGCCACTTAACATGAACTAGGTCATGCATGTTTTGCTAACCAGTCTCTTGTTTTTGGCACGGAGTACGATGTAAGTTTTTATGCTTTAGCATGTCGCATGCGTGTGAACGTTTGCCATGACAGTATGCTTGCTATGCGGCTAAATGCTTACGTGATAAATTGCTTGAATGCCTGTGGGTGGAGGTTGGATTGCGTGAGTTGGAACAACTCATTGAAATCCGTATTTTAGCCTACTTTCGAGTAGCAAAAACCAACACGTTTTTCGAGACAAAACGGATATGCAATGTTTATTTCCAAGTTAGGCAATCTAATCTATACTTTTGTGTTGTGCGCATCACATAGTAATTCTAGGCTAATAACCGGAATAAGAATGCATAAAGTTTTCAAAAACGGATATCATGGTTAGTAGAGGCCGGTCTTCGGACCGGGCGAGAGGGGGTGCTCATAGCTGACCTTCCCCGATCGTACCCAAGCTCCCGAGCCAAGTCACTTTGGTGATGACGGACACGTGGCCTTCGGCACCGAGTCAGGGTTTCCTAAATTCCCCCATTTTAAAAATATTTAGGTGGCGACTCTGTATCTGGCAAAGCAGTCCATGTTTGGCACTACTTTTCAAAAAAAATTGTTTTCTCAAAACGATTTGCCAGAGTTGGACTCTTTGGTTCAGATTATGAACCGCAACAAAACAAAAAAGCAGGAGAGTCCGAACTGTAGCGTGAGGTCCCCCCGCGGACGTGTTACAGTGGGGTAACAGATAATAGATATCACATGATGCTAAGGATGCCACGAATACATTTCAAAAATTTGGACAATCATTCATTCCTATAGAATATAGCATTTCATAAAATAGATCATATCACATCATGCAGAAAATACTTATAATTGAAAATAGCTTTACCAAGTTGTTACTCACAGATAGTGATTCATAATTCATATACTCCAAATAGCAAAAGGTTAATCCCAATGATGTTCATAATCTGACTCTTTTGTTTCAAATAAATCACAACATTCTATTACGGATAGTCACTTAAAGTCCTCAAATTAGATTATGTATTTGATATCACATCGATAACTAATCCGAATTCTTGGTCCACAAATTCTTTGGCCACAATAATTGGGATATTTGTCCCCATACAATTCATAAGCCACCGAGTCGGATAGGTGGGGGATTTACTCCATTGGTTCCACAAGGAAAGTCATTTATCTTTAGAAGTCAAAGATAACTCACTTAGGCATATGATCAACATTCACTTATCTTACTCAACCTTATACTCAACATCACATCCCAATAATTCATATCAAAAGCATTGAGTCAATTTCATGGTATAACATTTCCAAATAATATAATCTTCTTGGTGATGAAGAAACACTTATCACACAATATTAATTCCAATGATCAACTCATTTATAACCAAATGGGTTGAAATGAAAGAACGAATTTCGAATCATTTAAGATACATACATTTTGCTCATATATAGTTAAAGTACTCAAAATAGTGGCCTCAATACATTGAAATGTTCTCATCCTAATTATTTTTAGCGACCTTAGATTAAGTTCAACTGTTTATACAAATGAATCCTAAATTCTCCAATAGTCAATCAATCAAATACAAGAATACCAATTTCAACTCAATACTTCTTGCATTTATAAGACACATTCTTATTGATCTCTCATACCTCCAAACTCCCAAACACATTCTTTAATGGGCAAATTACACAAATAGTCCCTATAGTTTGCGAGTTATGTCACTTTAGTCCCTGACTTTTCAATTGTGACACATTTGACCCTGAATTTTGAATCTTGTTCCAAATAAAGGCAATTGAATATATAATTAGATTTTTCAAGGGTAAAATTGTCAATTTGATAAAATATAAACTAATTTGACAAAAATAAATGTCAAACAAATATTTTTGAATTTTTAAAAATTATTTCTACCTACTAAAAATAAAATTATGTAAAATTGATAAATCTTTTAGACATTTATTTTTTTTTTACCAAATTAATTTTTATTATGTGTTTGGATGATGATCATGTAAAATTAATTTTAAAAAATTAATCATGTAATTTTTATTAATTTTACATAATTTTATCATTGGTGGATAAAAATAATTTTAAAAAAATTAAAAATATTTTTTGACATTTATTTTTGTCAAATTAGTTTATATTTTATCAAATTGACAATTTTACCCTTGAAAAGTCTAATGATATTTTCAATTGTCCTTATTTGGAACAAGATTCAAAATTTAGGGTCAAATATGTCACAATTGAAAAGTCAGGGACCAAAGTGACCGAAGTCCCAAATTATAGGGACTATTAGTGTAATTAACCCTTCTTTAATTTCTTTGTTGGCTGGTACTACATTGGCATGAACAATTTACGATTCGTTATTTCTACACTTATTCCAATTCTCTTGTGCGCATATATATATATATATATATTATTTCAATCTTCAAATAGCATCAAAGCTATCATCAATTTATTCTAATAATCTTAGCAGTCTCAGGTCGAGTCCCAAAAATCCAAATAAATGTATCTTAAGTCTACCAAACATTGGGTAGGAAAAATTCAAATAAACAAAACATGTAAGATATGAGAAACTCAAAATTCTATACACATGCTTTAAGTACTCCCTCACTGAATAATTGGGTTAGGTACAAATCTTTAAAATAACTAGCTGACTTGAAGTCTCCTTTAAAATTTATCATTATAATTATTTTTGAATAATTCTTCATTGGATGTTCCATCTTTACACATTTGATACACACTCCCAAAATTTGATAATATTCCCATATAACACTTGCGAAAATCAAATATTTTGGGGATGAACTTATATCTTGTTTAAAATTACTTGCCTCTCCAAATTTTGCTTAAAATTCAACACTCCACTTTTAGACATAGTCGGTAATTCCTTCTTTGGCTTAACACTTTACTTTTTCTTCTGATTTGTGGTTTCCCATAGCATTGTTGCATAGCTTTCATTATATTTTCTAACACTTCTTCTATTTTGCCCAATTGCTCCAATAAAGACTCAACTTCCATTTGTTCTTACTTCTCATCATGTTTTCCTAAAGTCACAAGACAAAGGTGGATGACACTTGGAGTAGTACTGATTAGCTTAAAATATAATGAGAGTGTAATTTATATGCATAAACTGGGCCGAGCTAGGTCCATTTGGTTTAAGTATTGGGTCGAGCTAAGTAAACTCCTCAATTCGTTAGGGAAAACTTCCGGTCGAGCTAAGAGCTTCAATAGCTCGGTCTTGAGGTGTACAGATATTAGTCCAAAGACTGGAGCAGATTGACTGGATGTAAACAGCAGCTCGGACCATGGTATGTTTGTAGCGTACTAGACTAAAGGTTATCTCAGTCGAATACCGTACTGGACTAAAGGTTATCTCAGTCGAATACCATCTTGGTTCTGTCTAGCTTAGAGCAGGGCCATGCTAGCTCGGTTGAGTATGCTACCGAGCCATGGTATGAGGTTTGAACCATCTCGCTTGGTTAGCAGTGAGTAGGGAGTGTAGACACCCTATTTTTGACCGTCCTCAAAACTTGGACATCATTGTTTGAACACTCGATGATCATCCATGCTCGTGTTCGTTTTAAGTTTCTGAAGGTCTTGGTTGTGCGTCTTGCCTTGGAGCCTCTCAACTTGGTTGTTTTGTGCTTGGTTGTGGACCAAGAGCTTGTGGTTTTGTTTCTGAGGGAAGGGGGTGGCTTGTTGGCCGGCCCTACAACCCATCGGCCAGGCCTCATGCCTATCGTCCTTTCCTTCTTTCCATCGGCCATAAGTGGTGGCCGGTCGACACCTTTGATGGCCGATCGGCACCTTTAGTGGCCAGTCGGCCATACCTTTTGGCCAAGACCTTTTTATTTGCTTTTGCAGATATTTTATTGCCAGCTGTGCCAGCTGGTGAGCACATAACTCATCCTTCATACACGTGTATGGAGGGATTGTAACAAGCCTCAAGCTTGTTCAACAAGCTTGAGACTTGGATTTCTATAAGAGAGGAAGTCCCTCTCCCTTTCTAAAGGCTCTAAAAATTTGCATTAAATCAAATATATATCTCTCTCAAGAACTCTCTCTATATATATATATATTGCTTGAAAGTGAGTGTTCTTCACACATTTTGCCTACAACCCCTTAGCCAAATCACTTGACCTTGGAACTGAGGTTCCATAGGACTTGTTTTAGCATCCTAAGGTTGGTTTTGGCTCAGAAAAGCTGCTGGTTTTGCTGTTCTTCAAGGGTGAGTCCCATATCTTTTTTTAAGCTTTGTTTTGCCTAAGTACTTAGCCATCTTTGCATGCTTCTTTTGGCTTAGTTTTCAACTGTAAAAAGTTCTATTTTCAAGTGCTTAAACTGTTTGTTTAAGGCCTCTTTGGTGTTGGGGGTGGTGTACCCCCTTTTGTGCCTTGTTTGGCTTTGTTTTGTGCTACCTTTTTGGCCTTTGAGATCATCTTCACTTGGCCTTTTAGCCACTGAAATCCAGTGGATTTTCAGTGGTAGAAAGTGTGTTTTGAGGCCCCAAATAAGAGGGGGTTGTCCCTCCTCCTTTTATCTTGTGTGCTTGTGTTGATGGCTCATCAAGTTAGCATGTTTTTCTACCTCCTTGAGGCTCCATTTCAGCATGTCTTAGGCCTTGTTTTGTCATGATATAGCTCTGTTTTGGCTTGGTTTGGTTACCTCATGCATGCTTTTTACACTTGTAGTGTAATCCTTGCAAACTAGCCTTGTATGCTTAAGGTTTTGGCTCATCTTTCTAGCATGTATTGGTTCCATTCCAGCATGTTTTTGGTCATCATTTAACATGCCTTAACTCTGATTTTAGTTGGTGAAGTCATCTCATGCTTGGTGTTGGTAGGTGTAGTGTAATCCTCTTTGTTGGCCTAGTATGCTCCATGCTTCATGCCTTTAATTCTAGCTTGTTTTGGCTTCATTCCATGCATATTTTGGCATTGTTTTGACCTGATTTGGGACTATTTTGAGTCACCTTGGCGCTTTGGGGCTTGCTTGATATGGCTATGGTACAAGTACCTTTGCTAGCCTTAAGCCTTGAGCCTAGCATGCCTCATTTGTCTTATGTGCATGTTTTGGCATCATTTGGAATGATATTTCAGAGCATACAGTGTTGTTACACTTCCATGTTTTTCACTCTTTAAGTGCTCTTAAGAGTTGCACCTTTGTGCCTAGTTCATGAGGCAATGCATAAGCATGCATTTTATTGCTTTCAATGCTAGCATTTCAGAGCATTTTGGCTATTATTTTGGCATGCATGAGGACTGTTTAGGGTTGGTTTAGTCCATTGAGCATTGCATTGTATAGCCTTCGTGATGTGTACTTTATTAGCTTTAATGCTTAAAGACCCTAGCATGCCATGCTTGTGTTGCTTGCATGATATGTCATCATTTCTCACATGATTTCAGTGCTTGTGCCTATGCCATGCTCTCATATTCGTCACTTCTTCATTGTGTTTGAAAGTTGACCCTTGTGCCTAGTTGATGAGCTATCATATGAGCATGTGTTCTTGCCCCTTTTGTGCCTAAATTTTGGTGTGTTGGCCACTGTTTTGGAGCCTCTTAAGTCTGTCCATATGTGGTTTAAGTCCATTGAGCATTGTGTTGCATGCCTCTTGAACGATGCTCTTTATTTGCATTGTGTTTGGAATGTTGTTACATTGCATTGTGTTTGGATCAGGCGTTAATCCAAACACGAGAAACGAAGGGCATTTCATACTTAAAGTGATGAAACGTGCCTCATTTCTCGGTCACCCACCCTCTTGATCAAGCATGATAGAGGTGTAGGCTCATTGTGTCATTTGTGCATTCATTGACATTGACTTGTGTAAACTTGGCTTTTTGGCCATCATGCATTGAGATGCGTGATTGGTGGCCCGAGAGTCGAGTACTACACTCCCTTGAGTTTGAGAAATGATAGGGAGGGCGGTTGTGCACACATACCTTGCAAATACACTGCCATGCCTCTGTTTGTACTCTGTTGCAGCAAAAGGAGAAATTGCAGGAAGTAGTGGCCGACCGGTCATCAAAGCTGCCAACCGGCCACAAAAGCTGCCGATCGGCTATCATCTTTGGCCGATGGCCATCCCTCTTGGCCGACCCTTCCTCAGCATGTTCCTAAGGTGGGTCAGAATTTTCAGAAGTACAAAAGTGTGCAAATAGAGGCATCATGAGGCACGGTAGTGGATTTCCGAGCGAAGCCGACCGAGCATGCATCCTTCATTGTTCAAGGCGGAGCTGTGGCAGCCTAATTTAGATGCTTTTCATACTTAGTTGGTTTTGTAACTTAATTAATTTGATTAATTAGTTGGTTTGTAATTAATTAGTTTAATTAGCGTAGCTAGTTAGCTAAATTCATTCAAACCCTCCTTCGCCAGGGCAAATGTTGTAATAAGTGTGCGTGTGTGTGATGCATGTCTTCCAACCCCATTTCTTTCTCCCTTTTATTTATTAGCTTTCGATGGTTAGTTTTAGGACATATTTCAATTAGCATACCTTATGCTTGCATGTGTGCATCCATTCATCTGTTTTGCATGCACCGGGCTCGGCGCATCATTCAAACTGCATCGTATTTCGATTCCTATTTGAATACATGTATCAATTGTTGCATTCTTATGCCATCTTAGAATAGCCGAGCCTATCTTAGTTACATTTTCGCATGTGTTGCATTAGGCATTGTTAACATAGCTAGGATCATGCATTGGTAACTAACTAGCTTTTTTTTTTGCTCGGAGTACACTGTGAGTGTTTACGCTTTAGCATCCTTGCATGTGTGTAAATGAATGCCATGATAGCATGCTTGCCATGAGGCTAACTGCTTAAATGATTGACTGTATGAATGCCTGTGGGTGGAGGCTTGATTCCCTGAATTGGAACAACTCGATGATTGTGAGATTTAAGCCCACTTGAAATGGCAAAATCATGTTTTTCTAAGCCCATTTGAGGGTGGCAAATCCGCGACTTAGTCTACTTGCGAGTGGTAACTTCAAACCACTTTAAAAAACAAACATGAGTTGTTTTGTTCCAATCCGCGTGATTGAGTCTATACTTGTGTGTTATGCGCATCACATAGTAAGGTTAGCTAATAAACCGGAATAAGAACACGTGTTTTCAAAAACAACATATCATGTTAGTAGAGGCCGATCCTTTGATCGGGCGAGCGTGGGTGCTCATTTCAGGACCTTCTCCTCTCGTACCCAAGTTCCTGAGCCGAGGCAAATTTGGTAATGATGGACACGTGGCCTTAGGCACAAGTCAGGGTTTCCTAAATTTCCCAAAATAAAATATTTAGGTGGCGACTCTGAAATCTAGCAAAGTAGTCCATGTTTGGCGCTTTTTGATTAAAATCGATTTTCCAAAATGATTTGCCGGATTTAGACTCTTTGGCGATTTATCAGTCTTACATTGCACTTTGTGAGATTAGATTCAAAACCGTGATAGGAGTCCGAACTGTAGTAGCTAGAACTACAATTCGCGCCCTCGCGCGCAGAGCGGAGTTCGGGCGGTCTACAGGGAGTTATCAGGATAGGCTTTATCCTTGGAAGTGTGATTCCTAGGAGGACTCTTATAAGGAGAATTGGAGTCCTACTAGGATAGTGCCATACGGAATCTATAAAAGCTCATGACAAGACCTATGTACAAGTATCACAATTATCATCCTAGAACACATAGAGCTTTTTGTGTCTATTGTTTATTTGCTGACTTAGGTATCGGAGAGGTTTCCAACACATACCCGCCGGCTAGCTCACATTTGTGTTTTCAGGTGACGAAGCGACGACGTTTGGAAGAGTGCAAACTTGATCAACAGGATTACATGAGAAGATTATTTCGTGCTCGTACAATTGGTGCCGTCTGTGGGAACACATACAAAGAACAAACCTTTTGATCAAGTTTCCTCTTTAATTGAAATCTATGGAGCACAATGAAGACTTACCACATTCTGCTGTTGATGGGCAAACTCTGGAAGAAAGCAAGAGGCGAGAAGGTTTACCTTTCATCTTGCCTATGGCGGAATTAGATCCCTAGCGACGAAATCCACAGAGCGACACACGAGAAAGACGGGGCTCCAATCCTCATCGCTCCCAAAGCCTTGATAGGCAGAGGCGGAAGTTGGATTCTCAGGTTCTGGAAGATCGCGTAAGGAAGCAAGACGAATTAATTCGGAAGATGGCGGCAGACATGAAGACAATGAAACGCCAGATAAAAGGCAAAGGGGTGCCAATAAAAGAGAGGCGCAAAAGCAACACACGTTCTTACCACTCAAAAGATCGTGACAGGCAAGGCACACCATCACAAGCTAAAAGTAGAAGCCTCAGGATGGGCAATACACAATCGAGGACTTCTAAGACTCGTTACTCCAGGTCTGAGAGAACGAGGACTGAAAGGTCTTATACAAAGGGAAACAGTTATTGGCCCTTGCATTCGCACCAAACGACATCTAGGCACACAAAGTTGCCTAGGTCGGCGGACTTGCGGACAATGCTAGAGGAAACGGCCCGAAGGAAAGAAGACACTCAAGCGCGCGACCCCGCAGAGTCTCCGCATGTGACAACCCTCACCTCTGATTAGTGCTAATCTCTGATTGAGCATGATAAGTAATTGAACAGACTGAAATTTTGAACTGAATGCATGAGTATGTTGTTTAATTACATTTCTATCTGTTAGTCATTAAATGATCTGTTCATGTTTTATCTTTGAACTGCGAATTGAAAGCCTTATCGGCGACCGATTCAGAAATTGATTGGTATTTTATGCTAATTAGAATTTATGTGATTTTATGGTATGTTTAATTAAAATCCGATTTGGAATGATTAAACTAAATTAATTAACATTAAATTACATTAGATTGTGTTATTACCATAATGCCATTAGTGGGGCCACTTTTTGTACCATTGTTTGGAACTCAATTCATATCATTTGATGCACCTTATTCAGCCATTTTCTTAGACCCAACTGAGAGAGAGAGGGAGAGTAGGAGAAATTGGTTTCATCAACAGTGTTGCTTGGAAACCTAGAAGATTTGAAGGGAATTTGCAAAATTAAGCTTGTATACTTTGAATTCAAGACCTAAGGTAGAGATTTCATCCTCTCATTTGTACATTTGAGTTATTCTTGCATGGTTCATGGGATTAATGGAGGTTAGAGTCAAATATTGATTTAAAGTGTTGAATTAAGGCTTAATCCATACATGCATGTACATATTCTTGAATTTTGAGGTTGTTCTTCATGAATTTCCACATGCATGTTCATGTTTATGTTATAGTCCATGAATTCACCATAGTTTTGAGCCTAATCTTGCATTTGATCAAGTTTTAGAGCACTAGAGTTCATAAGAGTTCATGCATGTTATGTTTTTACATAATTCATGAAAACTTCTTTGAAATGGTGTTCAATTGACTCACCCTTGGGCTTTGATTTTACAAATTGATCTTCAAAACATGTTATATTGTTGGTTTCCAAGTGTTTTCCAGAAAATGGGTCCAAAAAGTTGAGTTTTGAGGTGTTGAATGCTTGGTTTGAGCTTGGGAGGCAAATCTGGAAATTCCAGATTTTGGCTTCCACGCTCGAGCGAAGGATTCCACGCTCAAGCGACCGTCTTTTGTTCAAATCTCCGCTCGAGCGAAGGAATACTCGCTCGAGCGTAGATTGCAAGCTCTCAGATTTTTGGTGCACACAGACGCACGCTCGAGCGATGAGACCTACGCTCGAGCGAAGGATATGTCTCACGCTCGAACGAGCATTGAGCGAAGATTTTCAGCATCCAGCACTTTTTGCGTTTTTACAAACCGCTCGAGCGAGGAAGTCCACGCTCGAGCGACCCCACTGTTTTGACAAGCTCGCTCGAGCGAAGAAAGCCACGCTCGAGCGAGACCCCTGTTTTCTGAAAATTTTGAAAAGTGTTTTAAAGTGCATCTTTACATCCTCATTCCATCCTAGGCATTCCTATGCCTAGTTTAAGGCATCTTAATGAGGATATCGATGTAGAACCACACCAAGTCAAGATAGGGGCTAAGTTGTTATCCCGAACATGTAACTTAGTGTGTGTTCATTCTGCAACTGTAGGGTTGGCATCCGAGGACGCTCGTTAACTTGTCTATAGCCCAGTGCTCTGTGAGTAACAATGTTGTAAAGATATATTCAATTATGAATATTTTATGAATGATCAACTGTTCTGCTTACTGAAATGTTATTGTTCAATGAATAAATGTTTGTCCTATTTCTAAATTGTATTCGTGGCATCCATAGCAATTTACTGTTACTATACTGTTACTGTTACTGCTACTGTCATAGAGATCTCTGTCGGTTCCCATGTTCGGAACCACTACTGTTTATTGTTATGATGGCCATCAACTGACTGTTCGGTCTGTTAAGACCTACTGTACTGTTTTGCTATGGGATGTACCACATATGACTGCTATGGTTTCTAAGTGATTGACATGACTGTTTCAATACTGAAAGGACATTCATTCTTAACCTCTTTACACTGCTGTTATTCACTGGGCTTTAGCTCACTGTTTATATATATATGTAGGTGTCCAGGCACCGGACCAGAGTTAGAAGCGTCGGGTTAGCTCTTGTTTTGTCAAAGCCAACCATTGTGCCTCACCTCGAGGTTCCAAGTGTATTCAAGCCACGACTGTTTTGAGGTATTCAGATTCACCATTTTGTTTCTGTTTTGCAATAAATGTTTAAGACTTGACTGTACAGTTTTAGTTAGAGATTTGGTCCCTGACATGGTTGTTTGTATATATATATCGCATGTACATATGTTTTGGTTATGAATATGGGTTATTTATAAAAGTCTTTTCGCATTCAGACTGCCACAGCTCATTGGACATCTTTTATTTACTGTTTTGGCTTCTGCCAGCCCCTTTACTCTGTATTATTTTTGTTACTGTTAAGCAAGCCTTCGGTAATCTCAGATTACTGGCCGGTCTCGATACTAAACCCATAGGGGCGGGTTTGGGTCGTGACACCGCACTAGAACGGTTGGCTCCTAGAACACATGAGAGTGTCGAGGTTGGAATGCCAGAGCCACGTCCTGCCTATGAACCAGTAGACAAAGCGTTAGCAAGGTTGCAGAGCTCACCGTTCGTTTTGGCGATAGAGAACACACTATTACCCTCAGGTTTCCACCAGCCTAAATTCACTATTTATGAGGAAAAGTAAGCCCCCTACATGCACTTTCGCTACTTTCGCCAGGTTATGGCAATATATCGGTGAAACAAGGCTCTAATGTGTATCCTGTTTCCTTCCAGCCTTGGTGACCTGGGTTTAACATGATGTGAAAGGTTGCCAGAAGGTAACATAGTTTCATGGGCACAACTAGCGGAGGCATTTGTGACCAAATTCAGAACGAACACCAAGACGCCTGTGGAGATTGACCAGCTTCTCTCCATAGACATGGGTGAGAAGAAAACATTGAGGTCTTACAATAACCAGTATTGGGAGACTTTTAATCAGATTGGAGATTGCCCCACAAACCTAGCTATCGCACAGTACAAACGAGGTTTGCCGGCTGGCAATAAATTGAGGATTTAATGACGATGACTCCACTCCTCACAATGGAGGCTCTAATGAAAAGAGAGCATCAACACATTCGGGTAGAAGAAGATGTCGCACGCACTAAAGCAAAAGCTGGCACAACAGCGATGTCAGACAGAAAACCTGCGGCAAAAATAAACACGGTCGGGCGAGAAGAACAACCGAGCAAGAATGGGTGAGGCAGACGAGCTAACAGAGAAGACCCCCAAGCAAGGAAGTTGAGAGTCCGCACTGCCATCACCACGGTATTCAATAAACCTATCTACCAGATTCTTAGCAAGATACGCGACGAACCTTTCGTTTGGCGACTAGCCAAGTTAGGAGAAGCGCAGAGGGGCTACGATGATAGGTACCGTTGCACCTTCCATGATGAAAAGGGGCACCAAACTGAAAATTGCACGCCATTAAGGAAACATCTAGAGGAGTTAGTAGCCGCAAGCCACCTGGACCAGTATATTGAAGGGGGAACATCGCCAGCCCCCCAGGACCGCAACAGGTTGGACCGCAATAGGTACCGTTTCCCAAGGACATATACGCACCATGGCATTCCAAATCACCTCAAAACATCAAAGGAGAGGCCAAGTTGGATCCACGACCATCAATCACGCATCCCGATGCATGATGGCCAAAGATCCAACTTGTGCAAATCAATATGAAAATGAATGCACAAACAAAGCAAGTAAAGCCTGGAACTCTATCATGAATCATCAAGAACTTCGGCGACCGAGAATTGAGACACGTTCCATCACTTGAAGTATGAAACGCCCCTCGTTTCTCATGCTCGGATTAATGCTTAATCCAAGCAATGCAACACATAAGCATGGCAAACATACAACATGACCTAAGTGTGCAAACACGCAACTAAACCAAACATGCAACAAGCATATAAGCATGATGTGAGGTGACAACCTTGGACAACATGACAAAATGTAATATGAACATGTTAACATGCAAGGCATGTAAAGCTAAACAAGTATGCAACAACATACTACATGTAACAAGCATGCGACAACATGGTAAAATGGGCTTACACCAACATGGACAGCTCTCAACTAGGTCCAAATCAGTAGCCAAAGCGGAATTGATGGCATGAAAAGCATGGAAAGCAAGGCAAACATGCATGCCAAATGGCTCAAGTATTAAGGCACAAAGAGGACAACTCTTAAGCACACTTAGGGAGCAACAAACATGGATATATGGCAATGGAGTAAGCTCTGAAATACCATGTAAAATGATGCCAAATCAACTCAACAATGCAAACAAAGCATGTTAGGATGCTCAAAGCTCAAAGTAAGCAAAGGGACTTAAGCCATGGCCATACAAGGCAAGCCCCAAAGGGCCAAGGGGACCTAAAACAGTCCTAGGGCAGCTCCAAACAAGACCAAAACCAAGCTCAAAGCTAGCCAACCTAGGCTAGAATACAAAGCTAAACGCAAGGAGCATGCAAGGCATTAATGAGGCAATGCACTACACCTATTGGAACCAAACATGGCATGACTTGGACAACAAAAAACAAAGTTACATCATGGTATAATAGGACCCAAAATGCACTGAAATGATGAGCCAAAGGCTTAGGCTTAGTGGCATGCACAAAAGTCCATTCTTAAGGCATAAAGCACAAGCTATATAAAGCATTCAAAGCATGTCAAATGCAAGTGAACGACAACATTTCATGGACTGAACTAGCATGTAGAATGAGGGGAAGGCATGCAAACATCATATGTATGGCATGGTAGGGGTCTCAAAACCCAAGACTAGCCTAAGCATTTACACTATAGCTATACAAAGCATGAGTGATATGGCCATGGAAGCCCAAAACAATCCTAGAACACTTCAAAATAAGCATAAAATCATGTTTAAGCAAAGCCAAAATATGCTAGTATGATGAGTCAAAACATCATGCACAAGGAGCTAGGAAACAAGATTTGTTCTACATCTACATGGAGCATGCAAAGGATGATCAAACCAACTATGGATAGGGTCATATCATGCCAAATGATGACCAAATACATGCTGAAATGTAAACCAAACAAGCTAGAATGACATGGCAACGCATAGAGCATATGAAGCTAGTTTAGGGGATTTACACTATAAGTGCATCATGCAAGGATAGAGTAACAAAACCAACCCAAAACAGATTCATGGCATGGTAAAACATCACCAAAAATGGACTGAAATGGACTCAACAAAGACTATGCACACATGCTACTTTGATGAGCTATGAATGGAGTTACATTATACATGCAAGATGCAAGCAAGGCATGACCAAACCAGCCTTGGACAGGGCCAAATCAGGTCTTAGAAGTCACAAAAAAGGGCCTGAACCAAGCCTCAAAAATGCATAGAGGGTTGGTCCTTTGGAAGGCCAAAAATGCAAGCAAAAAGGAATACAAAGAGAAGGGACTACCCCCTCTGATCAAGGACCTCAAAACCACACCTCTACCACTGAAAATCCACTGGATTTCAGTGGTAGGAAGGCCAAACCAAGGCTAGCTCGGATGCCTCCAAATATGGCTTAAAACAAAGCCAAACAAAGCATGCAAGGGGGCTACACACCCCAAACAGCAAAAGGACCTTAACCAAACTTAAAAAGCACTTAAAAACAAGACTTTTTTCAGTTATAAGCAAAGCCTAAAACAATATGCAAAGAGGGCTAAAGCAAGGTGCAAGAAAATGCAAAAATGGGGGAAATGCTCACCCTTGAAGACCCTCTTCGAAACCAGCAATTTCAGGGGGTGGAAGCTTGCTTTCAGACCTCAAGAAGACCTCCCAAGAAGCTTTGTTCAATGGTGGTGGTGTATATCTATGTGTTGTAGTGTAAAAGTGCAAGGAAATCGAAGTTCAAGGCACAAAACTCAAGCAATATAGAGAGAAAGAGAGTTTTTGCCCCTTCAAAACTTCAGAACCTAGTCTAAGGAAGATGGCCTCTTGCTTATATAGAAGGAGGCAATGCAAAGCTTCTTCAAGAAGCTTTGCAAGAGTTCCATCCCTCCATACACGTGTATGGAGGGGAGATAACAAAAATTCAGCTGGCTCAAAAGATCTGGAAGAAAACCAGCTGAGAGAGGGGGGGTGCCGGCCATCAGCAATGGCCGGCAGTGCCACACCATTGGCCGGCAGGGCATCACCAAGGGCCGGCAGGGTCAAGGCCATGGCCGGCAGTGCCATGCCATGGCCGGCAGTGCACCACAGGGTCCACTCTGACAGGACCTAGTCAAGGTCCAAAAATGAGACAGAAAGGATACAAGGTCCGGGAAACTCGAACCAGTGCCGTTCCGCCGCAACAGTCGAATGCTGGGCGAGCAATCGAACCAGTTGTTGGGTGTACCTACAAGCACAACCAAGTCTTGGGGACGGTCAAAAATGGGGTGTCTACAGTTGCCCCTCTTTGACAGAACTCGGAAGTCACAAAGTGACGGGAGTGAATGTCAAAGCCCAGAGACGATCCATTTTTGACAAGGCCGAAGACTCAGACAATCAATTAATACAAACATACAGGGATGTGCCCGGAGGCCGGGGCAAAATGCAAACGGTATGCAAGATGTAAGATTTGATAATTGGACTTATACGCTACGCGAAGCCAGTTTGTAATCAAAACAATGCAATGTACTAACAAGTACAGATGAGATGTGAAAGGTAGCGCGAATGAAATGCATGCCAAATGTAATATGAGATGTAATGCACTAACTCGTGCAGGTAGAGTGCGCAAGATAGCGCGATTGAAATGCATGCAAAATGCAATGAGATGCACAAGATTGTGCGATACACAAAATAGCGCGATGCGTTAGACAACGCGAGTGCACAAGACAGTGCGATGCGCAAGATAGCGCGAACAATGAATGCATGCAAAATGCAATCAGGTAAGGTGCGCAAGACAGCGCGATGCGCAAGATGGCGTGAACAATGAATGCATGCAAAATGCAATCAGGTAAGGTGCGCAAGACAGCGCGATACGCAAGATAGCGCGAACAATGAATGCATGCAAAATGCAATCAAGTAAGGTGCACAAGACAGCGCGATGGATGAATGCTATGATAGTAAAGATGCAAAAGGGTGGCAAACCCTAACCATGCCGAAATCATGAGAGGAAGAAAAACAACCAAACAGGCACGTATACAACGCAACCCGAGATAAATTCCAAACACGCTGAAATCGCGTAAGGAAAGGGACACTCAAACCACGCCGAAATCGTGAGAGGAGGTCTAACAAACCGCCCAGCACGTCTACAACGCAACCTGGGATAAATTCCAAATACGCTGAAATCGCGTAAGGAACGGGACACTCAAACCACGCTGAAATCGTGAGAGGAGGTCCGACAACTCGCCCAGCGCGTCTACAACGCAACCTAGGATAAATTCCAAACACGCTGAAATCGCGTAAGGAACGGGACACTCAAACCACGTTGAAATCATGAGAGGAGGTCCGACAACCCACCCAGCGCGTCTACAATGCAACCTGGGATAAATTCCAAACACGCTGAAATCGCGTAAGGAACGGGACACTCAAACCACGCTGAAATCGTGAGAGGAGGTCCGACAATCCGCCCAGCGCGTCTACAACGGAACCTGGGATAAATTCCAAACACGCTAAAATCGCGTAAGGAACGGACACAAAGAGAAACATAGGGACATACCCCAGCTGTTTCGGAAAAGTAAAAGCATTGGAACATATTCCGAATGCTCTAAGCCAAAGGAGGAGAAACAAAGGGAGACAACCCCGTATTCCAAGAAGAAGAGGAGACATAGGGACGTATCCCCGTGTCTCGGAATGGTGTGAGCATTGGAACGTATTCCAAATGCTTTTAACCAGAGAAGAAGAAACACAAGGACGTATCCCGGTGTTTCAGAAAGATAAAGAGACATAAGGACGTATCCCCGTGTCTCTAAATGGTGTGAGCATCAGAACGTATTCCAAATACTTTTACCAAGAGAAGAAGAAACACAAGGACGTATCCCGGTGTTTCAGAAAGATGCGTGCATAACAATGCAAATGGAATGTGTGTGACAACGCAAGTGAAGAGGTGTGCATGACAATGCAACCTAAATGTAACGCATAAAAATGCGGAAGGGATGCAAAACAATGCAACCTAAGTGTGACGCATAACAATGCGGAAGGGATGCAAAACAATGCAACCTAAGTGTGACGCATAACAATGCGGAAGGGAAGGGGTGCATGACAATGCAACCTAAGTGTGACGCATAACAATGTGGAAGGGAAAAAGAGAAAAAGCTCCTCAGCGTAGCACACGCGAGAGAAGAAAGAGAAACCTCTCAGCGTAGCACACGCGAGAGGGGAAAAAGAAAATCTCTCAGCGTAGTATACGCGAGAGAGGAAAAGGAAAATCTCTCAGCGTAGTACACGTGAGAGAGGAAAAAGAAGCCTCTTAGCGTAGTACACGCAAGAGGGAAAAGGGAAAAGTCTCTCAGCGTATCACACGCAAGAGAGGAAAGGTAAACTTCTCAGCGTATCACACGCAAGAGAAAACCTCTCAGCATATCACACGTAAGAGAGGAAAGGTAAACTTTTCAGCGTATCACACGCAAGAGAAAACCTCTCAGCATATCACACGCAAGAGAGGAAAGGTAAACTTCTCAGCGTATCACATGCAAGAGAAAACCTCTCAGCATATCACACGCAAGAGAGGAAAGGTAAATTTCTCAGCGTATCACACGCAAGAGAAAACCTCTCAGCATATCACACGCAAGAGAGGAAAGGTAAATTTCTCAGCGTATCACACGCAAGAGAAAACCTCTCAGCATATCACACGCAAGAGAGGAAAGGTAAAAAGCCTCTCAGCGTATCACATGCAAGAGAAAACCTCTCAGCATATCACACGCAAGAGAGGAAAGGGAAGCCTCTTAGCGTAGTACATGCGAGAGAGGAAAAGGAAAGCCTCTCAGCGTAGTACACGCGAGAGAGGAAAAGGAAAGAGAAAATCTCTCAGCGTAGTACACGCGAGAGAGGAAAGAGAAACCTCTCAGCGTAGTACACGCGAGAGGGGAAAAAGAAAATCTCTCAGCGTAGTACACGCGAGAGAGGCAAGAGAAAATCTCTCAGCGTAGTACACGCGAGAGAGAAAAGGGAAAGCCTCTTAGCGTAGTACACGCGAGAAAGGAAAGATAAAATCTCTCAGCGTAGTACACGCGAGAGAGAAAAGGGAAAGCCTCTCAGCGTAGTACA
Organism: Camellia granthamiana; assembly: GCA_036172215.1. Classification (NCBI taxonomy): domain Eukaryota; kingdom Viridiplantae; phylum Streptophyta; class Magnoliopsida; order Ericales; family Theaceae; genus Camellia; species Camellia granthamiana. Next base: position 4,353,513 of record CM069904.1, on the reverse strand, counting down.
CGCGAGAGAGGAAAGATAAAATCTCTCAGCGTAGTACACGCGAGAAGGGAAAAAGAAAAGGAGAGCTTCTCAACGTAGCACGCGCGAGAGAAGAAAGAGAAACCTCTCAGCGTAGCACACGCGAGAGGGGAAAAAGAAAAAGAGAGTTTCTCAGCGTAGCACACGCGAGAGAAGAAAGAGAAACCTCTCAGCGTAGCACATGCGAGAGGGGAAAAAGAAAAAGAGAGCTTCTCAGCGTAGCACACGCGAGAGAAGAAAGAGAAACCTCCCAGCGTAGCACACGCGAGAGGGGAAAAAGAAAAAGAGAGTTTCTCAGCATAGCACACGCGAGAGAAGAAAGAGAAACCTCTCAGCGTAGCACACGCGAGAGGGGAAAAAGAAAAGGAGAGCTTCTCAGCGTAGCACACGCGAGAGAAGAAAGATATCCAAACGCGCGCCAAACGCGAGAAGAGAAGGGTAGGTCCAAATGCATGCCAAATGCAAGAGGGGAAAGGTATTAATCAAACTGAACCGAAACTTGCCTGAATGAACAGTACATACAATACCGTGCATGAACGAGAAAGGATCTTGACAGGTAGCATGCAATACAATGCAATGATGTGTAAGGAATGCAATGAACAAACCTAGCGGTGATTTAGAAAGCACCTCAAGGGGTGAGTGGCGACGAACCGCTCTACTCTGATGAGGAACGGTAACCAGGGAGAGCACATCTGGTTGTCATTCTGGCTTGAGACAGTCAACACAGCATTCTGCTTACTCTAAATACACTGCTCATACAGCACACTGTTCATTCTGGCGTCTGAACACACGACCCATAACACTGTACTCTGTTTAGGTTCGCACATAGCTCATATAGTATACTGTTCATTCTGAACATTCTGCCTATAACGACCACTGTTTATTCTGAACTCGCAGCCCATTCCGAAGATTGTTCATTCCGAACTCACAACCTATAACTGTACATTCTGTTTATATAGCACACAACTGATTTTGGGCATACAGCCCATTCTGAATACTGCTCATTCTGAACTCATAGCCCATAACACAGTAATTGGTTTATTCTGCACACAGCTCTTACAGTGCATTGCTCATTCCTGATCACACAGCCCATAACACGGTGCTCTGTTCATTTTGAAAACGCTGGATGGGAAGATGGAATTTGCAGGAGTCGAAACAAACTCAGATGCTCCGAACTTTCCTTATTTTCTTTTGCATCGCAATCCAGAACCCAAAAGCTTCAGGTAGGTCCGGGTTTTACCATTCACACTTATCGGGGGTGGACCTTGCAGTTTTATGAAAGAACAAATCTTGTTTTGCACAAATGTAGAGAATGGCACAGCACTCCGAGCACAAACGATTTTATTTTCGAAATTAAGAATGAGTTCTTAACCGGGTATTGAGCCTATGACTGAACACAGTGAAAAAGACTCAATAACGGAAAACAAAAAGGTAAACAACCTAAACACGTCGAGACACGCTCGGAACCGTCTCAAAACAAGAGTTGAGGTAAACAAAACAAAACAAAAGACACGACACACAGACGTATTACAAAGACGAGAGACCTCAGATCACAAGGAGCCAGTTTCTTCGGGTATTGTTTCCTACCCTTCTTATTTGTGATTCTCACATCACTCGACCCTCAAGCTCGGTTTTTCTGAAAAAGCTCTTTTCTCACTTTTTCTCTCAACTTACACCTCTCTATTCTTCAGTCTCTCATTTTTCATCCCTCTCCTGGCTGGTTGATGGATAAATTGAAGGTCGTGGGTTCATGCCCAACACTGTTAGCTCACAGTTATTTCTTCTGGTGACATCTAGTCGATGTTTCAGACAGGAAACGGTGTATTTGGATCTGTCCCAATTTATGCTTCGCACTTGGCTTGATACCTCGTTGTTTGGAGGATGAGAGAGCTTTCAGCCCTTTACTAACAGCTTCAGCTGTGCCCTTCTTCTGGCGAATAGGGTGCCCTTCTGACAAGTATGTTGGCGATGGGGAAAGACAGAACACCTGACTCGACTGTGCCCCTAGTTCATCATTTTGACCATTTTTGTTTTGGTTTTAAAACAATTTTGACCAACATGAAAGTTAGATTAACATGCTTGTTCAACCTTTTGATTTGAAATCATGTAAGTCAGGCTATGAGCACTGAAAATTTTCCCTTTTTGGGTCTAAGAAAATGGTTCAGTTTCGGAAAATGAAATAATTTTCAAGAAATTAGTCAACCTCAGTAAAAATTTTCAAAAACTATTTTTGCAAACGGCCAATGCTAAACGAGCATGGAACCTACCCTCGAGATGCGCAACCTCGGATCGGAGGCAATGGAAAATTGCCCCTTGCTTGAAAGGGGTACATGGCAACGGAAAGTTGCCCCTGGTTTAGACGGCGACTCATGGCAACTTATGGTAACGGAAAGTTGCCCCTTGTTTGAATGATGCCGCAGCATGCTGAAAACCAATCCTCATCGGTGATGATTGCAAACGAACTCTCGGACACGAAGAAGACGGTCAAAACTAATATATGGACACAGTCACTGTGAAAGCGTTGGGGGCTAGATTTCAAGAGGAAGTTGACTGCGTGGTTCCGGTTGCCACAACCGAACTATCGGATTCAGAGGAGGCAAAGATGATCAAAACCATTACAATGGACTAAGACGCTATGAAAGCGTCGGGGGCTGGACTTCAGGACAAAGTTGCCTACGTATCCCAAACATGGGAATCAAGCCTTACGTAGTTTCAGTTAAGGTACACTCGGGTATTTTAACCTTCACTTTTTAGGCTCTAACTTTTGCCAAGGCGCCTGATGCGGGTTTTTGACCTTGCGAGCTTCGTTTTTCTCCCTTTTTTTTTCATCTTTTCTTTTTTCACTTTCTTCATTTTTCTTTTCTCTTTTTTTGTTTTTTTTTTTTCATTTTCTTCATTTTTCTTTTTTTTTTTTATTCTCTTTCTTCTTTTTCTTGCTCTAACTTTTGCCTAGGTCGCCCTTCCGAGTTTTCGGCCCAACGAGCCTCTCAAAGGGTAAAAGTGTAACAAGTCCATGCCAAATGGTTTTGAGGTCCTGAAGTCATCTGAATCTAGGAAAATGACCGTTGTATTGATTTGCAAAAGGATCCATCTTCGGCTCTACGAGCACATCGGACATTTTTGCCCCTAGTTGAAGGGATGCTTCTGTTTTAGTTTCACAAGCTCCTACTGATGAGATCTGATCTTCTTGATCTGACTCCAGTGCCTTCTGTTCGAGGGCTGCCTCAAATCTTGCCACACAGGCCTCACATAGCGATTGACCGTTGAACATTCTGAATGGGTTCAAGGTTCGAAAACAAATGGATTGAATCTTGAGGCTGAGAGTGATCCTAAGCTGCACAATCTCAAGAGCGATTCCACACAGGTCTTCGCAAGACTGCGCAAGACATTTTGTTTTTGAAAGTTTTTAAGAAAGTAACAGATTGCTCACGCCGAAGATAGTGTGGAACCAATCTGGATCAAGTCAGGGTCCTTCTCAGTACTCACGCTAACAAGCATGATTTCGATCATTAAGGGCTTAGCACGCCTCTCTTTCTCTCCATTTGATCAAAGTTTTGCAAATCCCGAGGAATTCCTTCCTCTTCGTTTTCATCACCACAACGTTTAAAAAAAAAAGGTTTGAAAAAAACTTAGGTCATTACGATAAGTTTAGAGCACAGAAGAGTAGGTGAGATGCTCCGCCGTTTCATTCAAATCTTGTGGCACAACAGGCTCAAAGTAGTAACAAGCACAAAAACATGACAGCCACAGCTGTTTCATTCATACTTTCTGGTCGCAACTGGCTTCACAGCAGAGACAAACTCAAAAAGAAAGCAAAAGGAGTAATTACAAAACAAAACGGTGTTCGAGGCAACAACCCTGGAATCACCTGATATTCTATACAAAGGGAACTGACTCGCTACAACAAGGCAGACCCTTAAGCAAAAAAGAACTGACTCAAGACAAAGAGACAGACTCAAAACAAAATAAAAGACTGACTCGACACCCAAGCCAGAATTTACAAAACTAACAATCGCAGATGCTCAAAAATGCGTGCCAAACGCCACATTCAAAATATACCGGGCGCCGCCCACAGGTGGTTCACTCCCTAATTACATACTCGCAGTATCCTCAAAATCCAAGAACTCTGTAGTGACCGACTTGGCCGAGGTAGGCGGGAGAATGACCTTATCGTCAATCAAATCTTGCACTTCATGACGAAGGCGAAAACAACTGTCGGTGCTGTGACCGGTTTGCTGGTGGTACGCGCAGTACAAAGTAGCATCGTGTTTAGCTGGAAGGGGATTCGGGAGAGGCCGCAGCTCGAGGGGTGTAAGATGCCCCTTTTTAGCCAAAATTAGAAGTGCCCTAGACAAAGGCATGTAGAGGGGATGAAAGACTCTGCGCCCTCGAGGCAGATACTTTGAAGCCTGTGGATTCTCGCTAGACGTACTAGCAAAAGGGTCGGCAGGTGCGGCCTTGGATTTCTAATCTTTTGTAGGTGCAGAGTTGGGAGGGGAATGAACTGTTCTGGCATGACGGGGCCTATCCCGATTTTCTGACTGGCTTGTACTGCCTGTGGCTGGAGTGGGGAAAACATCATCCACGATCTTGGTTGTGACCGCGAGCACCTGTTGTTTACTCATCCCCCCGGCTTTCAAAGCCTCAACTGCCCACAGCAGTCGCTCAATGGGATCGGTGTCTGCCTTCATTTTGTTCTTACCTCTGGCCTCAACCTGATCGAGGGCTTGGGTTGGTGCTGATACGTCATTGTTATAGTTGGAGGCCATCTCCGGTTGGCTAAGCTCGATCACAATCCGTTCCAATAGCGGGGGTTCCTGTGGTACAAAACTTTCAGCATATAGTGCGGCTGGTGGCAAAGTTGACATTCCGTAAGCGAGATCTGCCACGGACCTCTGGAGGTCACCTATCATCCCCATCAACTCGAATGTGGTGGGCTCACGAGCCTGGTACAACTGGGGGATCCAGACCGGGTGTGCCACAGGCGACCTGGGTGGATGCGGTACATCAACGTCGGTCTCACTTTACAGAGTGATTCCTTGATCTAACGCGGCTGCCATAACCACGATCTCTTCTGAATTCTACGTCATGATAGGTCCGCTGTACTGAACGGTGACTGATCAGATATCTGTCTTGCCTCAGCAAGGGGGAACACTGACTATTCTGTATCAATTCTCCAAACCCTTGTAAGGAAAAAAAACAAACAGCATTTTAGCCCAAACGGAACAAACAAAAGTGTAGCCGAACGACTGTACTCTACTGCTGACCACTGTTCCCCAGAATCACTGCCCCAAAACACTGAATCAGATACCCACAGATATAGCTGATTCTCATAAACTGATACTAGTGCCCTCAGGCCTGATACTCAAACTTGCAAACAGATATACGCGTTCCCTGTAGAGATACACTCTAAAAGCACATAGCAAGTAAAGAGAGCCAAAACACCCCTATGTTAGGGTAGGGTTTCCCTGTCCTATTTTGTCAGGAGCTAGGGTTTCACTACGCACGCAGCGGCTTCAAACAACCTATCATCGGGTAAGCAACCTGTCTTAGTTTGGAATGGTCACTATGGATTCCGAATATGCACTAGGCCGAATGGTCAAAAAGGGTACTCCAGAAAAACCGGGGTTTGTGTTCCCGTCGTGGCAGAGCCCACAACCGGTCAGCCTTATGGTACGCTTCTCGAAGCGAGCCTCTGACAAACCGTTCAGGCATACGGCAAACACGGTGTCCTAGGCGCACCAATGCAAATGCAATGCAAAGAGACACATAAGTGTGAACAAAACAAGATATCATGAGTTCGAGTCAAGTTCTCTAAATCCCCAGCAGAGTCGCCAAAAACTGTAGACGCACCCTTAGGCCTCGTGCTACAGTTCGGACTCAATTTTGTTACGGTTCTAAATCTGAACCAAAGAGTCCAAATCCGACAAATCGTTTTGATAAAACAGATTTTTTTGAAAGAAGTGCCAAATATGGACTGTTTTGCCAGATACAGAGTCGCCACCTAAATATTTTTATAATGGAGAAATTTAGGAAACCCTGACTCAATGCCAAAGGCCACGTGTCCGTCATCACCAAAGTTGCCTCGGCTCGGGAACTTGGGTACGATTGGGGAAGGTCAGCTATGAGCACCCCCTCTCGCCCGATCCGAAGATCGGCCTCTACTAACCATGATATCTTGTTTTTGAAAACACATGCGTTCTTATTCCGATTAATTAGCTAGAATTACTTTGTGATGCGCACAGCAAAACAAGTATAGACTAGATCGCCTAATTTGGAACAAAGCATTGCATATCCGTTTGTTTGGAAATGTTTTAGGATTTGCTACTCGCAAGTAGGCTAAAATGCAAATTTCAATGAATTATCCCAATTCAAGCAATCCAACCTTCACCCACAGGCATTCAGGCAGTTTATCACATAAGCATATAGCCACATGGTAAGCATGCTGTCATGTTAACATTCACACTCATGTGAGATGCTAAAGCATAAACACTTACAGTGTACTCCGTGCCAAAACAATGAAGCTAGTTAGCAAAACATGCATGACCCTAGTCCATGTTAAGTGGCTAATGCATCACATACAAAATGCAATCTAGAATAGGCTCGGCTAATCCTAGGATGGCATGTAGAATGTGACAATTGATACACGTATTCAAATTGAATTTGAAATACAAAGTAGTTAGCATGATGCGCCGAGCCCGGTGCATGCAATACAAATGAATGAATGCAAACATGCGAAGCATAAGATGCTAATTGAAATATGCCCTAAATCTAACCATTATAAGCGGTTAAATAAAAGGGAAGAAAGACGTAATGTTGGAAGACATACACACACCCACGCACACTTATTACAAATTTGCCCTCACTCGGAGGGACCGAATGAATAATACAAGCCGCCTAATTAACTAACTCACGAGCTAATTAATTATTACAAAACCGAATTGAACAACTAGCTACAACTAATTATTACACAACTTAATTAATTAACAAATTAATTATTACAAATAACAAATGATAACTAACTAGTAAGCAGTAAAAGAGAGTTGCTCCAGCTCTATTTGAAGAAGAGGAGGGTATGCATGTTCGCTTCAGTTCCTCGCCTCGGAACGCCTTCCGGTTGCTCTTTGGAGGCTCTGTTTGCAGGGTGTCATCCAGTGCTTGTTGCTGAACCTTACCAAAACACTGCAGGGGAAGTCACCAGTGGCCTGCCGGCCAGGAGAGGAGTACTGCCGGCCAAGGGCAGAGCACGGCCGGCCATCAATGGCAGGCTGCCGGCCACTAGTGTGCTGTGACACCAAACTGCAACGAAGCACAAAATAGAGAAAATGGAGGGTTTCCCAAGGACATATACGCACCATGGCATTCCAAATCACCTCAAAACATCAAAGGAGAGGCCAAGTTGGATCCACGACCATCAATCACGCATCCCAATGCATGATGGCCAAAGATCCAACTTGTGCAAATCAATATGAAAATGAATGCACAAACAAAGCAAGTAAAGCCTGGAACTCTATCATGAATCATCAAGAGCTTCGGCGACCGAGAATTGAGACACGTTCCATCACTTGAAGTATGAAACGCCCCTCGTTTCTCGTGCTCGGATTAATGCTTAATCCAAGCAATGCAACACATAAGCATGGCAAACATACAACATGACCTAAGTGTGCAAACACGCAACTAAACCAAACATGCAACAAGCATATAAGCATGATGTGAGGTGACAACCTTGGACAACATGACAAAATGCAATATGAATATGTTAACATGCAAGGCATGTAAAGCTAAACAAGTATGCAACAACATACTACATGTAACAAGCATGCGACAACATGGTAAAATGGGCTTACACCAACATGGACAGCTCTCAACTAGGTCCAAATCAGTAGCCAAAGCGGAATTGATGGCATGAAAAGCATAGAAAGCAAGGCAAACATGCATACCAAATGGCTCAAGTATTAAGGCACAAAGAGGACAACTCTTAAGCACACTTAGGGAGCAACAAACATGGATATATGGCAATGGAGTAAGCTCTGAAATACCATGTAAAATGATGCCAAATCAACTCAACAATGCAAACAAAGCATGTTAGGATGCTCAAAGCTCAAAGTAAGCAAAGGGACTTAAGCCATGGCCATACAAGGCAAGCCCCAAAGGGCCAAGGGGACCTAAAACAGTCCTAGGGCAGCTCCAAACAAGACCAAAACCAAGCTCAAAGCTAGCCAACCTAGGCTAGAATACAAAGCTAAACGCAAGGAGCATGCAAGGCATTAATGAGGCAATGCACTACACCTATTGGAACCAAACATGGCATGACTTGGACAACAAAAAACAGAGTTACATCATGGTATAATAGGACCCAAAATGCACTGAAATGATGAGCCAAAGGCTTAGGCTTAGTGGCATGCACAAAAGTCCATTCTTAAGGCATAAAGCACAAGCTATATAAAGCATTCAAAGCATGTCAAATGCAAGTGAACGACAACATTTCATGGACTGAACTAGCATGTTGAATGAGGGGAAGGCATGCAAACATCATATGTATGGCATGGTAGGGGTCTCAAAACCCAAGACTAGCCTAAGCATTTACACTATAGCTATACAAAGCATGAGTGATATGGCCATGGCAGCCCAAAACAATCCTAGAACACTTCAAAATAAGCATAAAATCATGTTTAAGCAAAGCCAAAATATGCTAGTATGATGAGTCAAAACATCATGCACAAGGAGCTAGGAAACAAGATTTGTTCTACATCTACATGGAGCATGCAAAGGATGATCAAACCAACTATGGATAGGGTCATATCATGCCAAATGATGACCAAATACATGCTGAAATGTAAACCAAACAAGCTAGAATGACATGGCAACGCATGGAGCATATGAAGCTAGTTTAGGGGATTTACACTACAAGTGCATCATGCAAGGATGGAGTAACAAAACCAACCCAAAACAGATTCATGGCATGGTAAAACATCACCAAAAATGGACTGAAATGGACTCAACAAAGACTATACACACATGCTACTTTGATGAGCTATGAATGGAGTTACATTATACATGCAAGATGCAAGCAAGGCATGACCAAACCAGCCTTGGACAGGGCCAAATTAGGTCCTAGAAGTCACAAAAAGGGCCTGAACCAAGCCTCAAAAATGCATAGAGGGTTGGTCCTTTGGAAGGCCAAAAATACAAGCAAAGAGGAATACAAAGAGAGGGGACTACCCCCTCTGATTAAGGACCTCAAAACCACAACTCTACTACTGAAAATCCACTGGATTTCAGCGGTAGGAAGGCCAAACCAAGACTAGCTCGGATGCCTCCAAATATGGCTTAAAACAAAGCCAAACAAAGCATGCAAGGGGGCTACACACCCCAAACAGCAAAAGGACCTTAACCAAACTTAAAAAGCACTTAAAAACAAGACTTTTTTCAGTTATAAGCAAAGCCTAAAACAATATGCAAAGAAGGCTAAAGCAAGGTGCAAGAAAATGCAAAAATGGGGGAAATGCTCACCCTTGAAGACCCTCTTCGAAACTAGCAATTTCAGGGGGTGGAAGCTTGCTTTCAGACCTCAAGAAGACCTCCCAAGAAGCTTTGTTCAATGGTGGTGGTGTATATCTATGTGTTGTAGTGTAAAAGTGCAAGGAAATCGAAGTTCAAGGCACAAAACTCAAGCAATGTAGAGAGAAAGAGAGTTTTTGCCCCTTCAAAACTTTAGAACCTGGTCTGAGGAAGATGGCCTCTTGCTTATATAGAAGGAGGCAATGCAAAGCTTCTTCAAGAAGCTTTGCAAGAGTTCCATCCCTCCATAGATAACAAAAATCCAGCTGGCTCAAAAGATCTGGAGGAAAACCAACTGAGAGAGAGGGGGTGCCGGCCATCAGCAATGGCCGGCAGTGCCACACCATTGGCCGGCAGGGCATCACCAAGGGCCGGCAGGGTCAAGGCCATGGCCGGCAGTGCACGACAGGGTCCACTCTGACAGGACCTAGTCAAGGTCCAAAAATGAGGCAGAAAGGATACAAGGTCCGGGAAACTCAAACCGGTGTCGTTCCGCCGCAACAGTCGAATGCTGGGCGAGCAATCGAACCAGTTGTTGGGTGTACCTACAAGCACAACCAAGTCTTGGGGACAGTCAAAAATGGGGTGTCTACACTCGGTTTGGTGAGCGTGGGATTTCTAGTCCGGTCGGAGGTGGGCCTAAAGTCGTGGAACAGGTTCTTACTTCGGTTGTAGTTTTATTTTCGATCAAAACACATTGTTCTAGACTAGTTTTAGTCCTAGTGAGTGTGTTTCCAGGTTTGCGCATGGAGTTTTCAAGGTTCTTGATGTTGGTTCAGTCTTTAGTGTATATAAATACGCATAACTATTGTTAAATTACTATTCTTTAAGAAGATAAGCAAAAGCATATCAGTAAAAAAAGAGAAAATGGCATGAGGAACTTACAGATTAAAGGCGTGAAAACATAATCTAATAGAACGAGCCACTGCGACTGGAATGAGCAAAACGGGCGATTTAGGTACTGGGATTGAGACTTGGCAGTAGAAGATGAGGATTTGGAGTTAAAAATAAAACAGGTTTTCCAGAGATAAGATGAACAGTAACAATGGACGTTTGAAGACTAAAGGGATAAGTGTAAAATGGAGGTAAAAGGGCGGGACTATTCAAATTTTGGAGTTATGATTGACGGCTGTCACAGCGGTAGAGGCAATCAAAAGGAGCCATGTGTCCCAGCAAAGACGTGATGTCAGCAGCATGGGAAAGCGGGCTGCACTACGTCAAAGATAGGAAAACCGCGTGGGTTTTTTTTTAGCTCGGTTAGCCAAAGTACTTCACTTCGGGTGATATCTTAGCACAGCTTAAAGGTAATAATCCCAATCATGCTTTGCGGATGGGATTAAGGGGCAATTGAGAGGGTAATTCATATGCATAAACTGGGCCGAGCTAGGTCCATTTGGTTTAAGTATTGGGTCGAGCTAAGTAGACTTCTTAGTTCGTTAGGGCGAACTTCCGACTAAGCTCAGAGCTTCAATAGCTCGGTCTTGAGGTGTACAGATATCAGTCCAAGGACTAGAGCAAATTAACTGGATGTAAATAGCAGCTCGGACCAGGGTATGTTTGTAGCGTATCGGACTAAAGGTTATCTCAATCGAATACCATCTTGGTTCTGTCCAGCGTAGAGCAGGGCCATGCTAGCTCGGTTGAGTATGCTACCGAGCCGAGGCATGAGGTTTAAACCATCTCGCTTGGTTAGCAGTGAGTAAGGAGTTATCAAGATAGGCTTTATCCTTGGGAGTGTGATTCCTAGGAGGACTCTTATAAGGAGAATTGGAGTCCTACTAGGATGGTGCCATGCGAAATCTATAAAAGCTCATGATAGGACCTATGTACAGGTATCACAATTCTCATCCTAGAACACAGAGAGCTTTTTGTGTCTATTGTCTATTTGCTGACTTAGGCATCGGAGAGGTTTCCGACACACACCCGCCGGCTAGCTCACGTTTGTGTTTTCAGGTGACGAAGCAACGACGTTTAGAAGAGTACAAACTTGATTAACAAGATTATATGAGAAGATTATTTCGTGCTCGTACATATAGCATCATAAACTCAACCATAAATTAAACAATTTTACAAAGACATTAGTAGGGCAGCCTATTCATTACCATGAAGTTGACCAAGAATTTCCGATCGGAAGCTACGCCAGCCGAACATGATTCTAATTGGACTTTCAAGGTCATTCAACAAAGGTATGAAACTGTACGGTTCATACAATAGGTCCCTCACCAATATGACATATCATCTTCATGTCAAATAATTTTCTAATTTTCAATCACCCTAATTCCAAACACTTCATTAATCATCGAATACTTCATTTTCCGCAAATGTTCTCATACCCTAGTTTTACATTCAACCATATAGCTTTCATAACTTCTATCAAAGATTTCAATTCCTTCTAATACCATGTTCCCACAAATGAATATGTTTGAGCTCACCAATGTTCTACTTTATATTTTCCTTATAGTATTAAAGGTTTCACAATAACTCTTAACTGCAATACTGAACTTATTAAACAAACACATCCCAGTCCTCTTTAATCATTGAGAAATTCCAAAAGAACCTTTAATCCTTATAATACTATATCCTCACAAATCATTACACTTGTACTCATTAATATTTCAATCAATAATTTTAATTCCTTATGATGTGAAAAATTCCTCAATAGTTCATGTCCCTTAGTCTCAATACCACACTTATTAAACAAACACACATACATGTCTCTAAATGCACAACTTGTCACTTACTTACTATATGCATGAAACTCAAATCTGTTCTAAACATTCTAATGCTCAATGGACACGTGTGTGAGATATTAACTCGTGCTCTTATACCACTCTGTCACAACCCAAACCCGCCCCTATAGGTTTAGCGTCGTAACCGTCCAGTAATCCAAAGATTACCTACAGCCTCAAAGACAAAATTCAAAATATTTAAATATAATTGGGGCCTGAAGCGGAAACAAAACAAAAATAATAATAATGTCCATTGAACTGTGCATACATGATCAACTGTAGTAATTAAAACACTTTTAACACACAATTATATATACATGTGCAAAGACATATGTTATAACATATCTCACACACTACATGGAGGACTTTTGACAAAATACAAAGATTAACTCAAGCCTGACAAAGTAAAATAAAGCCTCTACACAGAGGTACTTCTTGGGTGGCTTGACAAAGAGACAGACTCTGGGGCAAACTCTAATGTAGATCCTCCAATTGCTCACCTACATATATATATATATAAAGAGTGAGCTAACGCCCAGTGAATAATACAAAAGTAAAAAGGCTGTAGGAATGAGATTCTTAATTAAGTAGATCAAATTAATACATATTACATGTAAATCAAAATCAGAATGACCTCAGGTCCATTATTTCCATATTCATATCTATGCATATGTTCATATTCATGATTATGATCACCTTTTCATTCAAACAGCCTTTGGCCCATTACATTCATATTCAAACGGCCTTTAGCCCATCATGATATTCAAACGGCCTTTGACCCATCATCATAATATTCAAACGGCCTTTGGCCTAATTCAGACGTATCAAACGTAAACCCATTACATTCATATTCAAATGGCCTTTAGCCCATCACCATATTCAAACGGCCTTTGGCCCATCATAATATTCAAACGGCCTTTGGCCCAATTTAGACGTATCAAACGTAAATCCATTGCATTCATATTCAAACAACCTTTGGCCCATCACGATATTCAAACGGCCTTTGGCCCGTCATAATATTCAAATGACCTTAGGCCCAATTCAGACATATCAAATGGCCTCAGACCCAATTTATACATATCAAACGACCTTGGGCCCAAATCATGTTCTTCACAGAGCCTTATACAAAAATTAGGTATATAGAATACGCATTCATAATTCAAATCAACAAATTCATGAAACTTATACAGAAGTAGCATTTGAAAAATAACATATTTGAAAATATCTTTACTAAGATATTACTCACAGTGTTCAGATGCCTGGATCACCCTTGTAGTTGACTCTACACAATTCATAATACACATAGAAATCGGGTCAATTCATTCCGTTCTTTAATTCTTTTAGGCTCTTTCTAACTCTATAGTTCATTTATAATGCTCAATACATGCCTAAGAGTGCTTAGAAGTAAAAGAGAACAGAAATCAAAATATGAAACAGCTTTCAAAATTTTCTGAAACAAGGCTCTTCGCTCGAGCAAAACATTGGTCGCTCAAGCGGACCCCTTGGTCTGCAAAAATACTGGTTACTTGCATTCTACGCTTGAGCGACAACTTCTTTCTTGAGCAATGATGACGAATTTTGGGTTTTCTAGAATATTGTTTAAACTTCAAAACACATTACCAAGGCTCCAAATTCATGCATGACTTACTCAAATATGCAGAAACATTCCCAATTACATATATTTGAAGTTAGTTCCACTTATATTTCAAAACTCCATGACTTTAATTGAAATTTAAGCCTTGGATTTCATGTTTTAAAAAATCATCTTTCAATTCTTTCTTTGTTTTACGAAACATAAAATTGAAGCTACAAACCCCCTTTCAAAAATATTTGCATAGATGAAGTTTAAATTAAAATCAAAATAATTGTTTGATTCTCAACATAAATTATAATTTATCTCTAAGTTTGTCCAAATTAAATTTAATTCATTTTCTTCATATGAAGTCCAATTTCAAACCCACAAATTCTAAATCATGAATTGAACTTCCAAAGCTCTTGAAAATTCATGATGCATGTACAATTGAAACTCAATTTCATGTTAAGACAACTAAATTCAAACCCAAAGTGATTAATTTCTAAATTAATTCTCATAAATTTGAACCTAACTCTTTTGCATGGGTCAAATCTTCAATAAATCCTTATTGCATGTAATTTATAGAACTCAATTCAACAATGATTCTCAAAATTAAACTCAAACCAAACAAATTTATAGAATCATAACTCATATTCTTCAACCTAACTTGATTTTACATGCAAAACCTAATTTCTATCAATTTATAAAATTAATCTTCAAATCTTTATTTTTAATCTTCTCAAAATCTACCTTGAATCAATTTTTGTTTAGATTATTTAAACAATACTAGAAATAGGATGGAATTTCTTACCTTAAGATGAATTTTCCATAATTTTTAACTTCAATTTTGATATCCCACAGGACTCTCTTCTTCAATCCCTTTTCTCTCTTCCTCTCAGTTTCCCTCTCCCTCAGCCCGTGCTCTCTCTTTCTTTTTCTAACTTTTTGTTTCTAGCAGAGTGAAGGAATGAACTTCCCTTATTTGACTTTATTCATTCATCTTTTCTTTTATTTTTATTGTTATATTTTATTTAGTGGGACACTTGTCCTTACTATATGAACCCATGTGGTGGTATATTAATTCTTTCATTAACTAATTAATCTTGCTTAGGATTACTTAATTGAGATTAGTCTTTGATTATAATTAGCTTAATTAATCATAATTAATTACAAATCCCATATAATTTTAATTAGTCTAATGGACTTCAATAAAGGTCCAATCAAATCATAATTAAATTGATCAGTCTGAATCAGATTTTTAATCAAACTTCCAAAAAGCTTCAGATGTCCAATCAAACTTATTACCATCCTCAATTTTGGTTTCTCACATCATTAAAGCCTTCAATTTTAGATCAAACCCCAAAATCTCCGTCAATAAATTACATGTTCAATTGAACACTTTATAAGGGCCTGTTTGGTAACGTTTACGTTTTCAGTTTATATTTACAAAAATTTTATAAACTGGTTTTTGTTTATTTTTAGAAAAACATAAACTACAAACGCGTTTGGTTTAGACAAAATGTTTAAAAACTTTTAAAAATATAAAAAAGAGTAAGAAATGGCAAGTGGTGGCGGATGGTGGGTGGTGATGAGCAGTGGCGTAGCCAGGAATTTAAAGGAGAGGGGGCACAAATTAATGATAACATCAGTGTGTTTGGTTTGAATTTTTTGGATTAAGTTTTTTGAAAATTGAGTTTTTTTGTTTTCGTGTTTTTTTTGTTTTTAGTGAATATTTTTAAAATTTTAAACATTTTTTTTTTACTTTTTTAGATGCACTTTACTTAGATATATTTAAAAAGTAAAAAATTTGTGAAAAAATATTTTTAAAAATTAATAAATACATAAAAATACAAATAATGTACAGAATTCTCGTATTTTTTTTTTATATTTTTGGTATTTAGTGAATTTTTAAAGATTTTTTTCACAAATTTTTTGCTTTTTAAGTATATTTATGTTAGGTATGTCTAAAAATTAAAAACATTACTTAAAATATTTAAAAAATTCAGTAAAAATAAAAAAATGGAAAACAAGAAAGTAGAATTTTCTGAAAAGTATTTTTGGAAAACTCTAACCAAGCAATTATTTTTTATTTTTTTAATAAACAACAATGAAATATTGGTGGTGGTGACTGAATTATTCATTTAAGCGGGTGGTGGCGAGTGGTGGCGACGGAAGACGGTGGTGGAAAATGGTGGCAGGTGGTGAGTAATGGTGGCGGAAGACGGTGGCGGGTGATGGTGGCAGAAGACGGTGGTGGAAAGTGGTGGCAAGTAGTGAGTGGTGGCGGCGGAAGATAGTGGTGGAAAGTGGTAGCGGCTGGGTGGATAGTGGTGGCAGGTGGTGATCGGTGGTGGGAGGTGGATGGGTGGTGGGTGGTGGTGGTGGTAGTGGGGGGTGGGTGGTGGTAGTGGTGGCGAGTGGGTGGCAAATGGCTGGTGGCTGGTGGTGGCGGGTGGTGGCGGTGAGTAGTGAGTGGTCGTGGCCGGTAGGTGGCGGGTGGATGATAGGTAGGTAGTGGGTAACGGTGGTGGTGGTGGTGGTGGTGGCGGGGGGTGGGTGGTGGTAGCGAGTGGGTGGCAGATGGGTAGTGGGTGGTGGTGGTGAGTGGTGGGTGGTGGTGGCGGAAGACGGTGGTGGGTGGTGGTGGCGGGTGGTGGCTAGTGTTGGGTGGTAAAAAAAAAAAAAAACTGAAAACTCAAAATGTAAACTCATTTTTTGAGTTTACATTTTTTGGCCAAATTTATAAACTGAGACCATTGATTTATAAATCAAAAATTTACCAAACAAGTTTTTATAGTTTTTAAAATTTTTGTAAATATAAACTGAAAACGTAAGTGTTACCAAACGCCACCTAAATAAATTTAATTCGTAATAATCTTAATTCCCAATCTTCATAACTTAATCAACTCCAATTTGGACCCAATTAATAGAATCTCAATTTTACTAAACCGAATCAAATATTTAATTAAACTCTCATATGGTCCGATACTCGCAATTGAATAATTCAGTTCACTAATTATATTTTCCTGAGCCATTTAGGCTTTCAATTTTCAATTCCAAATTAAATCTTCAACCAACTCGTAAACGAATTAGATCGAATAATTCTTATAAACCCCAAATTAAATTAGAATAATGGGTAATTAAATTCAAATCTCCTTAATTAATTAAATGCTACATATAATACATAGTGGGGTTGTCACATTGCCCGACCAACACCAGATAACATACAGAACCCTGCGATCAAAATAAAGATCCAATGGAAGAGGTTTGAACTAGAACAACTATAAATAGATAAATAGACAAAGCAACAAATGAGGTAATGAAAAAGAACTCAATTCAATAAACATATTTGTTTGATCTATGGCCAATCAATATACTGATTTGTTCGTCAGAGAATCCTCCTGACCAACCCTGGTCAAGAGTGATCACTGACAAGTGGTTTCCCTTCACAGATTGTAAAGGGTTGGGCTTATCATCTCACTTTCTCCATAGAGGTAATTTTCACCTTCCACAGGTTGATTTAAAGAGAAGAAGATTACAATAAATAAATAAAAAAATCCCCTCTCTTTGAAAAAAAAAAAAAAAAAAAAAAAAAAAAACTTTGTTATTTATAAGGAAATTTGACAAAAACCTTGAATTTAAAGTTGGGAAATGCTTTGGTTTGTAATGCACACCAAATGCAACCCTATCATAAAATTACATAAGTTGTCACGAATTTACACAAGTGATCTCACAAATATGTGTAATGCTCCATTTGTTTCAATGAAAACTATTTTTTGGAAAAAGTTTTTCTGGAAAACATTTTCTTATGTTTGGTTGTGTTCTTGAAATTAATGTAATAATGGTTGCATTAGTGGTGATAGTAATGACGGTAGTAGGGTGGAGGTGAAAGTGAAGGTATTGGGGTTGATGGTAGTGGCAGCGGTGGTAGCGGTAATGGTGTGGTGGTGGTGATAATAATAACATAGATGCGGTAGTAGTGGCGGCTATAGGGTGATGGAGGTGGTGGCGACGATGGTAGTGGTGATGATGGTTGTGGCCGTAGTGGTGGAGAAGGTGATGGTAGTGGTGGTAACGTGATGACACTAAGAAAACTTTGTTTCGGAAAATATTTTCCACCTTTTCAAATTAGAAAATATTTTTCACTCAAATAGGCTAGTTTTCTATTGACCACCAAAAATATTTTTCATTGACTTTTGTTTTCCGTTGTACCAAATAATAGAAAATGCAAAAATATTTTTTACCCAAATAAATAGAGCATAAATTAAATACAAATGCACATAATTTTTCTTTAAAAATAGGTATAGTAAAAAATTCTAAGGTACAACAACATATACTTTTCCTTTTATTTTTCTCTCCACTTTATTCCAAATCAATCAATTATAAAATTTATTTAGTAATTCATTTCTCTCTTGTTTCTTTCATTTTTATCTACTTTTTCCATATATTTCTCTTACCATGCATAGTTTTTTTTTTTTAATTTATGTCAAAACTTTTGGTACAATATTTGTTTACAATGTAATATAAATAACTTATATAAGTTGAAAACACAATTTACTTTTGATTATCAACTTTTCACCTTCAAAAAATTAAACCAAACAAAACCATATAGTTTTAATCTTTGAGTTTTCTACCTTCTTGTACATACTTTATAAGACAAGTTTAGACGTAAACATATATCTCACATCGGCCACAAATTTGAGACAAATTGTAACAACCCCGACCTATGATTAGTCAATAAACCATGATTAAATAAGCCTAATAAGTAATTGAGATGAAATTCCAAATTAATTGCATGTGTGTCACATTGTTTGAGTTTCTATCTATTTATCGTAGGAATATCAATTTGTGTTTCTGTTTTGTTCTGTGAATTGAAAGCCTTATCGGCATCCGAACACGAATTGACTACAGTTATGTGTTGTTTGGAATTTTTAGAATTTTATTGTAGGTTGAATTGAAATTCGATTCGGAACGAATTAAATGAGAATAATTAATAGTCATTACTTAGACTAATTAAAGTTTAATTAGCCAACTCTTAATCAAGCCTATATAAGGCTAGTGTGACTCAAGACACTCAAATTACACACTCTCATCCCCTCATCTTTGAGCTCAAAACGTGTGAGAGAGAGAAAGGAAAGAATTGAGTTCAAAGTAGGAGAACTGCTAGAGAACTTGGAGGTTGGCTTGGAACTTTAAACAATTAACTCTTTAGAGCATAATTGATCATCTAAGGTAAGAATTCAACCTTTGAGCTTTGGAATTAAATCACTTAGCACATGAATCCAAAGAATTAAGTTGTGTAATACAAGAATTGAGCTAAAATTGATAAAATTGAGCCATACCATGTATGCATGTTCATTTCACCACAATTTGAGTTTGATTTCAAGGAATTCTCACATGCATGTACTTCTCTTGCTTTTGTTTTAAGAATTCAACATGTTTTGTGCTTAACACCTCATTTGAACAAGGTTTGAAAGCTTTGCAGCCAAGAAACTTTACACATGTTATGTTCATGAAACATCAAGTTTGATTTCACACAATTGACGTGCTCTTGGGCCATATTTTTGTGAAATGATCTTCAATTCATGATATTCTACAAGTTTCCAAATGTTTTCTTGAATTTTGGCCCAAGAGGAGGAGTTTTGATGTGTTAAATTCGAGTTTTGAACTTGGAAGAACAATCTGGAAATTCTAGATTCTATCTCTTCACTTGAGCGACAAAACTTGCACTCGAGCGACCACTATGTATTTTGCACTCTCGCTCAAGCGACCACAAGTTGGCTCGAGCGTAAAATGCATGCTCCCAGAAGTTTATAATTTTTGCAAACCGCTCGAGCGACAAGAGTTGCGCTCGAGCGAAGACCTCAGTCTCACGCTCGAGTGACTGTTAAGCGTACATCGAGCAGAAAAATCAAGCAACCAGTACTTTTGCAGAGTTTACAGACCGCTCGAGCGACCGAAGTTGCACTCGAGCGAAGGCTTTGTTTTCAACAAATTTTGTGAAGTGTTTCAAAGTGTATTTTGGCATCCACATTGCATCCTAGGCATTCCTAGGTCATGGTTAAGACATAATAACAAGGATAAGAAGTAGAAACACACCAAGATAAGAAAGAACTAAGTTAATGATTCCAGGTGTGTGATTCAATACGTATTCATTCTGTGTCTGTGTAGGTCATGCGCCACAAGTTATCTGATTTGTCTGCTTGGGAACCATCTATGAGTAATAACGTTGTAAAGCTATGTTTACGTTTAAGTAATTTCTTATATGATATGATATAAAAAGAAATGCTCTGTTTTCTGACATGTTAAGTTTTGAATCAATGAATGATTGTCTATATATATTGAAAAGTATTTGTGGCATCCTTAGCACAAGGCCCTAGCCCGAGGGTAACAATACTGCGGTTTATGAGCACAAGGCCCTTGCCCGGGGTAATAATACCATGGTCTCATGGCCCTCGTCTGGAAATAACAATACCATAGCTAAAGTATGTTACAAGTTCCCGGTACCGGAGGTTCCTTTATGGAACTGGTCAAGTATGACCTTTAATGTTCTATACATGATTTGTTAGCGCTAATGGGTATACCACGTATGATCCTCTGTGAAATTGAACAAATACATGTTTTTAAACTCTAAATAAAAATATGAATCTGTTTCTACATTCTAAATCTGATATGGGACATCATTCATTTAACCCTTTACTCTGTTATTATTCATTGGGCTTTCACTTACTATTTGTATTATGTGCGTAGGTGAGCAAACGCATGACCAGGCCTAAGCTGCTGCCTGGAGAGTTTTGGGTCAACCAGCCACTGTGCCTCCCGAGGAGGTTCCCATTTGAAAAGTCAAGTTTTCTGAACCATGCCTAGAATGTTTTGTTATTTTGTTTTTGTTCATCTGTATGCTGGGCTAAGTTCCTTATGATACTACTTGTATAGTAATGCAAGACTTACGGAAGTTTGACATCACTTATGTATGTATATGTTTCAGTTTTGAAATTTCTGTTCCATGTATGTCTACACAGCTCTATGGACTATGTATGTTTCTATATTTGCTTCCGCAACCCCTTATTACTTGATAATTTATTCAGAGACCTTCGGTAATCCAAGGATTACTGGATGGTTACGATGCTAAACCTATAGGGACGAGTTTGGGTTGTGACACAAATACTGGATTTGGATCCCACGTATGGGATTTCTTATATGTGATCCATTACGTAAGTTTGATCTGTATTCTTAACATTATTGATTCTACAATTAAATTTGATTATTTGATTTGAAAAAATTACATAAAACCCTTAAATAAATCATGACCCATTTTCACTTTATACCCTTATAAAAAAAGATACGACAAATAGTTTTGGTTATGTATTAAAATTCAAATGGCATGTTTATTGTCCTTTTTAAGTTTGGCGAGTTGGTGAAACCTTATAAAATGAATTGACATGGGTTATGAAAATCATAGTTGCTAACCAAAATAAAAGAAATACCTTAGATATTGTTATGGTAAATGTAGTGAGGTTAAAGTAGTTGTAGTGATGGTAGAGGATGGTGTTGGTAGTGATGGTAATAATGGTTGTAGTGGTAGTGTGGGTGGGGGTAGTAGAGTGATAGTGCTAAAGGTGGCAGTAACGAGTGCTAGAGTGACTACAACCACTACCCATCATGGCTACCACCTACTGTCATTAATGAATTTCAAAAAAATAAAAATTAAAGGCCAAGGAGTTTATGAAGTATCAAGTTATCACCCTCATCCCACTACCACTGTCTTCCATCTCCCCACCATAACCATGACAATGGAAGAATAATTAGTTGGGACTTCATCAAACAATTGGTTTACAAGAGAGACCTCTCATAGATCTCTCAATTAACATGAGAATATAATAGTAACAACATTGTATATATATATCTACTAAAAGTGGACAAACATTACATGTGTGCAATTTGTAATTAGATCTAACAATTATGACAATTATTTGAAACAGTTGAAGATTATTGAAACATTATATAGCAGTTATCATCTTCTAATAGCATTTTCGAAAAGAAAAAAAAAATGACATCTACACCAACAGAGATGTTTACTTTAAATATTAGTATACATAGATATCTGTGTGGACGTGTGCATGCACATGATGTATATGTAGTATATTTTTAAAGTTTTTAGCCTAATTTTTGTGTTTTTCAACTTGAATTTTAAAACCATTATAATTCACACTACAACGTATATGTAGTATATTTTTAAAGTTTTCAGCCTAACTTTTGAAGTTTTCAATTTACATTTTGAAGCTATTATAATTCACACTACAAGTGGTGGTGGTTGTAGATGGCAGTTGTGATGATAATAGGACGAGTAAAACTTCAGTATAATAGTGATATCACCAACCAATCATAAAATACTACATATGAGGGTAAATTCCACTACATAAACATAACTACGTATCCAACTTAATACACTAATTAACATGTGCATAATGGGATACTTCATACTTACATGGAAGGATCTAATTGGATGGTGATACTAAGTCATCATTGACACGTCGCATCACAGTTGTATCCAATAAGATGATTGTAGACACCCCATTTTTGACCCCCTTAAGACTTGGGCGCCCCAGGTTGATCACTCGATGATGAAAAGTTACACTGTATAATTGTTCAAGTTCTTCAGCAAAAGGCTTCGATTTTTGAGCTTCTCATCCCAACCTTACACAGCGTATTGACCAAAACTATTTTAGACCTTAAAACCCACTTTTTCAAAATATTTTTTCAAATGTTTCTACGATATTTCGAGACTTGCCTTTCATTTAAAATATTGCACTTTTCGGTAACCGAGTAAGGACAAAGTGGAAATAAATGAAAAGGAGCTAAACTCTTTAAAAAATCTGTAAAATCATCTTATTTATAGGTTTAGAGTTGGAGGAAATAGGAGGGGAGGGAAGAAAACTAGTTGGGGAAAAGGTTGAGCATCAAATCGTTAAGAGAAAAATGAGCAGCTTTTACTAAATTAGGCATATCTCTTTGTACACTTAAAATTTATATATGAGGCTACCATTATTGGAAATTAGACTTTTGGGGCTTCAATTTAGACTCAAGAGTCATCTAAAACCGAGTCTGGATGAGGGAGATATGGCCGTTTGAAGTTGGGCATCAATCCGTTAAGAGATAAATGAGTAACCTTCACTAAATTAGGCATATCTCTTTGTACACTTATAATTTAGATGTGAAGCCACCACCATTGGAAATTAGACTTCTGGGGCTTTAATTTAGACTCAAGAATCACCTAAAATTGAGTTTGGATAAGAAAGATATGCCCATTTAAAATCGGGCTTGAGAGCAGATTTTTGTGGCCAGCCGACTAACTTTTAGTGGCCGGCTAGCCAGGTGTCCCGACAGGAAGATATTTTATTGCCAACTATCCCCCCCATGTGCATGCTTTGTACCAACTGTCTTTATACAGATATTTTCGACCTGAGAGGATGTTATTCTATAAATACAAAACCAACCCTCTTGATTTTAGGTTAGAAAAAATTACTAAAGGCCAAAAACTTGTAAAACACTCTCCCTCTCTATCTTGCAATCTACACACTCTCTCTCTACACTTCCTAAACCATTTATTTAGCTCTTCTTGTTGAGGTTCTTGAGCTCAAATCTTAACTCTTGAGAGTGAACACTTTGTGGTTTGTGAACAAATGAGTTACTCCTCTTCAAGAGGTATAACTTGTGCAATTCTTACACTACTTCTACCAACTCTTTTCTTGCTATTTTTTGTAGTATTTTTATGGGCTAAAACTTGTGGTTTAGAGCTATTAAAGGTGGAGGGGTTAACCACCATTCTTTGAACCTTGTTCTCTAGGTTTTTGCCCTTGTGTTTCCCACTTCTTTGTCAATTTTTTTCCAAATTTTTACCGCTGTTTTTCAAAGTTTTTCAGAGGCTAAAAATGTGGTTTTAAAGTCCAAAAAATAAAGGGGTTAGCCACCCCTCCTTAGGCTTGCTTACTAGCTTCATTTCTCTATTATTTTAGTTCACTATTTTTTATAGCTTTTTCATGCTAATTCCAGCACTATTTTTGTGAGTTTTAGGACTGATTTAGTGTGTTTACTTCATTTATGCTTTGTATAATATGCTTATGGTGTTGTAGTCTTCATAGATTTGGTGGTTTAGGCCTTAGACATTAACTTATTTGAGTTGATGGCTTTTATTTTTTGCTTTTCATACATGTGTTTACACTTGCAATAATCATCTCTGCACCCTCCCTCTTTTCTTGGTTTTATTTGTTTGAGAGTCATTTCAAACGAGTGTTGTTTAAGGCATGCAAAAGAGACCCTTCCATGCTTAATGGTTTAATCTCTTTAGAAGTCCATTACCAAGGCATTACATCTCTCTCATGCCAAGAACAACTTATTGTTTGACATTTCTCTCCTTTTGGTGGACATAATTTTCATTTTTGGACTAAAATGACTAAAGAATGGAAATATAATTAAAATAGGCTAATCAATTGGACTAAAAGAGGTAACAAGAGTAATACAAATGGTTTGGGTTCAATCAAACGTTAATTGAACCTATTGAGTCCTGAATCATTTCATTCTCTTTAGTGATGATAATGGTTCAAGATTCAAAGTTTACCACTTCTCTTGATCAATTCCATGATAGGGAAGAGGTTTTGTTAGTCTTTCATTGTCATTTATTGAGACTTTGTCCATTGAGGCATAGATCATCATGCAATCAGTTTGTATCAATTGATGATTTGTGAATTGAAACTACCCTCATTTGATCTGTTTAATGATAAGGAGAGGTAGAGTGGACAAACATTCCCTGAAAATACTCTGTTTGTGCTCTGTTTCTTTTCTGTGGTAGTAGGGCAGAGCCTAAAAACAGTGGCCGGCCAGCCACCTAACCATCTAGCCGACCACTTTTCTTGGCCGACCGGCTACCTCTTTTTAGCCAAGCAGTGTCTTTTTTTCTTGCAGAACAGAGTAGAGGCTGGGATAAAAATAGATTATTTTTCTAACTGTGAAACAGAACAGAAACTAGCAGTAAACAGAGAGTTTGCGGAAGGATATTCTTGATCGTATGCGTACGGCTCCTCACTTCCCGTGCCTTTGATTTAATGCTTTAATAGTAACATGTTGTAATTATTACTTAGATTAATTTGAACTTGTAATAATTAGTTAAATTAGCTGTCTAATTCATTCGATGTTGTAATAGCTAGTTAATTAGGACATTTATTCGGACCCTCCTATGCGAGGGCAAATATGTAATAATGTGTGTATGTCTCCCAACTCCTACTTTTTTCTCCCTTTTATTTAATTGCTTATAATGGATAGCATATAACATCATGTTTTCCTTAGCATTTACCATGACTCGCATCCATTTGTTTTGCATACATTTGGTTCGATTCATCATTCTAACCATATTGTCATTTCTTACTTACTTGAATACATGCATTAAATCACATGCCTTGAGTTGAGTCATATGCGATGTTACTAAACCGAACCTTTTAGTTGCATTTTTATATGTGTTGCATTAGTCCTTGCAGAATAGAGCATGCATTTTTTCTAATGATTTTATTTCATTTGGCTTGCCTCGGTTGATTATTAGGTGAGCATTTTTTGCTTTAGCATGTTGCATGCGTGTGATTGTTGTCATGTCAAGCATAAATACTATGAGGCCAAGTGCTTAAGTGATATACTTATTTGAATGTCTATGGATGAAGGCTAATTGCTTTAGTTGGGATTATTTGCTTAAAGTATACATATGAAATCACTTTTTCAAGTGATACATATTCAAACATCTTTCAAAACACATAAAATCAAAGTGTTCTAACTTTTGTAAATTAGTCTATACTTGTGTGCGTCACATAGTAAGAATAGCCTAAATAATCAGAACAAGAGCATATACTGTATATAAAAATCACATCATAATTAGTAGAGGCCGATCTTTGATCGGGTGAGTGGGGTGCTCAATTCATGACCTTCCTCTCTCATACCTAAGTTTCCAAGCTAAGACACTTTGGTAATGACAAGTATGTGGCCTTTGGCACAATTCACGAGTTTCCTAAATTTTCCAAAAATATTTAAGTGGCGACTCTAAAATCTGGCAATGTAGTCCATTTTTTGCATTTTTTATTCAAAATCGATTTTTCAAAAGATTTGCCAGATTTGGACTCATTTGTGTTTATCTATTTCATGTTGCACTTGTGAATTCAGATTCAGAACCATGGGAGTCCAAACTGTAGGGCTATCGTATCCGAAAGGAGCACGAAAGGCAAGTTACAATAATGGAGTCGTAGGAATGGGAAATGATGACGAGATGGGCAATGACAACGGTTGCCAACCATCGGTTGGAGTATGAGTAGAGTTAGGGGTGAACACAATTCAATTTGGTTTGGTTTTGAAGTAAATCAAGACCAGACAACTACCTACGTTTCCATAAAATTTAAAACAAAACTAAAACCAAACCATGAAAATATTGGAATCAAACCGAACCGGAAAAATGTTGTTCAATTTAGTTTGGAACCACGATTTTTATGAGCATTGTAATCATTCACAACTTGCTCAAAGATCAAGCAATATATCATTATTTTACAAATAAAATCATTTAAATTATAGTGTGGTAGAACTAGTTCTACTATTATGTAAGAACACACTTGTATGCAATAGGATACTAATAAAATACTTGAATATCAACCATAAATAACAAAGTATATATGTGTGTATCTAAACGGTCCAATTCAATTCCAAACCAGAATCATAATTATAAAATCATAGATTGAATCATGAAATATGGTTCACCTATTTTAAAAATTAAAACAAAATGATGTCTTGAGAAAATCAACCCAAATAATGTGATTTAGTTTCAATCAAATCCAATCAAACCAATTTATAATTTTATTTTATTTTTTTCTTAGCCTTAGGGTGCTTGTAGTAGGCTGCATTTGTGTTAGTGCTCGTGCTTAAACATATTGGTCACATTAAAAGTCTATGGTGTTTTGCATTTTATGTCTCACACATGAGACTACATTAATGCTAAATTTATGTTGCAAATATACGAAACTTTTGGTTGAGCCAATCTCAAAAATTGCTCTTAACTATAATATTTTTGTAAAACTTTTGCAAATGTTTAAGTTCATTCTTAGTCTTATTTGGTGGTTAGTAGTATTTCAATTTCTTCAACATAATTATACTTTGATAATGATGAAGGCTTCATTTTTTAAAGCAAAATAAATGATAAAATAACCAGTGGCGGTGAGAAAAAGAGACTACTGATGAAGACAAAAGAGAAATTGAAATTTTAAAAATATTTAATTGCTATATTGTAGATCAATTAGTAAGAGATTATTTATAAATTTAAAAAGAGTATCAAATTAGATAATTATGTGAACGAGTCATTAGAGGGGAAAAAAACCTCAATACGCACCAAAGAGTTCTTAGAGACACAATAGGAAAAAAACCTTAATATACACCAAAGAGTTCTCATAAGAAGAAGATATAATTAAATTTTGCTATTAACAATTATTGAATCACTATTCGTCCATCAAAAGTGTGTATGAATAATTAATTGAACCAACTCAGTTAATTAAAAAGATTTACTATTTGACATTAAGTAATGGAAGAATAATGGTAATACAACTCTAAATTTTAGGTAGGAGTTGTAATTTTTATAACATTATCTCAAGAAATTAAACAAATGCTCAAAAAGTCTTGGTGCAATTTTAGTCTTCGTTTGACCATACTAAAAAGTTAACTTATTGATTAAAAAAAAGATATTATATTTTTTATAGTTTATTATACAAAATTTATGTCTCATCAAAAGGTCTAAATTAGTCAAATTCCTTTATATAAAAAACTATTAAAATAGTTGAAAATTTTATGAAAAATTACCTGTGAGTTCTATTTGAAAGTTGTGTATTCTAATCTCAAAATCTTTTGTTTATACCAAAAAGTCCTATGCGCGTTTTTCTTCTTCTCTTTCTCTGAGACTTCGTTTTTCTCTTTCTCTTGCTGATTTCCAACAACTGTTGACCACGCATATTATATTCTCTTTCTCTTTCTCTTTCTGATATATAATTACCGGCCACCACAATCGATTGGGGTTCACGGGCAACCACTGATTATCGACTCCTTGTTTCATCCTCACCAACGAAGAAGGAGATGAGTTTTCGATGAAGAAGATGAACAAATCTACTCAGATTTGATGTAGATCTAGATAGATCTACATCAGATCCAGCTAGATCTAAACTAAAAATAATTGCTGGAGTACAATCTTCTCTGTATATCTGTCTCTCTTCTTCAATCTATCAATTTTCCTACCGTTTCTCTTTTCCAGTTTAATGGATAAAATTTTCAAGTTCTGAATAAGTTGTTTTTGAGTTTTAGTTACAAGCAGTAAAAATTGTAAAATTTTACAGTTTCAATTTTTGGATGTTGAAATGAATCATACTTTAAAACTGTAAAATTATACAATTTCATAACATGCTTTAGAACTGTAAAATTTTACAATTTTATAACATATTTTTCAGTTTAATTAATAAAGATAAATGTTTAATAGAATCATATTTTGAAATTATAACTGACATGGATAGGCCCACAAAGGCCACAATCCACAGTGAACAACCCCAAGCCCACCATTTGGAGCCCATTGCATAACCCGGTTGGTAAAATCCAGGACAACTGGAGGCCAACTGGGCGTGAAGGGCCAATGACATTCGGACATATGGCAGGTGTAAGACAGGCCACATCAGCAGACAAAGATCTGCAAAGTTATTGCCACAACACATCACCATTAATGCAGCCCATCACAGCATTTATTACGACAACACCTCCCCGTTGGAACAGCGCCCCCCTTACCCTGAACAAGGTAAGCTACGGCACAGTAAGCTACGGCACAGGCTTTGGGCGATGTGGGCATGTCGGAAGGGACAGTGAAATGATTACCGAAGGATATAAGCAAGCATCGAAGACAAGAAGAAGGTTAAGCTTTTTATCTCCAGTCTCTTTCTCTCTCTATACACTATCTCTTCTCCCTATTTGCTAACTTGCCCGTCGGAGGGTTCGTTGGGGGACTACCCCGTTCCCCATTGAACTTACTTGCAGGTCATCTAGAGGGCTTGGCCACTCGGACGTGGGCTTGAGGAGCTTGGATCGGTCCAGTCCATCCACCGGGAACGAACTGTATTATCACTGCATTATCAATAACAATTTTATTGTTTCAAAGTTTGCTTTTTAATTTGATCAATATTAAAGATTATTTGCTTAAAATTCCTACAAAAATTGAAAAATAAAATATATATTTTTTTATTATTGTTGTTACGTTTTTTTCCCCCAATTCTTTCAGTTTATCAATATTTAGCACATTTTGCTATTTTTTTGCTCTAATTTCTCCATTTAATCTTTTTTTTTGGGTAATATTTTAGACATTTCAGTGAGTCTTCGACGATGTTCTTGATGTTCAACAAACGTTCCGGACATTTCTATGACTTCTAGTGATGTTTAGAATATTTCAACGATACATCGGCGCATTTTCTACGATACTCCGGTGACTTGTAATGTTGAACATTTTGGCAAATCTTCGATGACCGTCTGACAGAAGTCAAACGATGATAGGATGTAGTAACGTTTTTAAACTAAAAAAAAAAAAAAAAAAAGATTTTTTGGCCACAATTAAAAATATGTAGGACATCGGTATAAGTGTTTTGTTTTGAGATTAAATGAGTGTTAAACTTTGTATATGGAAACTACCAGTAAGTTTTCCACAATTTTAAAATGTACCAAATAAACTAATAATTTTAGAGTACTGAGGTCTTCATTTCTAAAACTCTTGGATCAATAGGCCCAAGTTTAATTTTTTTTAGATTAAGAGGATATTATTTGTGTACATGAATAATTAAAGGTGTTTTGGAAAGTTGATTAAAAGTTGATTTTTTAGCTTTTTTAGCTTATTTTGTCTTTTCGTGGGTAAGTTATATGATAGGAGATGTGATCTAAAATGAATTAAAAATTGGAAACTGACTTTTAATCAGCTTCCCAAAAGAGGCCTTAAGTGAGCCGATTTACTTAATTAAAAAGATTTAATTACTATTGACATTGATTAACGGGAAAAGAATTGTAATATATCTCTAATTTTAGGTAAGAAGTGCAATTTTCATAATATCACCCCAGGAAATCAGACAAATGCTCAAAAGTCTTGGTGCAATGTCTAAGGTTCATTTGACAATATTAAAAAGTTAACAATATTTTTAAATTTTATTATAGTAATGACTAAATTTATTTCTCATCAAAAGGTCTAAATTAGTCAAAATCATTTATACAGTCAAAATCATTTATACAAAAAACTATAAAAATAGTTGAAGATTTTGAAATTTACCAAATAATTTTAGAGCACTCAGGTCTCTATTTTGAAACTCTTGTATCAATATGTCCAACGAAAAAAAAAAAAAGAGACTAAAAAGATATTATTTGTTCAAAAAAATATTTTATTTGTTCAAAGTTTATTTATCTGTATATCTGTTCAAATATTATTTATATGTAACTATCCGTTAAAATGTCTTATTATTTGTATATGTGTTACATATCTATATAACTACTTGCTCAAATGTCTCACTATTTATACATATGTCATCTATCTATTTATCTATTTGTTCAATGTCACTTGTTTAAAATGTCCTATTATTTGTATATGGGTAAGTTATTTATATTATTTAATATATAAATAATGTATTTATATTTATTACATAATTAAAATAAAGGTAAACGAGCCGAACTTGACTAGCCGAGCTTATGCAAGCTCGAGCTCGAACTCAGCTCGTTTACTAAACGAGCCTAATAGTCGAGCTCGAACTTAGCTCGTTTACTAAACGAATCGAGCCAAGCCGAGCCCTTAATGAGCTGAGTCGAGCTTGTTCATGAACAGTTCGATTTATTTGCATTCCTAGTTTTAACTAATAAATTGATTTTTTTTTAACTAATTTCTAAAGATTGGAGAAAATTTTGTACATATTGATAGAGAAAAAAAAAATGAAATGTTTCATAAAAATTCTCTATCTTTGAATTACACGTAATATAATAAAACATCATATACTAATCAAAAGATAAAATTTTTTCATAAAATACTTCATGAGATTTTTTTCATAATTCTTAACATTATTCTTACTTTCTAACAATTATGAAAAAAAAATATTATAAAATATTTCATAAATTTTTTTTATTTTTAAATAAAATATTACACACTAATCAAAAATAAAAATCTTTATAAAATATTAATGATATATTTTTTCATAACAACTAACCTTACTAATTCTTTCTTGCTAACCAATCAATTAGGGTTTTCTATACACTTGCCCCTTCCCCTTCTGCCAGTTATTCCTCTCTCGCTCCCTCTCTCTCTCTCAAAATATATATATATATATATATCGATTTATAAAAGACCAGACAAACACCCCAACCGATCGCTCACAATTTCTTCGATTAAAGTCAATACTTTAATCTTTTAAGCGAATATTCTAGGGTTTGTGATTTGGGGGTTTTGCTCAGGATTGTTGAGCTGATTCGGTGAAGGATCGAATTTGTTCTATTGAATTCGAGAAATTAGGGTTTCGTAGACGATGATGATAACGAATTTCGGATCGGGAAGCGTTTGATCGCCGCTCTTCGGCGATCCGGTTCGCGATTTTGAGGGGGTTTAGGTTTTGTATGGAAACTCGGAGTCGGAAGCGGGCGGAGGCTACCTCATCAGCCCCTTCTTCCTCATCTTCTGGTCCCAAAACCCGTCTCAGCAAGCGACCTCGCCTCTCCTCCACCACCGCAGCCGTCGTTTCCACTCGTTCACGCGTAACTCGGTCCCAAGACTCATTGGCTTCGTCTACTCCGATGGATTCAACGAACGAATCATCTGGGTCTCGTGGCCGACGAGGAAAGAATCAGGGTTCAGATAAGGACAATTCTGACAAAGGGAAAGAAAAAGAGCATGAAATTAGGGTTAGGGATAGAGAAAGAGACACTGAGAGAAGCCTAGGGGGGTTGAATATAGATGGTAATGGTGGAGACGATGATGATAATGACAGCGAAGGTGGTGGTGTTGGTATTCTTCACCAGAATTTGACTTCTGCGAGCAGTGCACTTCAAGGGCTTCTTCGGAAATTGGGTGCAGGGTTGGATGATTTGCTTCCGTCGTCGGGAATGGGATCGGCATCGTCGTCGCATCTGAGCGGGCGGTTGAAGAAGATCTTATCTGGGTTGCGTGCGGATGGAGAGGAAGGACGACAAGTCGAGGCTTTAACACAGCTTTGTGAGATGTTATCTATTGGTACCGAAGAGTCACTTAGTACTTTCTCGGTGGATTCGTTTGTGCCTGTGCTTGTTGGGTTGCTTAATCACGAGAGCAATCCCGATATCATGCTTCTTGCGGCCCGGGCTCTGACCCATCTGTGTGATGTACTTCCTTCTTCGTGTGCTGCGGTCGTGCACTATGGTGCAGTTTCGTGTTTCGTTGCTCGATTGCTGACAATTGAGTACATGGACTTGGCTGAACAGGTGAGCCAATTAGTTGAAAGTGAGGGTTAAAGAAAAAAAAAGAAAAAAAGAAAGAATGAAAATTGAATTGGGAAATTAAGTGAGCTCATAGTGGGAGGTTTCAGATTCAATTTAGTAACACTAGAAGGCTGATAGAACACTACCTGTGTACATTACGGGTGGGTTGAGAGTAAAGACAGAGTGATGAATAGTGAGAACATAATTTTTTTTTTAAGTTCTGTTTAGTATAGCTAAATATTTAGGAAAAGTATGTTGTTTCTGTGGTTTTTTTGGAAATCAAAATTATCTTACAGATTCACACCAAGAAAGATGTGTGCTTTATATAATATAATAGATAGAATAGAAGACAAATGCAATTTTTTTAAGAGCATCTCCAACCCTTCACCAATTTTTTCATCTAATTGGATTCCAAATTTGAGTAAAAAGCTTGATTTGATATGAACTACTCCAATCCTTCCATCAAAATCTCTTATAAAATTCCTCTTTTATCCCAAATTTACCTTTTCATCAAATTCAGTTTTGATTAAAGATTTCATGAGTTTCTCAATTTGATGTAAAAAATGACTCCCATGATTTGATGAATAACTGATGAATGGATTGGAGATGATTTTTGAACACTATTTCATCAAATTTAAATTTGATGAAAGAAAAGGTGAAGGATTGGAGATGCTCTTAGATAGCACTTTGTATGTTATCACTATAATTCATGTAACATTTTGTAGAACTTGGCAAACATTACGTTTTTTCCCTCTCCAAGTTCTGCTTTCTGATATTTATGCATTATTTTTCTTTTCTGTTCCTTTTTGTTTTTCATGGAAACAGTCCCTTCAAGCTCTAAAGAAGATTTCTCAGGAACACCCAACTGCTTGTTTGAGAGCAGGTGCGCTGATGGCAGTGCTTTCATATCTTGACTTCTTTTCCACTGGAGTCCAGGTAGCCACTTGGTTAAGTTTATAACTTTTCAGTTAATTGTGTGATGAGAGTCGCCATCTGCATTTTTTGAAGCCTTCCTGAATAATATCTCTTCCTGTAATACTTTGTCCCAGCGCGTAGCATTGTCTACTGCGGCAAATATGTGCAAGAAACTTCCTTCAGATGCAGCTGACTTTGTGATGGAAGCTGTTCCTTTGT
This sequence comes from Camellia granthamiana, assembly GCA_036172215.1. Classification (NCBI taxonomy): domain Eukaryota; kingdom Viridiplantae; phylum Streptophyta; class Magnoliopsida; order Ericales; family Theaceae; genus Camellia; species Camellia granthamiana. The sequence goes on along the minus strand of CM069904.1, from coordinate 4,319,979 downwards.
TGACAAACCTTCTTCAGTATCACGATGCGAAGGTGAGGTCATCTTTTTGTTGGTTCACAATCGAAGGCAACGACATGGGTTTGTTTATCTTGTTTATTAAAATGTTCGTTCTTGTGTTTGTAGGTGCTAGAGCATGCATCTGTATGCTTGACTCGAATTGCTGAGGCATTTACATCATCTCCGGATAAGCTGGATGAATTATGTAATCATGGATTGGTTGCACAAGCCGCCTCACTAATTTCCATAAGCAATTCTGGAGGTGGTCAGGCATCTCTTAGCACACCTACCTACACGGTAGATTGAATTTCGCTTTCATCTTAAATTAAATGCTTTTTGTAGATTGAGGCTTCAGTTTTGACTAAAAAGGCATGCAGGGTTTAATCCGACTGCTTTCCACATGTGCAAGTGGGTCCCATCTGGGAGCCAAAACTTTGCTACTCCTTGGCATCAGTGGTATTCTTAAAGATATACTATCAGGTTCCGGCCTTGCTTCTAGCATTTCTGTATCACCTGCCTTAAACAAACCACCAGAGCAGGTAGTCACTGCATTCTGCGTTCTTTTTCTTCTTTCTGAATCTGGGATTATCTGCATCACTTTAATTTTACCCAATAGATGCATCTTTCTGTAATTTTATCGGTGGTGCATATATTTGTTTTAAATGGTTGGCAGTCATTATAGCACTAAGAACACAAAGAAAATACCACAAAAGGAAGCACGACTTCTGTATATGTTTGATGTCTTCTAGTCTAATTATTTTTATCAAGTTCCATAAATTGGTTAGTTAGGGGTGACCATTGATTCAATAGTTAAGAGTTGGCCTAATAACCTTGAGGTTATGGGTTCAAGTTTTGGGATCATCACTTTGTGTATTATGCCAAAGGTTGGGTACGTATTCAATCTTTTCCCTTCCAAACACACATTAATGTGTACTAATTGGGTGTTGTTTTTTTTTTTTTATATAAATTGGTTAGTTAAATTTTAGGTTGATTAGTAGCAAACAATCTTTATTACTAAATAAATGGTAGGTTGTGAAAGAAAGAGTGGTTATACATCAATGGTATTAGTATTGTGATGTGTTTTTTTGGGAGTATGTTGCTACTAGTTGTTTGCCATTGTATTCATCTTTTAATATCTTTGTAAAATTTATTTTATTTCCTTTTCTGATTATTAATCCAACTTTTCTTATTTTTAAAATTTTCTTTTATTTGGCTTTGGCATTTTATTTTTCCTTGAACCTAGTTATCACCTACATGGAAATTTGAATTCTTCTTTGTTTTCATTCTGCTGCTTAGATTTTTGAGATCGTCAACCTTGCAAATGAGCTTCTTCCCCCACTACCCCAAGGGACCATATCTCTTCCAGCCAGCACAAATCTATTTGTTAAAGGTCCTCTTTCAAAGAAGTCTCCTGTCAGTAGTTCTGGCAAACAAGAAGATACAAATGGAAGTGTAACTGAGGTTTCAGCTCGTGAGAAGTTATTAAATGATCAGCCTGAACTTCTGCAGCAATTTGGAATGGACCTTCTTCCAGTTTTAATTCAGGTTAGTTTTCCTGAGAAATTTGTTTGTCTGCAGTCCTACTTGCTGTATTTAATAAAACAGTACTGACATTGTTTGTCAAGCAGATATATGGATCCAGTGTGAATGGTCCTGTGCGGCACAAATGTCTCTCGGTTATAGGAAAATTGTTGTACTTCAGCAGTGCAGATATGATCCAGACTCTAATAAATGGGACAAACATATCGAGGTATTACATTTTCATAAATTGTTTTCAGAGAATGTATATGTATTTTTTTCGTAGTCTTTAAATACTGATAAATGTTTTATTTTTTACTTTTTGGGTAGCTTCTTAGCTGGGGTTTTAGCATGGAAAGATCCACAAGTCTTGGTTCCTGCCCTTCAAATTGCAGAGATTCTAATGGAAAAACTTCCAGGGACTTTCTCCAAGATGTTTGTGAGGGAAGGTGTGGTTCATGCTGTAGATGCACTTATTTTAGTTGGGTCTTCCAATATTCCTCCTTCCCAATCATCTTCCACTGAAAAAGATAATGATTCTATACCTGGATCATCATCACGTAGACGGTATCGGCGACGCAGTGGTAACTCAAATGCAGATTTAAACTCTACTGAAGATTCAAAAAATCCAGTTCCGGTTATTGGTTCACCTCCAAGCTCAGTAGAGATTCCAACCAGCAACTCTAGTCTTCGTATGGCAGTCAGTGCATGTGCCAAAGTTTTCAAAGAAAAATACTTCCCTTCGGATCCTGGGGCCACTGAAGTTGGAGTTACAGATGATCTTCTACATTTAAAAAATCTCTGCATGAAGTTGAATGCTGGCACTGACGATCAAAAGACTAAGTTGAAGGGGAAGTCTAAAGCTTCTGGGTCTCGCTTTGCAGAGTTTTCTGCTAGTAAAGAGGAGAACTTAGTCGAGGTGATATCTGAGATGCTTGCAGAACTAAGCAAGGGGGGTGGTGTGTCCACTTTTGAGTTCATCGGGAGTGGAGTTGTGGCCGCTTTACTAAACTACTTTTCTTGTGGATACTTCTCAAAGGAGAGAATTTCGGAAGCTAACCTTCCCAAGCTTCGCCAGCAAGCAATCAGAAGATACAAGGCTTTTATTGCGGTTGCTCTCCCTTCTACTGTTGATGAAGGTAGTGTGGCTCCTATCAGTGTCCTAGTTCAGAAGCTTCAAAATGCTTTGTCCTCCTTGGAGCGCTTTCCTGTTGTGCTGAGCCATACTTCTCGACCATCTAGTGGAAATGCACGTCTCTCTTCTGGTCTGAGTGCATTGTCCCAGCCATTTAAGTTGCGTCTATGTAGAGCCCAAGGGGAAAAATCACTGCGTGATTATTCTTCTAATGTTGTATTAATTGATCCATTGGCAAGTTTAGCAGCTGTAGAAGATTTCCTTTGGCTCCGAGTCCAAAGAAGCGAGTCTGGACAGAAGCCTTCTGCATCTGTAGGGAACTCTGAGTCTGGGACCACACCTACCGGAGCTGGTGCTTCATCACCTTCTACTTGTACTCCTGCTTCCGCCACTCGTCGCCAGTCTACTAGATCCAGATCATCTGTTAATATTGGAGATACAGCCAAAAAGGAATCTTCACAAGAGAAAAATGCTAGCTCATCAAAGGGGAAGGGGAAGGGGAAGGCTGTTTTGACGCCTTCTCAGGAGGAGGCAAGGGGACCTCAAACAAGAAATGCTGCCCGTAGAAGAGCAGCTCTGGATAAAGATGTTCAAATGAAGCCTGTAAATGGAGACACAAGTTCTGAGGTACACAGTAAATGCTCTTCGTTATGAACTTAGGCATCTTTTATTCAGTTGAGTGGCTTGAGCCATACTCTTGTTCACTTTGTCAAAATGCATCTGGATGATGAGTGCACCAGGAATTTACCTATCTGGTAGCTCTGGTGGGTTGCAAATGCAGCTTAATCATTGCTTCATGGTTATTATTTTTGCAAGTTTTAGCCTTCAATTGATTCAAAGCTTCTTCTTTGTTGTGTTCATTGGCTTAGTTGATGCCACACTCTATTAAGGTGCATATCAATGGATAGTAGTAGTCTAGGTGCAAATGACAATAAAGTGTTGCCAGTTGACAGTTGGTGCTCCCTTTTTTGGGTTGGTTTTGGGGTGGTGGGTGGGTGAAAGTTGTGAAGGCATCTCTAAGCTCTTGAGAAGTTCCTCTTGAGATATGAGATTCATTTGTAATGTGAATGATGGAGATTGCCAGTGATTTTGTTGTGTGCTAGTTCATAATATATCTATATGATTGATTAAAATTTTTTGTTGGAAGTAGTGCATCCAATTAGGTACTTCATGCAAAAGGGACATAGTTGAGAGCTAGATCACCTTATGACTATCTATGACTTTCCCATGAAATTTTGGTGGTCTTATATTTGTTGGTCTCTGATTGGGTGTTGGCGGCATCATTGCAGAGTTTTAAGTGGGTTTTGTGTAGGTGATCACTAAGTGAAAAGATGTTCTATAGGCTTTAGTTTTTGGTTGTTTCCTGCTTTATGATTTTCTCCCTCAGCTTATTCTCCCACCCCAATCTATGGCAGCAGCCAAAGGGAAAACCTTTTGACATAAAAATACCATCTCATTTTTGAGTTGGTGGTCAGTTGTATCGATTTGCATATTTAGCTAACTTTTTATAGTCTTTTTGTTGATGATTGGTTCTTCAAAAAATTGATGAATTTGATTTTGTATCTTTCCAACATCCTAGAGCATCTTTTTCTACGAAGCACAAACACTTATGAGATAACATGTGTTGGGTACTCATCGGACACTCCCCAATATGCGTCAAACGTGTCATGTTCATGTTCATTTTTACTTTTATTTATTTTTAGAATCAAGACTTCAATTATTTGGGGAACACACATGTGACCCGTACATTTCTTAGATACACGTGAAACACATCGCAAAATTTGAAAAAAATAACTTGGCATTCATTGTAGGGTTGCATAAAGACCAGCTTTAAGCCCTTATTTGCCTTAGTCATGGATGAATTAACTAAATACATTTAGGATGACGGCCCATGGTGTATGTTGTTTGCTAATGATATCATTCTAGTGATGAAACTAATGAAGGAATTAACACTAGATCAAAAATTTGGAGAGGAGTACTGAAGTCAAATTCCAAGTGGTTGGTTTGATGGTTAGTCGCTTGGCCCTTGGTATCTCATGAAACATTAGGTCGGAGGTTCAACTCCATTGAGTACTATCAATTCCTCAGGGGCCATGCCCACAGGCATTGCTCGAGATTTGCCTGATTTGTATGGAGTGGGTGCTTTGTGTTGGCCTCATTAGTTAGGGTTTTACCTTGATATTTGATTATCAAAAAAAGGAGCACTCGACTCAAAATGGTTTATAATTAGTAGAAAAAATTGAATATATAGAATGTAGCTCCAACAATAGTAGAAGTGGAAGTAATGGAGACGTCACACGTGAAGATTGAAAATTAGGAGATAACAAATATTGAATATTTGTGTTACTTAGGAATACCAACAAAATTGAAAGGAAAATTTTATAGAATAGCTATAAGGCCAACGATGTTTTACGGGACAAAGTGTTGGGTAACTAGGAAACTACATGTGCATAAAATGAGGCTAGTTGAGATGAGAATGTTTAGATGGATGTGTGGTAATACTAGAAAAGATAGACTTAAAAATGAAAATATTTGTGAAATGGAATGAGTTTATTGAAAATAAATTGAGAGAGAACAAGTTAAGGTAGTTTGGTTTTGTACAATAAAGACATAGATGCAATGATAAGGAAGAGTGATAGAATCACTATAAATGGAGATGCTAGGGGGAAGGGAAGACTTAAGTTGACATGGCATGCAATAATGAGAAAAAATATGAATTTATTTAATTTAACTAAGTGTATTGCCATTTGATGTAGCCGATCCCATTTGATTGTGATACAAGACTTAGTTTGGTTTGGTTTGATTTTGTTGATAATCGAAAGCATGCACATTTTTTCATAGACTTGAATGGAAATTACAAAGTTTTGCTTATGAATAAAGCTAAATAGATAGTAAAACGTTGTTCACACTTCTTTTCTTTGCCAATATAAATGATTTCTAATTATTTTGATATAATAAAATATAAATATATTTGTACTGTAAAAATGAAATAATAGTTGTTTTGTCATGCATACTATAAAATCTGTAGGGTCAATTACATTGACTGCCCCTAAGAGTTCTGTTTGCTACAACCTAACTAGTTTGATGAATTTACGCCAATTTCCCTTCAAAGTAACAGTAATCTAAACGGAATTAATGAAGGTGATAGAAATGACTTTTTACTCTAGATATTTTGTATTTAAAATGTCAGATTTGTCATTAATGTCAAATGGCACAATTGTCCTAAATTGGTGAATTTACTCATCGCCTCGCATTCTTTCTTTTCCGCGGTTCTCCAACCATCCCCGCCCCACTGGGCCACCACCACTCACCACCACTACCACCTTCCACTCTCTGTCTTCTCCCTCTCTTTAATCTTTTTCTCTCCACCAGTGTTATTAAAGGTGAGAGGCGCACTATGGCGCCAAGGTCTCTTGGGCCCTAGGCTCAAGGTGCAAGGCGAGACATAGGCTTCACCGAAGTGAGGCTCATCTTGTACGGGGAAAAATATATAATTTAATGTAAGTAAATAATTTAGGGTTCAACATAAATAAAATGAAATGTTAAACATTTAGTGTTTTTTGGAGATTAAGAATTAGGGTTAATTTTTCTTCTATCATTGATTTGGGGTTCAATGCCCAATGTATTGGCATCCCTAATAAGAGTAAGGATCTTCTGTAGCTGCACCATATTAAATCAATGGTCAGATTTTAAACAATACAATTAAAGCAATAATAAAAAAAGCTCTCAAGACGCAAGCCTTGGTCTAATCAAGCGCCTTATCACAGTCGTCTAGCCTAGAATAGTACAAGGCACAAACCTTGGGTTTGACGAGACTTGGGCCTAGGCGCGCCTTACCGAAGTCGCCTGGCCTGGAATACTACAAGGCGCAAACCTTGGGCCTAGGCGCACACCTAGGCACGCCTTTAATAACACTGCTCCCCACCACCACCTCACCCCTCTCATCTCCCTCAATTGATTGCCACCTACTGCCACCTCCATTACTCTTTTTTCCATAAATAAAGACTCCTCAACAACTGAGATGTCAATTCTTAACAATTGATGTCAATTCTTTTTGCAGATGATATTGTGTTAGTGGATGAGACTAGAGAAGGAGTTAACACTAAGTTAGAAACGTAGAGAGAAGCATTTGAATCTAAAGGATTTAGGATAAGCAGAACTAAGACCTAGTATATGGAGTGTAATTTTAGTAACAGTAACAATGGAAGCAGAGGAAAAGTGAAGATTGAGAATCAAGAACTGTCTAAGAGTGAACATTTTCGTTATTTAGGATCGATTATCACAACGGTTAGGGAGATTGGAGCGGATGTAGTCCATAGAATTAAGGTAGGGTAGCTTAAGTGGAGGAGTGTCTAGGGTACTGTATGATAAATGAGTACTCACTAGATTAAAAGGAAAGTTTTATAGAATGGCTGTTAGACTAGCAATGTTGGGTAATTAAGAAATAACATGTAGATAAGATGAGTACCGCTAAGATGATGATGCTAAGGTGGATGTGTGGCAAGATTAGAAAAAACATAATTAAGAATTGAGTATATTCATGAATGGATAGGAGTAGCGCCGATAGAAGGTAAAGTTGAGAGAGAATAGATTGAGATGGCTTGGTCATATACAACGGAGGCCAAAAGATGAAAGTGACGGTAGATGGATGTGATATAGTAGCGAAGAGATGTGATACAGTGACGGTAGATGGAAATGCTAGAGGAAGGGGTAGACCTAGATTGACGTGGGCGAGTGTAGTAAATAGAGGTATGACTCTTTAATTTGATTAATCAAATGGCCGTTGATAGAGTCGAATGGAGAAGAAGGATTCATGTAGCCGACTCCATTTGATGGGACTTAAGGCAAGGCTTGGCTTGGTTTGGTTTGGTTTGGTTTGGTTATTTTGTGGGACTCATTGTTCCATTCAACCATTGGTTACCGGATTTAGACCTAGATCTGCTGAAGGTTAGTATCTTTGTAGCTTGCAGGTAGATCTGTAGGAGTGATTTCACTAGTCAGGCTGCTTAGAATTTGTGTCTGACTTTTTGAATTGATAAATTTAAGTTCATAAATAAGATGGCTGATATGAACTGTGGATCTGGGCTTCCCCAATGCCATAAGAGTTGATTTTATTGGTCTCACATAGTTATGATGAACTATTTAATTGTCATCCCCTGTTTTTTTCATGCAGTCTGACACATGCAGAGTTTACATTTCAGAAAGAGATCTTACCATTTATCTGTTTCTATTATTATAATCCTGTTAGCCATTTCATACAAACTTACCATGTTATAATGTGTAGGATGAGGAGCAGGACATATCTCCTGTTGAGATTGATGACGCGCTGGTGATTGATGATGATGATATCTCAGATGAAGATGAAGATGACCATGATGATGTATGTCACTCGATTTCTTCTTGTTATAATCTTGCATTTGTCCTTCTTCCTAGACTTGAGCAATGTTGGAATGAATTAATGTGCTATTTGGTTTGTTTTGTTGGCAGATTGAGAGCTATTTTCATGCTTTTAAGAACAAGAATCAACGAATTTTGCCTATGGTAGTCATAGTAATGTCAAATAACAATTGCTAAATTGAGTAGCACTTTTTGCATCCTAAATGAAAGAGATCCCTAAAATTAAGATAAAAGCTGAAGTGTTAAATGACTGATTTTTTTTTTTTTGTTGTTAACCAACCAACGCTATGTATGGATAACATGGAGAGATAGTAATTGCAGGTGTGAATTGTTTGTTTTATGTTTGCAAGGGAGATTGTAAATTGATTGGTTCATGTTTGGCAATAGTGATCCATGCCTCAATTAGAATCACTTGTCTAGCCATTATGATCGGGAAGATGAATTGTACAATCAGTTAGTTCCTCTGGGGGTTTCATTCATCTTTGTCCTGACAAATTACGTGCTTGTCAATTTGCAGGTACTGGGAGATGATTCTCTTCCTGTTTGCATGGCAGATAGAGTACATGATGTTAAATTGGGTGATTCAGCTGATGATAGTCCTGTTGCCCCTGCAACCAGTGATAGCCAGACCAACCCAGCTTCTGGTTCTAGTAGCAGGGCTGCTACAGTTAGGGGCTCAGATTCTACTGAATTTAGGAGTGGGAACTCCTTTGGTTCAAGGGGTGCAATGTCATTTGCTGCGGCTGCCATGGCTGGGCTTGCATCTACAAATGGTAGAGGTATCAGGGGAGGCAGAGATCGGCATGGACGCCATCTGTTTGGTTCTAACGACCCTCCTAGACTAATATTTTGTGCAGGTGGGAAGCAGCTTAACAGGCACTTGACTATCTATCAGGCTATCCAACGTCAGCTTGTGCTAGATGAAGATGATGAGGAGAGGTATACTGGCAATGATTTTGTGGCCAGTGATGGAAGTAGGCTTTGGAGTGATGTTTATACCGTAACATATCAAAGAGCAGATAGCCAGACTGATAGGGGTTCGGTTGGAGCGTTGAATTCTACAACTGCATCTAAATCTACCAAGGCCGGGTCTATGTTGAATTCCAACACTGATTTGTCATTGCAACGAATGTCGCTTCTTGATAGTATTTTGCAGGGGGAGCTTCCTTGTGATCTGGAAAAAAGTAATTCTACTTACAACATATTAGCACTGTTGCGTGTATTAGAGTGTTTGAATCAGCTTGCACCCCGATTGAGAGTCCAGGCAGTGACTGACAGTTTTGCCGAGGAGAAGATTTCGAGTCTGGATGAGCTTAGTGTTACTGGTATCAAGGTTCCTCCCGAGGAATTTATTAATACTAAGCTCACTCCAAAATTGGCTCGACAAATCCAGGATGCCCTTGCACTTTGCAGTGGAAGTCTTCCGTCATGGTGTTACCAGTTGACTAAAGCATGTCCATTCTTGTTTCCTTTTGAGACTCGGCGTCAGTATTTCTATTCTACTGCTTTTGGGTTGTCACGGGCTTTATATCGGCTTCAGCAGCAGCAGGGCGCAGATGGTCAAGGGTCAACCAATGAAAGAGAGGTTAGGGTTGGGAGGTTACAGCGCCAGAAAGTGCGTGTCTCCCGTAATCGTATTCTGGATTCTGCTGCAAAAGTTATGGAGATGTATTCAAGCCAAAGGGCTGTTCTTGAAGTAGAATATTTTGGTGAAGTTGGCACTGGATTGGGACCTACTTTGGAGTTCTACACCCTTTTAAGTCATGATTTACAGAAAATTGGACTTGGAATGTGGAGGTCAAATTCTTCGTCTGACAAATCTTCAATGGAGGTTGATGGAGATGAACAAAAAAAGGGGAAGATCAGTAATAGTGGTAGTGATCTTGTCCAAGCTCCTCTTGGATTGTTCCCTCGTCCTTGGCCCCCTAGTGCTGATGCTTCGGATGGTAGCCAATTTTTCAAAGTTGTTGAATATTTCCGGCTAGTTGGTCGTGTGATGGCCAAAGCTCTTCAAGATGGACGACTTCTGGACCTGCCAATGTCAACAGCATTTTATAAGCTTGTGCTTGGTCAGGTGTGCCAACTGTATGCTTGTTTTTATTCAGATTGAAATGTTGCCTTTCTATCCATTGAAAATGCCATATTGTTTCTCTTTCGATCTACATACTGAACCTTCTCTATTTCATTGCAGGAGCCTGATTTGCATGACATTCTTTGTTTTGATGCTGAAATTGGGAGGACTTTGCTAGAATTGCAAGCCATTGTTTGCCGGAAAAAATATCTTGAATCAGTGATTGGTCACAATTGTGAAGATATTGCTGGCTTACATTTTCGTGGGTCTCCAATTGAAGAGCTTTGTTTGGATTTCACCCTTCCCGGTTATCCAGATTACACTCTGAAACCAGGCGAAGATAATGTACTTCACATTCCCGTCGAATATGTCTTTATATTTTGCAGTCTTTTATTTTGTGTTTTTGGTTCATGATGATATTTCTTAATTAAGTTCTTACTTTGGTGTACTTTTCAGGTGAATATCAATAACTTGGAGGTGTACATATCCTTAGTGGTTGATGCTACTGTTAAGACTGGAATTACGAGGCAAATGGAAGCATTTAGAGCTGGGTTTAATCAAGTCAGCAACTTACTCTTGGCTTAATGGAATTTCGTAGTATTTTGAAAGATGTCTTTCATGCAGTGTTTCTTTTATGCTGGGAATGGTCAATATCACTTTTTTGTTTTTATATGTTAGCATTACCATGTTTTCTTGATATATTATTTGTGGAACTAACTTGTTCCTGTATATGCTTGCTTATCTATCTATTTTTTAGTATTGAAACTTATATTTTTGCTATGTAACTATCAGGTCTTTGACATCTCGACTCTACAAATATTTTCACCACATGAATTGGACTATCTGCTTTGTGGCCGTAGAGAGCTGTGGGAGGTAAATTTAGTGTCATTTCTTTGCAACAGAACATAATTAAGGCCTGTATTTATTTGTACCTGCATGGTTAATGCTAAATTTTTTGTAATTTTTTTTTGTTTGTAATATATGTATTTTTTTGACAGGCTGAGACACTCGTAGATCATATAAAATTTGATCATGGATACACTGCCAAGAGCCCTGCTATTGTTAATGTACTTTTCCCTCAATTTTAATCTAGATTTAGAACGTTGATTTTGGTATAGTTCCTTCAGATTCTCACACTATTCATATGGTTTCTTATGGTTATGTTCTTAGTTGCTTGAGATTATGGGAGAGTTCACCCCAGAGCAGCAACGGGCTTTCTGTCAGTTTGTCACTGGTGCACCTCGGCTCCCACCTGGTGGTCTGGCAGTGCTGAATCCGAAATTGACAATTGTGAGAAAGGTATATAATAACTACACAACTGTCTTCAAGGGCTGTATTGATTCTACTTTGCTTTCATTTCTTTCTTGTCTTGTTCGTAGCGTTTTAACAGTTTACATGCCTGGATACAGCTTTCTTCAACAAGTGGAAACACAATGGCCAATGGGACCGGGTTATTAGAATCTGCGGATGATGACTTGCCGAGTGTAATGACATGTGCTAATTATCTCAAGCTTCCTCCCTACTCTACCAAGGTATATTATAGTGTAACCAGAAAACACATACCCTAGCAATTTTTGTTTTAAAATGCATGTTCCAAAATATGGTACACTTTTATTCCAAAACAGTGAATTTAGCAATACAAAGTGATTCCAAAATATTTTCTAATATGAACCTTAAAAATTACCTTAGTTGGAAAAACAAATAAAAGATTAAAAATCGAAATCTAAGCAGACTGAAATTTCGATATGACAAAGCGTAAATGTGACTTGCCGAGTGTAATGACATGTGCTAATTATCTCAAGCTTCCTCCCTACTCTACCAAGGTATATTATAGTGTAACCAGAAAACATATACCCTAGCAATTTTTGTTTTAAAATGCATGTTCCAAAATATGGTACACTTTTATTCCAAAACAGTGAATTTAGCAATACAAAGTGATTCCAAAATATTTTCTAATATGAACCTTAAAAATTACCTTAGTTGGAAAAACAAATAAAAGATTAAAAATCGAAATCTAAGCAGAGTGAAATTTCGATATGACAAAGCGTAAATGTGTTGTAACATGATTAATTTGAAGAAATAAAAGCAACATTTATTGGATATCTAATTGTTAAAAGAAAATTACTCTAGAACAGTGGCGGAGCCAGAAAATCAAATTAGAAGGGGCACTTATTAATTATAATATTAAAAATTTTTACAAAAATATTTCATGCAAGTTTTTGTGATTGATTTCGAGAAATATCAAAAAAAATAATGTTATTTATAACTAGTGTATCATGGACAATATAAAAAAATATAGATATAAGTCTTAAAATAAATTATATAATGATAAATAATTTTTTTATACAAAATTGGATTACAAATTCCATATAATGGTAATACTACGTCATCATTAGTATGTAATATCACCAATTAATAGTAAATAAACACAGAGAGTAAACCTCACATGTCAAATGTAACTAACAATCTAATAAATTTCATATCTTTATAGTGAGATTTATTATACTTGCATGTCAATAATAATGACATCACCGTTACATTCAAAATTTTTCATAAAATTTTCATAGATAATATGGTTTATAATAGTCTCTTCATTCTCAATCAAAATAACCATTATTGTTCTCATAATTTTTAAAATGTCATGGACATTTCACTCTAATAATATTTTTGTAATTTTTTTTTTAATTTAAAATATTTTCTTTATATTTGCACAAAAAAAAAAAAAAAAAAAAAGAAAGCCCAAAATTCAGGGAGAACACGTGACCCCACCGGTCCTCATTTCCCTCCGCCACTGCGCTAGAAGTATTTTAAATTCTAATTGTGTAATTTAAACGAGTCTACCCTTATTAGACCACAGTTTAGAGAATGTATATCACGTTTCTGATCCCATTTCATGTACTGAAACAATCCAAGTTCCAAGTAACACTTACAATATTTGGAATAATAAGGAACAACTTTTTAGTTTTTTCATGATGCTAGTACCTAAGAAGCACGGACACTTCTAAGAAGGTGACGTATCTGTGTCGTGTCCGTGTCTGTGTCGGATACCAACACTCTTTGGACACTCTTAGGATATGTGTCCGACACTCTTCAAAACGTGTCTTATTTTTTTAATTTTTTTAAAGATCCGGACACTCTTTGGACACTTGGAGGACACACGTGTCTATCGATTAGACACATGTGAAACTAATTATAAGTTTGAATAAAATAACTTAACATACAATAATAAAACAAAATTCATACAAATTTATAGGAATTAGTGTCATATTGCATTTTGTATTACCTTTGAATAATATATTTATATATATAACATATAATAGAAAATTATATATTTCATGCGTGTTCCTCACGTGTCGTATCTTGTATTTTTTGAAAATTAACATGTTAGCGTGTTCATGTCGTATTTGTGTCGTGTCACGTGTCCGTGTCCGTGTCCATACTTCTTAGGCTAGTACTAATAAGTGGCTACTCGTCATCTGTTATTAGATGGACAGAAGAATGAAGGAAATGAATAAAACTTGCTGCAAACTGGAAATAGTTTTCTGTGTCATATTTATACCCTTTTACATGCTGACAAATTTTCTTTTCCTGGACAGGAAATTATGTTCAAGAAACTACTCTATGCAATAAGTGAAGGGCAGGGCTCTTTTGATTTGTCATGAGTTGTCAAACCTAACTAATTAATTTGTGGATATTATGTGGGAAGAGTTTCGGGTTCATTTCTTTATTGGGCTAATTTTGGTGTTGGAAGTAAGGCTTCTTTTCATGCTCAAATAACAGCTGCTTTTGTTGGTGCCTTTGCATGAAGTAGCTGACATTTTTGAGGTTAGTTTACATATATATATATATTTTTATATAAATTGTTTTGGATGATTTTTTCTTACCAGTCATTGTAAGTAATTGTGTTTTGCTTTGAAAATACAGATGGATGTGGCGCCCTTTGTCAAGTGGATGAAGGATCTAGAAGCTTCTATGAAGATTGGAATCGTGGAGCTATTTTCCAGTGCAATTGCATGTAAATAGATAGGATTTTGGGATGATTCTTCTCCTCCTCTTATTTCAACTTAAATTTGCTGTTTGAGTATTACATATGCGGGCATGGATTCTGCCCTTTCCTTTCTGCTCATAAATTTAATTGGTGCATCATATTACTGAATATTTTTATCAGAATAATAAAATAGTGTTGAAAGAAAGAAAGAAAGAAAAAAGGTTCAGACCAATTTTCTTTGCACCTGCATTCATATTGCTGAATATTTTTATCAGAATAATGCATTAGTGTGTAGAAAGATTGAAAAAAAGTTCAGAGGCCAATTTTCCTTGCACTTGCTTTCTTGTTGGAACGATTTTAGATCTTTCATGTTTAAAATATTACAATGTTTTCAATCTTCAAACCCTATCACTAACAGCTACCCTCCACCACCTCCACACGTTAACGCTGAACATGCCTAACCACTACCTACCACTGTTCCTTTCTATAACCCACAACTCGTTACCTACCCCTAGCCATTCTTCGTCACACATCCTTTCTTCTGTCTTGTGTGCCTTCCTTTAAGTTTCCACCGTAATCTCCCTCTTGCATCGCCAAATACCAAGTCCAACACTACCGGTTGCAAGTCCAAAGTCTGCACCCCCAAACCTGAAGTCTTGCACCATATATGGAGGTTGAAAATCATACTTCAATTGTTTTACAGTTAAAAATTGGACTAAATTTACAAGTTGGGGCATGATTTGTGAAGGGGTGGTGGCCAATGATTGTTGGTGTTTCAAATCTTGAGTTTTGCCAAATTTGTCATATCATTAAAAGGCAATCATGATCACTAGATACTTTTTAAAATAACAAATCTAGCAGTAAAAGATTGATATGGAGTAATATTGAAATCATTGGAATGATATAACTAAAAATGACATTTTTTATCATAACAAGTCAAAAATTTGTTTTCACAAAGTCATTTTGATTTCTACCATTAGAGTTGCTCTAACATGCATTCTATTGAAAAGCCCTTTGGGAGAATGGTTTGTTGGTTGAACTGTGACATTCAAAATCTTCTTATACATTGTTGAGATCCGCTCTAATATTACTAAGAATTTGTGTAATTCAAAATCTTGTTGCATTCTTATGACAAAATAATATATATTAATCGTCATATTTCCAACTCACAACTGATATCTCATAATAGAAGAGTGCTTGTATTCGAATCACTGCCGTACAAATTGTTTTTAGCATATCGAATTCATGGATCTCCGATCATAAAGTGACTCTTTGTATGCTTAGGCCCATTCTCTCGACAAATAAGTATATCTAGTCTCATGCTAATCTAGAGACAATAGCAACTTATGATGTTAATACATAAATTTTATACGCCTCAATTTAACTATTCTTTAGTTTCTTAAGCCATATTGTATGTATTAGCAAGATAGTACAATATCAAAATCTCCATTAGCACATCACATGTCGCTTTTGCCAATATGCCCTTGTTTAGTAAAAAGGTAAAAGAGGAATGGAATAAAGCTGCAGGAGCCTGTGAATGGGTGTGTCAGGACTAAATATAGTTGGATGACTTCTTCTCAAGAGATCATGTGAAGTATAGGGGTGAAAACCTCTTTGTTTTTTGGTTGCCTTAATGCAAAGGACTTAAAATCTCCCAGTCATTTGAAGTGGGAAGGGGACATGACAAGTATGGTGATTGAAACAAGAGCTTAAGTGCATTCAATGGATTGAAATACAATAGTTAGTAAAAACTAAGCTAATTTGGAAATGTAGATGGAAATTACGATAACTAATGAAACTACTAAAACTAAGCTAAGAGACACCGAGCCCCACATTTATAATCTTTTCTGAAAGTAAATATTTGCAAGAGGTTGAATATTTCCAATCCATCTACGTCATATTTCTAAAATGTGTAGGGTTACTATATTTATAGGATTCTAGATATCCTTTAATAAACATTAAAATTCCTACGAGATGTTTGGTAGGAATAGATCCAACTTTCTAGTTTAGAAATTGACTTTTAGGTTAGCTAGAGAATGTGAGTTATAATTTTAGTTCAATCATATTAAAAGTATAAATGTAAATGGAATATATATTTATATAGAAATAATATTTAGACTTTATTTTTAGCCTCTTACCCTCTATGTGGGTCTAAAAGAAATAATAATAATAATAATAATAAAAGACTGAATATCATTTCTCTATCTATAAATATAAGACATGTGAGTTGAGATTCATATTACTTCAAACCTTACATACTTGAGAGAAGTTAGAAAGCAACACTACGGATTCACAAAATTTCAAGCTCGCCCACATTTCAAAAATAATCTTTATTTATGGATTAATGAGATTTCATAAAGTAATCTTGAGGAGAGGATGAGAACAAAAAATTATAACAAATTTCAAGAAATTCAATGTGAGATTTGAAAACAATGAGCTCAATGTGACTATTGAGATTTCTAGCAGTGAATTTTTAAAATTGAGAACACGTTCTTGAGAGTCTTATATTGATAAAAGGTTGTCCAAATTATAGACTCATAAATTGTAGTAAGACAACCTTAATCATGTTATTATTGTCTCTATAGACAATGGTTCCTTCCTTTTATAAATAAAAAATGAAAAAACTATGAAAGTGATTACTGATGAAGAATGAATTTTCAACCACAAAAGCTCATCTTTACCTCCTTGGGGTTAAGGAGACAATTATATATATATATATTTGTATTAGCCACTGAAGTAATTCACAAAACAACAATTTGATCCTCTTAATTTTTTGGTTTTATTTTTTATTTTTGTTATGAAAAGAGTGCTTAACAATGGCAAATTGTCAAGAATGCTTAGAGAAGCTATGAAGATAATTTGTATCTCCAATCCAAGGAGTACATCAACCATCATCATCATCACCACCATAATAATGCCAGTGCATAACATTACCATGAACAAGCACCAAAAAAATGTAAATACAGATCATGGGTAGCTTTTGATTGCTAATGTATACTTGTAAATAAAATTTTAATTGAACTTGAAAGCTCTCATCAAGTATTTATTGACTACAATATCAAGTATGAGACATCTTTCAATTTTTCCAACCAATGATCATCATCACAACCAGCTGCTACTACTCCTGATCTGATCTCATATCATCTTCATTAATTTGACTTATTATGGGCACACCTAACTTGGAAAGCTAGAATCTTTGAGATTTCTGGGCATTTGTCATGGCTCTTGTCATCGAAAATCTCACGCTTTAGCGGAATTGCACAGCTATTCTTCCCCAAGCAATACTGCAAAGCACGAAAAATGAACAAAATCAACAAATAACTATCGCTACTTTACTATATCATTGTTGAAAAATTATGCAGTAGTGTGAAATTTACCTCCTCAACGATTTTCTTGCTGTTGGGGGATGTGCAATTTCCCTCACCATAGCTTCCGCAGGCGCCAAATGGATCACCAAAGCTTGCAAAATCTACGACCTTAACGGTTTTTCCATCAGGACAGGTTATCTTAGCTTCTGATTGAAATTCATCAACCACGGCTTGAACCTTTTCACCATCCTTCTTCCATGAATTCACTGTGGGTGGGTGGTACTCGGAGATGAAGCTGCAGATGGTGTCTCTGTTGACAGTTACAATCTCCATTCCTTCTGGGTCTCCTCCGGTTTCCTCAATGACAACCAAGAGATTCTTTTCTGGCTTCAGGAAGGATCTTGGAATGTGGTACCTTTAGATAACAAAGCACAATAACCCAATAAGTCGAATGGTTCCAATAAAAAAAAAAAGGCCCTTTACAGCAAATCTGAGTGTACAACAAAAATGTAAGCATAACTCGATTTGGTGCATTACTTACTCGGATTGAGTCGGCTGCCCAAGAGGAGAGAGGTAACTGACCCAGTAGCGACCAATGTTTTGGCCATTGACCCAAATCATACCTTTTCCCATAGAGGTCATCTTGATGGCCACTGGACTTTTGCCTTCAGGAGCATTGAAGTATGTCTGCATCAAGAAAATCCAATGCCCTTTTTGAGTTTTTCTTGAAAATCTTGTTCTTGGAATTGTCACTATGTATGTATTGTAAAAAAAGGTTACTACTAGTGGCATTACCTTGTACCATGTCATAGGTGGTCCTGCTCCTCCTTTGGCTGGACTCCATTGTACCTTGCTCGATCCTTCCTCTGTGAACACTTCAAGCTTCTCTCCCTTTATGCCAACCTGAACAAGGTGAACCGGCTCTAGTATCCATTGACTTTTGATCGCATTTGTGTTCGTGTATGAATGAAAATAACTGAAGATTTTAAATTTTACCTCATGTGCCCAACCGTTGAGGGTAACATCAAGAGTTCCAGCATTCAAACCTTGGATCATCACAGCTCGAACCCCAGCAAACCTCTTTTCCATGTAGGCTCCGCTATCCTGATAAAGACTTTCGTTATCAGTCTCTCTTTTTAGAGTCATACATAGAAATTTAAAAGCAAATCTACACAATTTAAACATGTTCTTTACCGGGAATCCCACAGTCATGCCCAAAAGTGAAATGTGATTCACTCCTGGCTTCAAAGTTATGGGCTTCTCGAAGACAAAGCTCTTCTCTACATGGCCTCCATGCCCAAATCCTGAAAATTAACAACCATTATTAGCTATATATGAAACATCACTTTGATAGAAATAAAACAACGTTTTTTGCTTGTGTTCATGTGATTGATTACCTATGTATTCCCCATTTACAAATGCAGCCATGGCATGACCAAGGTTTGCAATTTGGAGGACTGGGAGAATATCAGATCTCATTGGCAAGTCACGGCGATCAAAGTTAATGCTGCAAGAAGAATGCCAAAAAAAAAAAAAAAATGTCAGATTCAAGAAAAAATATCTATGTACCTGTTTGTTTTCATAAATAGTTTTTCGAATTCTTTTAGGATTTTGTAAGATATGATTATTACCTGGTGCTGTACCATGCATAGTCCGAGGTGTCTTTGGTGAAGCTGTAGAGCTCCAATGGAGTCTTGCTTTTAACTGACAATTGGTTCATGGTTGGAATAACTTCTGGGGACATTTCCCATTTAAGATTGCTTGCTTTCTTTGATGGATGGAAATTTCTTGCATTATGTTGCGCAACAATCTGTCACGAAAAATTAAAAACATTCTTTATAAATCGATTCAAGCTCAAATTCGAGTACAACCCTTTTTCAACCGTTAAATTTGGGCACTTTTCTAGGATTTCCCCCCCTGGGAATGTAGCGTTGTTGAATTTCAAATTGGAAATTACCGTTTGGGTATTGTAAACCAGAGTCTTGCAATCAGGGAGGATGCCAATGGATTTCGGGGGAAGATAGTATTCCTGACCCCTGAAATTGATAGTTGCAGGAACCTTGGTGTTGTTGTTGTTCAAGAAAGCGGTGCAAATGCTAGTTCCAGGCTTCTCATAAGTTCGAACCTGTGTTTAAGTACCCGGTTAGTCATCAATACCACATCTCATCTTTCTTGTTTTCTGTGTGCACATGTTTTAAAATTCCAAGTCTCTTAGTTTCATTGATATGCTTACCTCTAGGTCCTCACTAATCTTTTGGACAGAAGGAGCACCCCAAAGCAAAGCCTTTTGGGACAATCTCAAAGCCCTATGCAAGTCCTTAAGGTGACCAAATTTAGGCTCCCTTGGCAAACCTAAAAAAATAAATAAATAAATAAAAGTAGAAATACGCCTAATTAGCCATTTGAATGAGCTCAATTAAGTCAATAGAGTTGGAAAACTAGACAATTCCAACCAAATTCATCAAGAGGAGCTTCATCATAGTAGCGAGTTGTCACAAAAGATGAACTTGTTCTGGCAAAATTTGTTCCACCATGGTACTGCAAACACACACACAAAAAATGATCTATATCAGAAAAAAAGGAAACGAAGTAATGAATTTTGAAAACACAAACTTGAGAAGAAAGTGATATTATGTAACCATGTAGTAATTGGTAAGAGTTCCGTTCTTTGAGAAGAAGCGTGCAACTGCGTATGCAATATCTTCTGCTGCTCTTTGAGATGGCGGGTCTCCAAAAACTCTGAACCTGTATTTTCAAATTTTAACAAAAATTCAATCCACATTAGCAAGAACACCAAAAAAAGAGAGAAAATAAAAAAGCGCATCGTAGCTAATCTAATACTCACTGAGCGGTCCAGTTCTCAGTCCATAGAGAAGGTTTGTTTGGGCTATTGGGGCCAATGAAAGTATCTCCACAGTGCCTTCCATTGCAAGTATTGATCTACACAAAACAAAAGGATTTAAACGACATGTTTGAATATCTATCTCTATTATATAAAACACATAACTCAGAACTCAGAACAGTTTTGAAGCTGTCACTTTTTTCCCCCCAAGAACGGCCAGATTGTTAATTGCTCCAGTAAATAACCGCTATCAGTTTTCAAACTCTTGCTCAAAAGAAAAAGTTTCAAACTCAACCCATTTTCTCATTGATCAAATCACCAAAAGAAAAAAATGATGTAAAATTATATAACTTACGACTGGATCAGGGGCATCCTTTTGCTTGCACATGATCCATGGGACTCCGGTTTTTAGACCAACAGCCATGTTTGCTGACCACTGAATGTATCTAATACCCAATTCACGGTATGCCAACTGGACGGTATTGTACTCATTTTCGATCTGCAATTATCAAATAGAAAACTTAATTAAAAGAAAATTTTGAAACCACATGAGAGTGTGTTTTGGAAGGTTCATTAGATAAGACCAGACCTGTGACAAAATGATGGGTCCTCCTTGAGGATAAAATAACTTCTCCTCCTTCATCATACCGATGATCTTCTTGACATATTTCTTCATGTGGTACTGCAAAATTGTCAAAAATGAAAATTATGTTATTGGTTTTTATTTAATTTTTACACATTCGTAATAGGTTAGGAAAGTGTCGAAGAGGATCATGACCTTGAATGGTTCATTATCAGCTCGGAATGTGATGTTTTTAACATCTCTTAGCCAGTATGGAAATCCTCTTCACAAACCATGACATTCAAATTAAAATATGAATATATATATATATAAGAAGAGGAAGAAAATGGTAAAATGGAATTGTACCCAGAATTCCACTCTGCTTGGATGAATGGTCCAACCCTGAGAATGGCATACATGCCTTGGTCACCAATCATTTTGATGAACTTAACCAAGTCAGCATTCCCCTCAAAGTTAAACTGCACATATTAGTACAAAATTCACATTAATCCCAGTAGAAGCTAAATTTTTTCTCTCTTTCCATCCACAAATTCAAGATCTGATATTTCTACATAATTTTTATACATAATTCTTGACCAAAACAATGTGATAATGGCATTTTTAAAAGTAGAAGCCACCTTCGTGGCTCTTCTGCTTTAAAGTGATAAATTTAAAAACTTGCCAAATTGCCACATCATTTTTTATTGATTTTCCCTCGAGTCCATCTTGATCATATCACATCTTTACAAAAATGGACGGCAACTATGATTTTTACAAGGGTATTGCAATACAAGTCTAAAAGTTAGACCCAATTTTCAAGCCTGATAATGACAATCGATTATGATATCTAAGGCAATTCTCTCTCTCATATCTTTTCTAATCATCAACCAATCATATCATGTACACATTATTGAATTTAGAATATGAGTCTAAAAAGTGGGTTTATATATCAATTTTCTTTTTAGAATAGACCGTCCATTATTTTTTATATAAATGTGACCTAATCATTTGGTTATTAATGTCCATCAACCTAATTTTTTGTGCGATTGATTTACTTGGTAGGCCCTAAGATAGGCTCGGGGTGGGCCCATAGCTGGTCCAATAGGACCCTCCAGTCTGCCTCCTTTCTGTATAGTTTTTCTATTTGTATACTTGATCCAAAAATACCTGGCCTTGAACAGGCTCGTGAAGGTTCCAGAAAACATAGGTCTGAATGACATTCAAACCCCCTTCTTTAGCCTTCCTTATAAGTTCAGGCCACATCTAAAAAACCAAATCCAACAAAAACCATTAGTCCTTTCCATTTCCAAGTCAAAAAACACGTTATTATCATCTGTGATCAATCTTTAAAATCCTCTAATTACCTCAGGAGTGCTACGGGGATAATGAATAGAACCCGAGAAGAGAAGTTCACGAGCTCCATTGATGATCAGAGACCGCCCATCGTATGTCACAGATTTTGCTTGGTCCTGGGCGACAACAGAGGTAACCAGCAAGGAAAGGAGTGCTAAAATGTGCACAGACATTTTTACAGTTTGGTTTTCGTATCAATGGTGATCGATGAAATTAAAAAAGATAGAGCTAGTTGGCACCTCTTCCTTATGGGGAGGAGGGTGCCCAGTAACTGTCTTTAAGGAAGCCATGGGAATACCTTGTTATAGACAAAGAGTATGAAAAATATTGGGTTCAGAGCAAATCTAGGTAAATCTTGGGTATCTATTTTTTTTTGTTTTTTTTTTGTTTTTTTTTTTGGTTGTGGTTCGTTCTTGATGATCTGTGTCCGTCTCTCTCTTCATGTTAGTTATGTGTTTGTATCTATTTTTGGGAGGGAGTGTATTGTTGTAACAGTTTTTTGACATAACAAATAACTGAAATTCAAATTTGGCGGGGAAAAAGTCAATGTGACTTTGTTGAGGAAATTAACCATACACATGGTGGGCAAGCAATCATGCCACTTAGAAAATGGAAATTTTCAAAAAAAATTATTACGTGCAGATAGGTATCACGTGGCAATGTCATGATGTATTTTTTTTTTATTATTTCTCAAATAAGGTTGATGATCCTACTTTTTAAACCAATCACCACATGAAAATATCCTTACATATATAAAATAATTGCTTGAGAACTCAACTTTTTAGATAAGAGAGGAAAATTTCCCAAACCACCCGTCCTTATAGGTAGGATCTTTCGATTTTGGTAGTGGGATCTTATAGGATCGTAGAATCCCGATCCGAATCCGATCCTATCCGATCCAATTTACAAGCCTTGTTTTGTATTGTATGACATATCTTATTGTAAATTTTATGTTTGTTGTCTAAATACCAATTTATGTAGTTAAAATAAATAATAAAAATTAAGTAGTATTGAATCAAATAGACTAAGAAAAACAAATTAGGAAACAAACATTTAAATATTGCGGTAATTTAAGAAAATTAAAATAGTCGGAAAAACAAACTTAGCTTTAGCGGAGTCTAAGGAGGGTAAGATGATTGTAACTTTATCCCAATTTTTGGAGAGATTATTTTTGTGACTCAAATCCGCTCCACCAAGGATGCTAACGACAAACCTTTCATTCGACTAAGCTACTTTTTGAGTTCTTAATCTATTTTCATATCCAACTTTGTTAAATATTTTTTCTTAACTTTTTATGCATTATTGTAGATTGTAAAGTATTTTGTTATAGAATTCTTCTTCTTCTTCTTCACCTTCTTTTTTGATGAAATACAAAACTTTTACCATCGAGTTTTCTATTGTATAATATTATATGTACATTTTACATGGAGTATTGTATTTTTCACAATATATTCACTTCTTTTTAATAGAATATAGCCTCATTTTGTGTATACTTTATAAGAAATATTTATTTAAATTAAATTATTATGTAATTTGTCTTTTTCGGTAGGATCTTACGATCCTCGATCCGATTCTACGATCCGATCCTATAAACACCTCCAACGATCCAACGTAGGATCCCGATTTTAACAACCTTGATTGAAACACTCTCCCATATTGAACTATTGACGATGAAAGTTATAAGGGATTGCAACGTGGTTTGAGTTTGACACACTTTCCGATTGATAAAAAAATTGACGATTGAAACACTGGTATTAGTTATGTCATTTTACGATGAAAGTTATAAATGAGCAAATCTATATATAGTACACGCTCTAAAGTGAAATTATGAACCATTTTGCAAGAAAAGTTGGGACATGTTTATAAGGGATTGCAACGTGGTTTGAGTTTGACACACTTTCCGATTGATAAAAAAATAGTGGGTCTACACTTTTAAGCGAGGTTAATATATACGTTTTAGGTATGAAATTCACTGTTTTGGATCAATCAAAATTTATGTATTGTTTATACAATCAAAAAATGTGTGAACAAATTTATTTTTGTGTGATCTGATCTTGAAATTAGTAATAAATTAACTTTTATGGGAGATCGATAATGCAGGTATAGATAAAAACCATATATGTCTTCCCATTTTTTCAAATATGTTTGGATTGAGGGATTTGGAGAGAAAAGAAAATAAAAGAAATTGAGTGACATGTATTTCTCTTATTTGTTTGGATAACCTAAGTAGAGAGAAATGAGAAGAAATGGAGAGAAATGGAGAGAATTTCTCTTATTAGTCTCATTTTCAATCTTTTCCAAAAGTGGAGAGATTGGGAGAGAAAAGAAACCACTATTTTCATAATACCAATTTTGTCCCTATAAAAATAAAAGAAATAAAATGATTGAAAATATAAAAAGGTTATTTTGGTAATATAACATAAAATAATTTCTTTTCTTTTCTCTTAATGAAATCTAACCAAACAAGAATGAGAGAAATCACAATCATTTCTTTTCTTTTATTTTTTCCTTATCCAAACAAAAAGGAGAGAAATCACAATCATTTCTTTTCTTTTCTTTTCTTTTATTACTTAAGTAATCATTTCTCTTCTTTTCTCTCATAGGTTCCCAAACATAGATTAGTGATGAATATGTAGAAATGTACACATAGAATCTAGATATCTTTCAAAAATGACATTCTTATATAAATATTTTATAATTTTATTTTTATTTTTATTTATTAAAATGATATTGCAGGGAAGTTTTCGAAAATAAATGCCAATATGATAAATAAGCCTTTTGTTTTAAAATGATAAAATCAAATATTGTACTATTATTTTATATTAATTTTCTGTATAATTTTTTTGATTTGTATAAACTACTGTGTCTCTACTTGTAATCACCTGAAATCTAACAAGAAGACCACGAAGATAGCCGGCCATCTATGTACTATCATATGCTAGTACTAAACTAATATCATAAATATAGTAACTTGTATAGGTAGCTTAGTGGTAAAGAAATTTTCAATCAACTATAGATTAAGTTGTCCTAAGTTTGACTCCTCTCAGTCGTGTTATGTTGATGTCTTGACATATGTGGTCAAGGACGGACACAAGATTTTAATTTTAGGAGACGAACTTATATTTGCATAGTTTAGTTCGAACAATTTTTATTGTGAAAAATGTGCTTTGATCTTGATATATTTGGACCGTGGTTTGTGGATGCGGGATGATTGTAAGTATTTGGGATTTATCAATTGTGTGGGGCAAGATTCCTCACACTCTTGAGAGCAAGATGGTTTTGTACAAGCCTTGGGTTCTTACAAAAAATGCACGATAGTTGAGAACAGTCCAACTGAAGGATTTGTCAGGATTTGATACCAAGTGGTAAATGATTAGTACTTATTACGATTCACATTACTCCATTAAATTTTTGGTTGGAGAAATCTCCAATGATCAAGTCAATAATATGTGCTAATGGGAATGGAATTTGGTAGTGTTGGTAATTATTTGTACATCTCTTCTTACTATTTTTTTATAGTTGTGTATCATTATTGAGTGTTGCTTCCCATGAAATATTTTCTTAGAAAGATCTAATTGTTATTTTGACATTTGCAAATCCCTACACTACATTGCACGTTGCCCAAACATCTATTGTTTGATCGGTAAAATGACTTGCGCTATCATTGATCTATCATTATCTTATCTTATCCTCAATGTCCTTTGATTGAGATTTTTCAATAATGTTTGAAGCCCTAATTTGAGAGCTCTAAATAGAGCTCTAATGGTGGGTCTCACATGTTGATGTGATATTTTGGTTTGTTTTTCTTTTTTTTTTTTTGTTTGACACCTCACTCTAGAGCTCTAGTATTAGAGCTCTCTATCATTACCTGAGATTTTTATACTTCTCATCTCGACAAGTCTAGTTGGCAAAAGTCCTTTTTTAGTCGCTGATTATTTTTGCCGACTAAAAGTTTTGGTAGCTAGATTAGTTGTTGAATGATTTTCGGAAAAGGCAATTGGAGATTGAAAAAAGTTTAGTCGCCGAAAGTTCCCTATTGGTGACTAATTTTTTAGTCCCCAAAAGCTTTTAAATAAAATTATTTAGGGCATTTTCAGTGACCGAAGATTTTTGTCGCCAACTTAAATTATTTAGGACAACTAAATATTTAGTTGCCAAATTTTTTTTTTTTCTTCTTAATTTTTTTAGCTACTAAATGTTTTAATAGCCTAAAGTCTTTTTTTTTTTTTTTTTTGTTACTAAATATTTGGGTAGATTACAAATACACTCCCTGAAATTTGATTAAAATACGAATTAGTCCCTGTGATTCTAAATTTTTTTTTTTTGCTACTAAATATTTGGGTAGATTACAAATACACTCCCTAAAATTTGATTAAAATACGAATTAGTTCCTGTGATTCTAAAAATTACATTCCACCCCATGAGGTTTCTAATTTCATAACAAATCGTCCATTTTATTAATAAATCATGAAGTCAATTAATAGTTTTTAATAATGTTAGAAATATGTTTCAATTAATAATTTAAGTAATTTTATTATTGTATAGGAGAGCAATTATGAATTTTATTGTTTAAGTTAATTCTATTAAATAAAAAATTCTGACAAGAGGATATTTGTAATTTTTCAAATCACAAGAGACAATCTGTACTTTAAGCAAACCTCGAGGGATGTATTTGTAATTTACCCTAAATATTTAGTCTCCAAATTTTTTTTTTATATTTTATTTTATTTTTTAGCTATTGAAGTTTAAAGTTTGATTTTTTTTGGTTACTTATGTAGTCACCAATTTATTTATTTTTTTCATTTTGTTTTCTTTTTAGCTACTAAATTTTTAGTCACCTAAAATTTATTTATTTTTTTTTTGCTACTAAATATTTAGTCGCCAAAAAAAAATTTTTCAAAATTTTTTTTTAGCTGTTAACTATTTAGTAGCTAAAATTATTTACTTCATTTTTAGTTACCAATTGTTTAGTCGCCAAAAAACATCATTTTGTGTTTTTTTTAATTAATTTGTCCACAACTTGTATGTATTCCATGCAACTTGTATCGTGTATATAAACAAAACAATACATATATTATCAACTATTTCATAATTTGCATCCATTTTAGTACCAACCATCCAAAGAGGAAAAACGTTTTATGTCAAATTATATACAAACTTAGGCCTTGTTTGGGAAGACTAAATAAGTGTACTTTTTGTCTTTTTTGACTAAAAAATTGAGGTTGAAAATATGGATGTTTGGGTTAACTTTTTGACTTTTTATGGAAAAATGTGTAATAAAAAATTATGAAAATTGGTTTTTAGAGGAAAATTTAAATTGGGAGTTGTGCAGCCGTAATTGTTGACTTTTGGTGAATAGTGTTAACTTTTTAACTTTTTGAGTAACTTTTTGACTTTTTGACTTTTTTTAAAAATCCCAAACAAGGCCTAAGTATATTCCAACCTAAATTAATAATTTCATACAAAATAGAGAATCATACGAAAACCATGTCCCCGTACACAAAATATATATTCACTACCATGCCAAATGGCTATTTGGCGTGGTACATGACAAAAGGTAATCAATATACCACGGCAATAATTATTCGTTCGATGCCAAAAGTAATTTGTACTATGCCAAAAGTTATCTGTATGATTAATAATAATTCACACAAAAGCAGAGGACGAAAAAATAACAGGATTATACAAAAGTGTAAATCGTCCTCCGTACACAAAAATGAAATATTCTCGAGTCCACACCAAAAGCCATCTACAAAAAAAATTGCACCCATTAGTAGGAGAAATGCATACAAAACTTGATAGTTTGAGGCAAAAACATCAGAGGATGTGGTGAGTGAATTAAATTGTTCATCTTCTTTAGTACTTTTTCCATTATACTCCTGCACGTGGTTGAAGTATTGACTGAAAAGAGGACATTTAGTCCAATAGTCTCAAGTAACATAAAGTTCCAAATGCATGTGAATAACAATAATCACCAATAATATTTAAGATTAAAAGCAGTGATAAAATATGTTTGAAGACTCAAAAAATTGTTATCTATAATTAATAGTACATGTGGCAAACAAAGCAACCAATGTTTTATTTACACCCAAACAGTCCTAGACAGTAGCCAATGTTTTCTCGTTCACTCATGTCTCTTCGACTGTAACTGCTAAGCATTCCCCCCATTAGCAAATACCTCTTTCACAGTTTTCCAGACAAACTGTTGGCAACCAAAGTAACAAATTCACTATGCATGGCCATCATATTTTGAGAGTTATTCTCGCACAAAAGATTTATGAATAATATTTTGAGAATGATGTAGGACAACTTAACAAAATTTGGCCTAAGGCTACTTACATTGAGTTTAGGTTGAGTTTTTATGATATAAATAGGTCTTGTATTTTTTTAGATAGATTAATACTCAAATTGAGATACATCAGCTTGCACCTCATTAAGACTAGGAGGTCAAGAACTTATGTCTTAAGCACATGAAAGATATTTTTTTTATGTCCTATGTTTAAATAAAAGGTGTCTTCTACAAAAGGTAGCCTATTTCCAATGAGAAATTGGCTATGCATAAATATTTCATGCCTTCTTCATTTTGCACTTCTAAAATAACCCACCTACTTTTCTGCATCTAATTCATATATATCATGGAAAAGAAAGTAGAAACAGAGGCATTCTGAATATGGGACACTAGGAAAATTCTTGAGATTTCAAATCCCCCAACATCTCATAGTTGGCAATCCTAGAATCGAGTTTAAATAAATGAAATTGAGATAAACAAGCTCATAATGAAGGTAACAAATAGTTTTCAAACCTGGTTTTCATTGACGTCTGCTCAACGCATATGTGGTGGGTACTTTGAATTTATCAAGTTTTGATACATGTTGAGTTCATGGTATCTTTGTTCTTATTCTCATGTTCTTTAAATTGATATTATTCTGCACTTGATAAGTTTGTGCCACACTGCTAGTATTGAATAGAGTATTGAATTGCGACACCAAATACTTCATGGGTTGTATCACATGCCAGAGCATGTGGGTAATACTGTTGAAATGTGAAAAGGGATTTGAAAATAACAATCTGACACCACGTGATATAAAAATTAATTGGCAAGTAAGGTACAGATGCGTAGATTGGAAAAGCCAAATGGTTATCACCTCTAATTGTTGATATTTTACAGATGAGGGATTTTCACCGTGAAAAGAACACTATCATAAATGAGCAAACCAATGTAAAATTCAACAAACCCAAATTTGCAAGATAAGACCATCTCCAACGGTGAACCAAACCCAGCATCAGATTTAAATTTTGATGAAAACCCCACTTTTTCATGCTCCAACGGTTGCACCAAAATCATACCAAAATGAGAATTCAGCAAACAAAACATCAAACTGAGACCAAGACACAGATTTTACCAAATCACTGTTACTGACCGTTGAGGGAGGTACACCGGTCAACCAGCCAGTTGCCCGGCCGGTTGACCAACCGGTCGACCGGTTTCCTTTAAAATAGGTAGGTTCAAACCGGCAAAAAAAGGTTCAAACAGGTTAAAAATAAAAAAATAAATAAAAATTTGCCTTGCCGGTTGACCGGCCGGTCGACCGGCCGGTCAACCAACCGGTCGACCTTGGCATCTGAGAATGAAAGCTTTCTGTTATCGTGGATTCATTTGATTGCTTTTTATGAATTGTTTAAAGAAACACTTGTTTAAAGAAACAAGTGCTGAGGAACAATTGTTTAAACAATGGGTGGTTTCATCATTTGAAACAATTGGTGGGCATCTGAGAATGAAAGCTGTCTGTTATCGTGGATTCATATGATTGCTTTTTATGAATTGTTTAAAGAAATACTTGTTTAAAGAAACAAGTGCTGGGGAACAATTGTTTAAACAATGGGTGGTTTCATCATTTGAAACAATTGGTGGGTTTTCATCATTTTACATCATTTGAAAAAATATTTATGCTTACAGGTCGACCAACCGGTCGACCCACCGGTCGACCAACCGGTTGACCTACGGGATTTGATACGGGATTTGATGCACCGTTGGAGCGAGTGGTATCAAATTTGGTAAAATGGGTTATTTTTTACTCAGATTTGGTGAAAAATCTGAGTAACCGTTGGAGATGCTCTAACAAAATACACAATTGATGTTGGTTTAAAGCATATATAATCAAATCAAAGGATGCAACAGCCCTCTATGCAATCCGCCATAAATATTCTTAATAACACATTAATTAAACATCAAACCCTCAATTCGGTGTGAAGAGAGGTGTGGGAAACACGATATATATCATGAACCATGAATGCAATGTATTGAGCCTTCTCATTTGAAAAACTGAAAAGGAAATAAACAGTGACAAGCAATTTCGACAACTCAACTAAGGGTATCTCCAATCCTTACCCTTTACCCATATCAAATTTAAATTCGAGTAAAAATGATCAGAATCTCCACACCTTTACTCAAATACCAAACTTAGTTTTACTCAAATTTTGACCCAAATTAGGGGGGCCCTTTTTTTACTCAAATTTCTAAAGACAATTTTGGGTGATATAATAGCTTCTAAATTAAAAATCTTTCTCTTTCTAGTTTGAGAGCTTCTCTCTCTAAACTTTTCTTCCCCTAGGTTTTCAAAGCTTGCAGCAGCCGCCGGGGGGGGGGGTTTCCGGCGGCCTCCTCTCCCCTTCCCCTACCCCTCCTTTCTCTCTCCTTTACTTGCTTTGCTATCAAATAACTTGGAAGCTCTGGCTTTCCAACCTCTCCCTCCTTTGTGAGGTGTTTCCCCCCTCCCCTCCATGAACTCAGGAAGTGGCTTCACGGATCCGCCATCACCACCGCCTTCACCTCCGCCAGTTTCTCAGCCCTCTTCCCCGCCGCCTTCACCTTTGCCGGACTCGCCGACGCCACTGCTACCGGTAGTTTGCTTGGATGTGGTTTTGGGTCTTATTTTGTTTGTTTTCTTTTTATCTTTTTTCTTCTGTTTGATTGTTGTTATGGGATTTGTCTGGTTTTAAGCCCTATGTTTTGGGTTTGTTTGGCTGATTTTGTTTAAGTCCATCAGTGCGGGATTTTTTCATTATGTGGTTGGGATCTATGATATATCTTGAATTTGAATATGTTCTATTATCGAACTCTTATGATCGACTCTATTTTGCAGTACGAACACAGGCACAAAATGTCAGTTCGAATACTTTCATAGTTTTTTCTTCCTCTGTGCTTCTCGCCTTATCTTCACTTTGTTTGGTGTAAGTTTTGGATTGGATGGATTCATGTAAATGCCGTTTGATTTCTTGAATGAAATATTTCTTCCAATCAAAAAAATAAAAAATAAATAATAACTCCTAAATTTACAATTGTGCCACTTGTTGAATTTTTACTCAAATTTATACTCAAAATTTGATTTTGGCCATTGGAGTACGCTATATCAAAATGATATTATGACCAAGTTTTTATCAAATTTGAGTAAAAATGTGAGTACAGGCTGGAGATGGCCCAAGCCAGTTCACATAATTCAGGAGCCGAGACAAAGTTACAGATACATATTCTTATTTTGACCAATGAGAACCCAGTTGAAACACCACATAAAGTTGTCACCACCAAATAATTTTTTTTGCTAATATTTTAGGAACTTTTTAATTTTTTGACTAAAATATAAAGTTAAAAAATTTATAATGTTTTGTATATTTTTTAA
This sequence comes from Camellia granthamiana, assembly GCA_036172215.1. Classification (NCBI taxonomy): domain Eukaryota; kingdom Viridiplantae; phylum Streptophyta; class Magnoliopsida; order Ericales; family Theaceae; genus Camellia; species Camellia granthamiana. The sequence goes on along the minus strand of CM069904.1, from coordinate 4,288,131 downwards.
CTTTTTACGAAAAAACATGCAAAAAGTAAGAAAACTTTATTAATTCTTGATTTCTTCGGTTTCCAAAAACATTTTATTACCTAAAATAGAAATTTTGATTTAATAAAATGTTATTTATACTTTTTAGTACAAAAATACTAGCCTATCACCCGTACTATGCACGGGATAATTATAGATATTTATATTTGTTTTAGATTTTTTTTAATATATAAATTATGTTTTAAAGATTTTTTATAAAAATAATTTAACAATCTTATTACTAACCATAGTGTATGAGAGAAGTTAAAAAGGGTACTGCAGTAACTATACATGGATTGTATCTATAATTATTTGTATGAGAGGATTTTAAATGCTGATTAGGGGATTTTGACCAAATCAATAAATGCAGGCATGTGGAAAGACATGTGGATTGAAAAAAGTTAATAAATGCTGATCAAGAGACTATGATCAAATCAATAAATGATGAGTTTTTTTTTTTTAAAATCAAAAATCAAAAATTTAGAAAATTCAGATTGACATATTGAAACTCCCACAGGCCTTGGGGTTAAAAACTCCCTTTTACTTAATATATAGTATAGAAATATAGATCATATCCAAAAAAACAGATATAATATCATGTCTAAGAAGAAAAATAAATCAGAAATGAAAAATAGAAAAACACTGAAGTAAAATAAACCAGAGTAGCTAAAAGCATTACAGAAAAAGGTCAATATCTTCAATATTGATTAAAGCACCGTTCAGAGAGGAATCATTTGCTGGTTTGCTGCTATTTCATCTTTAATCGAATCATTGAGCTGCACAGATTAAATTACATAAGAAGTAGCTTTAGTAAACAACAGGAAAATAAAGAATATTTAAGGAACAACAATGCTACAGACCACTAAATTCCTACCACTAACACCACCACTAATGATGTGGAAAGCAAAAAAAAACAAAAAACAAAACTAAGACACAAAATACATGTGGCAGTGGGTGGGACCCACTGCCATATAATTAGAGCAACCACTAATTAGTGGTCTGCATCATTTTTCTTTAAGGAATGCCGGAAACTCCTTCAAGGAAAAGAAACAACTTCAACAACAAAATCATGACTACAGATTAAGAAAGATAAAATGCACCCTTAACACTAAGAAGTTCCTGTGTTGCATTGAACTTCTTCTTTAAGAATGAACTGTTGGAAACTTACCTCTGTTATTTTCTTTCGATTAAAAGCAAGAATATTATTAGAGCGAATGTGAATGGTAGGTGATGATACAGTTCGTTCACAGTAGATGGACTGGATCGATCCAAGCTCCCCAAGCCCACGTCCGAGTGATGAAGCCCACTGGAAGACCTGCAAACAAGTTCAACGGGGTACAGGGTAGTCCCCCAGTAAACCCTCCGGCGTGTAAATTAGAAGTAGAAGTAGTGAATGTAGATAGAGAGAGAGAGAGAGTTAGAGGAATAGAAAAATGCTTAACCTTCTTCTTGCCTTCCATGCTTGCTTATATTCCTAAGTAATCATTTCACTGTCCCTTCCGACGTGCTGTAGACGTCCCCCGAACGCATCCCGGGGAAGGGAGTGCGAGTCCCCCCCGTTCTGGTTCGATATTGGGTCACTACAGTTCGAAGGACTCAAATGTCACGGTTCTAAATCTCGAACCAAAGAGTCCAAATCCGGCAAATCGTTTTGAAAACAGATTTTTTTGAAAGAAGTGCCAAACATGGACTGCTTTGCCAGATACAGAGTCGCCACCTAAATGTTTTTTTAATGGGAAATTTAGGAAACCCTGACTCGGTGCCGAAGGCCACGTGTCCGTCATCACCAAAGTTGCCTCGGCTCGGGAACTTGGGTACGATTGGGGAAGGTCACTTCGTGAGCACCCCCGCTTAGAAAACATGATGTTGCCACAATCTAGTGGGCTTGAAACAAACATTTGATGAATTATCCCAATTCAGGTAACACAACCTCCACCCACAGGCATTCAAGCAGTTATATCACATAAGCAAATAGCCTCATGGCAAGCATGCTATTCATGGCAACACTCACACGCATGCAAGGATGCTAAAGCATAAAACTCACCGAGTACTCCAAGCCAAAACAGAAACTACATTAGAAATCATGCATGATCCTAAGTATACAGAAATGCCTAATGCAACACATGCAAAATGCAACTATAGCAGGCTCGGCTATTCTAAATATGGCATATGGAATGCTACAACTAACACGTATTCAATTTGGAATTGAAATACAAATGCAGTTTGTATGATGCGCCGAGTCCGGTGCGTGCAAAACAGATGAATGATGCAAACATGCTGTCATACTGTATACTAATTGAAATATGCCCTATATCTAACCATTGTAAGCAGGTAAATAAAAAGGAGAAAGACGTGGGGTTGGAAGACATACATCACACTCACCCACACTTATTACAATTATGCCCTCGCGCAGAGGGTCCAAATAAATATACAGTCCGAATAAAAGAATATTACAGTCCAAAATATTACAGTCCAAATAATATACAAATTCCTAATTAATTAACAAATTAAATAAGACAAATATAAAACTGGCATGCAGGCCAGGGGATGCCTTGATTCTGATGAATGATGTACGTTGGAGCTGCCTTGCGCGGAAATCCACTGGGATGCCCCAATTAGCCTCTGTTTTGCAATGTTTCTTGAAATGCGTGCCAAGCTCCGAAAAGTTGCTGATTCTTTATTTTGCTGCAACAGAGAGCAGGAAAGGGGCATAGCAATGTATTTCACAAATATATGCATGCCTCGATTCTCGTGCCACCAATCACGCATATCGATGCATGATGGCCGAGGAGCCAAATTGCACAACTCAATATAGGATGAATGCTACAGTAAAACCTAACTCCATCATGGGTAATCCGGAGTGTCGGTGACTTGGGGATTGAGATCCGTCCCGTCACTCGGAGTACGGGAACGTACATCGTTTCCCGTGCCCGGGCTAACTACTATCCCGAACACGATGCAATATGCATGATATGCATGAAATGCAGCTAACATATGACCTAGCATGCACAATGCTATGAAAATGAGATGTCTCGGAATGCGTGCACGCGGGCACGCAAACCGAGGCAATGATCCTAAGGCATGAAATGGCATACGCAATGCAAATTGGACTTATACTGACATGAGTGGACCTCGGCCACACTCACATAAGAAGCCGTGAGATGAAAAAGAAATGCCTCGAAATGCGTGCACACGGGTACGCAAAACGAGAAAATGGCATACGCAATGCTGTATGGGCTTACACCAACACAAGTGAACCTCAGTTACACTCGCATAGGAGGCCATCAGATGAAAAATGAGATGCCTCGAAATGCGTGCACACGGGCACGCAAACCGAGGCAATGGCATACACGATGTAATGAGATTAAAATGGCATACAGAATGCAAAATGGACTTACACTAACATGAGTGGACCTCGGCCACACTCACATAAGAGGCCGTCGGATAAGAGTGAAGTGCCTCGAAATCCGTGCACACGGGCACGCAAACCGAGGCAATGGCGTACGGAATGCAATGATGCTAAAATGACATAAAGAATGCAAAATGGACTTACACTAACATGAGTGAGCCTCAGCCACACTCACATAAGAGGCCGGGAGATGAAAAATGAGATGTCTCGAAATGCGTGCACACGGGCACGCAAACCGAGAAATGGCCCGAAGGCATGGAATGACATACGAAATGAAATGAGGGCTTACACTAACATGAGAGGGCCTCAGCCGCACTCACATAGGATGCCAGAAGATGAAAAATGAGATGTCTCGAAATGCGTGCCCGTGGGCACGCAAACCGAGAAATGGCCCGAAGGCATGGAATGACCTGCAAAATGAGACATGGCATATGGAATATGGAACATGCAAATTTCAGCAGCCAAAATGATGCAAAACAGCCCCCGAATCATAGCAAAATTATACCCGATGCCTGAAATAAGTCCCGAAATGCAATGGAATGACCTACAGCTATGTCAAACATGCACAATATGGACATGAAGTGTAAAGAAAGATGCTAGGCAGTCCCTAAACTAGCATTTTTCCAGTACAAAGCATGGCCAAACAACAATCATAGATGGGGCAAAAACAGCATGCAAAAATGGGGGAAAAAGGGAAATAATGAAGTAAGTGGTATATGCAATGCTCAAACTGAAAAATACAGTTCTACAACACTGAAGAGGGACCAAAAATATGAACATTTACAGCTTATGGTAACCCCCAAAACAGTATACAAATATGGCAAACATAGCGTGCAAAATATGGGCCAAAAGAGGGCTATAAAGAGAAGTATACCAAGCATTCACCAAACAGCATAAGACCCTTGAAAAAACATGAAGAGTGGTTCATTTTAAGACTATTTTCAGTTCTGATCGTGGCCAAAAACAGAAGCAAGATAAGCCTAAAAAATCATGCAAAATATGGACCAACTAGGGGGCTATAATGATAGGTCATGCATAGAAGCACCAAACAAGGTTGAGCCCTTCTACAATATTGTAGAGGGGCTCAAAATAATCACATTTACAGTTTATGGCATGCTCCAAAAATAAATTTACATAACCCAAAAATACTATGCAAGATTATGGCATACAAGATGGATATTGAGACAAGTGGTATATAGAAGTGCCAAACAAGGTTGAGCCCTTCTTCAATGTTGAAGAGAGGCTCAAAATAGGCCTAAACTCAGTTAGGGTCGGAGCCCAAAACCACAAGCAAATAGGGTAGAAAAATGATGAAAAAAAAAAGCTCAAAAAGGGGAAATAGTGACTTACCCTTGAAGACTACACTTTGATTGCTTCTTGGACCAAGTTTGCTACTTCTTAGCCTTTGAAAAACCTTCCCTTGCTGCTGGAAATAGAATGGTGATGATAGTGCTTGGTGTTGATGAACAAATGGTGCCAAGACTTGAAGATTTTTGAAGGTTTTGGAGAGGGAGATGTATGCAAATGTGTATGAGCTCTTAAGAAGAGTTTTTCTAACCCTAGCAAAGAAGTTGGCCAGCCACTTATAAAGGCTAAGAAGAGGGTGTAAAAGAGGAGGGAAATGCACCCAAGTGCTTCCCTCCGAAATATCCCCCAGATACAGATATTTTCTGGGGGAAACAGCTGCATAGCTGTAATGCACACATCCCAAGGAGCATGGCTGGCACCCCACTTTTGGTGGAGGTGGCCGGCCGGCCACCCCCTATGGCAGGCCGGCCAAGGGGCAAAATGGTCCAACAAAATTTCTGGCCGGCCACCAAAGAAAGGTGTCCTCCCATGTGTGTACAACAAGACCTTGTGGTTGGAAATTGGCAACTCTGAAACAGGAGAAACAACAAGCCACTTTTAGGAGAGGTTCAAAAGGGTCAATCAGTATTACTGGCCGGCCATGTACTTTTAGGGTCCTCCCATGTGTGTACAACACAAATATGTGGTTTTGGCTCGGAGAAAATGACCCTAGGGTGTTCAACATTAGCCCGGAAGTGAAAAAAAGGGGCACCGGAGGGCGCCGGAGGAGCATAACTGGTTGCTGAGACAATTGGTGGCCTCCCACCCTTCAGTGACCTTCCTGGTGATAAAACAGAGGTACCTGCCAAAAATGAACAAAAACCGATGCAAAACGAATGCTCAGGGGCCAAAACACGCAGTGCGGGGTCCCGAAAATAGGCCGTTAAGCACCGAAAATGGCATTCAGCCACGAAGTGGGTCTCTCAGGCCCCAGTGTCCCTCGAAAGGGAGTAAATAAGATGTATGCCAAAAACCGGAGGAATCGGAGATGGTTAGGCGGTCCCGAACCGAGGCACACGGCCTGACGGCTCCGAAAACCGAGAACCGGGCTCCAAAATGGGCAAAATGGCCTACGGGCACGAAATGTAGCCCACGGCCACTGAGAGATAGTCTACTGGACCTCTCCCCCCCTCAGGAAGAGAAAACAGAGAAAACCGAGCCTGGTTCGCAAACCGAGGCAAGGCACAGAAAAGGGTTCGGAAGTCCGGAGGCAGGGCTCACGGCCGCGACTCTGAGACTTCTGAATGAGCACAATATGCAACATCACCGAGCGCTCAATCGGTGACGTCTGAGTCTTAAGGTCGGTCAAAAATGGGGTGTCTACACGTGCCTCCCTCGCCGAAAGCCTGTGATGTAGCCTACCTTGTTCAGGGTAAGGGGCGCTGTTCCGATGAGAAGGTGTTGTCGTAATAAATGCTGTGATAGGTTGCATTAATGGTGATGTACTGTGGCAATAACTTTACAGATCTTTGTCTGCTGACGTGGCCTGTTTTGCACCTGCCATGTGTCTGAGTATCATTGGCCTTCCCTGCTCAGTTGGCCTCCAGCTGTCCTGGGTTTTACTACCCGGGTTATACAATGGGGTCTAAATGGTGGGCTTGGGTTTGTCCACTGTGGGCTGTGGTCCTTGTGGGCCTATCCATATCAGTAGGAATTGAATGGCAGTGAGGGATCGTCTACTATTGAAACAAATAAGCAGAATGGCTTAAAAATAAACAAATAGAAAACTACAGAATTCCTGTCAAACTTCCCTGAACCAATAATAAATATAAATATGGATTTATAAGGGGCAGTTAGTTACCAGTATATATTAACTTTTTGCCAGTTGTCTTCTATGATGTAGTAATTTTAAGTCCTTTGGGCACCTTTAGATTGAAGAACCAACTGGATATTTTTCCAAATTAAACAAGACAGATTGATGAATTGGTTGATTTTGGCACTTTAATTTAAGCTAACATATGAATAGGCATATTAAATCAGTCCACTAGTTTTCAGATATTTTAAAAGCAGAAAGACAACCTTCTGAGCCTTTATAACTAAAACATAGATATAAAAATTTCCATAAATCAGCCTACCTCGGAGTGTGTCAAATAGAAGCCAGCTTCCATGATGATAGAAGATATGGGTAACACATGCATAAGGTTAAATATTTTTGTTAGGTTTTTATTTTTGGCAATCTCGTTTGATAAAATTTCTTTCAGTTGTAATTTTGTTCAACTTTTATTTCAGTGAGTCTATGAGTTTTTAGATGCGAGTCCAACCGAATTGTGCCTTACAAAGACGTTTCAAAAGTTAATTCTTTCATGTTTGCCACTTCCCTGACTATGTCGGGGGTTGAGCTGCCCGGTCAGCTCGCGGGGGTCCAGGGGGCAGCGCCCCTTAGCGGGTTCAGTCGGAGTCGAGGGGTAGCGCCCTCGAAGCAAAAAGCAAAAATACAATCGAAGTTGCTTGTTCACTCGAGCGGCCATTTGTGCGCTCGAGCGGAGAATATTTGGTTCCAGAAGTTTGACCTGTCTACAAAAGTACTGGAAGTTGGGATTTTATGCTCGAGCGAACTTTCCTACGCTTGAGCGGACATTCTTGCGCTCGAGCGGTGATCGCGAATCAGTTTTTTATAAATACGTGGTTTCATCTATTTTTAGGGTTACGGCTTCCAGATCTTCTTCTTGGATATTAGGGCTTATATCTGGAGCTTCTTTGCTAGCTTCTTTGTGTTTAAATCTGGTTTGAAAAGTATACATCAAATGATTGTTTGTTTTGTTTAATACAAAAAAGAGTGTTGTTCTTCGATGGATTCCGTAGAATTCAGAGCTGAAGCTTTGGTGAATTCCGAAGTGGCTCATCGTCATGATTCGACATCGGCGTTGTGGATTCAACATTGGGCACGACAATTCCAAGGTGAAGACGGGACTAGAAGAGGCACATAGGGGTCGGTTCGATTCTAGGCGTGGATTCACTAGGTAACTGAAAGTACACTTGTGTAATTCCTTTATGTCTTCTTAGTGGATTGTTTTGTAGCTTTTGCCTGTGATTTTTTATCACAATTGGAGGCACTCCAATTGTGGTTTTTCCACGTTAAATCGTTGTTGATTTGTCTTCAATTGTTTGATTGGGATTGCTATTTACTCGATAAAATTGACACATAATCATAAATCAATATCTAGGGGATTTTTAGTGTTTTCAATTTTTATTCTGTAGTCAAGCATAAGTATTGCTTTTTCCTGATCCTAGCATATTCCAAATTTCTAACAACATTGCAATTGGAGTATATTGGTATTCAAAATTGTAAAAATAAATAAATAAATAAAATAAATTGTTCAATAAACAAACACAAGTATTGATGTAACAGGAAAACCTATAACCAACCATATACTCAAAAGGATCTGCCTGCCTGGGGCTGTTTTTCAATTATTTGGCTAAATCTTGAAACTGAAACTAGAGTCAAATGGGGAAATCTTCATTCTGACTAAAAAAAAAAAAAAACCCCAATAAATTACATGTTTCTTCAATCATTTTATAGAAACACCCAGTTCGTTGGTTCACATATATTAAAACCTTACACCATAAAAACCCTAGTGGTAGAGTGAAATGGGGAAATAGAGAACATCAGAACCAGAAAAACAGAGCCCAAGAGGGAGAGAGATAGAGAGAGGAAGAGCAAGAGTCTTGTTTTTGTTTGGGTAATTACTAATGAAAACAAATACTATGAAAAAAAGTGATAAATTACTTATATGAATTGGCTCCAAATGTGAAAAACTTCAACTAAAATTTTTTCTATGATTGCCGACTATGAGTGCTGATTTCTGACCACACTGCCAAACAGGAACTCAGCATAAGAGCACAGGCATAATAGATTACACCCGAACAACCTGTCACTGAAAGATAAGACTCTGGCAGTGGTTCGTCCACTCGGGGGCACTCCAACGATCAAGTTAGTACTCAGTTATCTCTCAAAGATTGCAAATAGTGCTTAACTCACAAGCCAGAATACAAAAAGCATACCTTAGACCCACGAGGGTGCCTTACTTTTATAGCCAGCACTAACCTAATCCCTATAGAAGCCTAGCTTCAATAGACTCTGGCTCAATGCTTACCCTGGACTTCCAGCCAGATAGAGATAAACTCCCTAAGAGCCTTATCTTTATCTATACTGAGGTCTTCCCCCAATCTAGGACTCTTGTCCCTTGTCCGTTCATCTCGAATTCCAGTATCTCCGTAGATAACCTCGGCTTAGCCGAGATCATCTTGGCGCCATGACCAAGACGCGTGGCACTTCGGCTGACACTTCGATGTCACCTTGGCCATATGTTGTCATTCACAAAATATGCCCCCACAACTGCCCCTAGGTTCTATTACCTCGATATCCTGAGGTGATGGAACCTATACCGTTTGTCCATATAACACATCGGCTAGGACTTACTCTATTCTTCATGACCGAAATCATCACACGTCGGCTTCTCATGACCAAGACTCTGTAGTTTACTTTATCAATGACCAAGAACTGAGAACCGAGTTCTTCAAGTCCCTTAACTGATCGTCCCTCTAGCCGAGGTTCTCGCCCCATTAAATCAAGAACTCCAAGACTTCTATTTGTGCATGAGCTGTCACGCACGATTTTCTCAACCGTTTCCGCCACACGTCTTTTTCTCATTGATTCGTACCTGACACGCGCTATTAGGTCGCGTCGCTTCTGCATTCGTCGCCTGACAGGCACGTCGTCCAAGGCACATTCATTATGGTTTTGCCACATTTTCGTGTTTTAACAAAAATACTCTCTCTTTCCGTCTTTTCACTTCACATCTTCGATTTTGCTCAAGCTTTCTCTCTCCCAAAAAACTGCCATTGCTTCAAGTTTTCAAACTCTGCAACTTGCTCCGATCACCTCCTCCGGCGAAGCATTCACTGACCTGCTCCACTTGCTGTCACTGTCTGACTCTGGCATACCTCATACAGGCGTCATTCTCTTCGGTGAGTTGCTGTTTTTCCCCTTTTCAGTCTTCAATTTATTTCAAAATTTTATTGCGTTATTTGTTGCCATTGTGAATCTGTTCGTGTTCTTAAATCTTCGTCTGTGTTTTAAATTTCAACATTCGTGTGTTGAGCATGTTTGTTTGCAATTTTGTGTTTGTCCAATCTTTTTCTAAGTCTACACATGCACACACAAACTGCTCATACACTTGATGTTCTTGTAATTTGCCACTGTCCTTAGCTTTCGCATGTCTGCACACACTTTATTCAATATTCTTGAATTTCTGTTTGTTTTCTTGAGTCTGAATCATTGTTTTTTTCTGTTTTTCTTGCTTTAATTCCAGATTCTTGCCTTTGATTCCTGTATTTGCGTAGATTTAGGTTTGGGACTTGATCTAGAACTCTAGTCTTTAGGAAAACTGAACCAAAACCCCCTTAGATTCTCAGAAACCTTTACTCCAGTGCTCTCTAGGGTTTAGCCGAGATAATTTGCCATCTTCCAAACCTCTTACCAAAAAACCTGAAATTGGACCCACTTTGGCCGAGATAATGGAAATGTTCGGGTGGAGAGTCGACACCCTTTCCAAGCTAGAGTACTTTAGGAAAGAGATCTCCATCCCAGTCGATGTTCACCTTAGGTTGGCAGGGGAAGAGGACTCCATCATGCCTAATAGGGACTCCATGCCTTTCCCCATTAGTCACTTTCATAGAGTGTGGACTTAGGTTCCTTTTAAACATCCTTTTCCGGCAAGTCTTTTATTATTACAAACTTAACCCAATGCAGCTGGCTATTAACTCTTATAGAGTCATTAATGGTATAATTGCCCTAGCTAGCCGAGAAAATGCTAGGATAACACTAGCTGATATCCAATACTGTTTTACCATGTGTGGCTTGAAATCCGAAAAAGGCTACGTCTATTACCTCAAGCCGAGATCCACTGAGTACAAACTCATAGCCAACCTCCCAGACTCCAACAAAAGTGCTGGAGATGATTATTTCATCATCTTGGGCAATTGGGAGTTCTCACCTGATGACGACCTCTACCTCTATCCTTTGAGCCGAACAGTGTTTAAAGAGGGTAATAGTAAGAACCTAGTGTCACTTTACATACTTTTAAGTCTTTATTAATTTGTTCCCTTTATATGTTCTAATGTCTGATTTTTGTACTTGCAGCTCTTCCTCAGCCATCAAAAGACTTTCGCAAAACCTTCTACCCCAGTAAGGACTTTAAGAAGCTGTTGGGCTTGCCAGTTGACCAACGCAAAGCTCCTTTGCTGCTCAACTACATTCCAACCTACAAATCCACGTTGTTCGATGTCCCCAAGAAGAGCAAGTCTCTACCTTTAGCAACAACTCCCCCTACCACTTCATCATCACGGCCTGACCAAGCCTCAACTTCTGATCCAGCGGAGCAGCCATCAACATCTGCTCCATAAATGATTCCTCCTGCCCAGCGTCAACGGCATCGCCGAGTTCCAATTTCTGCCCCTGCCAGCAGAACCCGCAGCCGAAAACGCCGAATTTCTAAGTCATCGGCCTACGACCCAAAAAACCCTCCTACTGCACTTCCAGCTATCCGCCTTGGCACCAAAGTAACTGTAGCTGCCACTGCTGAAGAGATGGGGTGCAAACTAGTAGTTGTTGAAGACTTGCTCGTTAATATCCCCGGGGTGGTGACAGTTCAATCCTCATCCTCTCCTTTCCAACCAACTCCAAAGCCAAAACGGATGAAGAAGGCCAAAGCAAAGGCCACCGTGACTCAAATCGATTCTGAGGGCACTGTGCCTATGTCGAAACTAGCCGAGACCGAGAAGAGCGCCCTTTCCGCCGATAAACGTCCAGCCGAGGCCCTAGCATCCGATGCCCCATCGGCCAAAAAGCTAAGGTCCGACCACTTGGTCCCATCTCCACGCACATTGCTTCGTACTCTGTGATCAGTGGTTCCATACTTGGGCCTGACAAATAGTCAACCATTATTGTTCTTGCCTTCCCTGATTTCATTGCACTAGCCAGGTTAGCCAAGGCATCAGCATGGTTGTTGTCATCTCGGCTAACCTGCTGTAGTCGGCAGTCCTGAAACAAGGCTAGTAATTTAATAACCTCCTTAACATAGGCTATCATTCTTTCATCTCGGGCTGCATACTTGTCTGTTGCTTGGTTCACAATTAGCTGGGAGTCACAGAAGACCACTACCTCGTCGGCTTCCATTGCTGCTGCCAACTTCAATTCCGCAATCAGTGTTTCATATTCTGCTTCATTGTTTGAGGCTTTAAACCCTAGTTGAATAGATTGTTCTAACATCCGTCCATCCGACAATACTAGCACTACGCCTACCCCCGCTCCTTGTCGGTTTGAACTCCCATCAGCAAGCAAGCGGAAGGAATCGCCAATATAAATATCGCAGGGCTTGGGTTTCTCTTCTTTCTTCTTCTCTGTTGTGGGGTTTTTCATCCCCAGCTGGGTCTCTTCTTATTCACCTGGACATCTTAAGCCGCAGCTTACGAGAGCCCGACGTGGGATGGCACCAGGTGTGAACTCGGCTACGAAGTCAGGCAGAACCTGATCTTTGATTGTTGTTCTGGGTCTGAACTCTAAATCGTATTAGTCCAATACCACTGCCCATCTGGCCACCCTACCTGCTAGATCTCCTTGTTGTAGTAGGGATTTCAAAGGGTATTCAGTCAACACCACAATCTTGTGGGCCTGGAAATAATGGTTCAATTTCTTGGAGGCCATCATTAAGGCCAGTGTTAATTTCTCCAAGGATAAATACCTAGTCTCTATGCCTACTAGGGTTTTACTTACATAGTATACTGCCATTTGTTCTCCCTTCTCTTCTCTAATTATCACTGCACTTACTGCATGCTCTGAAACTGCCAAGTACAAGAATAGCTCCTCTCCAGGTACTGGATTCGAGAGAACTGAAGCTGTGGTCAGGTATCTTTTCAAGTCGGCTAAGGCGACTTCACATTCCTCTATCCACAAGAAGTCGGTGGCCTTTTTCAACAAGCTAAAAAATGGTTTACACATATCCGAACTTCTACTTATAAATTTGTTCAGGGATGCGGCCCCTTCCAGTCAATATCTACACTTATTTTGCTGACTCTAGGCTCTTCAAATCTAGGATGGCCTTGATTTGATCTGGGCTTGCCTCAATGCACCTTCTGGTAACCAAGTACCCCAAGAACTTACCAGACCTGACTCTAAATTCACATTTTGAAGCATTGAGTTGGAGCCGATATGTTTTTAGGATGTCAAAGATTGCCTTCAGGTGGGCCAGATGATCCTCAGGTTCCTTGGTCTTCACGACCATGTCATTGATGTATACTACCACTGTTTTGCCATTCTAATGTCTAAACATCTTGGTCACCAACCTCTGGTACGTTGCTCTTGCATTTTTCAACCCGAAAGGCATCACTTTGTAGCAATACAGCCTTTTAGGGTGATAAATGCAGTCTTCTCTTTATTAGGGGGATGCATTGCTATCTAATGGTACCCCCTATAAGCATCTAAGAAACTCATCCTTCCATGTCCTGAAGTGACATCTACTAATTGATCAAACTTAGGGACTGGGAAACTGTCTTTAGGATAAGCCTTATTCAGGCTAGTAAAGTCCACGCAGACCCTCCACTTCCCATTCTTCTTTTTCACAACCATGGTGTTGAACAGCCAAGTAGGGTAGTTTACCTCTCGGATGGCTTTGGCCTCTAATAATTTGTCCACTTTCTCCTCTACTGCCTCCACATGAACCAACGTCGGCCTCCTTGCTCGCTGAATGACGGGTTTTGCCGACTTATCTACGTTCATTCTATGGCATGTGACCTCGGGGTCAATGCCAGGCATCTTGTATGGCGTCCAGGCGAACACCTTTATGTTTGCTCGCAGGAACGCTTCTAACTCCTTTTCCTCTTTCTCGGCCAAGCCTGAGCCAAAGAGGAAGAAGCGCTCTTCATCCCCTTGTTAGACCAGAATTTTCTTCAAAGCTTCTTCGCTTTTGTCGGCAGGCTCTTTGCCGACGTCATCCAGGACCTCCATGTCCTCGTCCTCAATCTCTACTGTCTCTGCCTCTTGCATGTTGCAGGTGGATTTCATTGCTACCATGGAGCAATTCTTCGCCTGCACCTAATTCCCTCTGACTTCCTCAATTCCATGCTCTGTTGGGAACCGCAAGAATTGGTGCAGTGTTGAGGGAACAACCTTCATTGCGTGCAACCAACCATGGCCTTCCCAAGATAACATTGTAAGGAGAGGGGGTGTCAATTACTGTGAACTCTGTGCTTACCTTCTTGGTGCCTGCTTGCACTTCCAAACTTATTGCTCCTAGGGGCCATGTTGGCATTTCATTGAACCCGACCATTAGACTGTTGGACTGCTTTAGATCATCTTGATGAAGGCCGAGCTCCTTGTAACATCTGACATACATGATGTCACAAGAGTTGCCTTGGTCAACCAGAATGCGCCTTACATGGCATTCTCCAACCTTCAAGGATATCACCAGAGCATCATTGTGTAGATGTTACACCATATCTGTCACGACCCAAACCTGCCCCTATGGGTTTAAGCATCGCAACTGGCTAGTAATCCGTGATTACCAAAGACTTGCTTAACAATAATGACAGAAATATAGAGTAAGGGGCTGGTGGAAGCCAAAACAGTAAATAAAAGATGTCCAATGAGCTATGACAATCTGAATGCGAAAAGACTTTTGTAAACAAGCCACATTCATAATCAAAAATATATATACAATCAGATACATAAAAACCTTTAGGTTAGGGACCTAATCCCTTCACAATAACTGTACAGTACAAGTCCACAACATTTATTACAAACAGAGACAAAAGGGTGAAACTGGGACACCCCAAAACAGCCTTAGCTTGAGACGACTTGGAACCTCGCAGTGAGGCACAATGGTTGGCTTGACAAAACGAGAGCTAACCCGACGCTCCTAGCATCGATCTGGTGCCTGAACACCTACATATAAATATAAACAGTGAGCTAAAGCCCAGTGAATAACAAATGCGTAAAGAGGTTAAGAATGAATGCCCTTTCAGTTATTAAGCAGTCATATCAGTCATTTAGAAACCATAGCAGTTACATGTGGTACATCCAATAGCAAACAGTACAGTAGGTCTTAACAGACCGAACAGTTAGTTGATGGCCATCATAATAGTATACAGTATTGGTTCCAAGTGTTGGAACCGACAGAGATCTCTGTGACAGTAGCAGTACAGTAACAGTACAGTAAATTGCTATGGATGCCACGAATACAGTTCATAAGTAGGACATCATTCATTCAGTAAACAGTATCACTTCAGAAAACAGTACAGTTAATTGTTCAGGAAATAATTATCATTAAACATATCTTTACAACATTGTTACTCACAGAGTTCTGGGCTATAAGCAGCTAATGAGTGTCCTCGGATGCCAACCCTACATAGTTACAGAACGAACACACACTAAGTTACACACTTGGGATAGACAAACTAGCCCCTTAACTTGACTTGGTGTGGTCCTACATCAATATCCTCATTAAGATGCCTTAAACTAGGCCTAGGATGAAATGAGGATGCAAAGATGTACTTTAAAACACTTTTCAAAATTTTCAGAAAACAGGGGTTTCGCTCGAGCGTAGATTTCTTCGCTTGAGCGAGCTTGTCAAAACAGTGGGTTCGCTCGAGCATGGACTTCCTCGCTCGAGCGGTCTGTAAAAATGCAAAAAGTGCTGGATGTTGAAAATCCCCGCTCGACGCCCGCTCGACGCTCGCTCGAGCGTGAGACACAGTCCTCGCTCGAGCGTAGGTTCTTTCGCTCGAGCGTGCGTCTGCGTGCACCAAAAACCTGAGAGCTTGCAATCTACGCTCGAGCCAGCATTTCGTCGCTCGAGCGAAGCTCTGAACAAGGGATGGTCGCTCGAGCGTGGAATCCTTCATTCGAGCGTGGAAGGCGAAATCTGGGTTTTCCAAATTTGCCTCCAAAGCTCAAACCAAGAATTCAACACCTCAAAACTCAACCTCTTGGGCCTATTTTCTGGAAAACACTTGGAAACCAACAATATGACATGTTTTGAAGATTAATTGATAAAATCAAGGCCCAACAGTGAGACAATTGAATACAATTTCAACTCAAAATTCAAGAACATGAAGAACAATGCAACAATCATACATGCATGAGTTCCCATGAACTCTAATGTTTCAAAACATGACCAAATGCAAATTTTAGCTCAAGAACATGGTGAATTCATGGACTACATTCAAAATATGAACATGCATGTAGAAATTCATAAAGAACAACCTCAAAATGCAAGAATATGTACATGCATGCATGAATTACTCAACTCAACTCTTAAATTAATTCTTGACATTAATCTCCAAATTTCCATGAATCATGCAAGACACAACTTCAATTTCACAATTGAGAGGATGGATTCCTTACCTTAAGTCTTGAATTCTAAGTGTAGAGGTCAAATTATGCAATTCCTTCAATTTCTTCTAGTTCTCCAAGCCAATTCTAGATGAATCAATCTTGTTCTCTTACTCTCCCTCTCTCATACGGTTTGGGTCTCTAAGAACATGGCTGAAGAATGATGTATGAAGGTGCTAAACAAGTTTGTAATGGTGGCCCACTAAGTGGCAATTTGGTAAAAACCTATATTCCACTAAACTAGCATTATTTAATCTAATTTAATCATTCCAAATCAAATTTACATTAAATCCGCCATAAAATCACATAAATTCTAATTAACATAAAATACCAATCGATTTCTGATTCGGTCGCCGATAGGACCTTCAATTCGCAATTCAAAGATAAAACATGAACAGATCATTTAATGACTAACAGATAGAAATGCATTTAAAACAGTATACTCATGCAATCAGTTCAGAATTTTAGTATGATCCATTACTTGTCATGCTTAATCATAGATTAGCACTAATCATAGGTGAGGGTTGTCACAATATGTAGGTCGGTTTCAGTAAAGGACACCATTGGTCCTTCGTCTGCCCTGGGCCTCTTTTGCTGGACCTGATACACATGTTGTAAGTGTTTCACCCTCTGAGTCTTCCCGCGTACCTTGTTCTCATTGACCTTCGAGTGAATCACATTGATCACTCGAGGTCCGTCTGCTTGCGGCTGTAGTGCTGGTGGAGGTGGTGCTGCCGGTGTCTGGAGTAGCCTTGCTTGTTCTTCTCTTGTTCTAACCTCATCTACTAGGTCCCTTAAGTGACCCTGTCTTACCAGGTCTTCCAAATGTGTCTTTAGGGCTCTGCATCCCTGAGTTAGGTACCCATCCTCATTGTGGTAGGCACAGTGCTTCCCCAAGCTTCGTCCCATAAATTCGCTAGGGATCTTTTCTGGTGCTCTATAGTAAGGCTGATTCCTGATCCTTTTCAGGACTTTGTAAACCGAGATCCGAAACACTGTGATGACTGCTTGTGCAGCCCTTAATCTTGTTTCTTGTCTATTAAAATTTGTATTACCTCGGCCTCACTTTGGCGAGCCGTTCTTCTTCTCTTGCTTTGACGCCTTTGTCCCTGGCGTGTTTTCCTTTGCTCTCGCATATTTCTCGATTCTGGCCATAAGTTCCTCCATACTTTTTGGCAGTGTTTTTGCCACCAATTTTTGAAGCAGACAATTATCGTTCAAGCCGTTCTTAAAAGATACGACCGCTACCTCTTGGTTGTGCCTTGGTATTCAGTTAAACACCTCATAATTCCTTTTGGCATAAGCCCTAAGGCTCTCATCCTCGACAATTCTCAAAGCTATCAGGGAGTCTACCCTCAACGACTACAGTTTGTTTGTAACAAACCTAGCCATAAACATCTCGGCCAAGCCTTTCCAACTTCTCACAGTTCCTTTCGGTAACTTGTAAAACCAATCTGATGCGATTTCCCTAAAAGATGAGGGGAACACATTGTAGAGTAACGGCTCATTCCCAGTATACAGTGCCATTGAGTTTAAATATAAGCCAACATGAAAGTTGGGATTGGACTTACCGTCGTATATCTGGAATCTCGACATGTGGAACCTCTTCGGGACCTCAAACTTGTACAATTCTACTAAGAACGATGTTCTCAGCTTGACCGGAGATGTTACCTCGGCATCTTATCACTTCCTCTGGAGGTAATCCCTCAAATCCTCTTTAGTCTGTCCAGGAGTTCGGCTGTTACCGGATTTCAGCCTTTTTGGTGTGCTAGTCCCGATGTCGTTATAAGTCCTCTTGGGCCTCCCTCCATTCGTCGTGTCAAAACAAAGCTCCTTCTCTTGAAAATGCCAATGTTTTTTGACATTGGTTTCTTTGGCACGATGTGTCTTCTAGGACTCTTCTCTTATCGATTCTCTTTACCCGACCTCCTGTGAAGGCCGATGCGAATGCTCCCTTGCCCTGTCATGTTGAGGGACTGCGGGGATTACTTTCTGTCCCCCTTTCTGGGCATCGTTCTTGGCTACTGGAATCGGCGTGTCCTCCAATGGAAATGATGGCTGCATGACGTTGTTCTGTATCATGAATTGACAATTGATTGTAGGTCTGCCAATTTGTTTGCTATCCTCTTCATCTCGATGTCCCTCCTCAGGTATCTATCTTTCCATACCTAGAGGTCGCTTTCGTGGTAATACCCGCCCTGATATGCTTTCTCTAGTACGTCTCCCCCTTGGTCGACGTCTTTTTCTCCGGAATTCTTATCCCGAGGTTCTTCATTACAGTTGTCCTTCTCTACGTTAGGTTCGGCGTTCTTACCACTTCCACTAGGGATGTCGGCCCCAATTCTTTCGGCGTTCTTACCACTCCCACTAGGGATGTCGGCCCCAATTCTTTCTTTCTGCTCGTCGTTGGCTATTTATTCTTCTTACGATTCCCACAGACGACGCCAAATTGTGGGTGCTGATTTCCGACCACACTGCCAAACAGGAACTCAGCAGAAAAGCACAGGCAAAATAGATTACGCCCGAACAACCTGTCACTGAAAGATAAGACTTTAGCGGTGGTTCGTCCACCCGGGGGCACTCCGACGATCAAGTCAGTACTCAGTTATCTCTCAAAGATTGCAAATAGTGCTTAACTCACAAGCTAGAATACAAAAAGCGTACCTTAGACCCACGAGGGTGCCTTACTTTTATAGCCAACACTGACTTGATCTCTGTAGAAGCCTAGCTTCAATGAACTCTAACTCAATGCTTACCCTCGTCTTCCAGTCAGATAGAGATAAACTCCCTATGAGCCTTATCTTTATCCAGACTGAGGTCTTCCCCCAATCTAGGACTCTTGTCCCTTATCTGTTCATCTCGGATTCCGATATCTCTGCAGATAACCTCGGCCTAGACGAGATCACCTTGGTGCCATGACCAAGACACGTGGCACCTCGGCTGACACTTTGGTGTCATCTTGGCCACATGTTGTCATTCACAAAATATGCCCCCACACCGACCAGCTAAATTCTAATCGCCTATTATAGTATTTTTCACGACTAAAGCTAGTTTGGTCACTAAAAATGTTAACCGATCAAATTTTTTGTCACCATAAAATTTATGCCTCTTATTTAGTGATTAAGGGGTGGTTTGGAATGATATAATTAAGTGTATTTTTTGACTTTTTATGAAATATGGGTTGGGTTTGAAGTGATGTGTTACAGAGGTGATGTGACTTAAATAAGATGATGTGACTTGAATAGGATAGTGACTTTTTGACTTTTTTAGATCATGCCAAACAAGGCCTAAATTATTTTAGTAAGCAAAAATTAATTTACAGTGACTAAAAATGCTTTGGTAATCGAAAAATAATATTTTACTGACCAAAACTTTGGTCGCCAAAGATTAATAGTAAATATTATATTACCTTTTTAGTGACTAAAATTATTTTGATAAGAAAAAACTGGTATACCATAATTAAAATAAACTTAGCCTAAAACATGAACTAATGTTGACTAAAATAATTTTCCGTCGTCTATTGTGGCATATTTAGCGACTAAAATTTTTTTAGTCCCTAATAATTAATATACAATTGATAAAAAAATTTAATAACTAAAACCGTTTTCAACACTGATCAATGTAATATTTGGTCATCTATTCTATAATTTTTAGTGACCAAATTTCTTTTAATCGCTAAATTTAATTGCCAAAAATATAAAGGGTTGTAATGACCCTTTCTGACTATCGATCTTGTCATATCGCCCCCTCTCCTTTTGCCTTATCAACTGAGCATTTATTTTAGTCTAAGGCCATCTTCAACAGTGAACCAAATTCCCCATCAGATTTGAATTTGGTGAAAAATTATTACTTTTATGGCTCCAACGGTTTCACCAAATGGATATCAAATTGAGAATTCACCAAAAGTTTCACCAAAATGAGAATGCGCTGGTTCTTTCACCAAAACACTATTCATTACTATTGTATTTACACTACTGGATGACCAATTTTTGCAAAATTTTGTACAGATTTTACACTAGGAGGTCGGCCTCCCGGTCGACCCCAGGGTTGACCCCTCGGATGACCCTCAAGCTTGAAAATTCAACTACAAAATTGTACAGATTTTGCTCTTTTCGGTCGACCGGCCAGTCGTTCCCCCAGACGTCCAATGCGTTTTGATGAAAGTTACAGTACACCGTTGGAGTGATTGATATCAAATT
The DNA here is from genome assembly GCA_036172215.1 of Camellia granthamiana. Taxonomy (NCBI): domain Eukaryota; kingdom Viridiplantae; phylum Streptophyta; class Magnoliopsida; order Ericales; family Theaceae; genus Camellia; species Camellia granthamiana. The sequence goes on along the minus strand of CM069904.1, from coordinate 4,267,769 downwards.
GAGCCAAACGTCTTTTTTTTACTCAAATTTGGTAAAAATTTTGTTCAACCGTTGGAGATGCTCTAACCTTGGTCTAACCTATTCTTACAGGCTCAACCTTATTGCATTTTTCTCCATGGGTTTAATGGCGTTATCTTTAAGGATTCCCCGTCATAAAAAAATAAATAAATAAAATTATACAATTATAAACAATAGGATAAATTACAAATACATCCCCTGAGATTTGATCAAAATACAAATCGCCCTCTGTAGTTCTAAAAATTACATTCCACCTCTTGAGGTTTTTAATTTCATAACAAATCGCCTATTTTATTAATAAATTATCAAATCAATTAACAGTTTTTAATAATGTTAGAAATATGTTTCAATCAATAATTTAGGTAATTTTATTATTGTATAGGAGAACAATTAAGAATTTTATTTTTTTAGTTAATTATTTAAATAAATTTTTTTAACAAGGGAGTATTTGTAATTTTTTAAACCACAGGGGGCAATATGTACTTTAAGCAAACCTTAAGGGGTGTATTTGTAATTTATCCTAAACAATAAGATATTTGGAGAATTCTATTATATATACCTCACATATCATATGTAGTTTTAATTATATTATTTTTTTCTTTAGTTATGACTAATTTTGTTATTTAGTTATAAGATTATGGTGGTGTTTGGGAAGTAAGTTCCCAAATTTTTTTCTCATTTTTTTCACTAAAAGACAAAAGTTTTACAAAACAAAAAAAATCACATCCAAACAAAATATCACATCCAACCCCATAATCATTTCACTTTTTCTCTCACAAACATCACATCCAACCACATAAAAACCCAACTATCTTCCCAAACGCTAAAATTTTTTTATCTCATAAAAACCTACATCTAATAAAATCTACATAAAAACTCACTTCCCAAACACCCACTATGACTTTTTTGTGTTTGATTATAACTTTTTTTTTTTTTTTAAACTCAAAATATAAAGTTATATGATTTTTTTTTTTTTTTTGGTAGTTATAAGGTGCATATAATATACATCTTTAAAGTGATATGTATCATAGTCTTTCTCATTATATTTAGATGTGTTTCTGTCCATATTCCTAACCAATCATAATTTATTTTGTCCCATTATATTCCTCAATTATCCAGCACAATACCCTACCTACCTACCTACATTTTCTACCAATCATAATATTATAGAATAATATGTAACTATATTATGAAATTACTGAATAATCATCCCTTTTTATGTAGTACTTGATAATTGAGTTAAATAATATATATCGAGGGGAGGAATGTGACATATTTTCTTGAGTTTCATTTCATTCATATACTCCATCTGTCTTAAAATAATAGTTTTTTTTTGTTGAGAAATTTAATTTTTTTTGGTGGTATAATTATTTCATTTTAAAAATATTAATTTTTTAAAATTATTCTTTGATAGTATAGTTTTTTGAAAATATCAATTGTCATAATTGTACTTTTTGTGTTATTAATGAATTTAAAAGAAAGTTAAAATAAAAAATTTATATTATTTTAATTCTTAATTTTTAAAAAGAGAATATTTTAGGATAATAAAAAATAAAATAAAAAATTAATATTTAAATACGTATGGAGTAATCGACACGGAAGGATGGCAAAGGACATGGTATTTCAAGAAAGGTTCAATACAGGCGTGTTTGGTGGGGATTATTATAAGTTAAAAATTGATAATTAAAAAATTGTAAATAGAAGTATCTTTTTTTTAGTTTCTAAATAATTAATTTTTTTAACTTATTTAAATTATTTTTACTTAAAAAATTATAAACAGAAACTGTATTAAATAATTTAATACAAATTTTTAAATTAAAATAAAATATAATTACTCCTATAATCTACACCAAATACACCAAGAAATTGATGACAGAGAAAGGCATTGGATTGGGAGTGCTGGTCATCCATGCACATGGAGTTGGTACCGTACAAGCCTTCCCATGTGCACCCCCTATATTTTTGTTTTGTTTTATAGTACACTAGCAAAGTTTGGTATTGCTTTTATTTTCTTTGTTTTAATTTTTATTTATTGTACTTTCAAAAAAAAAATAATAATAAAAGTTTTGAAAATACCCTTCAATTTCATATATATACATATATATTTTTTTGTGCGAAATTAATTATTGGAAATTTTAAAAAAAATTAAAAAAAAAATTTAGGTTGTGCAATGTCTCATTAGGCACAAATGATACATTTTTAGGTCAAGACAGGTTGTTAGGTTATATTGCTTAATCACAAATGCAATTTTGCCTTGTTGATTGGGTCTTACTCTTACCCTCCCAACCAACACTTTTTACAATCACGCTTTGTCTGTTTCAGTGAAAAATAATTGTAAAAAAATATTTTTTCCTATATTTTTTTGACGTTTGATAAGACAAAAATCAAAACGAAAAATAATTTTCATAACAAAATAATGATAATTATTATTTAAATAAAAAATGTTTTTTTTAAAAAAAAATAAAAAATGTTTTCCAAGTAACATTTTATCACCACCACGGGGCATAAGCACAAGTTTTCTTTTGGGAAATTTTTGGGACCCTGTTTGGAGATGATTCCCACACCTCCAAAGTGATCCTAACTTTCCATGTATGCATGAGGCCCATTCATGTATATGTAAGGTCCATATCATGAGTAGTTTAAATTTGTGAAGGTCTTGTGAGAGTGAGGGTTTCAATCATAGCTTTTTTTTTTTTTAGGTTTTTAATTTAAGTCGATCAAAATTCCAAATTCAATCAATAAGCATAATTTATGGCGAAAATGTATGTGTCATCCTTGAAGAAAGTGGGCTTTGGGTCTAATTTATGCAATTGACTTTTGAAGAAAGTTCTATTTCAAAATATAAATTGTGAAAGGGCATTAATGCTATGTTTTGATATTGAATTTATAAAATAAATAAGGGTAAATTATACTAATAGTCTCTATAGTTTGGGACATGTGTCACTTTAGTCCCTAACTTTTCAATTGTGACACATTTGACCCTGAATTTTGAATCTTGTTCCAAATAAGGATAATTGAAAATATTATTAGATTTTTCAAGGGTAAAATCGTCAATTTGATAAAATATAAACTAATTTGACAAAAATAAATGTCAAAAAAATATTTTTAATTTTTTTAAAATTATTTTTATCCACCAATGATAAAATTATGCAAAATTAATAAAAATTACATGATTAATTTTTTAAAATTAATTTTACATGATCATCATCAAAACACATAATAAAAATTAATTTGGTAAAAAAAAATAAATGTTTAAAAGATTTATCAATTTTACATAATTTTATTTTTAGTAGGTAGAAATAATTTTTAAAAATTCAAAATATTTGTTTGACATTTATTTTTGTCAAATTAGTTTATATTTTATTAAATTGACAATTTTACCCTTGAAGAATCTAATTATATATTCAATTGTCCTTATTTGGAACAAGATTCAAAATTTAGGGTCAAATATGTCACAATTAAAAAGTCAGGGACTAAAGTGACACAAGCCCCAAACTATAGGGACTATTTGTGTAATTTGCCCAATAAATAAATAAAAGAAAAATAAAGAAAAATTCAAATGAACAAAGCTAAATATGTTATTTATTTTGACTGATTTTTATTGGAAAATGCCTCGTAGCTCGACTGCTACGAGGCTTGAAATGGCTCGAGGGAGAGGAGAGGAAACAGAGGAGAAAGAGAAGGGAGGGAGAGAGAGGAGAGGGCTCGTCGTGGGAGGGAGTGAAGAGAAGGGAGCTCGCCGCCGATCGTCGGTCGCAGCAGACCGTCGCCGATCGTCGCAGGGAGGGAGGAGCTTCAGACCGTCGATCGTCGTGGCCTCGCCTCCGGCCGTCCTCGCCCAGCTCCAGATCGTCACCGCCGTCCTCCCTCCGCCAGATCGTCACCGCCGCCTCCGCCTCCTCCTCTCCTGTTATTAGGGCCCCCTCCCCTCCCCCTCCCCCTCCCCCCATCCCCATCCCCATCTTCTTCCTCCTCCCTTGTTTTTCTTGCAACACAGACGAAAAAAAAAAAAAAAAAATTTGAGACCCAAAACGACGTCGTTTTGGGTCTCGAGCCAGATTTCGAACCTCGAATTCGAGCTACCAATCACTGTCGATTTTTATTTTATTTTATGGGAAAGCGTGAGACTTAATACATTGTATATCTAACAATATGTTATCAAATAAAGTATATCGGAATACAAAATAGATCCCATAAGGGATAAACAGAACTTCCACGCAAGGAGGAGAACACTTCCATGAAATGAACAAATCTCAACACAAAGACGAATTATTGCAACAAAAAAATAATAATAATAAAATAAAATATTTATCGCCAAACAAACATTACCAATCATCATCACGATCCGTTCATTGTCGCAATCGATAATTGTGATATCTTAATTCCTGTCTTTACATTACAAAATAAAATATTACGAATTTAAGGTCAGTGGTGGATGTAGGGGTGGCCAAGGGGGCCACTACCCCTGCATCCATTTCCAATAGTTTCATTAGTATGGCATATTTTATTTTTTTTAGATCGGGAAGAAAATCTTCATTATAAAATCGATAAAAGTTTGGATCAATTTAATACAACAGTATCACAAGATCTCAAAAAGAGATCAAAATGTTTATAGAAGGAAGGATCTGAACCTCCATAGAAGCACCCTTATTCATGCCGTCACCTCGGCCATTCCAACTTATGTAATACAATGCCATTCCCTTCCCAAATTGGTCACCAACCATATTGATAAACTCAATAGGGACTTCTTGTGGGGCTTTTTCCCCAATCACTAAAAAATCCATGCCATCAAATGGAGTGAAGTCACCAAGCCAAATGGAGTGAGGTCTAGGTATCCGCCAATATCACATTTCCAACCAAGTTGCCATGGCCAAACTCAATTGGATACTTCATTTAGACAAGGAAGCCCTTTGGACCAAAATTCTAAGGGCTAAATACTCCACGGAAACAAAAATCTCAAGTAGACATTCCCACACTTGGCGCAGTATCAAGAAAAGTAGAGAGTTATTTAATGAGGGCTCGTGTAAACTAGTCAAAACTGGTAGCCACACTTCCTTTTGGTTTGATAATTGGTTGGGAGTGGAGAGCATCCGCAGCCATATATAGGGCCCCCTTATCCATAGAGAGTTGGGACTCAAAGTAAATGATTGTTGGGTTGATCACCATTGGAATTTTGACTGCCTCTCCACCACTCTCCCCAACCATATTAAATCCAAAATTGAGAGCACCACAATTCTTTGGCATGCTTATGCTGAAGACACTTTCACTTGGACATCCTCATTTGATGGTATTTTCACCAATAAATTAGCTTACCTCCTTGCCCTCAAACCATCTTCTACCCCTTTTTCCTTAGTTGGAAATGGATTTTGCACACGCCCACCACCCCCCAGGTCTAACACTTCCTTTGGCTTGCTTCACATGCCAGACTAGCCACCAAATCTTTCCTTCTCACTCGAAAGATTACTCAAGACAACCTTTGTCCCCGCTATCAATCCCATACTGAAACCATTACCCATGCTCTGCATGACTCTCTCTCTTCCTGGGCCCCATGGACCCTCATGGGCATTCACGAATCCCTCACCCTCTCTTTTTCTTCAGATACTCCCCACTAGCTCCGTGTTAATTGTGAATCCAACGTTCGCCACTAATTGTGTCTTTGGGTTGTCCTCTGCCCTTTCACCTGTTGGACCATCTGGAAGCACCGCAACGCCTTCTATTTTGATAACAACCCACTCCTCATTCCTAACGCTACCGCCATCACTGCTAATGTCGTTCATTGGCAATTCATCTCAAATTTTCCCCGCCTTCCCAAGACCAAGATTTTATCCTTTTTGAACTGGAAACCTCTCGACCATCCCATATTCAAACTAAATATTGATAGAGCAGCTCACAGTAATCCCGGGGTTGCCTCAACAAGGGTATCATCAGAGATTCAACTAAAACTTGGGTGGATTCAGCCGCAACATTGGATACACAACTAGTGTAGTAGCAAAATTGTGGGAACTTCGCGATGGGTTACAATTAGCGAGAGACCTTAACCTGCCTAATATTGAAGTAGAGACAAATGCAACCACCATGCAACATCTGCTGAACAATCGGTCTTCAATCTATCATCCTTTTAGTAATCTAATTTCTAATTGCAGGTGGTTCCTCGACTAACTCAGAGTACATGAAATACATCACATTCTTCGTGAAGCAAACACTTGTGTGGACCTACTGGCCAAAGAAGGAAACAAGCTGACTGAAGGCCTTCATATCTACTCTACTATGCCTAGTTTTATTACTGAACATGTTTGTATGGATGCCATGGGAACTTCTTATCCCAAATTTGTATTTGACTCATCTTAGCTTTATAATATCCTTTTATTACCAAAAAAGAACCTCCATAGAAGAGGAGAAAGCACCTTCACAATGAAGGCATATATTGTTGTTGACCCATAATTTATTAATAGTTGGCCCTTCCAACCCTCAATATATATATATATATTCTTCCATCCAATATATTTGAAGCATTTAACTAGAGTTATGCTATTGCACAAATTTTAGTCTAAAACTGATGTTAGTTATTAATTGTTATAATTTATTATGATTCTAATTATGTCTCAAAGTGGTATTCGTTGTGAGTCACTATAGTAACTTTGGTTGCAACCCAAATGAGCTTCTGTTTTATTTTTAATTAGTTTTGGTTTATGACCTAATGTGACTATGATCAATGTGAAAAGTTACTTATATTTTTTTGTTTTTTGGTCTTATATTTTTGTACAATGTGTAAATGAAGTTTATAATCTTGTTTCAAATATTTTTGTCTTGTAAATGTGTATTGACTAAAAACATTATTTATAGATATAATGAACATTGTTTGTAGATATAATGATAATATTTAATTTTTATACTTATAAAAAAATAAATTAATACAATATGCTTATAAAAAACTTTTGTAAAAAAGTGATCAAATAAAAACTTTTGTAAAAAAGTGATCAAATAAAATTTATAATCAATTTATGATTATATAAATTTTGGCCCCTCTTAATAAGATTTTTGGATGCACCACTGTTTGAGGTGGTTGTCTAGTGTATAAAAGAGCAGCAAAGTTGAATTTTCGGTGAAGAATCAAATCTTAGTTTAGATCTAAAAGCTTTCTCGGTGATAAGTTGATGATGGAGATGAGAGAGATGGTAGTAGCTAGAATGGTGATGAACAAGAAAAAAAAAAATGAGAAATCATGGAGGAGGAAATGGAGGGGAGAGGACGGCTAAAAGCACCATCTTTTTTTCTTAAAGAGGAGAGAAAGACGTTAGGGTTTTTAAGAGGGAGAGAGGCTAATGTTTCTTAGCCTCCGTTTGGGAAGTGGGTTGGCTTTTTGGCTTTTTGGCTTTTTTGGCTTTTTTAGCCTGGGTTTAAAAGTTTGGTTTGGGAAGGACTTTTTGGCTTTTTTGACTTTTTTTGTGAGAGAGGAGTGTAATGATTATGGGTTAGATGTGATGTTTTGTTTTTTGTGGCTAAAAAAGCCTATTTTGTCTTTTGTGGCTAAAATAGCCAAAAAAGCCCAAAAAAGTTCTTGCCAAACGGAGGCTAAGATAGGGGCTAGTTTAATGACGATATGCAAAAAAATAAAAAAATAAAACAACAATTTTATTTTAACACATTATATATATATATAAGTAATTCTATTACCTTTCTATTATCTTTCACTTAACAAATTCAAGGTTCAAAACATAGCATTAGACACTAATCAATCAAATTGATCACACTAATAGGATTATTCTCTTGCCATTGTTTGCTATGCATAGAAATATATCTCCTAAGGTTCATTTAAAATACTAATTACTTCTTACAATTCTAAAACTTACCCTCCGTTCCTAAATTTTTTTAATTGCCTAACAAATAATCATTTCCATTAATTAATCATCAAGTCAAATTGACAGTTTTTAATGACTTTAGTAATATATTTTAGTTAATAGTTTTGGTTATTTCATTGTTCTATTAAAGGATAGTCAGAAAATTTATTTTTTCGGTGCCTTTTTTGCAAAAGCTAGAAAGAAGTCAAAGGGGGGTTATTTAGGATGATCTAAATAAGTATACTTTTTGACTTTTTATGAAAAGATGTACAGAAAAGTAGAGAGGTGATGTGACCCAAATAAGTGCACTTATCTAAATAAGAGCCACTAGAACTCATAACCATAACCGTGAAGCTTAGTCTACAGAACATAAACTTCATTCACAACGGATCTTATCTCTATTATGACTAAGGCCTCGTTTGGAAACAGACTATTTTAGTAACTTTTAGGCACTTTGACTAAAACATGAGGTAAAAAAACTAGTATGTTTGGAATGACTTTTTGATTTTTTACAAAACGATGTACAAAAAAGTAGAAAGAAAATAGAATCTTTGACTTTTTAGTGTAAGTTATAAGTTTTTTGATTTTTTTAGTAAGTTTTTGAGTTTTAGACTAAAATAAGCACTTGCTAAACGGGCCTAAGAAAGATATCGTCTTGATGGATGAAAGATGACATGGGAAAGGAAGCCTACACTCAATTTTCCCATCTGAACTGAACTACATAGGCCCTGTTTGGTATAACTTATTTTCAACTTATTTCAGCTTTTAGCTTAATTTAAGCTATTTTGATGTGTTTGGTTCAGCTTAATAATACAGCTTATAGCTTTTTGTAAGTCAAAAATCAACTTATTCTTTGAGTAGGGGAGGAGAAGCTTAATTTATAAGTCAAAAATCAACTTATGTTCACAGTATAAGCTGTTAGGCTATAAGTTATAATCACTTTCGCACAGCTCTACCAAACGGGGTCATAAGAGAAAAGCGATGCAGAAGAGGCTTGAGGGATTTTAGGAAAATAAGCAGGGTTGATTAAAGGGGCCTTGTCCAATAAAACTAACAACAATGAAATCAAATAACCTTCCAGCTATAGAAATATAAAGTTAATAAAATTCATTTTTCTTCTAAATGAATTTGATATTGAGATTTTTTTTTCTTTTCAAAATGAGATTGCTTCTAAGGTCATTTCCGACTTTAGGCTTTCCTTAGGTTAAATAACTTATATGGTGTTTATATACATACAAAAACCTCATAGACCATTAGAGGAAAGACTTTTAGAATTTAAAATAAACATATCATATGAAATGAAATCTTTATTCGTTTCCCTTTGTATTATTTATAAATCCACATAGATAATATGATTTACAAAAATAGTAACGTGATTATCAATACTATATTAATGTTGTATCTATAACACATTTATCAAATTGAACTTTGATATCTAACTTATGTTAAAAAAAAGGGAATGGCTTCTGTCCAGTCCTTAATCGGACTGGACCATGCTGTTGGGTGTAGAGGCCCACCACGGGTCCCGTTTTGATAATCTGAACCGTTTAATGTGTAAAACTCATCGAGTACTATATGCCTTTAAAAAATCACGTTGATCGGATATCGATAACTATGTGATCAAAACAGATTTTTGTCAACCGTTAATTTATTCACCGTCCATTTTTTTTTATACAAAACTAATTTGATCACATAGCTATCGATATCCAATCAACGTGATTTTTTATAGGCATATAGTACTTGACAAGTTCTACACATTGAACGATTCAGATTATCAAAATGGGATCCATGGTGGACCCTCATAAGCTCAACAATACGGTCCAATCTGATTAACGACTTGACAGAAGTCATGCCCTAAAAAAAATTATAAATTCTTTAATATAGACCATCCGGTTCAACTGATAAAAAAAACAACCGTGCTACGTTGCTCGAAACTGAGCCGCCCCTAATCCCCCGAACCAAAAACGACGTCGTTTCGGCGTTTTTGATTTTTTTTTTTTTTTTTTTTTGCAGAAGAAGAACGAAGCTCGGAGAAGAAGAAGGAAGAAAGGAGGGAGGGAGGGAGGGAGGGAGGAGGAGGAGGAGGAGGAGGGACTGGATGGGGCATAATATTCGGGGGAGGAGGAGGCGGAGGTGGGGCGACGGCGGAGAGGAGGAGCTGCTGCTGCTGCTGCTGCTGCTGCTGCTGCGACGAGAGGCGGAGGCGGGGCGACGGCGGGGAGGAGGAGCTGGCGGTGAGGTGACGACGGCGGGCGGCGAGGCGATGACGGCGGGCGGCGAGACAATCAGAGCTCTCCTCTCCTCTCTCTTTCTCCCTCTCTCCTCCTCTCCTCTTTCTCTCTTCTCTTCCTCTCTGCAGACTGAAAATCGAAGGAAAAAAAGAAAAAAAGAAAAAAAAAAAAAAACCTAATGCCCAAAACGAGACGTCGTTTTGGACATTAAGAAAATTAGGGGGCAGGATTTTCGAGCACTCAAACATTATTGTAAAAAAAATCAATCTTTACAAGAATATACAGAAACATTGATTTAGAATTTAGGGTGGTTGGCCTATGATAAGTCAAGTATGAATGAGTTGGGAGTCGGGACAAATTTTTTAGGGTAAAGTAAATGATGAGAATGAGTAAAGGCAATATACACACATATATATAGCTAGCTGGCTGAGAGCTGGCTTTAGACTCTTTGGTTCAATCAATGTGGCTTCACAGTTAGGTACTCTGTGATTATCCACATTGTAATTATACTCTAAAAACTAGGGTTTGTAATAGACGTATTGATTAGGGTTTGATGTATTGATTCGGGTTTTGTTAGTGAATTAAAGTTTTCAACTTTTCGACTTTTCATAGACCAAGTAAAGAGAAAAAATATATCTATATATAAACACGTACTAGCAAAGCAAGTACAGAGGTGCGGTGGTGGTGGTGAACACGTAGTGGTCGGAGGGTTAGCCGGAGAAGAGGATGAGCGCTTCGAGGTTCATCAAGTGCGTCACCGTCGGCGACGGAGCTGTTGGAAAGACTTGTATGCTTATCTCCTACACCAGCAACACATTCCCTACTGTGAGTTCTTCATTTTCCCCCCAAATTCATCTCTCTTTCTAGCAAGATTTCTACCAAGAAAATGGAATTTTCGTGCCCTGAACTGAAAGAATTAGTTTTTTTTTTTTTTTTTTTTGGGTCGGTCAATGCAACATCTTGAAGGAAAAAAGGACCAATTTTTGTTTTCCAGTTGGTGAAATCAGTCTTAAACTGCGTTTTTGGATCGTAGAAAGGGGAATGGAAAGGGTACTTTTCAAGACACAGAAAGAGAATAGGGTTCCTTCTTTTTTTTATTTTATTTATTTATTTATTTATTTTTTTTCAGTTGAAAATTATGAGTATATCAGAAAAATGTTGTTGTAGTGCTGCCCTCAATGGTCTTTTATTAGTTATGTTCATTTATTGAGGTTTTGTAATGGGTTGTGCTCTTGAGTCTGAATTTTCTTTCTAATGATGGAAATTTTCCTATTCAAAGTTTGAATTTAATGAACTACTGTTGATAGTATGAATTAGATGCTCCCGCTAATTTTATTGTGACAGTATTGTTGTTGTGGGTTTTTGAGGAATACTTACTAGGTGTAACTTGAGGATGTCTTTTTGTCAAATTTTTATGTAATGGGAACAGGATTATGTGCCGACTGTTTTCGACAATTTTGGTGCAAACGTGGTTGTGGATGGGAGCACCGTTAATTTAGGGCTGTGGGATACTGCAGGTAAGTTTGACCAGTGATTACGTGACATCCTCTTCGTCTTTGTCATCAAACTTTTGGTAGTTGCTAGATTTCACTGTTTTTATTTTGTGAAACAGGTCAGGAGGATTACAATAGATTAAGACCTCTGAGCTATCGTGGGGCTGATGTCTTTATACTTGCATTTTCTCTCATTAGCAAGGCCAGCTATGAAAACATCTCAAAAAAGGTTAGGCCAAGTTTTTCATGTAGAGATTGGTGCCTTTCTTTCTTGACACGAGATAGGTTTCTGTCTCATTAGATGGTGTGCTGATGAATGCTTTTTGTGTTCTGTTCTAAATTTTTCAGTGGATTCCTGAATTGAGGCATTATGCTCCTGGGGTTCCAGTAGTTCTTGTTGGAACGAAGCTTGGTTAGATTCTGTTAACCATTCTTTTCCACATTCTAGTGTAGTGCTGCTATTGGTGACTTTTAGTCATTTGAATTCTACAATTTTGGCATAAATGTGAAAGTTATTCTTTGTTATATAAAAGTTTTTCCCTTGATGTGCTTCTTCATGGCAATGGTTGCAGCTTTAGTATTTAATACTACTCACGTGAGATGCTTATGTGTATATGTATATGTTTGTATGTAGACATGTTGGGTATTGGTCTTTTTGTTTATGGCCGGTTCATGTATGTATACTAACTCATGTATATATAATATGGGTGATCACGCTATGTATGGAACATGGGGTATGTATTAGGTTTGACCACACTTTGACCCTCATTATATTTTTGATGTATACTTTCGCTGTTAGTCCACTCAACTCCCATTGGTTAGCCAATAGGATTGGTTATCAGCCAGTTGTGATGCCTAATCCTCCAAGGGTGGGGTTTGGGTCGTGAACTTGAAGCATTTCTCTATACATGGGTTTGCATCTGTTATATTCTGTTTGTTTGAGAATCATGGGGAAGCAATAGATTTTGGAGAATTGTTTAATTCCAAGCTTTTATAAAGCTCATCTTTAGTAGGTAAACAATGATGTGTTGCCACATGAACCCAAAATAAAAGTTACTTGGTTTTTCCAAAATTAAGAGATTCCTCAAGTTAAAGCTAATGGATAGATCTAATTTCTTAAAGCTTTATGGAACGGTTCTTACATGTCTGAGCTAGCATGGGATCCATCTTGTAGCCTCTTTCCAAGGTGTCAGAACTCAAAATGCTTTTATTCTGGGGAAAGTTAGTGCAGAATCCTACTAAATGGTTTTATTTCATGATAAATCCTGCGAAAAATTTATTAACCCATGTAGTCACACTTATATAGAATGTTAGGAGATGAAATCCTTTTTTTAAATTTTAACAATTTTTAATGACTGTTATAAGTTTGATTTAAATTGTATGAATATCATTATGTTTATGATAGACATAACATTTCCTTTTTTTTTTTTAATGGAGATTTGCATGACAATTATGAGGATTGTGAAATAACCATTACACAGATAATCGTCAGTGATGAAAATTGTGCCGTCATCCCCTTCACACTGCAATATTAGAAAAGGGATTATATACCATTTATGTCCAAACTCCCAAAACTGCAGAGGGAGGAGTGGCTTAACATGTATTGTGCTTATTCGGCCACTGGAACACATACCATTTACTTCTCCCCCATCACGAACCTACTTTCATTGTATTATGAACTTTTGGCCGCCACATTTAATGACATCTATCATTAAATATTATACTTCTCTCTCCCTTTCCTCACCGATATACCTCTTTGTCACAATTACATTCAACAACCTCCACCATAAAATTTCACAGTAAAGTTCGTCCTTCTAGCCTCCCTTCCTCTTTCCCGCAAGGATTTCTTTTTGCTTTTTTCTTTATTTATTTATTTTTTGTGTGGTTAGTTTTTGTATTTTCACAATGTAAATAAAGTGTGAAACTTCACAATTTTTTGTCGAATGATTTTTGTATTTGCGTAATAAAAAAGTGTATATATTAACAATTTTTCTTGGATTTGTTGTGCAATCTCATTGTCAAAAAGTGTGGTTTACATTTTTTATTAAATAATTTAAAGATGTCATTGTATTTTATTAAGTTTATTAATCGAAAGTATGCAGTTTTACATTTACAACTTCTGTGTGTCAGTGTGAATATTCACACTTAAAACTTTCACACTTCTAAAAAATTCACACTATGTTATTCATTGAAATTGTGGATATCCACAAATACAACTTTCACGCTGTTATATATATATATATGCAGAGAGGAGTCCAAATGGGTAAGTACTTATGATTTTCTCCTAAAATATAAATTTTGATCCAAATGGGGTAATTAAATGTCATGATTTTCTCCTAAATTATAGATTTAACTGCCATTTTTATCTCTACGATTAAAAATTGGGCATTTTGGTCTTTTGCATTGTTACAGCATGTTTTGGGTTTGTAGAATATTTGGAACTTAATATGGTACAAGTTCTACATATAGGACTTCTTATTAAAACCGGTGTTTTTACCTTGGCCAATATGGTGTGATCTTAGTTTCTTTCTTCACCTGAGTGCTTCTTGTTGCTAAATTAGGTGATTTTCTTTGACTTGAGAAGTGAGTGCCACTAGTGCTTTATTTATACTCGAATACTTCAAACTGTTATAAGTTTCTCTTTCTTATCCTATCAAAGAAAGTAGGGGTGGGCATTTTTTGTGTGCATAGAATCATGATGATGGAAAAGCTACAGGGGTCCTCGTCCATCTTGATAGCATTTCATTGAGAGTTTAGGAAACATATCCATTTCTGAAGTTTAATATTCTACTTTTGTGTTTGAAATGTTCTTTACTCCTACAAAGTTCAGCTCATACTACAATGTATGTTTTATTTTTTATGGTAAGGAATAGCTCTTCAGGTAATTATGCTTACAATATCTTCCCATACCAATATTCACTGGGTTTTTTTTTTTGCATCTTTTAAAATAATATTTGTCTGCACTGTCCTTGAAAGTTTGACTAAGAGACTAGGACTTGCTGTTTTTGTTTTTATTATGCTGATGTGTGTAGAAATGAGGTGTCTGGTGTGCTCTTTTTCATCTATATTCCTTTATGTTCTATGCCTAACTAGATCTATCTATACTGTAAATTTTTGTAAATTGAGTTATCTATTATGATATATATTAAATCAATCTCTCTCTCTCTCTCTCTCTCCATTCTAGTAATATTCTCTTGGTAAGAATGTTATTCTTTGTGTGTGTGTGAACGGTATGCAGACTGAATGACCTCTGATTTTGCTCCTTGTAGATCTTAGGGAAGATAAGCAGTTCTTTGTAGACCACCCTGGTGCAGTGCCTATTACAACAGCTCAGGTATATTTACAGTATATTTTGTTTCCATCTGCTTTGCATCCATCGTTTTTGTCCATGTGTACAAGCCCTTCTAAGAGAAACCTGACTTCCTACTTTCTTTCGAAGGGTGAGGAGCTGAGAAAGTTGATTGGAGCTGCTTCTTACATTGAATGTAGTTCAAAAACCCAACAGGTGATATATATTACTTGTAGGATTAATTGCACACGTCTAGAAAGTATGTGTTTTGTTACACTTTAGTCCCCTATATTTTAATTGTTCCATTTTGGTCCCTAATGTATGCGATCTGTTGCAAGTTAGTCCCTAGCATCAACAACATTCAAAATCAGTAATGGGAGGAGGGGTATTTTTAGTTTTTTATTTTTATTTTCATTTTTTTAAATCAACAAAATTTAAAGATTGGGGACAAAAGTGCAAGAAAGTGCATACTTTTGAGACTAAATATGAAACACAACGCATATTCTATGAATCAAAATGCTGCAAAATGCATACATTGAGATCATGTGTATATTTGGTCATTTAATTTTGTTGAGGCTTATTGTAAAATTTCAAAAGTACGTCTCCTCCAGTTATTGATTTTGAGTTGTGTTGGCGTCAGGGACTAAAGTGTAACATAATGTAGACTTTGGAGACCATTAGTGCAATTAACCTGTACTTATATACATGTGTATCTTCTGGTAAAACTCTTGTGATGACCTCACTCTACTAATAGTATTTATGAAAATTTTCCTTTGAAATGACAGAATGTGAAGGCTGTTTTTGATGTGGCGATTAAGGTGGTTCTCCAACCACCAAAGCAGAAGAAGAAAAAGAAGAAAAGGGGACAAAAAGTGTGTGCTATCTTGTAAGAATTTCTTGCAGGAAGAAAAGATGACCAACTAACTAATTACCTGTTAGTTTCTTGATCTCTCTCGTTATCCTTTCACCTCGAGGAAGCAGCAGCACGCATTGGTTTGTGGTCGTGACTGACTCTACTAGGAAGCTTTGTTGCAGCAGCATCAAGTGGTTGGTTGGTTGTTGCTTTCTCAGTTGTGTGTTGTTTTGTATATTGATGAATGTGTTTGGTATGTGTACTGCTCTTTTATTTCCTGGTGTCCAGTTTTGCATAATGTGGTAACCCAGATTGTGGAAAATGTTTCTATAAAATAACAAACTGTTTCATCTTGTAGACCATGTCTGAGTTCATTCTCTTTATGCTTATATAGAAATATTTGTGATTATGTAGTGATTTATTTTATATTTGCTCATTGAATCAAGCCATATTTGATCTGTAAACTCTGCATGCTGTTTATGTGCATAACTTCTGTTATTTATTTATTTATTATTTTTTTTAAACACTTGAAGTTGGGCATCACACTGGTAAGAGCGTCTCATTCACCTCTTGCGTTACTTGTTGCTTTTGTATGATGCAAACTTGTTTTCTAGCAAACTCCTTCCTTTGGTTTTGCTTCTCTTTGCACTGGTGGGATGGCTTTTCATTGTCAGTAAAGTGACAGATCAAAAAAATCATACACAGATATTTAACTATAAAAATGATATATGATTTAGATTCAATTCTTGTATGATGAGATTTATGCCTAGGATGATTTTGAACCGAAGTGTTTTTTCTTTTTTATGGTATTTGCTGTACGCGGTGCCGTAGCAGTTCTCATTGGTAGTTTTTCGCTTTCCAAAAAGCTTAGGTGAAAAGGGATAAGCGCCCTTCCATTTGCATCTCTCTATACTCATTCATATTTTTTTTTCATGGGTTCAAGTTGAGATTCATATCAATTATCTGAATCATCTACTTTGTAAGCTCCGTAATAAAGGTCATCTATATAAAAATCAATTTCATCAGATATCTGTAAACATAAAAACAAATCATATTTTGTTTTATGAAATGAATAACAAATAAGATTGTAAACTTAAATAATTCATTTTGTAAAATAAAACTTGATTTGTTTATGTGTTTATAGTTGTTCGATAAATTTTATTTTTTGTATGAATAATTTTTATTGTAAAACTTATAAATGGTTTAGATTATTAAAGTGAGTCTGAATTGGGGCTCACAAGAGTATGGATGGCTATGGAGAGACGAAGTATGGAGGGAAGTTTAACCCAAATGAAAAATGCTATTCTTTTAGAATTTTCATGCAAATTTATTCATCATAATGATATATAGTGATATTTTTCTTATTAAGAAATATTTTGATGGATTTTTATTTTAAAGTAAAAATGATTTGGAACTCTAACAAGAGAGCTCTAATATTTGTGATGCGATATTTTGTTTGTGTTTATTTTTCTTTTTTTATTCCTTGTCACGTGATGTGATGTTTTGTTTGTGTTTTTTTTTTATCTTTTTATTCCTTGCCACGTAAGTAGAGCTCAAATTAAGGCCTATTTTGGGAAGGTGGTAAAAATCAGCTTTTTTGCTTTTAACCAAGATTTTTTAGAGTGATTTGGGAAGTTGGTAAAAAGTTACTTTTTTTATCTAGATTAATATTTGTTTATGGTGTCACATCACACTAAAATGACTAAAATACCCTCACTAAATTTAAAAAATTATATTTTAACCATTTACCCAAAATATAAAATTTGAGGGTAATTAGGTAATTTTTCAACCTAATTTTGCACTCTCCAAATCAAGACAAAAACGCAGCCTTGCGTTTTCATCCAAAACGCCAGCCTTGCGTTTTGCTCTCTTCCCAAAATAGCACTAAAGCTCTATTTCTAGAGTTCTGTATCACTTTCGATTTTAAAGTGACAAAACCACAATTATGTCACATCATTATATATATAATATATATTTTTGTTGAGAAGACATTTTTTCTAGTCAGTTGGTGGATTGGAGGGAAATTGGGCCTAATGAGAGCCAATTATGAGTCCCGCTCTAATGATTTAAATTGTATTTTTATAAGGTTTTATATGAAAATCATGCCTGAAAAATAATTTTATTTTATTTGCTTTAAAAAAAATGAACAATAAGTATAACAAATACGTCGGATTGATTAGATTCGTTTCATATATAATTTACATATGAAGTCTTATGAAATGAATAGTTAAAATCATGTAAATATAAGTTATGATGGAATTTGACTAGAAGTGATTAACATTCCGAAGTGTTTTGTGAAGGGAATAATAATAATGTACGAAATTGAAAATGGAAAAGGTTAGGGGAAAACAAAATGGGTATTCTCGTTGTGTGGGGCAGAGTGATCATCATATTTTTGTGGTGCTTCGAGAATGTTTTTTGTTTTTTAGATGGTGTGCATTGAGAATGTTGACAGCAGAGTTTTTCTTTGATTTTCCTTTTCATTTCATGGGATTCCTTCCATAATATCAAAAGATATTTGATATGCTTTTTTTTTGTTTTTGAAGGTCTATTGGGATAAAAAGTTGGCCCTCAAATTCTCAATTATCTCTACCAACGGATGGTTTGAGCTAAGCACGAATATATGTATCTTTTAGAAAAAATTGCATTTAAGTGGAATAGTGATAAAAAAAATTATATTTTTATGATGGTACAATTCTTCTGTATTTATGATACAAATTTACTATTGTGGCCTATTTTGGGAAGTTGGTAATAATCAGCTTTTTGGTAAAAAGCTGCTTATAAGCAGCTTATAAGCAGCTTTTTTGTGAGAGAGGAAGTTGGTAATAATCTGAAAAGCAGATTATTACCAACTTCCCAAAAGAAGCCTGTGTTTAGCGTAACTCTTTCTATGTGTCAAAGTTGTACAAAAAAAAAAAAAAAAAAAATCTTACTTACGGTGCAATTATTTTGTAATTGTCTTATCTATTTGCAATTTCTCCAATCTTTTACACCTTGAAAACAAAAATGTGAAATTGTATTTATAGGACATGCTTATTAAACTTTTGTCCTCTCAAATTTTTAGCCATTTTGAAGGTTTAGTTGGGAAGAGCTTTTTTAACTTGATTTTTTGACTTTTTAGCTAATTTAGCCTAGATAAATTAGCTCCATTTGGAAAAAAAAAAACTTTTTAATTTTTTTGATTTTTAGACTTTTTTATAAGAGAAAAAATGAAATAATTATGATTTGAATGTAACATTTTATCTTATTGATTTATTTAGCATATTTTGTCTTTTTGTATTCTTTTAGTCTCAACCCACTTCCAACCCACTCGCCAAACAGAAATTGAGTACGAATGGAATGATAATTTTTTGACCACCCAATAGAATGATTATTAAAAATAAAAAAAATAAAATAAAGTTGTAAATTGTAATTTTATGGAGAAATTACAACTTAGTGGTTTTTTGAGAAAATATTTACAAATATATGAAAAAGTTTAGAATTTTAATATTTAATAATATTTATAAAATTTACCAATGATGTGTAACTTTTTTTTTTTTTTTTTTTTCAATTTTAAATTGAATGGTAATTTTTCCTAATTTTATTTGGAATAAACAATTTTTTTTATTTTTTATTTTTTTAAAAAACCAAACCAAACATGATAATAAATATTCTAATAATTGATCATTCTTTTTATATTTAGTGAATCAAATACTACTTAAAAGTAATGCGAGCATTACTTTATAGGGCATGAAAGTACTTCTTTTAACGTCAATTAAAGTTGTGTTTGAATTTTTTGAACCAAAAAATAAATAAATTTGAACCTAGGATTGGCTTCGTTTTCTAATTTTTGATTTTCATGTTTTCAAAAATAAAAACAATAAAAAGTCTGAAGCTCTAATGATTTTCAGTTTTTGAATAAAATGTTTCTTGAAAAGTTAAAATTAACTTTTGGTGTCTCGTAAGAAGGTGTATTTTTTCCTCTAAATTTGTTTTTAGAAAATAGTTTTTGAAATAGTTCACCAAACAAGTTTTTTCTCAAAAAATAATTTTTTTTGTCATTTTCTTTTCTTTCTTTTCCTTCCACAAATCCTTTCATAAGTCCGAGAGCCAAACACAACCTTGGAATGATGCTAAGGAATTCTGTCTCTTTAATAAGCTGTTTAATGATGTTGATTTGGATGATTATCAATGGAGTCCCAGTTTTGCTTTCCAGTTTTTTATTTTTTTATTTTTTTTATTTTTTTTTAGCTGCCATACAATATGATATTAGGGGTTAGTAATTTAGATTTTAACGAAGGTAGCAATCGCTCTATTAACTCGAATCCTGAATCTTTAACCTTCTTACTGTCCCAAGGGATAGTTATATGGACCAATAAGTCAACTGTCTTGCTTTCCGAATTTTCAGAATCCGTTTTGATTCTCTACTTTGCGGCGCCGCCACCTTTCTTTCCTAGAATCTATACTACCTTTCTTTCCTAGAATCTATACTGCTCTTTATTTGCACCATTTTTATGAAAAACCAGTGGCCGTTGTTCTTCTTCTTCATCTCCCTTTTCTCCATTAAATACACCCGCACCTCTGTTTCACAGCTGTGCATTCATTGATTCTCTCTCTCTGTTAGGCCTATTGGACACCAGAAATCAATACGACACAAGAACACAACAATATTTACGTGGTTCGGCAATTGCCTACGTCCACGGAGAGTAATGTATTATCCGGAGAAAAATGATTACAGAACACTTTCTCACATACACTCTCACTCTCTCAATTCTCTCTGTGTTTGCTCTCTTGCTCACACTGCTATATATTTTTCTCCTCTCAGCCTCTCCATATATATATATACAGACATGGTAGGTAAAGCCAGCATGCCAATCTCTTGCCAATCTTCTTTCGGTGGTAATCCGTCCACCTTTGCGGCACCTTTGCGGCTTGCAGCCGCTTTCCTTGACAAGCTTGACAATTCATTCACATGAGGAGAAGCTTCTTCCTCCTTATGAGCTGGATCCAACAATTCTCCCCCTCCACGCCCATAAGGATAGCTGACTTCTCACTTGAAGTCCATCCCGGTCAGATTCTTGCAAACTTCCAGTTTGTCTCTGGTGACACCTTTGGTCATCATGTCAGAAGGATTCTTGTCTGTGTGAATCTTCACTAGCTTCATCAGCTGTTTTTCCATCACTTCTCGTATCCAATGATACCGGACATCAATGTGTTTTGTACGTGAGTGGTACATGGAATTCTTGCTCAAGTCAATTGCACTTTGACTATCACAATGTACCTTGTAATCTTCTTGCTGTAGACCCAATTCTTGGAGAAACCGCTTTAACCACAACATTTCCTTTCCAGCATCGGCGGCAGCAATGTACTCTGCCTCTGTTGTAGATAAAGCAACACACTTTTGTAGTTTGGACTGCCATGAAACAGCTCCCCCTGCAAAGGTAAATAGAAATCCTGATGTAGACTTTCTACCATCAAGAATACCTGCCATATCGGCATCTGTAAAACCCTCCAAAATTGGTTCAGCTCCCCCGAAACATAAACACATCCTTGAAGTTCCCTTCAAGTACCGAAGAATCCATTTGACCGCCTCCCAATGCTCCTTTCCTGGATTGGCGAGGAATCTGCTCACAACGCCAACTGCGTGAGCTATATCTGGCCGGGTACACACCATTGCATACATCAAACTTCCTACTGCGGAAGAATAAGGGATTGCCTCCATTTCTTTCCTTTCAGTGCTGGTTGTGGGACACAAACGCTTTGACACATTAAAATGGTTGGCCAGTGGTGTGCTGACTGGCTTGGCATCTTTCATGTTGAACCTTTCAATCACCCGTTCAACATATTTCTCCTGTGACAGCCATATCTTCTTGGCTTTCCTGTCACGAACAATCTTCATGCCCAAAATTTGCTGTGCTGGGCCTAAATTCTTCATATCAAAATACTGCGACAAGTCCTTTTTCAACTTGTTGATCATAGTAGTATCCTGTCCGATGATCAGCATATCATCGACATATAACAGTAGGATAATGAAGTTTCCATCTGAAAACCTGCGGAAATATACACATTGGTCTGCCACCGTTCTTGTGTACTCGTGATCCACCATAAATGAATCAAACTTCTTGTACCATTGTCTCGGCGCCTGTTTCAGGCCGTAGAGACTCTTCTTCAGTTTGCAGACTAGATTCTGTTTTCCTTTAACTTCAAATCCTTCTGGTTGCTCCATGTAGATCTCTTCCTCCAACTCACCATGGAGAAAAGCAGTCTTGGCATCCATTTGTTCTACTTCCAGATTTAAGCGAGCTGCTAATCCCAGAGCTACTCGAATAGAAGTCATCTTCACAACTGGGGAGAAGATCTCATCAAAATCAATTCCTTTCTTCTGCCCAAAGCCTTTGACCACCAAACGAGCTTTATGCTGCAATAGTTTACCGTTTCCATCTTTCTTGAACTTATACACCCATTTGTTCTTCAAAGCTCTCCTGTCTCTTGGAAGTGGAATAAGCTCATAAGTGTGGTTCTTCTGCAAAGAACTCATCTCCTCCTTCATGGCTTGCATCCAACAGTCTTTCTCTGTATGACTCTTGGCTTCCGAAAAACTCTCGGGCTCCCCCTCATCAGTAATCAGAATATACTGGGAAGCGGGATATTTGGTTGATGGCACAGCAGCTCTTCCAGATCTCCGCAACTGAGACCCAGTTGCCTCTGTTTGAGGGGGTTGCTCCCCCTGCTCAACACCCTTTTCATCCGGGTCTTCATCTCTTTCCTCCTGATCCTCAATTTCTGGCATAGGATCCTGCAACTCTGGCACTTCTTGTTGCACATCATCACATCTAGCATTTTGTGATGGCTTGGGAGATGGAAACAAGTCTGGAGTGATGACATCTCTAGACTTTGCAGATTTCTCAAAATCTGCTACTGTCTGGTCTTCTTGGAACACAACATCTCTGCTCCTGAATATCTTCTTGTTCACTGGGTCCCACATCCTGTACCCAAATGCTGCATCTGAATAGCCCACAAATATGCATGGAGTGGACTTGTCATCAAGCTTCTGTCTGTTTTCCTTGGAGATGTGTGCAAAGGCCTTACACCCGAAGACTCTCAAGTGAGAATATGATACCTTTCTTCTGGACCAGACTTCCTGAGGTATCGCAAAATTCAACGGGACTGAAGGCGACCTGTTGATGAGGTAACAGGCTGTACTGGCGGCTTCAGCCCAAAATGACTTTGGCAACTTTGCCATTTTGAGCATACATCTGACTCTTTCCATAATAGTGCGGTTCATCCTTTCTGCCACACCATTGTGTTGTGGGGTGCCGGGAACTGTTGTCTCGTGCCGGATACCTCTGCTGGCACAATATGCTGCAAAAGCATTAGAAGTGTACTCGCCTCCATTGTCTGTGCGAAGACACTTCAACTTCTTCCCAGTCTCTCTTTCCACCATTGCATGGAACTCCTGAAAGTGTTGAAATACCTCATCTTTTGTCTTCAGGAAATACACCCACAACTTCCTTGATGCATCATCAATGAAAGTCAGAAAATACT
Source organism: Camellia granthamiana (assembly GCA_036172215.1). Taxonomy (NCBI): domain Eukaryota; kingdom Viridiplantae; phylum Streptophyta; class Magnoliopsida; order Ericales; family Theaceae; genus Camellia; species Camellia granthamiana. The sequence continues at coordinate 4,244,523 of CM069904.1, read as the reverse complement.
TGCGACCGCCATATGACTCCACTTCGATTGGGCCACAAACATCTGAGTATACCATATTGAGCACTTCTGTTTTCCTCTTACTCGTTGAACTGAATGATACTCGATGTTGCTTGCCATAAAGGCAATGATCACAGGGCTTCAAGACACTCCCTTTAGATAAGGGTATCCTGGATTGCGTTGCCAATAGATGCAATCCCTTCTCACTCATGTGAGCCAGTCTTCTGTGCCATAAGTCCGGTGACTCCTTGTCTTCTGCTGCATTAAGACTTTCCAGACAGATCTTCGTTTGAGTCTTATACAGTGTTGAAGACATCTCTCCTCTGGCGATTGTCAAAGCTCCTCCTGTTAGCTTCCAACGGCCATTTCCGAATGTACTTGTATAGCCCTGTCGGTCCAGGGCGCTTCCGGAGATAAGATTGAGGCGCAAATCTGGAACATGCCTCACATCTTTGAGAACCAGCTTGTTCCCGACATTAGTTTGAATACTAATGTCTCCAATACCCACAATCTTCGAATAGCTAGAATTCCCCATTCGAACAGTGCCAAAATCTCCAGCGTTGTACGAGCTGAAGAGTTCTCTGTGGGAAGTGGCGTGATAGGATGCAGCTGTGTCTATCACCCATTCTGTGTAGCTGTGGTCAACCACGTGAAGGCAATCTTCTTCTTCACCAACTGCAAGAAGTATTTCCTCAGTTGTTGTGGCTGTTGTGTTCTCATCTCCTTTTGACTTACTGCTTTGGCCTTTCTCTTTCCGGTTTGGGCAGTTTCTCTTTATGTGACCCTCCTGGCCACAGTGATAGCAAGTGAAACTGGAGTTACCTCGACCTTTGTTGTCTCTGGATTTACTCCTGCTGTTCCAGCTGCCTCTACTCTTGCTTCTTCCTCTACTTCTTCCTTTACCTCTGTCTCTGCCTCTGTCTTCTGTGACAAGAGCATGGGACTGATTATGGAACTGGTTACCTCCCATGTCTTTCCTTCTTGTCTCTTCATTGTACATGGCGTCTGTGACCATACTCATGGTCAGTTTCCCTTCTGGTGCAGAGGTGCTGAGAGAAACCACCAAAGTCTCCCAGCTGTCTGGTAAAGAACTGAGCAGTAGTACCGCTTGCATTTCATCGTCCAATCGCATCTTGACGGTTGCAAGCTGATTCACCAGATTTTTGAATTCACTGGTGTGCTCAGCTATAGATACACCATTCTTCAACTTCAGATTTACAAGCTTTCTCATCACCAAGGCTTTGTTTCGGGCGGTCTTTGACTGGTACATGTCGTTTAACATTGTCCAAACAACATATGCATCTGTCTCTTCGGCGACATGATGGAACACACTGTGGTCTATCCACTGTCTGATACAAGCGATAGTTTTCCGGTTCATCTTTATCCAGTCATCATCTTTCATTCCTTCAGGTTTAACCCCCTTTATAAAAATGGGGTCATGCAAGTCTTTTAAAAATAGGATGTCTTCCATCCGTGACCTCCAAACTGCATAATTGGAAGGAGTTAACTTGAACATAGAATCTAAAGTGGATGTAGAAGCCTCCATCGTGTTTTGTCTTCTTACAGAAAATTTCAAATGCAAAATCTGACCGTACGGATGTGTCCGGAATACTCCAAATAGTCGAAAAACACTATTGGATCATCAAAAACGGACTTAGAATGGCTCAGATCGGGCCAAAACAGTTTTGACGGTTCAGATCTGCGGAATCAGATGCGCCTGCGAAGCACCGGATGATTCCCCAGTCAACGGCTCGGTCAATCGGCTCAGTCAACGGCGCAGGCGGCGCAGTCAACGGCGTCGGTCGACGGCTCGGCGGCTCAGCGGCTCGGCTCGGTCAGCAGCTTGGTCAACGCCGATGACGTGTCGCAGACGTGGAGGCTGACGTGTCGATGACGTGGAGGATGACTGGACTCGGCTTCCTCCTGGGCGCGTGACGGCGCGTGCTGCGCGTGGGATTCACTCGCTTTCTTTGGATGGCGCGTGGGAGCGGGTGTGGGCTCGTCTGGAGCTCTGCTTTGGAGTTCTGGACTCCTCTCCTCGAGCCCTTCCTCCTGGTATGCTCAAAAATCGATTTTGAGCAACTCGATTTCTGGACAGTTTCGAAGAACACTCTGTTTGTGTTCCGAAACGCAACCGAAATGGCTCTGATACCACTTGTTAGGCCTATTGGACACCAGAAATCAATACGACACAAGAACACAACAATATTTACGTGGTTCGGCAATTGCCTACGTCCACGGAGAGTAATGTATTATCCGGAGAAAAATGATTACAGAACACTTTCTCACATACACTCTCACTCTCTCAATTCTCTCTGTGTTTGCTCTCTTGCTCACACTGCTATATATTTTTCTCCTCTCAGCCTCTCCATATATATATACAGACATGGTAGGTAAAGCCAGCATGCCAATCTCTTGCCAATCTTCTTTCGGTGGTAATCCGTCCACCTTTGCGGCACCTTTGCGGCTTGCAGCCGCTTTCCTTGACAAGCTTGACAATTCATTCACATGAGGAGAAGCTTCTTCCTCCTTATGAGCTGGATCCAACACTCTCTTCATTTTCTTTCCAATTCCCAATACTCCTCCCTTTGGATTTCTCTTCCTTTCAGAACTTGCTCTAATGGCTTCAAAGAGAATCTTGAAGGAGCTCAAGGACTTGCAGAGAGATCCGCCAACTTCTTGCAGTGCAGGTACACACACACCATGGTTCTTGTAGCTGCTTCCACCACTCCGTTATGCCTGTTACATAAGATATATTAAATCTTTCAAAAAAAATATTTTCAATTTCAACAAATGTGATTCTAAAATAAAAACATTTATCAGTTAGTTTTTGCAGCAAGTGCATGAAAAATGAAAATTTTCATAACTCCGGTTACAGCAACAGTTACGCGATGCCCATAACAGCCTGCAATTGGATCACTACTACAGGCTTAGAGCAATTGTAATTGTTATTTGAAACCTTGACACACACACACACACACATCAGTCAAAATCGCTGGTTCATTCTTCTTTTGCTTCAATTCTTTTACGAATACAAAAAGCAGACACAAAATTAAATACAGAATACATGAATGAATAAAATTTTACAAAATTTATTAGTGTGGCCCACTTCTGATGAATCTTGTCCATCTATATTCATTATGTGTCTGGTTTGTGATCAATTTTCGTGTTTCAAAACTTATTCTTCTTTTTTTCAACGTACTATGATTGGAAATGTCACAAATGGTTGTGCGCGTGTTTAGGTCCGATAGCAGAGGATATGTTCCACTGGCAAGCAACCATCATCGGTCCGAATGATAGCCCTTATGCTAATGGTGTGTTCCTTGTCACTATCCATTTCCCTCCTGATTATCCATTCAAACCTCCAAAGGTATATAACTTGATAGTTTGGTTATGGTCACGGGATCTACTATTTCCAAATCTCTCTCTCTCTCTCTCTCTCTCTCCTTGTCTTAAAGATACTTGCAGTAATTAAACTATGCCCCGGGTATTTTAGATTTTCAATCCTTGAAGTTTTCATTGCATGTGTTTTGAGATAGGAGACAGATGAATTTGGAGACAGAAGATCCTTTAATCAGTAATTCTGCTTTACCAACTTTGCTACCTTCATCTATGTGTAGAAAATATTTGATGTGTTTTCACTGTTTTCAGGTTGCCTTTAGGACCAGAGTTTTCCACCCAAATATAAACAGTAATGGGAATATTTGCTTGGACATCCTCAAGGAACAGTGGAGTCCTGCTCTTACCATATCCAAGGTGAATGTCGTCTCTCTCTCTTTTATATATACATATCACTTGGCTAACTAATTCTCGTAGTCCTCCATCCTACATATATCAGATTGGGATAATCTCAAACGGAAGTGAGAAATGAAATTTGAGTCCTATAATGTTTCTTTACTATAAAAGCTAATTAACTACTTGGTTAGCCCGGTGGTTAGGACTTGAGCACTTGAGATTTGGTGTGGAGGCTTTCATATGCATCAGAATGGTTTTGATCCACCGTTTGCAGGTTCATGTTGCCCTTTCCCATCCTCCCACTTAGCGGCACTGCTCCCCCAACCTTTAGGATTGGTCCAAAGACACCACCACCACCACCACCCCCCCCCCCCCCCCCCCCCCCCCCCCCCCAAAAAAAAAAAAGAAAAGAAAAGAAAAGAAAATAAAATCATAAAAGTTTATTAAAGTTGGTGTTTAAACTATGGTGATTAATTGTTGCAGGTTTTGCTCTCTATATGTTCACTTCTAACTGATCCAAACCCAGATGATCCATTGGTTCCAGAGATAGCTCACATGTGCAAAACTGATAAGGTCAAGTATGAATCCACTGCTAGAAGCTGGACCCAGAAGTTTGCCATGGGCTGACCCAAATCCCCCATCTTTGTATTCACTCTACTTTTTTTTTTTTAAATAAAAATTTTTATAAAAAAAATCTTTATTGATGTTTTAAATCTTCTTTTTATTGTCCTGTTTCATTGTTGAGGTATTGAAATGGCCTAAAGTTTGGCTAACCAAACAAATGGCTTTAACTTGTAATCTGAGCATCTCCTTGCTTTGGAATAAAATGTTAGCCACTCTGCTTGATTTTATTTTATCTTCCAATTATTTTGCTTTTTTACTTCATTACACATTAATGTGACAATCACATGTGGTAATGTGAATTAGGACTGCAAATATGGGTGATAAACGAGCTGAATGAGCCAAACAATTAATTGTTCAAATTTGGTTCGTTAAGGCCGTTTGGTAACATTTACGTTTTCAATTTTCTTTTTATGTTTACAAAAATTAAAAAAACTCAAATAAAAACTTATTTGGTAAATTTTTGATTTATAAATTAATGGTTTCAGTTTATAAATTTGGCCAAAAAATATAAACTCAAAAAATGTGTTTCCGTTTTGAGTTTTCAGTTTTTTTTTTTTTTACCACACAACACTAGCCACCACCCGCCACCATTTTCCACCACCTTTTTCCGCCACCACCACCTACCACCCACTTGCCACCCACTCGCCACCACCACCACCCACCACCCACTTGCCATCCACCCGCCACCTACCCGCCACCACCACTCACCACCCACTTGCTACCACCATCCACCACCACCAGCCACCAGCCACCTGCCACCTGCCACCCACCCGCCACCACCACCACCACTACCACCACCCACTCACTACCACCTACAACACGCCACCGTCACCCACCCATCCACCATCACCACCCACCACTTGCCCGCCACCACCCACCACCACCCACCACCACCGCCACGGCCACCACCCACTCGTTACCCCCTGCCACTGTCACCCACCCACCCACCCGCCACCACCATCCACCTGCCGCCACCCACCACCACCAGCCATCCGCCACCTACCTGCCACTACCACCACCACCACCACCACCCACCACCCGCCACTGCCACCACCACCACCCACTCATTACCACCCACCATCTGCCACCGTCACCCACCCACCACCACCCGCTACCCACCACCCACCGTCACCACTTTCCACCACCGTCTTCCGCCACTACTTGCCACCACTTGCCATTTCTCACTCTTTTTTATATTTTTAAATTTTTTTAAACATTTTGTTAATTACCAAACGCATTTGTAGTTTATGTTTTTCTAAAAATAAACAAAAATCAGTTTATAAAATTTTTGTAAATATAAACTAAAAACGTAAACGTTACCAAACAGACCCAACTTTCGAATAAATTTTAAACAAGTTTTTGTCGAGTCGAGTTATAGTAGTTTGATATTTTTATATAATTTTAGACTTACTAAATCGAGCCGAAGGAGCAATTGACTGTTCAAACTTGATTTGAAAATTTTAACGAGTTCTAAAATGTGTTCAAGTTTAGTTTGTTTACTTAACAAATTGAGCTTAAACGAGCGAAACATGAGCCAAGGCTGAGCTGTTTGGTTCATTTATCGTCCCTAAATGCAACTAAAGCTGCTTGTGAGCTTGGCTTGGTAAGGTTTGCTATGTAAATAAACGAGTTTGAGTTAGAATAAATTCGACTCATTTATTATTTATTTAAATAATAAAATTAATATATAAAATGATATTAACTGTATTATGTATGCATATTTAATAGAGAATAATATTTAACGATTAGACTGTAACGCCCTCAAAATACAGTATAAGACAACCATTCGTATAATCTATAAACATAGAAGAAAATGTTATATTTTCATTCATCAGAGTCTTCGTAACAAAAGATATTACATGTTAGTAACGAAGTAAATGCTCTATGGGCTTATAGCTTTCCAAGTCATCACTTGGTTACAACAAATGAAGAGTCCTAACTCTATACATAGAAAGCCCTCAGGTTGGATTTACATTTCACACAAAATATAAATAACAAAACGGAGTCTTCAACTCCTAAACCTCCCAAATTAAGATCTTGGAGGCGGCATATCACATGTACCTGAAAAATGATGTCCCAAGTAGGGTGAGCCAATGCCCAGTAAAGATATGCTAAACAGTATATGACAATTAACTAAAATATTAGCATCCGATAAATATTTAATACTTGAAAACCAACTTACACTCTTTCCATAACCAATCAACATTGACATCCATATTTCAATCCACTTTCATTTATTTATCCAAATCAATTCATTAACATGATTCATTTTTATCCAAACAATTCAAAATAAGACTACAACTCATATTATCAACACTTCAATCATCAACATCCTTTAAATGTATGTAAGATTTCGGGATTTTCATCCTGGACACTCCGGCCAACTTAATTATCAATGGAGTCCATCCCCTATCTCCTCCCAAACAATGGAGTACATCCCCTATCTCATTCCAAACAAAGATACATATGCAATGTATTTAAATACGTTGTCATATACAATGACCAATTCAATCACATATACAATGTTTACATCCAACCGTCATATTCAATGACATATTCCAATTAATTAGTTTCAATTCACCTAATCGTCATGCAATTTCCACAACAATCATGGCTATCCTCCACCGATAGCCCAAAACAAATATTTCTAAACAAATAAATAAATTTATCAAATAGATAATTTATCAACTTTTCCATAGGTGATTGATTTATCAATCCAACTACACCATTTAATTACATTTTCTCCCAATTTCATAATTCCCAGACCAATTTCATATTTCCACAATTGATTTCATTATTTACACAAATAATGTATATAATTCAAATTAGGGCATTCTCCCCATTTTCTCAAATATTGCCCTCAAGGCCAAATTTCACCCATTACACACAAACAACCCCATTTTCAAGACCCCACATACATATGGAACCCAACATTAGGAAACCCCTCTTTTATAATTTCAAACTCAACCCTAACTTTATCCAAAATTCCCAAATCCCACAATTTATACAAATGACCAATATTTATGTCAAAACTCATATTAAGGAGTAGATTATTCCTACCTCAAATGGAGAAGCTCAAAGGAGAAGAGCCAAGCACGAGATAAACTTCGAAAGTGATGAAACCAACTTTTACTCGGTTGAAAATACAGATCTTGAAGAGCTTAATCTTTTTATCAAAGGAAGGAGAGTGAAGAGATCACTAGATCTAGGTCAAAAGGTAGAGAGAGAGAGTATTTTAGAGAGAGAGGCTCTCAACTTAGGGCTTTGGAAAGTTTTAGAGAGAGAAAGGATAGAAAAAGTGATTTAAAAAGTCACTTTCGCGATCTGATATATGCACAGTCCGCTCGAGCGGAGAGTTTGACGCTCGAGCGTCAGACACATAAATTTGACCCGCTCGAGTGCGATAAAGGCCGCTCGAGTGCCAAGACACAACAGCAAGGCACTACCCGCTCGAGCGCAATGAGACTTGCTCGAGCATAGAATACACTCGCCTAGTATTTTACGGACTTCAGACAGTTGCTCGAGCGCTAGAGGGGCCGTTCGAGCTCAGACCCGCTCGAGCGTAAGAAACTTCACTTGAGCGTGAAAAACACTTTTGCAGTATTTTTGCAGACGCACAAAGTACTAAATGATTGCAAACCCCGTTCGAGCGAAAGAAGGCCCGCTCGAGCGAAAGACCAAAATTCTGGGCAACAAGGTTCTAAACCAAGTAGCAACCAACCTGTTCTAAACATGCCCAAGACATTCAAAAACTCAAATTCAAAGGGTAAGGAAAGGAAAAGACATAAACAACAACATTAAACCCCAAGACCCGAGTCCGGAATGCCATAAAAGCCGAGTCAAAAACCGGGATCGCTATATAGACAAAGCTTATTTATCGAGCCAACCTTGATTAGTATAAATGAATTAAGTTGAACTCGAATTAGACTAATTTTTAAGCTGAGCTTAAACTTTATTTTTGAGCTCATGAAAGAGAAGAAAACAGGCTTTGTCGTTAGAAAATGTATGGGCTGGATCAAAACTTTTGCCAAACAAGAATCTTATCACATAGGCCCACATAGCCCAACAGGCCCATTCATAGGCCCTGTTTGGTAGGGCTTATTTCCAACTTATTTCAGCTTTTAGCTTAATTTAAGCTATTTTAATGTGTTTGATTCAGTTTAACAATACAGCTTATAGCTTTTTGTAAGTCAAAAATCAACTTATTCTTTGAGTGGGGGAGGAGAAGCTTAATTTATAAGTAAAAAATCAGCTTATGTTCGCAGCTATAAGTCATAAGCTATTAAGTTATAAGTTATAATCACTTTCTCACAGCTCTACCAAACGGGGCCATAATAACTACTCCTTGAGGATTGTATTTTTTTTTTCACTTTTTCAAAGGTTTATTTATTTATTTATTTATTTTTAAATTTTACTATTGCATGGCACATTAATTAATAAAAAATTTATAAATTTTGTTAATTTGTTTAACATTTTCTTATTTTCTGAATGTACACTATGTTTGTTCGAACATAAAATATTTTCTCTATTTTTTGGCGTTTGGTACAGTAGAAAATGAAAGTCAATAGAAAATATTTTTCATTATTAAAGGAAAATAATTTTATTTAGATAGAAAATATTTTTTAAAGGTAGAAAATATTTTGAATTAAAGTCTTACAAATGTTGCCAAGCTACCACCGCTACTATCACCTCCACCACCACAACACTATCACCACGGCCACGGCCACGGCCACTATCACCACTATGCCACCACCTCTACCTCTATTTTCACCTTCGTCCCACCACTATCACCACCAAACATACAAAATTATTTTATCTAGAAAATATTTTTTGAAAAAAGTTTTTCATAGTGTTAAAAAATATTTTTTGTCCAGATAAATGGAACAATAGTATATTTTGTATATATATATGACATTTGTCATGTGATTCATGTTTTTTTAAAATAAAAAAAATAAAAATCCATCGAATAACAAATATTATTATTTTTTTGTTTTTAGCAAATTTTATTTAACTAACTAAGAGTATCCGCATCAGTCTCAGCAAATTTTGAGCCAAATTATAACCCAAAATTCACTTTTGTATTTTAGCTGATCTCTTTTCTATGTATACACTCCATCAAACTTTATCTTCTAAAATTCTATTTCATTAAAATATTATTTTTTATATTCAATCTGTAGTAGAAGCTCACGAATCATGTTTTTGATTATGTTTTGATTTATTTTGAAACATGGATTATAATTGAAAACTTAATGTTTAATTAAATCATTATAATCTTTAAATTCTCCTTGTGTTTAACCATATTTTTGGAGTGCAAAATGATGTCAAAACGGGTATAAAATAAGGCCCAAGACAGTAACAGATCAACACCAGAGTAACAACAACACAGGAGGGCCTGTCACGACCAAAACCCGCCCCTATGGGTTTAGCATCGCAACCGGCCAGTAACCCGTGGTTACCAAAGGCCTGCTTAACAGTAAAGACAGTAATACAGAGTAGGGGGCTGGCGGAAGCCAAAACAGTAATTAAAAGATGTCCAATGAGCTGTGACAATCTGAATGCAAAAAGACTTTTATGGACAAGTCACATTCATAGTCAAAACATACATACATACGTCATATACACAAACATCTAGGTTAGGGACCAAATCCCTAACTATAACTGTACAATAAAGGCTTAAACATTTGTTACAAAACGGAGACAGAAGGGGGAATCTAAAACATCCCAAAAGCAGCCTTAGCTTGGACAGACTTGGAACCTCGAGTCAGGTACAAAGGTTGGCTTCACAAAACGGGAGCTTAACTTGACGCTTCTAGCTCCGATCCGGTGCCTGGACACCTACATATAGATATAAACAGTGAGCTAAAGCCCAGTGAATAACATATGCGTAAAGGAGTTAAGAATGAATGTCCTTTCGGTAATTAAAACAGTCAATTGTATCAGTGAATCAGTTATTCAATCAGTGGCTCACATTTCATGCCATAACAGTTATTTAGAAACCATAGTAGTCATATGTGGTACATCCAATAGCAAAATAGTATAGTAGGTCTTAATAGACCGAACAATCAGTTGATAGCCATCATAACAGTAAACAATAGTGGTTCCAAACATTGGAACCGACAGAGATCTCTGTAACAGTAGCAGTAACAGTACAGTAACAGTAAGTTGCTATGGATGCCACGAATACAGTTTACAAATAGGACAAACATTCATTCAGTAAACGATGCCATTTCAGAAAGCAGTATAATCAATCATTCAGAAATAGTTATAATTGAACGTATCTTTACAACATTGTTACTCACAGAGTACTGGGCTATAGGCAAGCTAATAAGCGTCCTCGGATGCCAACCCTACACAGTAACAGAACGAACACACCCTAAGTTACACATTAGGGATTAATAACTTAGCCCCTTAACTTGACTTGGTGTGGTTCTACAACATTATCCTCATTAAGATGCCTTAAACTAGGCCTAGAAATGCCTAGGATGAAATGAGGATGCAAAGATGTACTTTAAAACACTTTTCAAAATTTGCTAAAAACAGGGGTCTCGCTCGAGCGTGGCTTTCTTCGCTCGAGCGAGCTTGCCAAAACAGAGGGGTCGCTCGAGCGTAAACTTCTTCGCTCGAGCGGTCTGTAAAAAAATGCAAAAGTACTAGTTGTTGAAAATCTCCGCTCGACGCTCGCTCGAGCGTGAGACACAGTCCTCGCTCGAGCGTGCGTCTGCACACGTAGAAAACCTGAGAGCTTGCAATTCACGCTCGAGCCCACATTCCGTCGCTCGAGCGGAGCTCTGAACACAAGGGTGCTCGCTCGAGCTTGGAATCCTTCGCTCGAGCGTGGAAGCCAAATTCTTGGTTTTCCAGATTTGCCTCCAAAGCTCAAACCAAGAATCAACTCAACAAAACTCAACATTTTAGGCCAATTTTCTGGAAAACTCTTGAAAACTCATACTACAATATATTTCAAAGATCATTTTATGAAATCACGCCCAAAAGTAAGCCAATTGAACACAAAATCAACCATAACTTCAAGAACAAAGCTTAAATATGACATACATGATCTCCCTTGAATTCCAACACTTCAAACCAAGATCAAATTGGCAATTTGATAGAAAAACATGGTGAATTTCTAGAATACAACCATGATATGACCATGCATGCAAGAATTTCATGAAAGACAACTCCAAAATGCTATGATATGGACATGCATGTGGGAATTCCATGAAAACAACCTTAAATTCCAAAATGAGGACATGCATGCATGAATTAATTCTTAAACCAACACCTTAAGCCCATTCTTGACTCTATACACCAATTTACCATGAACCATGCACAAAACAACTTAAATTCATGATCAAGAAGGTGAATCTCCTACCTTAGGTCTTGAATTCTAGGTGTGGAAGCTCAATTTGCAAATCTCCTTCAAATTCTCCTAAGTCCCAAGCCAAGCTCTTCTTGATAAACTCAATTTCTCCCACTCTCTCTCTCTCACTCGGTTTGGTCTGGAGGATGAGCAAAATGATGCAAGACTAAGCTCTAAACAATGTTTTCAACAAAGTGGCCCACTACAATGGCAATCATGTAATAAATTCCAACTATTGTAATTTAACTTTATTTAATCTAATTTAATCATTCCAAATTGAATTTTAATTAAACCTACTATAAAATTATATAAATTCTAATTAGCATATAATACTAATCAATTTCTATTTCGGTCGTCGATAAGGCTTTCAATTCGCAGTCCGAAACTCAAAACATGAACAGATCATTCTGTAGCAAACAGATAGAAATGCAATTAAGGCAATACACTTATGCAATCAATTCAGAATTTTACCATAATCAATTACTTATCATGCTTAATCAGGGATTAGCACTAATCAGAGGTGAGGGTTGTCATAGGGCCGAACTCACTAAGGGACAGTTGATTGGGCGGACGACCGGACAGTCGACCGATCAGGCCTGATTTGAGCATTTCCTTTCTTTTGTTACAAGGCTCATGGGACATCCGGGAGGACATCTGGGTGGACGATCGGCTATAACTTTTTGGCCTAGCTTTGCTCCAAAAAATATAATAAAAAATAAATTAACCTATAAACAGTGTCTCGTTTAATCGGGTGAGGCACTGTAGCAAAGTCAAAATAAATGGTTGCTATAGAGAGTCTGATGGAGCACGTTTTTATAACTTTTACTCTGTACACTACAATAACTTCAAACCCATTATAGAGAGCCTGATGTGGATGCTCTAATACTTTACGGGCAATGATACATACCGCTAAAAGTGGTGCTCTAAAGCACCACTAGTGAGTTGGCACACATTTTTAAAAATAAAAGAAAAAGAAAAAGAAAAAGAAAAAGAAAAACAAGACATAACCCACTGTCACATCATTAATACTACCACTAATTAGTGGTCTCAACCATTTTCCATACTTTAATTAAACCCCAACCACTCCACAAACATTCTAGTGTTACTGTCTAATCTAACCTTACAAAAATATTTATTTAATTTTTCTATCAAGACCCTTCCAACACGACCCTTCCAACATGCTTCTATCCTTTCTTTTTTGGGGAAATGACCTGCAGGTGATAATTGTAGAAAATTATTACACATGTATGAAAAAATTTATAATTATAATTATTAATATTAATAAAGTTTAAGGGGACTTACATGTAGGTCTTAATAGGTAGATTTATTATTCAATTGGTCTTATAATGATATTTTTCATCAAACACTATTGGAAAATTTCACGAATTATTGATTTTCAGTGACAATTTGAAAATTTTGTCACAAAAGTGTCACTAATTATAAATTTTAGCGATAGTTTTTTAAAAAATCGTCACAAAAAGTCACTAATTTTTAACTTTCAGTGACAGTTTGAAAATTTTGTCAAAGAAAAAGCCACTAATTGTAAGCTTTATCGACAATTTATAAAATACATGACAAAAAAAAAAAAAAAAAAAAAATTACTTGTCAATTTTAGCAAAATATGCTAAAAATCATCACAAAAAAAATATTTTTAGCGACAATTTATTAGGACTTATTTTTAATAGGACTTGATGAAAATTAAGTTCAACTATTAACACTTATTGATAGTTTACCGTAAAGTGGTTTATCACTAATTAATAATTATTTTTCGACTTATACACTGATTTAAAATTCTCCTTTTTTCCATCTCATGTCAACTCTATTTCATCAAATTGTACTTTGTTTAGATAAAAGTTTATATTCAAGCAAAACATTTTTAAGTTGGCAATCTTAATCAAACTTCAGGTGTTTGTAATATTTTTCTCTCAATCTTGTCATTTTTTACAAGTCTTATGTATCGTTCGTTGGCACAAGCAATATTTCACATGCTTAGTTTAAATTTCATGATCTTCACCTAACACATTTTTTTAGCTAAGATGTGATGACTGATCTCAATTGATATATCAACTCAACTAAGAGCGACTCTCCACCTCAACGTGTCTCTTCTATGCCTCAATTTTTTATCTTAAAAAATGTACCTTGATGCTTTCACACTAGCCTAAGTCGGGAAACCTAGAGGGTACATTAGGACACCCGAGCCGCGATTCCATGACCTTTGCATGGGACTTTTGGGGTTATGTGGTTGTTAGAGTTGAGTGTTCATCTACACATTAATTTGTTCCCAGTTCTTGAAGGACACCTTGATTGAGAAAGAGAGAGATCTCATCGAGAAGACAATTCTAATATAACCAAGGCACAAGATTTTGCCTATAGGCCAAGATAGGGTGATCCTACAATTTTTTTTAACAAATAAATTTTTAAAAAAAAAAAATGTAGTTGTATAAGCTATTAATTGTCCTAAATTATACAAGTTCCCCTCTATAGATCTTTTAAATAATTTCAACTGACTGCTTTCTATATCTATGAAACATATGCTCAAATTATAAAAACAAAAAATTAGAAAAAAAATATGGCATAAGAAAATAAATTTTCGTAACTATTGCCGATTATAGACTGTAGTGAAGAAAAGAATGTGGATGAGGAGTTAAAAGCTTACTTGATCAAATTTATTGAGAAAAACATTGTTAAGAGTTTTGGGTTCAGTTTAGTTAAGATGAAAATAGTAGAAAGTGAAAGAAATAGAAAAGGAAAGTTACAAGAAAATTAATTTTTTTATTCAACTTATAATAACATAGTAACTAAGTTTATAGTTTCTTGCAAACAAATATAAGAAAATTAAAATAATTATAAAAATAGTTAGTTATAATTAAAATTCCTATTTTCTTGTAAAATTTTTATCATAATCAAATTCATACAAGAAAATATATTATATATATATATTTCTTTTATTTTCTTTTACTTCACTCTCTATCATTTTCACTTCCTAACATTTATTTCTTTCTAATTAAACCGAGCCGTAATGTTTATAAAATATTTTTTTAATAATATGAGAAAATATCAAACACAACCCATATCTCTCCGAGTAGGCATCCATCAAACAACTTGAAGGAAAATTATCAGGTGTGTTGGCAATCCTAGCGGAGTTCTAGTATGGTTGGATGCATCTATTTTCTGACATTTGGTACAATAAAAAATAAAATTAATAAAAAACATTTTCCATAATTAACGGAAAACAAATATGTTTAGATAAAAAATATTTTTCACTTTTAAAAGGAAAAAAATATTTTCCGTGCCAAAATCTTATCGATATCAACATACTATCACCGCTATTATCACCTCTATCACCACACCACCATCATCATAACCACTGCCACTATCACCATAAAAAAAAATTTCTTCAGATAATATTTTTTTCCCCAAAAAATACATTGAAAATATTTTTCATTGAAAAACATTTTTTCGTTCAAATAAATGGAGCAGTATTCTATTTTGTACGTATAAATGACATTTGTCATGTGATTCATATTTCAAAAATAATACTTTAGACAATTTTATTTCACTTAATAATACTTTAATTAAACCCCAACCACTCCACAAACATTCCAATTGTTACTGTCTAATCTAACCTTAAAAAACTAATTATTTAATTTTTCTATCAAGAACCTTTCCAGCACGTTTATCCTTTCTTTTTTCCACCTCATGTCAACTCTATTTCATCAAATTGTACTGTGGTTATCAAAGTTTATATTATTTTCAAGTCAAAACATTTTTAAGTTGGCAATCTTAATCAAACTCTAGTTAGTTAAAATATTTTTCTCTCAATCGTGTCATTTTTTTACAAGTCTTACGTTTCGTTAGTTAGCACAAACAATATTTTATGCATTTAGTTTAAATTTCACGATCTTCACCCTACACATTTTTTTAGCTACGATGATTGATCTCAACTGACACATCAACTCAACCAAGAGCGACCCTCCATCTCAACGTATCTCTTTGATGCCTAAATCTTTTATCTTCAAATATGTACCTTGATGCTTTCACACTGGCCTAAGTTGGGAAACCTAGAAGGTACTTCAGTGTTGGTTATGGCTGGGGAACTCCGGCCACGATCCCATGACCTTTGCATGGACCTTTGGGGTTATGTGGCTCGGTTGTTAGAGTTGGGGTTCATCAACACATTTGTCCCGAATTGTTGAAGGACACCTTGATTGAGAAAGAGAGATCTCATCAAGTAGAAAATTCTAATATAGCCAAGGCACAAACAATATTTGACCTAGAGTAGGCCAAGATGGGGTGATCCTATGATTTATTTATTTATTTATTTTTATATATTTAAATATAGCTGTATTAGCTATTAATTATCCCTAAATTATACAAGTTTGCCTATAAAATTGAAAAATTTAGAAAATAATATAATATAAGAAAATAATTTTTCATAACTATTTTCAATTACAAGTCATAGTCTACAGAGAAGAAAATAATGTGGATGAGGAGTTAAAAACTTGATCAAATTTATTGATAAAAACATTATTACGAGTTTTAACGTCAATTCTATTAAAGAATTTTTTTAATGATATGAAAAAGTGTCAAACATAACTTAACATATCTCTCCAAGTAGGCACCCATCCGACAACTTGAAGAAAATTTATTAGGTGGATTGGCAATTCTAGTGGAATTCTAGTATTATTGGGTGCTCGTTCAGTTATTAAAGGTTATATATTCAAATTATTTCTTTTTTTCCTCAAAAGTGACCGCATGCCCTCACTGATGAGTAGGCACATAGTCACATAATGTTACGGTATGCCAAATAATTTTAAAGTTCTAGTTCTTCACTACTACCACTCTCATACTTTCTTAACACTACGTTAGCTCTTCTCTCATTCATCTCTTATCTCTCTTGCAATCTTAGTGTCTATCATCCTTCATCGACAACCCCATTTTAATCTCTTTTTCTCCTATGATGGGCATTGTTAATTTCTTGTTGCATACGTACCAAGGCCCTATAATAAAAGTTGAATGAATTCATGCCAAACCTTATGAGAAAATAACTCATTTGGTAGATCACAAATGAAATAAAACTACCTCCATACCATTCACGAAATTGAACCAAACAAAAAGGTAGGTTGAGAGGGTCACATTCATGACAAATAGCATACGTACCAAAATAAAATAAAAGAAACTATATAAACATTAGAGAGGACCACACTTTTTTTGTGAATAAAATCCAAGTGATTTCATGCCATACCTCATGAAGTTGAATGAGAAATATATATCTCCAAGGAAAAGCCTATGATTAATTAACATTATTGTAAAAAACAGGGTGGTAGGCCTTTCTCTCTCATGTGCGTATATATTCTCCCCACAAAATGATTCGAAATGCTTGGTTCAAAAACATAGTCAAATCAACCCTTCACATTTCAAAAAGCAAATTCACTTTGTTCTCCTATATTTTACTTCATGTGTAGTTTATTTTTTAATTACACGTACGTGTTTCACAATTATTATTAATTTAGATCGAATGTCTAACGATACACTCAATTCACAGATTACAATAAAATTTTATAATTATTTCTAAATGATAATGAATAATTTGCATATGAACCAAACAGTTAAAAGATAAAATGAAATTCACCCTTTATTTTATGTGTGATTCATATTACAACTAAAATATAGGCTACACATTAATTTTATTTTTATTCTTTTAACACCTTTTTTGTGCATGAAACATTATTATTATCTTAACACCCATTTGATTCGACGAAAAATGAAAAATATTATTTAAGAAACATTTTATACATTTTCAAATGTTTGATGTAACGAAAAATGAAAGTTGCCGAAAAATGTTTTCCATGGTTAACAAAAAAAATTAACTTATTTGAGAGAAAAAGAGTTTCCACTTTTGAAAGTATTTTCAGACTAAAATCTTTATCAACGCCATCACACCACCACCTCCACCACTAATACAACCACTAACAAAGTAGTTTAAGGTGGCAATCATTAGAAAACGTTTTCAATACATTTTCCAAAAGCATATTTTGTTTAAAAATATTTTTCACCAAAAACAAATATAACCGTAATTTCCCTTTAGTTTTGGAAAAATACTATTCTACTAGAATTTCTATACAGAATTTTATATCATAATGATATGACAACTTCATTTTTGTAATTAAATACATCTTAATAAACTCTTGATTTAAAATGATAAGCCCAATATCCAACCAAATTGTTATATATATATATATATATATTCGTTTATCACTACTCTTTAGTTTTAGCACTTAGCATTGCTCAATTCATTTCCAATTAAGAAATCTATGTATGCTAATAAATTTAACAAGAAATCTACGGATACAAAATCAATTACAAAATTAATCATATAAAATAATTTTAATCATACATATCAAATGACAAAACTTATAATAAAAATTGAAATTTCACTCAAATTACTTCTCTTGTATTTTATATTAGGAAAATGTTTGGGACCCCCTTTTGGAAAGACCCCCACCACCCCCACACTGATGTGAACGAATGATGTGTTTGTATTTTTTTTTTTCTTTCTCTTTCTTACTTGGACCAATCACAAATGAGTGGGAGTTATGGGGGTGATGTTTTGTGGGGTTTGAATCATTACTGTTTATATTATTAATTTTGTAGTGGACTTTGTGTCTATAAATTCAGTGTGATATTAATATGTCTATTATCATAAAGATGGGCACATTTTAATGGGAGCACACAATGTTCTTTAGGACAAAAGCAAGGGACAACATGTCTTGCAAAAAGAAAAGAATAATATCCCCTTTCTTTCATTTTCATTCCCTTTTTTTTTAAAATTAATCACATGCACTTTGTTTGGATATGTATGTTCTCACAAATTATTATTTTTGGGTTAGTGGTGGAACCATATATTCCAGCACTCCTTTAAACAAATAGGGTCCTTCAATTTTTCCCACCGACACTCCTTTGGCCTCTCCCAATTGGAGAGAAGTTTATTTAAATTTTAATTTAATTATTTCCTCAAAATTATTGTTAATTATTTTTTTTATACGTTCACACCTTATGTAAAAAAAGACTTAAAATTTAAGATTAATATTTTTTAAATTAAAATAATAGAAATCAAAATGAAACTTGGATCAACGTAAAATTGTGCAAAATATAATAAATCATTTATATTTTGAAGTTTTTTTTTAAAAAATTATATAACTATGATTATTAAATAAATAAATAATTTACACATATAAATTTGTAAAATAAACAACTCAAATTATTTAATTGAAACCTAGAGTAAACCCACCGCGAACTCAATTGTATTATGAGTAATTATTTTGCCTTTCAAATACAATATTGGTTGTATGATTAATAAATAGTAAAGGTTAAATTTTTATTTTATGTTGTTTAGATAGGAAGTTAAATACTTATATAGTTCAAAAAATTAAGAAAATAGTGAATCACAAAATATCATTAAACGAGTATACAACCATGCAATGTTATTTGAATTATGGATTCGTTTGGGATATGAGTTGATTTTTTGGCTTTTTGATTATGAAAAATTTAAAATCCTTAAGATATTGATTTGTGATTATATATCAATTTTAACCAATAAATAGCAATTCTAATCAAACAATCAAAGACAAATCGACACAACGATTTTACGTGAAAAAATTACAATTGGAGCGTCTCCAATTGTGATAAAAAAAACTACGAGCAAAAGTCATAAAACAATCTACTAAGAAAATACAAAGGAATTATATAAGTGTACTTTCAATTACCTAGTGAATCCATGCCTGAATTGAATCGATCCCTATGTGTCTCTTCTAGCCCTGTTTTCACGTCGGAATTGTCTTGCCAAATGTTAAATCCACAACGTCGATGTCGAATCCACGACAATGAACCACTTCAGAATCCACCAAAGTTTCAGACTCAAGTTTCATAGAACCCACCAAAAACAACTCTCTCTTTTGTGAATAAAACAAACTAAACAAACCCTTTGATATAATCAACTCAATTCATGATTAAACTCTCACAAATATCAAAGGAAATAAACAAATAAGCTCCAAATGAAAACCATAATACCTAAGAAGAAGATCTGGAAGCTGTACCCTAGAGATTGAATCAATCGCAGATTTATAGAAAACAGAATCGCGATCTCCGCTCGAGCGCAAGAATAGTTGCTTGAGTGGACTAATTAAAACGAGTGTTTCAGAACAAGGGTCTATGCTTGAGCGCAAGAAAGGCCGCTCGAGTAGAAAAATACAACTCCCAATACTTTTGTAAGCTAGTGAAACTTTTGAAGGGATTGCATCTCCGCTCGAGCACACAATCGGCCTCTCGAGTGGACAAACAACTTCGACTACAATTTTGCTTTTTGCTTCGGGGGGTGTTGCCCCTCAACCCCGCCATGGGGTGCTGCTTCCTAGACCCCTGCAAGCTGACCGGACAGCTCAATCCCCGATATAGTCAGCGAAGTGGCAAATATAATAGGATTAAGATCACAAACTCCTCTGCATAGGCGCAATTCAGGTTAGATTCGCATTTAAATACTCAAAACCTCACTAAAATAAAAGATCGAATAAAATTACATCTGAAATGAGTTTTGTCAAACGAGATTGCTAATTACAAAAACCTAATAGACTATTTTAATTTGGAGTTAAAAAGTCTTGTTTGAAATGGTTTTTTGACTTTTTTAACTTTTATGGAAAAAAAAAAAAATTATAGTTTGAATGTGATATTTTGTATTATTGACTTTTTAGTTTATTTTATTTTTTGACTGTTTTAACCCCGTACTCTTATGCTAAACGAATGCTATGATTGTAGATAGTTCAGAACATTTTTAAAGTTAAAATAAAATTACATCATTTTAATATATGTAATTTTAATGTCAATCATGTATTTTAGTAACATATAGTATATTGTTTTGATAGAATAGCACAACAAAATCAGTGACATTATGATAGAAAAATCAGACCATCCAATCCATATGTGTGATAATTTTTTAGTGTAATAATGGAATACCAAATCCTTCACTTTTAAACATGGAAATCGTATTCACCCAAAAAAAACATGGAAATCGACTCCACGTTATTCAGATCTATCCTTCTGTCGGTAGAATCATGGCAATCTGGAATTGACATCTAACCAACCAAAAAAAAAATACTAGGCATATCAAATATTTTAATAAATTTTTTTATTAAATGTTTCATATGAGTATGAGAATCTACACCATATAAGATATTTAATAAAAATGTTGATAAAATATTTGGATCCCTAATATTAATTCAACAAAACAAATAGTCGAAAAGTATTTCTGTTCATACATTTGGGTGATAAATTTAATTTAAAATTTTTTAGAATAACATTTTAAATTTTAATCTTTTGAAATAATAATTTAAAAGATCGTATTAATCTTGCTTATTTATCTATTTATTTACTATTTTACATATTTGTCCATCTATATTTATCCACTTATTTGTCGGTGTGCCACATAAAATAGTTTGGCACAGGTTGTTAAAGATTGTCAAACCATATCAAGTACCTAGCGTTTTTGAAAAATAAAACCAAACAGAACCTGTGTTTGGCATCGATTGTCAGATAGCCAAGTATCAGGCCCCGTTTAGTAGAGCTGTGGAAAAGTGATTATAACTTATAGCCTAACAGCTTATAGCTTATAACTATGAACATAAGCTGATTTTTGACTTATAAATTAAGCTTCTCCTCCTCCACTCAAAGAATAAGTTGATTTTTGACTTACAAAAAGTTATAAGCTGTATTATTAAGTTGAACCAAACACATCAAAATAACTTAAATTAAGCTAAAAGCTGACATAAGCTGAAAATAAGTCCTACCAAATAGGGCTTCGGTGTAACAAGGTTAACATAGCCCGAGTTTTGTATAACCTGTCTGGATTCTCTATGAATGACAAAATTCCATACAACTAAAAAAAAGTCACTATTAAAATTATTTTTAATACATTACCTTTTTTTAATCTCATAAAAAAATTAAAAAAAAAAAAAACTAAAACACATTACTAAAAAAAGACACAAATCTCAAATCACATCTTATCAACTTTTGTTTTAAGAAAAAAGATATACAAATCTACTTTGTAAAATCATTTTATAAATCTAACGATATAAAAGTAATATAATTGATTAATGATTAGACAATATATGAGAGAGAGAGTATTACTTTCACAATATCCTAATTGCATTATTAGACTTCAAAAGTAGATACAATTTTTAGTCTTGAATAACTATGCTCTTGTTTTAAAGTTAGTTTAGGAAGTGCCTTTTTTAGTTGTTTCTTGCTAAAATATGAGGTGACATAAACTAAAGTGTTTGAGATTTTATTTTTTTTTTATTTTTTTTATTTTATTTTTTTTATTTTTTTGATTTTTAAAAAAGAAAGTATAAAAAGTGGAGAGATCGGGATGTAATCTTTGACTTTTTAGATGACTTTTTTATTTTTTGAATTTTTAACTTTTTTTTAGTGATTTTTTAATTTTTTGACTAAATTAATCAATTGTCAAATATTTTCTTAAGTTGTGTTTAAATTATGAATTTGGATAGAAATTTCGAAATGAAAAGCAAAATAGTAGGTAAAATGTAATTATGTTTAATTCATATTTCACTTATATATATATATATATTTTAAATTTCTAACTAAATTTATAATTTTTAAAATTGATTGGGAGAAGGATAACGTTGCCAATTCAGATGGAGATAAGGAGGAACCTATAATACTTGTCTTTTTAACACCCACCTTGCTTTCGTGGTGTGTTCCATGATTTGGAAATTAGGATCGACTTTGCATACCTAATCCACATACCAAAAAACATTAGCCACACACATATATGGAGCCAACCAGAGAAATAATAGGGGTAAACTACCAATAGGTCCTATTTTGGAGACTTATTACTCAATAGGTCCTACTTTGGAGACTTAATACCCATTAAGTCCTATTTGATAAATTTATTAAGTGATAAAGATAAATTTATCAGTCTTTTTTTTTTATGAATAAATTTATAATGATAAATTTATCAGTCTCTTTGTTTTTATGAATAAATTTTTAATGATAAATTTATCACTCTCTTATTTTTATAGTGTTAAATTTATTAGTTAGGACCTGTAAGTAAATAAGTCTAGTAAATAGGACTAATTGGTAAGTACCCCAAAGAATAGTGTATGAAAATTGGAGGTTTTTTTCCCACTTTTTATTTTAGGTAAATTACAAACATACTCCTTGAAATTTACTTAAATTACAAATTATTCTCTATAGTTCCAGAAATTATATTTTGTCCCTAAGGTTTCTAATTTCATAACAAATAGGTCATTTTATTAATAAATCATCAAGTTAATTAACAGTTTTTAATAATATTAAATTTTTATTTCAATTAATAATTCAGATAATTTTATTATTGTATAGGTGAACAATTAAAAATTTTACTTTTTCAATTAATTCTGTTAAATAAAAAATTATGATAGGGAGGTATTTGTAATTTTCCAAATCACAGAGGGCAATTCGTATTTTAAACAAATATTAGAGAGTGTATTTATAATTTACCCTTTTTAATAATATTAAAATTTTATTTCACTTAATAATTCAGATAATTTTATTATTGTATATGTGAACAGTTAGAAATTTTATTTTTTCAATTAATTCTGTTAAATAAAAAATTTCTGACAGGGAGGTATTTGTAATTTTTCAAATTACAGAGATAATTTGTATTTTAAACAAATTTTAGCGGGTGCATTTGTAATTTACCTTTTCATTTTTTTTATTTTTGGCCTTTCATTTTGTTTCCCTCAACAATTTTTTTTTTTTTAATTCATAATCCAAAGATGGCATTAAGGGTGTGTTTGAATTTTAAATTTGTGAAGAGAAAGTATTATTTGGTTAATTTTTTTTCCCCTTTTATTCCCCAGATTTCTACTTAAAATTTTAAGTTACAAATACAACTTAAAGCGGAGTCCCTTCTTTGAGGGCTCTCGGGAGTCCATCTCGACAGTGGTGAGTTAGAAAATTAAATTAGTGGGAATATTTATTAATTATAATATTAAAAATTTTTATAAAAATATTTTACATAAGTTTTTACAATTGATTTTGAGAAACATAAAAAAAAATAATGTTATTTGTAACTAATGTATCATAGATAATACAAAAAAAATATGGATATAAGTCTTAAAATAAATTATATAATGATAAGTTTTTTTTTTTTTTTTATACAAAATTTGATTAAAAATTCAAGATAATGATAATACCACGTCATCATTGATATATGATATCACCAACTAATAGTACATAAACATATAGAGAGTGAATTTCATATGTCAAATGTAATTAACAATTTAATAAATTTCATATATTTATAGTGAAATTACTTATACTTGCATGTTAATAATAATGACATCTTTTCATAGATAATATGATTTACAGTAATTTCTTCATTTTCAATTGAAACAACCATTATTATTTTCATAATTTTTAAAATGTCATTGACATTTCACTCTAATAATATTTTTTTAATTTTTTTATTTAAAACATTTTCTTTATGTTTGTAAAATTTTAAATAAAAAAAATTCCAAAATCTAAGAGGACACGTGACCCCCTGGACCTTCACCCTACTTTAATCATTTAAATAACTCATCTCGTAGAACGCATTAAGTAAGTCATTCATAGATCATTCATGTAAGAAAAAAAGTTAAATTGATTGAGTATGATAACAACTCGATTAGGTCCTATCTATTTATTGATCATTCATATTTTTAATATAAATATAATATAATCATATACTTATGAATGTCCGATTAAACTAATTTCATTGGTGAATTACCTGTTTATAAAAAAATTTAAATCATCCTCAAATTACAATGAAGTTGTTGACACTTTTAATTTGGCATTATTTGATAATTGTCATCACATTCAAGCAGACTAATCCTAGACGTCGTAAAATCTCATGACGTATTGTAAATCTTATGGGCTGTGCTGCAGACCTCTAATTAGAGGTGTTGCAGTACAGCACTAGTGACCTGTCAAGGTTTAAAAAAAAAAAAAAAAAAAAAAACACACAGTGAAGTAAAGACAAAAAAAAAGACAAAAAAAGACAAATTAAAGGTGTTTTAGTGGTTCTTTTTTAGAGGTAAGAACCATTTTTGAAATCTTATTACACATTACACACAAAGTTCAAGGGGAGACATGTAAGTCTGACCTTTAAGGAAATTTTAACATACACCCGTTAAGAAGGGTGTATTATATGTATATTTAATTATATTATTTTTTAAATTATAATATTATTTTAATTATGACTCATGAATTATTTAATTATACTTCATATTGTGTTTCATTATAACATTTTTGTAAATTATGATTTAAAAAATATAAAATTATATTATTTTCTTTTTTAATTATAAAGTGTGTAGGGCATGTTTCTCCTAATTTTATACTACTTTTATTAACAATATACATTTATAATTTGATCCCGGTCTCATATAAAGTAATAATTGATTTCACTAAAATTTATAAATGTGTAATAAGATTGTTAGTAAAAATATTAGTATTTCCAATATTGTTGTATAATAAAATCAAAAAGTCTAACTACTCAAAAAATGTATCGGAAAATGATCAAGAATGTGAATGAATGGTTGAACTTTAAATGTGTATTATAAGGTTTATCTGTAGATTAAATCTGAATTACATATTGATATTTCTAGATAAATTGCTAAATATAAATTAGGAGAAATTACTCATAAATCCTATTTTCATAAATGTTGCTCTAGTTAGTCCTGAATGTTTTTTATTAAACCATTTAGTCCTAAAAAACATCACCAACATCACTAAAAAACATCATAAAAAACCAACATCATAAAAACATCAATATCATCAACTACATCGTAAAACATCATCAAAACAACATCCTAAAACATGAAAACAACATCATCAAAAACAACATCGTAACAAACATCATGAAAAATTACACATCAGATTCATTTAAACATAAACACCAAAAATCAGATTCATTTAAACTACAAATTTCAAACATCAGATTCATTAATATAATGTAACACCAACCAAAAATGATAAACATCAGATTCATTAATATGATGTAACACCAAAAATATTAACTACATTGATGATAAAAAACATTAATTACATTGAACATCAACGTCAGAACACTCTAAACACTGTCCAAAAACAGTGTCCAAAAACCTTACAAACCCTAGCCATCACGCAATTGACACAATTAACAAACACCCATTTCTCTGCAATGCTCAAAATCCTCAACAGAAACCTCAAGCGACTTTGTTCTAAACTCCGGTGGCCGATTCACCCTTGTCAAAAACCCAAAATCATCATCCAAAAGTTGGGAAAATCGAACTCCAAATCTCATTTCAATTCAAACCAAGACTATCCAAAATGGGTCAGCAACTGTTCATCCAAACAATCAATGCTGCCCTGTTTTCCATGGCACCTGCAATTCCAAATACTGAGATCTCAAATGAAGATCAACCCAATTCCAACAAATCAACACAATCCAGAACCGAAACTTCGCAAATCAAACACGCCATCATTTTCTGCTTCTTCGAGCCTTTGTTCTTGCGTTTTCGCCGTCTAGGCTTCCACTCGGAGGCTGAGAATTTCGATCCATCGCCATTGAATATGGATCTGTAGAGGAATTCCATGTCGTTGTCGTCGTCGAAGGGGGTAAACGCGGTGGCGCCAAGTATGTCGAAGGAGAGTTTGCGGCCGCGCGATTTCAACTCCATGGTTTTTAGAGAGAGAGAGAGAGAGAATGAATCAGAGTTGTTAGGGTTTGAAGAAAGGAGTGCTTCGAGATTGAGACTCTGTGATCTGATTTTTGATGAAAGTTTTTTTTGTGAGATGTTTGAAGCAGATTTAATTGCAGATTTTTGGGTGTTTGATGTTTGAAACACCCACGATGATGTTGCTTGATTTATATTAATTTTTGTTGTTTGAAACACTCAAAATGTCTGATGTTATTTTGATGATGATGTTGTGATATTTGACGTTATTTTTTATTATGATGTTTGATGTTTGATGTTTGATGAATAATGTTTGATGTTTGATGAATAATTCTAATGTTTAATGGTTGTGTTTAATGTTTGATGTATGATGAATAATCGTAATGTTTAATAGTTGATGTTTGATGAATAATCCTGACGTTTGATAATGTTAGATGTTGAACGAATAATTCTAACGTTGATAATGTTTTCACCGAAATTATACGAACAATCCTGACGTTGGTAATGTTTGATGTTTGATAAAAATTTTGACGTTACTAATGTTTGATGTTCGACGAATAATGTTAGACATAAAAAGGCCTATAGTAAGCTTTTAGAGAAATAGGACCTATTAGTCTAACAAAAAACATTCGGGACTAAATGGTTTAACATTTCCAAATTTGGGATTTATTGGTGCTTTCCCCTATAAATTATGTATTTATAGTATTGTTGTAAAAAAATAAAATTATAAAATCATGAGACTATCCTTAGTAACAAGTAGGGATGGCAAAATATCCCAACCAATCGGGTTCTTGACTCTCTCCAATCCTAATGGGATGAGTTTGGAGGTGGTTGAATAGGGTAGAGTCGGATTTAGGAAAACCTTTGTACAACTTGATTAAGTTCGGATTAGGGTGGGGGAGAGTATTTCTTTAACTGTACCTTACTTGACCCGTAGATATAATAATATCACATAAGAAAATGATATATAACTCTACTTTCTGGACCCATTATTTAGATTCAAAGATGTGTAAGTGTATTACATATTATATACATATATATAATATGTGTATAATATATTATTGAATTTTTGTGGAATATATATAATATTTTTAAAATGAATTATTGAGATTCTATTAAGTTTTATATCTCATATATATTTGTACAATAATATTTTTTTTAATTATAAATATTATTTTCTAGTTTTAATTTTTAAATTGATATTATTGTTAAATTTTTAATTATGTTGTGAATCGGATAGAGCGATGTTTTGGGAAATTGGTAAAAAATATTTTAGTTTTTTCGTGGCTTTTTGATTTTTTTATGTTAAAAAAGTTGATTTTTTTTGTGACTTTTTTTTATGTAAAAAGTTAAAAAATCAAAAAGTTAACTTTTTAAGAAGTTCCCAAAACATCTCGGAGTTGAGATGGAGATTATATTTGCAGGTTTGGGGGTGGAGACATGAGACAATTCCACAAGGCCCCGTTCGTTTTGGGTTATAAGGAAGAGATTGAGATTCATAGTGAAGTGGGATCCACTAGTATCATGTTTGTTTTGAGAAATAGAGAGGGGATTCGTAATCTCCTCCGGACTACGAATCCCCTTGGGGAGGGGATTAGGATAGGCCTGTAGGACTTGATATTAGAAATTAGTCCGTCGGACTATTTTTTATTTATTTATTTATTTATTTTTACATGTTGGACATTTTTTTTGAACATTAATGTTTATTTTTTTGTATTTTTTGTTAAGAAAAAATCATTGTTTTATTTGTTTTATTTTTTCTAGAATTTTTTAATTTTTAAAATTTTTTACATGTTAGACATTTTTTTTTAACATTAATGTTTAATGTTTTTATATTTATTTATTTATTTTATTATTTTATATAAAAATAATTTAACAATTCCTATACTAATAACTATTATCAAAATAAATACAAATTTACTTAATTTCTTCATTATCAATCCCCTTATTAATAATTCACTCATTATTAACTCTCTTATTATAAATTCCTTCAGAAATGATTCATCCCTTTAATTTTAGAGTTTTAAATAAAGCTCTAATGACTAAGCAATAAAAAAAAAAAAAAAAACCCAAGACACAAACATCACATTATTATAAACTCTGCACAAATCCTCTAAAATCCTTTTTTTAGAATTCCCAATTTTTTTTTCTAAATCCCTTCTATACTATTTCTGAAAACAAATAGGCAAGGGTCAAGTTGGACGCGGGGAGCAAAGGGCGAAAATTGGAATGGTAGTGGTGTTGGGGCCTGACCCATACCTACCCTACTCCGTCATGCCAAATTGAATGGTAGTGGTGTAGGGGCCTGCCCCATACCTACCCTACTCTGCCATGCCTTGTAAGAGGGCTTTTTATTGGGTGAATACCTTGTAAGAGGGCTTTAGATCCCATAAAATTATCAAACATAAAATTAGTTAGTATTAAATTACATTAATACGTCTCTGTTCTTCTAAAATTACAATGACATCCCCTCTACTCTCTGAAATTACATTGTCCTCTCCTGTCAAGTAATTAGATGATAAATTGACCATAATACCATTGTCTTATTTTTGTTTCTCTCTCTTTTCTCTACTTTTTCTCCAAGCCAATGCCTTCCACCACTTATCTTATGAAACCATCCATGAGTGTTTTAAAAAGATGGTTAAAAATTAATTTTTGACTTTTAATTATTTTTTTTGACTTTTTTAGAAAAATGAATTGAAAAGTTGGTTAAAAGTTACTTTTTACTTTTTAGGTTAATATTTATTTATTGATAATGTTGCTAATCCAAAAGAAGGCGAGTCGGGTTGACCCACGCTTCCTACGTTATTCACCAATCACCGAGTTTGCTGGTGTGCTTGCAAAAATATCCAACAGGGAACAGGAATCCCCCAGCAGACCCTCCGACGATCAAGTTAGAAGAGAGGATATTGATGGTGTGCAGAGAGAGAATAAGAATAGAGAATTTAACATTTGATATGTCTTGGAAGCCTCCTTATATCCTTTGTCCATCATTTCCTTGTCCACTCCGACCTGTCGTGTTGATCGAAAGTCTATGCTCTAGCTTGCATTGTTCACGGTGAGGCTGTCCGTTCCGACGTGAATGGATTATCGCATTTAATGCTGTAGGAGCCTCATTAATGGCTGATGTGTGGTGCAATAACTCTGTAGGATCTTTGTCTGCTTACGTAGCTGGTTCTCCTATTGACAAGTGTTTAGATGCCATTAGTTCCTGGTGCAGTGTTGGGTTTTCAATGGTGTTGGGCTTTAGTGTTTGAACCGTGAATTGGGCTCTAAGTGGTAGGCAAAAAGCTTCTGTGGGCCCACCAATGTCAGTATACATCAATGATATTCTAGTCCAGTGGAGGAACATGTCGAAGTGCCTATCGATCCTACCAACTCAGCCAAAACAGCCAGGATTGGCAGCCAATTATTCTCTCAGGCTAAGGCCGATCTCACAGCCCTCTTAGCCGAGCACAACGATATCTTTGCCTGGACCCATTCAGACATGCCGAGCATCGACCCCTCTTTCATCACTCATCGTCTCAATATTGAGCCCCACTTCCGACCTTTCCGACAGAGGCAACGTATCTTCACCCGGAATGCAATACCCTTATCGCTTCTGAGGTAGACAAACTGCTAAAGACGCAGTTCATCAAAAACGTGGACTACCCCAGGTGGCTGTCTAATGTAGTCTTGGTCCACAAAAACAATGGTAAATGGCGATTCTGCGTCGACTATTCCGACCTCAATCGGGCTTGCCCCAAAGATAGTTATCCCCTCCCCTGGATAGATCTACTGGTCAATGTCACCGTCGGATATCAGATGCTTAGCTTCATGGATGCCTTCTCCGGCTACAATCAAATCCTAATGTACCTGGCCGACCAGGAACGCACCTTTTTCATCACGGACAGGGGAACTTATCACTATCGTGTTATGCCATTCGGCTTGAAAAATGCCGGAACAACTTACCAACGCCTGGTTAATGTCGTTTTTCAACACCAGATAGGTCGAAACATAGAAGTCTACGTCGATGACATACTAATCAAGAGTAAACTCTCCTTCGATCACTTGGCAGACCTGCAAGAGACCTTCAAAACCTTACACAAATATCAGATGAAGCTAAATTCGGAGAAGTGCGCCTTTGGTGTAGGGTCTGGGAAGTTCTTGGGCTTCATGATTAGCCAACGGGGCATTAAGGCTAACCCCAAAAAGATCAAGGCACTGATAGAAATGCGGTCTCCTTAACGGTTAAGGAGGTTCAACGGCTCGCGGACAGAGTTGCCACCCTCAACCGATTTATTTCTTGGGCAACTGACAAGTGCTTTCCATTTTTTAAAGTCCTCAGATAGGCGTTCGAATGGAGCACCGAATCTGAGGAAGCTTTTCAACAATTGAAGCAGTGCATGGCCAACCCATCCCTCCTCTCTCAAGCGCTGCCAATCAAAACCCTCTTTATTTACTTAGCTGTGTCAAACAATGCAATCAGCGCTGCCCTCATCAGGGAAGACGGCTCAGTACAACGACCAGTCTACTACATTAGCCACGTTCTCAGGGGGGCCAAACAAAACTACCCTTTGCTGGAAAAAATGGCCCTCGCCTTGGTTATAGTCTCTAGACGCCTCCGACCTTATTTCCAAGATCACTCCATTGTGGTTCTCACTGACCAGTCACTGAAAAAGGTCCTGCAACAACCAGAATCGTCAGGCAGACTTATGCAATGGTCCATCGAGCTAAGTCAATTTGACATCTCTTACCGACCTTGAATAGTAATCAAAGGTCAGGCTGTCGCCGATTTTATCTTGGAATTTACCAATCTCACTCCGAATGTGCCCCCCTCCGCCAGCACACTTCACCGTTGATAAAGAAGACCCCCACTTCTGGACCCTTAGTGTTGATGGTTCTTCCCGCAAAGAAGGTAGTGGAACCGGTCACCATAGAGGGTGAGTACTTCAAGTGTGCCCTCCGTTTCCTGTTCGACGCAAGCAATAATGAGGTCGAATATGAAGCCTTGATAACAGGTCTTCGACTAGCCAGAGACATTGGTGTAAGCCATATCCAAGTATTCAGTGATTTCCAATTGATTGTCGGACAGATTACTAGGGAGTTCGACGCACAGGAAGAAACGATGTGAGCATATCGGGACATTGCCCTTCCTCTTGTCCGCTTCTTCAATACTTTCCAGATTAGACACATCCCTAGGTCAGAAAACTCCAAGGCGGACGAAATGGCTCAACTAGCCTCGGCTGACCAATCAAACTTTAGCCATGGCATCCACATTGAATACCTGATCCATTCGGCTACTTCGCCAAACCCATATGAAGTTCACTTCCTCCAGAATGAACCAATCCCATGGGCTTAAGACATCCTTCAGTTTTTGACACAAGGGGAGTTGCCAGACGATAAATAGCAGGCCGCCAAAGTTAGAGCCCGGTCGTCCAGTTACATCCTCATCAGCGGCTTACTGTACAAATGAGGATTCTCACGCCCATACCTCAGGTGCCTCAGTCTTGCTCAAGCGACCTATGTGATGAGAGAAGTCCACGAGGGCATTTGTGGTAATCATTTAGGTGGAAGATCTTTGGCCCACAAAATCCTCTGCATCGGCTACTTCTGGCCTACTCTGAATCAAGATGCCAATGACTTTGTACTTAAGTGTGATAAATGCCATCGCTTTGCCAACATCCCCCATGCTCCACTAACAGAACTGATTGCACTCAGTAGTCCTTACCCCTTCGCTAAGTGGGGCATCGACTTAGTTAGTCATTTGCCCACTGGTAGGGGCCAAACCAAGTTCGCTGTGGTTGCCATTGACTACTTCACCAAATGGATGGAAGTAGAACCTCTTGCTACAATCATTGAGCGAAACACTACTAGGTTCATCTGGCAGTCGATTGTGTGCCGATTTGGAATCCCCCAAGCCATCGTTTCGGACAATGGCAAACAATTCGACAATGTCAAGTTCAGGAAATTCTATGAAGAGCTCAGCATTAGACCCTGTTTCTCTTCCCCAGGCCATTCCCAAGCTAATGGGCAAGTCGAAGTTACCAATCGCTCCCTTCTGAAGATCATTAAGACTAAGTTGGAGGCCGCTAAAGGACACTGGGCGCCGAGAAATTGCAGAATGTACTCTGGGCTTATCGAACGACCGCTCGAACCCCTACTGGGGAGACCCTTTTTAGCCTAACATACGATGTTGAGGCAGTCATCCCAATGGAAATTGACCTGCCGACCCCTCGGGTTTTACACCCGAATCCGGAATTAAACGAAGAGTTGCGTTGGGTAGACCTGGACCTAATTGAAGAGCTCCAAGAGGCAACTGCTGTCATACGAGCATCATATCAACAGAAAATGAGAACATATTATAATCGCAAAGTCCGACCGAAAGAGTTCGCAGTGAGAGACCTAATCTTACGCGAAGCAACCCTTGCCACTAAAAATCCGACCGAGGGTAAGCTAGCAACTAAATAAAAGGGACCTTATGTTGTCAAGAGCAGACCCTGCCTGGGTACTTACTGTCTCCAAGATATGGAAGGTAGAGACCTCCCCCATCCATGGAATGTCCAGCACTTGAAGCGTTATTTCTAGTAAAATGATGTCTCTTATTTTTATATCATTCAATTGTTGTATGTTCTCTTTTGCCAATCTGCGCACTTGTTCATTTTTGTCCTTCCCATTCATGATGTAAATTTGTGATCGACAGATTGTGTCTTAATGACAACAATTTCACATCTCCATTTATCTGTGTTGCATCTCTATGACAAGATTTGGACAAAGCCTCAGCCCGACTGAGCCCTTCAAGCCTCAGCCAGACTGAGCATAAAGAGCTCAGCCAGACTGAGTTAACCAAAACCTCAACCCGACTGAGCCCTCCGAGCCTCAGCCAGACTGAGCATGAAGAGCTCAGCCAGACTGAGTTAACCAGAACCTCAACCCGACTGAGCCCTCCGAGCCTTAGCTAGACTGAGCATGAAGAGTTCAACCAGACTGAGTTACCAAAGCCTCAGTCTGACTGAGCCCTCTAAGCCTTAGCCAAACTGAGCATGAAGAGCTCAGCCAGATTGAGTTAACTAAAGCCTCAACCAGACTGAGCCCTCCGAGTCTCAGCCAGACTGAGCACGAAGAGCTCAGCCAGACTGAGTCAAAACTGGTCTCACCCAGACAAAGCATGCAGTTAAAACTAGTCTCAACCAGACTTAGTTAAATCTCAGTTTGTTTTTACCATTCATACAATTTAGCTTACTTATCCATTTTTATCACTTATACAAGTTAGGTTACTTGTCCAATTTTACCATTCGTATACTTTTTTGATAAACTTTACCACTCAAAAACAATAACAACAACAACAATAATAGAACTGGTACTTTTATTAACAATTTGCACAAATTATACACTTTATTACAGAAACTACATTTACTTCATTACAAAAAAAAAAAAAAAAAAAAACAAACAAAACACCGTGCCCTTAATCCCCTCCGCTTGATGCAAGATCTTCCTCTTTTACACCCTCGTCCAAGGGAGTCTGGGCAACGTTGTCTTCTCCCACTTTCACCAAATTGAAGTCCACGTCTGGGAACAGCTCTTGCGCTTTATATTTGAAGCTCATCCAGCCGCTGTCCCAGTACTGGCTCATCTCGTGCTTGTAGAAGTCTGACCGCTGGAAGCTTTGGATTGCTTTTTCTTCGCTCTTACCTCTAGCAGCCACTTTTCACGGCCCAGCACCTCCTTCTTCATCCTTAGCCAAGCTTCTGGCGACCGCCGCGTCAATGGCCATTTGGAATTCGGCCGACCCCTTAAATTGCTCCACAGCCGCCATACATAGGTCGGGGTACGTCGCCCTCTCAGAAGCCATTTTGGCCCTCTCTTCTTCTAACGTCTTCTCCAACTCTGCAATGCGCTCATCTGCTTCTTCCTTGTCTTTAAGCGCCTGGTCGTGCAGATTTTCGTTGTTGGCGAAGGCCTCTTCCAACCTTTCCTTGGCAGTGGTGCAGGCTTCTTGGACTTTTCCTACCTTCCTCTGCTCGCCCCCCAACTCAAACTTCAGCGAGACCGCCTTGTGGCGCACCACTTCAAGCTCTGATTTGGTCATAGTAAGCTTAGAGGCAGCACGTTCTGCCAAGTAGCTCTGCACCACCGCCAGTACTTTCATCTTCTTCGCCCTTTGAGTATACTCCAGGCCTTCTGCGCAGACACTCCGCACAGCCTTTCTCCAGTCCGTCGTCTCGACCTTTAGGTTTTACAGCTGTGTTTTCACCCATTCTAGCTGGGCCTTTAGCAGCTCTGTCTCCACCTTCGCATGCGCCGCCCTTATTTAGCAGGGTCACCGCTAAGCTCGTAGCTTCCATCTGCACTGAGCAGAACCCTCTCAGGAGGTTGGCCTCTGTAAATCACACCATCGATTGCACAGCCGCATCCTTCACTACCACCAGGAGATGATCGGCGGCGACCCTGGCTTCCCTCCCTTCTTCCGCCGATTGACCGGCCATTACGCGCACATGGTACTTGGCAGTCTTCAACGTGACACTCATCTCCGATCTGCTCATTCCCCTTTTCTCTTCCCTAGGACTTGGGGACACTTCTAGCACGGGCCCCGCTTGGGCGCTTGTTCTCCCAACATCACGCCTTCTGACAATGGCTTTGGTTTAACGGCGCTACTCACCCCTTGGGCACTTGGGCCCATGGCCTCCCCTACCTCTACTTCTAGGGTTGCCCCTGCCACTCCCTCCTTTACCTTCTTCAAAACTAGCCCCCCCTCACCCTCCTTTACTGCCACCCTTCTTTTCTTCTTCTTCATCAACATCGCCTCCACCTCCATTTTGCTCCTCTCCTTCAGCGGATCTACTGGGGGCGGCAGTGGTGCAAAATCAGTCAGATCCTTATCGCCCAGAGGCTTGGGGCACGGTCGGACTCTTTCCTTCTTGACCAACTTTGGCGCTCGACCTAACTGCGCCTCTTTATACTTGTCCGCCTTGGCAAATGTCCTTTTATTCTCCGCCTCTTGCATCCTCCTTCTCGCCTCCAACTATTCCAGCGCAGGATCCCTTTCGGTCAGCAGTGGCCCCAAGCTTAAGGCAAACAAGCTTGACGGCTGGACAAGGTCATCCCACTTCACCCTTTCTTTCTCTCTCCACTCTTTCACTCGTTTAACCCTATCCTCCACCTCTGCCCCCAGCCTTGGCTCCACCGACTTGATGGGAACCTTCCACATCATGCGCACCCTCCTCTCGCCATTTGCAGAAATATAAAACCACCTTGGTCTCCACTCTTCATCGACGATGGCAAACCCGCCACTAACCCTCTACCTGTCACCGCCTGCAGGATCATCCATGTTTCTTGTTGACCAGAGGCCTTGTGGCATGAAAAGAACTCGTCCACCGTCATCGCTGCCCCACCGGTTGCCTGTGGCCATGTGATTGCGCAGGCCACTAGTATTTTCCACGCGTTAGGCATAAGCTGACTTGGCGCCACCTCTAACCGGTTCAGTACGTCCACCACAATTTGTGGGAGCAACAACCTCAGACCCCCCTGCAACGCCTCCTCGTACAGTGTGAACTCCATCGGATGCGCATCCGACGCTCTCTCCTTGGCAGTCGGCAACTTCAACTCTATCTCTGCAAGAATCTGGTACATTTTATGTACCTCCTCTAACTCCTCTGCTATAAACGTCGATTTGTCAGCCTTAGTGTACCAGTGGTCAGGTCCCACTTGGCTAATCGGCCTTGTGACCCAAAAAGCAACCTAAGAGGGGAGGTGAATTAGGTTTCTACAAATTAAAGTTAATAATACCCAATAAAATTAATTACTAGTACAACAAATTATTAACAAGCACAATGATGAACTTAGCAGTAAATGATCAAGCAAAATAACAATAAAGTATAACTAAATACAGGGTAAATCAAATGATTAGCACATGAATATTAGATAGATATAGCAGTAGTAGGAAAGTAAAGAGATTAGGGAAGAGGAGACAAACAGATTTATAGTGGTTTGGCTTCAATCAAACCTACACCCACTCCTCAAGCTTCACTTGAGATTTTCCACTATCTTCTAGCTTCACAAGGTGCTAGCAACCTTTTCACAGATGGAGCAATCCTCCACAGATTTTACACAGACTTTCTAAATCAAGAACACTGAGTGTACTACACTCTTACAAGGTTGAAAAGAAGGTGTTTTTGCTTTCACAGAAAACTACAATAATCATCTCTCAAAGATTGATATAAAAATGAAGCTCTGGTTTTTCTGTAAACCTCACACAGGAAAGATGAGCTTAATGCTATAAGGCTCAGTGTATAATTTCTAAGAAAGGATGTAAACAAAAATTGAAGAGCACTTCTTAGAGAATTTTTCAGAGAATAGATGTGAGTGATTATAGATCAAAGAATATTTTCTGGTTTTTTTTGTAACTTGTTTACATTAGAGGCTTTGGCATATATAATGAAACTTATAGCCGTTGTATTTATTTGAATTTATAGCCGTTTATAGCCGTTGTACTCCATCATTACTAATTTGAATATCTTCCACTCCATCATTACTAGTTTGAATATCTTCCACTTGAACCTTTTGAACCTTTTAGCCTACTGCTGTGCTGGGCTGTTTGAACCTTTGTTTTAGGCTGTTTGAACCTTTGTTTTAGGCTGTTTGAACTCCTGATTTAATCAAATATTAAATACATTCTAACAACATTTAAGATAAAGGTTTAGGGGAGAAATAATGGGACAAAATAAATTTTAATTCTATTTTTCTCTTTCAAATAAATCATCAAAATAAATTTTGATTCTATTTTTCTTTTTCAAATAAATTAAAATATAATTAAATAAATCATCAAAATAAATTTTGGATTCTATTTGTCTCTTTCAAATAAATTAAACATAATTAAATAAATCATCAAAATAAATAAGTCTAACAATCTCCCCCTTTTTGATGATGGCACACAATTATGTTTTGATTTGATTTGGGAGTAAGAAAGGCTCCCTCTCAATTCATGCTCCCTGAATTCATTTCTAAATACATAGGTTAGCACATGTGTAATAAATAAGCTTTAATCACCAACATGATATAAGATTAAGGTATCAAACTATAAATACATAACATCAGATTAGTTTGAAAATAATACCATAATACATAACATCATATAATTTCTTCCCATGTGACATTATCAAAAGGAAATCATGGGTTAGAATTTGGAGGAGGAGAATGATAGTGATAAATGGCATCTATACAATTCAAAACATATATATACATATATGCATACACATGCAACTCGCCCGGGTCTCGTTTTTTCCTTCGATAAACGCGTTTGACACGCGGCCTCACTTTTGCCTCATTAGCCGACAAAAGCAGGCCTCGATTTGTACTCGCCTCGGCTCCCTCTCTGTTCTTGTCTTATTCTCTTTTGCCTTCTTCTTAATCATACACTCTTCCATTTTCTTCTTCACCATTCTCTTCTATCTTTTCTTCACCACTCTCGTCTGTTTTTTCTTCCTCATCGAGAGTCAAAAAAAACTGAACGGAGGAGGCCAAATCTTAGTCTGTTCTCTTCTATTTCTCTGTAACTCATTTCTTTTACACCTCTTACCTCTAATCCATGGCTTCCTCATTCCATCCCCTCACTCTGTTTCCAGACCTGAACGATCCCATAAGTTCTGCTGGACCGAGTGCCCCTACTCCTATTTTTCTTGTCATTTCTCTGCCTAACCTTCTTATGATGCCGATTGAGCATATCATGGCAGCACAATCAGACATTGAAGCCAATCATTTCACACTGACGTCCTGTATGAAGACGGTGACTGCAGTCACAAAATTGGCTCACCGACTGCAGAACAGGATGAGTGAGCTCCATCAAGTCAACGCCCAACTCTCTCTGCTCCAGCGCATGTGCAAGGATGCGCGAGCAGAAATAGGTGTACTGAAGGCCGAAAATAAAGAGCTTAAACGGAAGACCACCTCCATGGCCCGATTTGGAGCAACGTCGTTCTTGGCCTTTGATAGTCAGCGGGGAGTCGTCCAAGGTGATAAAAAGAAGAAAAAAACGATGGAAGCGGCGAGTAAGTAAGATTAGCGTATGGCCGAAAAAAAAGGAAGGGTTTTTTTTTTTTTTTTTTTAATGTTTATTTTGATAGGCGTGTGGCCGTAAAAAAAATAAAGGGTGTTTTTTTTTTGATTTTTTAATGTAAATATTTGTATTTTGATTTGTTGTTGTGTTTATGTTTAAGTACTGAAAAATGAAATTAAAAAGCAGAGAAAAAAATAAGAAAATTAAGCCCAAACAAAAAATAATAATGAGAGACCAAATTGTTAATGAGTATATGAAAAGTATTTGAGCATGATCTAATTCTCAATTTCTTAGCAAGAACATACCAATCTCAAGATTATAATAGACATAACAGTGCATAGATCAAACAAGGTTGCCAAGCAAGAGTATAAATATGGAACTAAAGTTCAAGTCACTCTTCCTTGAGGAAAACGATCTTCCTCTTACATTATCAACAACTAATTAGCTCAAAGGTCATGTTGTAAGAATTAATATACCAAAAGCATAGAGATACCAAAATAATCAGAGATATTAAAACAATCAAGTCTCTTTTTCTCCTCCAATGACATTTTCAACAAAATCAAACACAAGGAGGAAGTATGATACAACATATAGGATGAAAGAATGTAAGTCTCATTATAGCACAAATAATCATCCATATCAAGGTAGCTCTATGATACCAAAAAAATGATAGCACATAATGATCATACAATTGAAGCTCATACCATTTGACAATAATGGACAAAAAAAATAGTAACATGTGAAGGTGCAAGTCCACAAGTTTGATATCAAAAACAGAATAGAAACTGAGGGGATTTTAAAAAATAATCAAGTTTAAATTCTTCCCCATGTTTCATTTGGCAAAATCAATAGGAGATATGATAAATGAAAGCTCATAACTAAAATGTTCTCGTCAATAATATCAAATAGGATTCCAAAATGATACCAACATGCAATCTACCAAGGATACTAATATGCAATTTAGAAGATTTAACAATCATAGCTCAAGTATTATGTAGAATACCAAATATTTCTCATAATAGATTAAACTCAATATAATCTCATGGAGCTAATGTAATTCCAAAAAAAAATGAAGCATGTTCAAGGTATATCAATCCATATGCCAAGAAAAATCATGAATTTCAATATGTACCACACTTTTAAGCATAGGCATGATTTTTAGGTAAGAGCATCATCAAAGAGTATACATTGCAAATCATATGAAGCATAATCAATCTTTTTCATGTCAAAGTAATAACAGTATTAGCTCAAGGGATATAAGATAGAATTTTTACCTCAAAAGCTTAAGAGAGTATATGAGGCATACTTTAGGTTCAAGAGATGAAAGCTTTTCAATCTTCAATTTTCTTTCATGAGGAGTTCATCTCAAAAGGGTTTAACAAGTATGTTAGCAAAATGATTTCTCCCCTTAAGTTATAGTGCTACCCTTTCCTATTTTGTGTAAATATAGCATTCATAGAACAATCATTATTACTCAATAAAAATACAACACAAATCACTTCTTATCACAAACTAAAAAGGTGAAAAATAATTCAATGATCAAACAAGAGTTTGGAATGCTATTTTTCAGAATTTTCAAGTTGTAACGCATAGCATAATATGCATAAGAAAATAGTTTTATACTCTTTGTTTTATTAAGAAATGATGCAACAATCTCATTTAATAACATAACATTATCAAGAGGCATTTTCATCAATTCAATCCACATACTCAAGTGTGATAAAACGTTTTACTTAATATGGAACACAACATGAATGTTATAAACAATTAATTCAACAATTTATCAATCAAAAGCATTTCATGAGATGTATGCCAATATAATCCATATTCAAAGATATTCAATAGGATAGATGCAATGTCTCTACAAACGTATGATACTTCTTTTCATTTAGACATTGTTGATGGATCATAATCAAGGAATTTCACAACTCATTCAAATATTCTAATGTAAAGCTGTAACAACGCCCGCGGGGGACCTCGCTACAGCTCGGACTCATTTTTGTTGTTGCGGTTCGTAATCTGAACCAAAGAATCCAAATCTGGCAAATCGTTTGAGAAAATAGATTTTTGAAAAAGAAGTGCCAAACATGGACTGCTTTGCCAGATACAGAGTCGCCACCTAAATATTTTATTTTTGGGAAATTTAGGAAACCCTGACTCGGTGCCAAAAGGCCACGTGCCCGTCATCACCAAAGTTGCCTCGGCTCGGGAGTTTGGGTATGATTGGGGAAGGTCAGCTATGAGCACCCCCTCTCGCCCGGTCCGAAGACCGGCCTCTACTAATCGTGGTATCCGTTTTTGAAAACATTATGTGTTCTTATTCCGGTTATTAGCCTAGAATTACTATGTTATGCGCGCAGCAAACAAGTATAGACTAGATCGCCTAATTTGGAAACAAGCATTGCATATCCGTCTTGTTTGGAAATGGTTTTGGAATTTGCTACTCGCAAGTAGGCTAAAATACGGATTTCAACGAATTGTTCCAACTCAAGCAATCCAACCTTCACCCACAGGCACTCAAGCAGTTTATCACATAAGCATCTAGCCTCATGGTAAGCATGCTGTCATGGCAAACACTCACATACATGCAAGGATGCTAAAGCATAAAAGCTTACCTAGTACTCCAAGCCAAAACAGAAACTAGTTAGTAATCAATGCATGATCCTAATTCATGTTAAGATGGCTAATGCAACACAGGCAAAATGCAGCTAGAATAGGCTCGGCTAATCTAAGATGGCATATGAGATGCTACAAATAACATGTATTCAACTTGGAATTGAAATACAATGCAGTTAGTATGATGCGCCGAGCCCGGTGTATGCAAGACAAATGTATGGATGCACGCATGCATAGCATAAGGTATGCTAATTTAAATATGCCCTAATACTAACCATCAAAAGCAAGTAAGTAAAAGGGAGAAAGAAGTGGGGATTGGAAGACATGCACACACGCACCCACACTTATTACAAATTTGCCCTCGCTCGGACGGACCAAAAGAATAGTACAATCAATTAACCTACAAGCTAATTAAATATTACAGTCCACTTAATTAATTAACAAATTAACTAAGCTAAGGAAAGCAGTAAAAGGCCTCGGGAAGAGGGTCCAATGCACGCATGCTCGGGTTTGCTCGGAAATCCGTCGCCATGCACAAGTTGCCTCTGTTTTCCCTGCTCTGCTCTTCTGGAAGTTGCACAACTCCCAAAGTATGCTCCATGGACACTGTGGAGCACCACCGGCTAGAAAGAATGGCCACCGGCCATGGGGAATGATCACCGGCCACTGGTTAAGCCATCGGCCACTGATGGATGGCCGGTCGGCACTGGAGATGGCCGGCTGGCCAAATCTTCCTGCAGAAACCTGTTTGACAGTAGCAGAGGGCAGACAAGGCATGGCAATGCATTTTCAAAGCAATGTTTGCACCACCACCCTCCTTATCATGTTCATGACTCAAAGGAGGATGGTCCTCGACCCTCGGACCACCAATCGCGCATTTCAATGCGTGATGGCCCAAGAAGCTAAGTTGTGCATTTTAATGTCAAATGTAATGCACACAAACACATAAGGAACCCAACCTCAATCATGGTGATTCAAGAGGCAAGACATGCATGCCAAATGCAACCTAAGCATGTGAGCTAAATATGCAATATGAGCATGCAAGCAAGTAATATACATTAGGCACACAACCTAAGCAAACATGTAATGACCCGGAACTGTATGACGTCATTATCCGTAATTAATTATGTGTTTATGTGATTTAATTGGAAATTATCTGTTTGACTTAGAAAAATATCTGTTGAGATGTTGACTTCGGGACTGAAATTGATGACCAGAATGGATTCAGAAAATGAAATTGAACATACCTATGTGAAGCCGGGAATTTTTAGAACCATTTGAAATGATAAATTGAAGACTGAATTTCGTCTGATTCGTAAAGCCTTGTTTGGCTCACGTTTTTGGCTTAATTGATTTATATGGATATATATATATATATATGCTTAGAGATAAGGGTGTTGACCTCATTTTGACTCAAAAGAAAAGAAAAATCTGAGAGAGAGAGAGAGAGGGTTCGAGAGAATTCGGGAAAGGGAGAAAGGAAGGGAAGCAAGGAAGGAGAAGAGGAGAGAAAGGGGAAACAAGTGTAGATCTTCACCAAATCAAGACTTAAGGTAAGATTTTCATGGAATTAGTTGTTGATTCTTGGTATTTAATATGTGGACCTCAAGATTATGGTGTTAAATGTCATGTTTTATGATTATTTGGCATGTTTGAGAAAGAACCTCCATGGCTATAGAGACATGAAGCTTGTATGTATATGTTCATGGTTTTCCACTTTGATTCATGGGTTTGATCTTGCTAATGATCTATATGGGTTTTGAATTGAGGTTTGATGTTGAAATCAAGTTGTATTTCTAGCATTTTGGGTCATGGAATTCATGTAATGGAAGTTGGTTTTGTAAAGAAAAGAATGAAGTTTGAAAGAGGGAAGAAGAACCAGGAATTCGGGATTTGCTCTGTCCGCTCGAGCGTAGGGGATCCCGCTCGAGCGGAGAAATCGACCATTCAGTAGCTTGGAAAATTGTACTGGCCGCTCGAGCGGCCAAGGTAGCGCTCGAGCGGAGAGGGTTAATTTCAGAAAAGTTTGGACAGTTGTTCTACATGATTTTTACATGTTAATTGCATCATTTAGCATCTCATGAGCATGAATTAAAGGAAAGAAAGATAAGAATGCATATGATAGAATGTAAAAGAAGAAAGGAAATGGCATGAATTATGTGAGTTAATGATGATATGTATTGAGAAATATGTTATATTGTTAATGTTTGCAGGTCAAGAAGTGAAGACCGTGCCATTGGTATTGGAAATCCACTGTAAGTAACATTTCTGTAAGAGATATGTTATTATGGATTATATTTCAAAAGCGTTATAATATGATATGATAATGTTGATAAGCAATATACTTGAAATATTATACGAATGCTATATATTATGATACGTTTGAAATGATAATGTTTTCTGTGAATGAAAATGTGTTTAATCGGTGTACGGACCGGTTATTCTAGTCGTTAATCGACGTTATGAAAATGTGTTTAATCGGTGTACGGACCGGTTACTCTAGTCGTTAGTCGACGTTATGGAAAGGTTATGTTTTACCACCGACGGTCTCTGAACGGGTGGCTATGTGTATGAAAAGGGTTACCACCGACGGTCTCTGAACGGGTGGCTATGTGTATGAAAAGGGTTACCACCGACGGTCTCTGAACGGGTGGCTATGTGTATGAAAAGGTTATAAAAGGGTTATGAAAAGG
The DNA here is from genome assembly GCA_036172215.1 of Camellia granthamiana. Taxonomy (NCBI): domain Eukaryota; kingdom Viridiplantae; phylum Streptophyta; class Magnoliopsida; order Ericales; family Theaceae; genus Camellia; species Camellia granthamiana. The sequence goes on along the minus strand of CM069904.1, from coordinate 4,200,717 downwards.
TTATGGAAAGGTTATGAAAAGTTATGAAATGATGACTGATGTCTGATTATGTTCTTATATGATGACTGATGACTGATTATGTTATGACTGTGTTATTGCGATTATATGAAATGTTGGACTTCGTTCAATAGTATGTTAATGTTACTTGCTGAGCTTTAGCTCATTATTTGTCTTTATGAATTTATAGGTGAGCATTCAGGAAGTCAAGCCCAAGCGGAGTCGCCGCCAGTTTGAAGCCTAACCAGAGTTGTGTGCCTCCGAGCTGGGGCTAGGCCTGGAAGGCCGCTGTGAGTTTTGTTTCAGTTGTATGAGAGGCATGTACCTATGTTAGTATATGGTCTTTTAATGCATGTTATGTAATGTGGTGGGTAATTAACTCATTTTTGGGCATGTATATACACCTGTTCATATAATGCACAGCTCTTGGACTACAGTTTCTGCATGTACTTCCGCGAGCCCCGTTTTATTATGTTATGTATTGAAAGGCCTGTGGTAATCCACGGATTACTGGCCGGTCTCGTCACCAAACCTCTCGGGGCGGGTTTGGGGCGTGACAAAACAAGTATGCAAGGCATGAAGCAATGTAACAACACGTAAAGAGTGGACTTAAACTAATTTGGGCAGCCCTCAATTAGGCCCAAAACAGTGGCCAAAAGCTATGGAAATGGGGCCAAATGCACATACAAGCGTGCATGCATACATGACCCAATTCCTAGGCATCAAAAGGCAACTTTTAAGCATACTTAAAAGAGGATAAACATGGACAAATGACATGCATAGAAAGCTCTGAAATCATGTTAGAAAAGGTGCCAAACCAAGTAAACAAGACAAGCATGGCATGCAACAATGTCCGAAACGCAAAGGCAAGCCAAGAGGCTTAAACCACGGCCATGCCAACCAAGCCTCAAAGGGCCATAGGGACTCAAAACCATCCCAAGGCAGACCAAAGTAAGGGTAAATGCACACCTAGATGGCATCTAAATGGCCGAAACATGAAAGCATACAAAAGGGGCCAAACATGGAGCATAAGATGACAACCTTATAAACTATTAAAGGGGCATCAAATGCAAGCATACAAGCATACCATGAGGACTGAAATGACATGATAAGTGGTTCCAAACCACTGAAATGAAGCAAGCAAAGCATGCTAGAGGGGTCAATACTCAAGGCATACAAGAGAGGTTGCATGGTAGCTATACAAAGCAAGCCCTAGATGGCCTAAGAAACCAAAAACAGACCTTAAGCATGCCAAAATATGCATAAAAGTTTCACAAAGTTAAGCCAAAATCATGCTAGAAACAAGGCTCAAAGCACAAAGTATGTTAAGGCAATTTCATGGCATTACAAGACAAGTATGCTAAGCATGCATGGTATGTCTAAACCAATTAAAAACAGTGCTATATCATGGCAAAATAAGCACAAATAACACTTAAGACATGGCCAACATGAACTTAAAAATGGTGCTCACACATGAGACTAAAATGGGACTTTTTGAAAACAACAAGGAGAGGGGATGGCCCTCTCCTTCTTAGGACCTTAAACCACCATCCTCACCACTGAAATCCCTCAAGATTTTAGTGGTGAGGAGGCCCAAACAAGGTGGTCCCGAAGTTCACCAAAAATAGCACAAAATGGGGCCAAACAAGGCCTAAGAGGGGGTAACGACCCCAAATACAAAAGTGACCTTAATGAAGTATCTTAAACACAAAAAAATAGAACTTTTTTATGTTATACACAAAGCTCAAATCAACATGCAAGACAGGCTATAAGTATGTGAAAAAACGGGGAATAAAGAATGTAAGAAGCTCACCCTTGTAGCCAAGAAGCTCCAGCAGCTTATGGACCAAAAATGTAGACCTTCAACCTCTGAAAATGGCTTCCAAGACCCTTAGGTTGATGATGGAGGTGTTAGGCTAAGGGTTGGTGTGCAAAGGGGCCAAAAACCAAGCAATTTGGAGCTAAAATGGAAAAGATATGGAGAGAGATATATGTATGGAGCCTTAGATAAGTTCTTGGAACCCTTAAAATGGAAGAGGAGCTCTTCTATTTATAGAGAAGATGGAGGCTTTAGCTTCTAAGAGAAGCTAAGCAAAAAGGGTCAAAGGGGTCAAGCTTCTCTTAGAAGCTTGGAGCAAAAGGGCCAAGAAGGCCAAGCTTCTTGGAGAAGCTAGACAAAAGAGCCAAGCTTCTTGGAGAAGCTAAGCAAAAGGTTCAAGAGGTGCAAGCTTCTCTTGGAAGCTTAGAAGGGTTCAAGCTTCTTGGAGAAGCTAGGCAAAGGTGCAAAAGGTTCAAGCTTCTAGGAGAAGCTAAACCAAGGTGCAAAAGGTTCAAGCTTCTTGGAGAAGCTAAACCAAGAGTTCAAAAGGTTTAAGCTTCCTTAAGAAGCTAGAACCAAGGGTTCAAAAGGGTCAATCTTCCTCAAGAAGCTAAAACAGGGGGTTCAAAAGGTTCAAACCCCCTCAAGAAGAGGTCTCGGCCAGAAAAAGAGTCAATCGGCCAAATAAAGATGGCCGACCGACCAAACAGAGTGCCGACCGGCCAAATATATGGCCGATGGAAACAAAACACTGGCCGATGGCCTCTAGCCATGGCCGGTGATGTGTGGGGATGTCTCACAAGCCATTTCCTGCCCCTCAAAAGCAAAACACAAGTGTTTGGTGCAAAACCAAACACAAAACAGTCAAGTCGGGAGATCCTGGGGCAAGGCGCGTAGCCGAGACCTCCGGGAACTCGAGACGAACACAAACATGGATGATCACCGGGTGTTCAAACGGTGACGTCCAAGTCTTGAGGACGGTCAAAAATGGGGTGTCTACAAAAGCATATAAGTATGAAATTTTCATATTGAACATATTCTTGCGATCATAAATGTAGAATTCAAAATATAGATAGTATACATCTCAAAAACATGCTATGACGTCAAAATTGATTCTACAAAGATATGACTAAAAAAGGAATTAACATATTAGTATGAAGTCATATATAAGACGTGAAAAGTACGCTCACAAAAAAATTTATCACTTCTTATCTTTTTTTCATAGCAATGGATGACATGATATAAAATGTTAATGAATCATTCATATTCTAATAGGCATTCATCAAAATAATATAATTCTCATTTTTGAGTTCAATGAATGTTTGAAAGAAACTAGCAGAACATGACTTAGCAAACTTAGTACAATTAGGTTACATGGAAGCAATGATTAGACACAACCTATTGTACACAAATCACACCTTAAAGAATATAGAACTTTAAGCTTAAAGGTGTGTTAGGAGTTATACCTTCATTTACCTCTTTGGAATCTTCACCCATATATTACCTCTATTGTTCATCTTGGTGATTTTCATTTCATCATTCTTCTTCTTGTAGGAGCTGATTTTGCTCTTTAGATTAACACTCTTGTTGTGTATTTCCTCTCGAAGTCCTTGGTGTTCTTTGAGATTTCACCTACAAAATATCTTGATTTCTTTCTTGGTACCCATACTTTCTTGGGTCCATGAGGATTAGTCTCAAGAACATTTAATCTTATAAATTGTTTAGGAGGATCAAAATCAATGCCTACTTTGTCAAAAACACATTTTTTATTTCCAAGAAATGTTGAGGTTTTCTTTTTCTTTTTACAAAATTTTCAAGAGTTTTGTTTAAATCCTCAACATCGTTTTTCAAAATGTTTTTCTCATTGGTAATAGACGTAAAATCATTTTTCAAAGTAGCATTTTCCATTTTTAAAACACCCGCATCATTTGAAAGAGAAGTAACTAATTTCTTTAATTTAGAATTCTTAACACAAACATTTCTAAATATGTCATGTAATTCATTGAAAGCACTTTCAAGTTCTACATAATTAGAAATTACCTCATCTTGAGTGGATTCTTCTTTTCCAAAAGCCATGAGACACAGGTTGGCTACTCCATCATTTTCTTCCCAAATGGCTTCTTTTTTGCTGTCATCCATCATTGAAAGTTCATGAGCCATGAGTGAGCCTAGGAGTTCTTCAATGTCTAATTTTGTTAGGTCTTTTGCTTCTTGAATAGCTGTAACCTTAGCTTTCCATTTATTTGGCAAAGACCTAAGTATTTTTCTTATAAGCTCACCATTAGTATAAGATTTACCAAGAGATTTTAGAGCATTAATAATATTGATAAATTTATAAAACATCTTAGAAACAGATTCAAATGATTCCATAGTAAAGAGTTCATAATCATGAATAAGCATGTCAATTCGAGACTCTTTTATTTGGTTAGTTCCTTCATAGGTGATTTCAAGTTTATCCCAAATCTCTTTAATAGTAATACACCTAGAAATTCTATCGTACTCATTTGTATCTAGTCCACACACAAGAATAAGCTTGGCTTCAGCATTAGCTTGAAGGAGTTTATAATTACGCTTATTAAATTCATCCTCAAGTTTAGGCACACTGATATGGTCTACTACCTTGGTAAGGATTTTAGGACCTTTAGTGATAATGAGCCACAAAGCATAATTGGTAGCTTGAAGATACAAAGTCATTTTTTCTTTTCGATGAATGTAATTACTACCATCAAAGAGAGGTGGCCTATTGCTAGCTTGTCTTACAGCAGAGTAAGTAAAATACATGGTTGCTATGGATAAAAAACTCAAGATTGTTAAATCTAAACAAGAGCCCCAGGCTTTGATATCAATTGTTACCCAAAAAGCAACCTAAGAGGGGGGGTGATTAGGTTTCTACAAATTAGAGTTAATAATACCCCAATAAAATCAACTACTAGTACAACAAAATCACGCTCATCAAATTCATCCTCAAGTTTAGGCACACTGATATGGTCTACTACCTTGGTAGGGATTTTAGGACCTTTAGTGATAATGAGCCACAAAGCATAATTGGTAACTTGAAGATACAAAGTCATTTTTTCTTTCCAATGAATGTAATTACTACCATCAAAGAGAGGTGACCTATTGCTAGCTTGTCCTATAGCAGAGTAAGTAGAATACATGGTTGCTATGGATTAAAAACTCAAGATTGTTAAATCTAAACAAGAGCCCCAAGCTCTGATACCAATTGTTACCCAAAAAACAACCTAAGAGGGGAGGTGAATTAGGTTTCTACAAATTAAAGTTAATAATACCCCAATAAAATTAACTACTAGCACAACAAATTATTAACAAGCACAATGATGAACTTAACTGTAAATGATCAAGTAAAATAATAATAAAGTATAAATAACATACAGGGTAAATCAAATGATTAGCACATGAATATTAGATAGATATAGTAGTAGCAGGAAAGTAAAGAGATTAGGGAAGAGGAGACAAACAGATTTATAGTGGTTCGGCTTCAATCAAGCCTACATCCACTCCTCAAGCTTCACTTGAGATTTTTCACTATCTTCTAGCTTCATAGGGTGCTACCAACCTTTTCACAGATGGAACAATCCTCCACAGATTTTACACAGACTTTCTAAGTCAAGAACACTGAGTGTACTACACTCTTACAAGGTTGAAAAGAAGGTGTTTTTACTTTCACAAAAAGCTATAATAATTATCTCTCAAAGATAGATATAAAAATGAAACTCTGGTTTTTTTGTAAATCTCACACAGGAAAAGTGAGCTTAATGCTATAAGGCTCAGTGTATAATTTCTAAGAGAGGATGTAAACAAAAATTGAAGAACACCTTTCAGAGAATTTTTCAGAGAATAGACTTAAGTGATTATAGATCAAAGAATATTTTCTGGTTTTTTTTGTAACTTGTTTACATTAGAGGCTTTAGTATATATAATGAAACTTATAGTCGTTTATAGCCATCGTATTCATTTGAATTTATAACCGTTGTACTCCATCATTACTAATTTGAATATCTTCCACTCCATCATTACTAATTTGAATATCTTCCACTTGAACCTTTTGAACCTTTTGGCCTGCTGCTGTGTTGGGCTGTTTGAACCTTTGTTTTGGTCTGTTTGAACTCCTGATTTAATCAAATATTAAATACATTCTAACAACATTTAGGATAAAGGTTTATGTGAGAAATAATGGGACAAAATAAATTTTGATTCTATTTTTCTTTTTTAAATAAATCAAAATATAATTAAATAAATCATTAAAATAAATTTTAGATTATATTTTTCTCTTTCAAATAAATTAAAACATAATTAAATAAATCATCAAAATAAATAAGTCTAACAGGCCTCGCGGACGAGATCATTGTGGACGAACGAGGTCGCACTGCTTGCTTCACCTCTCTCTCCTCCCGCCTTTCTGTCCTATATTGCTCTGCCAAATCCACCGCGTTGTCTTCACCCAACGCCTCTAACCTCATGGCCGTCGTTTCATCTCGAGCCATCTTTTTTACATTTTTGTATATTGCTTCAGACGCAAGCGTGAGGAAGTTCGCAAACTGTTTGAGAGGAGTGCCAAAAGAAACGAATGAGGTCAAGTCCGGGATGTGTTGGTTTCTCGTAATGAGATATGTAAAACGGATAACTCCAAAAGCCCACGATTTGCCTATTTGCCAAGGATCAAGGTTAAAATTCGCCAGTTTGAAAATTTCAAAAATTTTACAACCCCCGCCTTTTCCACGTCCAATTCTAGTCCTAACCTTTTGCTTCTTACTAACCCATCACCTCCCTCACCATTGGTTTAGATCTTATCCCGTGTACAACCACGATTCCCTTCCTTCCCCTTCCCCGTCTATTCCACTTTATATCATCACGTGCCTCATCACTTCTCGAGCCCCGCGCACTGTCACCACCTCTCACTCGACCCCCTTCACGGTTGGCCCATCTCTCGGTCGGTCACCAAGCTTGACCCCCCTTCGCGACCGGCTTTTCTCTTGGTCGGTCTTCTCGTTCAACCCCCTTTCGCAGTCGGCTCTCCTCTCGGTCAGTCTTCCCGCTCGACTCCCTTTCGCAGTCGGCTCATCTTTCGGTCGGTTTCCATGCTAGACCCCCTTTTGCGGTAGGCCCATCTCTTGGTCGGTCTCCACGCTTGAACCCCCTTTGCGGTCGGCCCACCTCTCGATCGGTCTCCGCTCTCGACCCCCGTTCGCGGTTGACTCTTCTCTCGGTCGGTCCTCATGATCGGTCCCACACACTCCTTATCTTCTTTCTTCTTCCCTTCGTTGTACTAAAGCTGCACTTGAGAATGGGGGACTACTGACATCGGTGGGCCACAGAAGCTTTTGGCCCACCACTTAGAGCCCAATTCACGGTTCAAACACTAAAGCCCAACACCATTGAAAACTTAACGCTGTACCAGGAACCAATGGTATCTAAACACTTGTCAAGAGGAGAACCAGCCACGTAAGCAGACAAAGATCTTGCAGAGTTATTGCACCACACATCAGCCATTAATGAGGCTCCTACAACATTCAATTCGATAACTCCTTCACGTCGGAACGGGCAGCCTCACCGTGAACAATGCAAGCTAGAGCATAAACTTTCGGCCAACACGACAGGTCAGAGTGGACAAGGAAATGATGGACAAAGGATATAAGAAGGCTTCCAAGACACATCAAATGTTAAGTTCTCTATTCTTGTTCTCTCTCTACACATCATCAATCTCCTCTCTTCTAACTTGATTGTCGGAGGGTCTGCTGGAGGACTCCCGTTCCCTGTTGGATATTTTTGCAGGCACACCAACGAGTTCGGTGACTGGTGAATAACGTAGGAAGCGTGGGTCAACCCAACTCGCCCTCCTTTGGATCAGCAACATTATCATTTATGATGTCACTTCACCATAAAATGACCAAAATACCCCCACTCAACTTAGAAAATTTACTTTTTGATCCACCCAACATAGAGGGCAGTGCATGTAAGTTCACACCGTGTGTTTCTGTACTTTCCAAATGGTTTTTGGCATTTTTAACTACTGGGACTGTGTTTTGGAAGCTGCTGAAAACGTAAATTTTTCTTTGGGTTCCCAAATGGCCACTGTATCCAGCAACACAGGCAAGTAAACTCCATGATTGCAACAACTTAATCCACATTTCTCTTTTTCATTTATGTTGCGATCCTCTATGTATATCTCCATCACCCTCTCCATTTTTTTTTCCAATGTCACTACGATTTCTTTTTGGCCTTATTCACTTGTCGAAAATTTGGCATTGATTCAGTGAATTTGAGCATTGATTCAATGGATTCTGGTGTTCATTTGTGTGGATTTGAATGTTGATTGGATGGTTCAAGTGTTTGTTTTGATGGATTTAAGTGTTTAGTTGGCGATTCGGGTGTTGATTGGATAGATTTGTGTGTTGATTGAATGGATTTGAGCAATTGGGTTGAGTTGTTTTAGATGGTCAATTGAAGTGTGCTATAGTGATTGGGTAGCCATGGTAGTCGATTCTGATTCTGATATGGAGTTTCGGTTAGCTGTGAATTTTTATATATGATTTTGGGGTTGTGGATGATGGAATGACATGGTAGAGGTTGAAAAGACATTGAGTCAAAGACTATGGTTAACAACTCTGAAAGTAGTCTATATTAACTTCGTTTGGGATGTGAGTTGGTTTTTTGACTTTTTGATTATTTTTAGAGTTAAAAAATCTCATTTGGGATAGACTTTTTGAAATTATTATTGTTTATATATAACATTTTTTAACCTGAAACTAAAAAATATATTTTATTTTTTTATGATTATTTTAACCCCAATGCTTCCCAACCCAACTTTCCAAACCAGTGCATTGTCTAGGGGTGGTGGGGGTATAAAGGAGTTGGTGATTGGTGTAGATGAGGGGAGTGGATGAGATGGTTTGGAGGAGTTGACAAGGAAAGGAAGAAATGAAAGAATTTTCTTTTTTTTAGTAAGTGGCAAACCTTGGCATTTTTTGATATACTTTCAACTTTGTTAGACTTTTCTATTAGTCAACTTACAATCAACTAACAGATGAATTTTTTTTTGTCACACAAATTTTTAATGCAAGAAAGGAATGTAATTTCATAAGAATAAAGAAGGGAAAGACTATGATATATAAGGGTGTATATCATATGTGTCTCATAATTAAAAAAAAAATGACATAATTTCATACCTTTTAAGTTATAACTAAAAATAAAAATAGAAAAAGTTATAATCAATCAATACATGAGGTATAACTAAAGGTTTTATGAGTAATCAATAAAATAAGATCATAATTAAAGAAGAAAATTAATCCTAATTAAAAAAAAATGACATAACATAGACCTTGCATATGATAGGTGTTTATAATAGAATTTCCATAAAAAAAAATATTAATATAAAAAAAAAAATTGTTCAAAAGTCGCAATAATCGGAATCTCCTACATTAGAAACTTCTTGCACCCTATTCCAAACGCTTAATTTGGTACGCCCTATATATTCCTCTTGTGTGCACTATTGAAGTTCGTGGATTTCAAAATATATTTCTCAACTGTGAGTTACCAAGAGCAATTATTTGTGGTCTAATCCTTGGCCTAGAAAAAGGTAAGTTTCTTGCGTATGGTACAATCCAATGGACCATTTCATTTTTTTTTTGTTTGTAAGAATTAGGGCCCCCCAAAAGCCCCCACCCCATCCTACCCAAAGTTGAGCGGAGGTATGTGCCTCGAGTAAGGATCCTCTACAGTTTTTTTTTCCTAAAGTTTCTTAGAGTAGTGCATTGTGTGGTTGAGATTTAATAACAAGTCACATCAATTTTTCAGCATTAAATCTTAACCACACCACTTTATGAAACTTTAGGAAAAAAAATACTCTAAAGGATCCTTGGTGATGTGCCTCTCTCATTACAAAAGCAAACAGGGACAATTTTGTTTTTTGTATGAAATGAAAACACATTTTTCATGATTCTTTTTTTTTAATGCGTAAATTATGTTTTCATCCAAATAGTTTGGTCTAAATTTTACTCTATTTTTTATTATTTTAATTTGAACAATTTTAACTCTTAGACTTTAAATGTAGTTTTAATTTAGTTATTCTATCTAAATTATCTATTTTTCTATGTATATTCTTAGTGTGACTGACACATGTTATAAAGCCGTGAATTCTATATTATTTCTCTTTTTTTTTTTTTCCGCTCTCTCTCTCTCTCTCTTTCTTTTTTTTTTTTTTTTTGGGTGTATTTTGGTGTAACCAAACAAAGTCTAAGTTAACATAATATTATTCAAATTAAAATAATGAGAATCACATGAAATTTGAATCAAAGTAGGTGGGTAAAAAAGGTAATGTACCTTCTTTTTTTTAAAATTTAAATTTCCGTTGATGATTAATTTGAATAATTCTCATCCCTTTAAATCTAGTCGTTAAAAGTAACCAAATATCACGGGTTTCCCCTGAATTTCATTTTCTTGTACTCACACAAATTCAGTGTCCAATTTTCGCGGGAATTCTCTCTCCTACCGATGGCTCTCTTCATTTCTTCCCCCTCCCCATCTTCTCTCTCTCATCGCCTTCTGTTTTGATGATTCCCCAAATCTCATAAACAATTCTTCAAAATCAAAAACCCAATTTGCTTAGCTAATAAGCTTTTTTTTTTTAATCTTTATCTTCGTCACCAAAACACCCACTTTTTCAATTTTTAAGTATTTGTTAGTTGAGGGGTAGGTCGTACTCTGACGATCTTTAGCGGCAGTTTCAATTTTTAAAGTCAAACAATGGGTTTGAATGACAAATGGATTCAAACTTTAGGTGGGTTTTTGTGGTCTTGTGAGTCTTGTTGAATTTTTAATTCATGGTGGAACTCAGAATTTTCTTTTGAAATTGTTTAGAATTCTAGTCTCTTGGATTTTCTGATTGTTTTGTGTTAATGGGTATTGCTTAAATTCCCATTTGAGAACTTTAATGATGGAGTTTAATTGTTGGTTGTTCAGCAGAGTTTGATAGGACTGTATCGAGTTCTGAGACGGGTTTTGCAGATGCTCTGCAAATTGAGGAACAGAGAAGATTCTAGAAAGGCGCAATGAAGAACGTGGTGGTCGGGATCAGAATCGATAGCCATGGCAGAGAGCTTCTCAATTGGGCTCTTGTGAAAGTTGCAGAGCCCGGCGATCATGTAATTGCAGTAAATGTTTGTAGAAATTCAGGTAATGAATTGTTACATTGAATTGTTGTTTTAGAAGTACTTTAACAAAATTTAGTTCCATTTTGGTGATATATATGATTATGAATTGGATTTTTATCATTTTTAGATTCCATTGCAAAAGACAAGCCCTTGTTGGATGATTATTTGGAAGCTTATGAAGGCATATGCAATGCAAAAAAGGTTTTTTTTTTTTTTTTTTTTTCCCCTCCTTACATTTTCCATCTCGGAAAGGAAACAGGTTCTGAAAATGAAGCCAAACAGAGCGAATACTGATTTTGATTTCTGATATTTGAGTTTTCAGGTTGATCTCACTGGTCAGGTCTTGATAGGAAGTTCAATCCGAAAGGGTTTGGTGAAAGAGGCGAAAAACCGTGCTGCGGTGGCTGTGATTGTGGGGATAAGCAGAGAAAACCCTCTCGGGTAAGTAGAGATAGAAGCATGTGTTTTTTAAATTAGTTTTGGGTTGTTTTTGTTTTCTGAGTGGTCAAAACAGAAGTGTTTTCTCAGGAGTTGGGCTTCGGTTGCTAAGTACTGCGCAAAGCGACTACCTCCAACCACCGACGTTCTGGCTATCAATGGTGGGAAGATTGTCTTCAGAAGGTCTCCGGTTGAGCAACTACCAGGTTCACCATCCATTCGGCTGTTCTTTCTTGCTTCTCTTTTTCACATTCAGTTTGTTTTGGCAGAAAATTTATTCTCCAGTGATTTAGAAAACGTCTTCTTATATTTAGTTGCAATTTTGAAATTAATGTCAATAATGGTGGTAGCGGTGGTGATAGCAGTATGTGGCATTGATAAGTTTTTAATCAAAAAAACGTGTTACACCTTTAAAAGTAAAAAAATATTTTCTATTATACTTTTGTTTTCTGCCATACCAAACATTAAAAAATGCAGAAAATGTGATCTAAAAATCATTTTTGGCCAAGCCGAGCATTAAGATGGTTTTAAATACAGGCTGATACTCCAATACTTTTTATTCATTAATAATCACCGACTTGCTGGTACTGATATGTATCCCGATAGTGTAATTTAAAACCTCCCATGAAAAGCTCCCTTATTTACTTTACATTACAGAGGAATGTGTGTTTGTTTGTGTATTGACTTTGTGTTTGATGATAATAGGGCTCAGGGGAGATACAATGCCAAGTTTTTCCCATATACGAAATCCGTCACTCATCGATAACCAATCTGAATTTGGCGATTCCCAGACATCAGAGGCTGCAAGACGCAGCTATGAAGTGATTCAGAGCTCCAAAGATGGATCAAAGGATACTGATAATTTGAGTCCTGTTCAAAAACACAAAAAACATCTTACGACTTCATTTTCATTTCTTTTGGAGGACTTCGCAGAAAAGAGGGCGGGTTGGCCTTTGCTCCGGACATCCACTCTGGTGACTCCACCAGCTGAGGAAGCTAGAAAAATGACAGTGGTGCAGTGGGTAATGAGCTTACCAAACCGATCTCCACCAGAAACTCCTCAATCCACGACTAGTTCTAGCTCAATCGAAACAGAAATTTCTTTCACAAGAAAGAGCCTCAAATCTATAGACAAAAGTGATAAATCAAAGTACAGTGAGCTAATAGAGAATTTGGACAAGCTATTCAAAACAAATTCATCTGACTGCAAATGGTTCAGCTATGATGACATGAAGACTTCTACTTTGCAATTCGCCTCAGGTTATATTTTATCAATTTGCTTTGACATCATTTCAATATTTCCAATTTAAGTGGAAAACGATTTCTAAATTTCTTGTTCCATTGCAGATAAGCTTATCGGTAAAGGAGGGTGTAATCAAGTCTACAAAGGGCTTCTTCCTGATGGGAAGTTAGCAGCCGTAAAGGTTTTAAAGTCATGCAAAGAAGCATGGAAGGATTTCACCCAAGAAGTCGACATAATGACCTCGTTGAAGCATAAAAACATTGCGCCTCTTCTTGGCATTTGTGTTGAAGATAATGACCTAATCTCTGTTTATGATTTCTTGTCTAGAGGAAATCTAGAGGAAAACCTACATGGTAAAGCTTCTCTGAGATTCAAAATTTTCTTTACAATGTAAAGTTTCAATAGCAACTATGCTAACTAATTGATCTCTGAGGCAGGTAATAACAAAGAAAAATCTGTATTGTCATGGGAAGTGAGATTCAAAGTAGCTGCCGGGATCGCAGAAGCCCTAAATTACCTGCACAACGAATGTTCTCTGCCAGTCATTCATAGAGATGTCAAGTCTTCAAATATTCTTCTTTCCAATGAGTTCGAACCACAGGTACTTCACCTGACTAATGTAGATGGTAGTTATGACAGTTGAAAATTCATAGTGTTTGCTGATACTATTTTTTCCTATCAACAGCTATCGGATTTTGGGCTGGCGATATGGGGGCCATCAGTTTCGTCATTTCTGACAGACAACGATGTAGTAGGAACTTTCGGGTATCTTGCTCCCGAGTATTTCATGTATGGCAAAGTCAGTGACAAGATTGATGTCTACTCTTTTGGTGTAGTTCTACTCGAGTTATTATCAGGGAAGAAACCAATCAGTTCTGAGACTGCCAAGGGCCAAGAAAGCTTGGTCATGTGGGTCAGTGCCTTTTTCTTTAGAATGAAAATTTTACTTCAGAACGAACATTAGCTCTATTTATGTGTATATTAACATAGTAGTAGTTAATGTTCAGGCAAAACCAAAACTAGAGACGGGAGATCTTAGAAGCATACTGGATCCAAATCTTGATGACAATATTGATGACGTTCAAATTAAGAGAATGGTTCTTGCAGCGAGGCTCTGCCTCACAAGATCAGCTCGGATTCGTCCTAAAATGAGCCAGGTATTGAAGTATTAACAGTTCTATATCGGTTCCTTAATTGATATTTCATTTACTATTGAACTGTAAAATTTCACTGTTTCATTTCTTGCTTCTCCGCTTTTTCAGATACTGAAAATCTTGAAAGGAGAGAAAGACGATGATGAATGGGCGAAATCCCAGTTGGGAGATCAAACAGACAAGGAAAACCAGGAAAACGATGATGATGAAGTTTATCCCCATTCAAGCGCAGAGTCCCATTTGGGCCTTGCATTGCTCGATGTGGATGACAGTGACACCTCTACATCATTCGGCAGTGTGGAGCAAAGCAGCAGGATTTCCTTGGACGAGTACTTGAAAGGACGATGGAGTCGATCATCAAGCTCAGATTAGCTTCTCATCACTTTCTTAAAAATCTTCAACTAATTTACAAGACAATTCTGTGGTCAGTTGAGCTTGAAGAATGTGTAGTTTGTGCGTGTACAGTTTAGGAAAAGTTGTCACCCAATTGTGAGGTGGTTTGTAGATGTATAGACATTGTATTCCTATGGTAGTGTTATGCAAGATCTAGTAGCTCCTGGGATATTTAAGAGTTTTAAATATTCTTCATAGGAATAAGAATCACTTTTTTTCTTTCTTTTTTTATTTTTATTTTAATGTTCTGTTTGTTTTGGCATAAAACATACAGCAGATATTTTTTAGAAAATATTTTTTGTAGAAAATGTTTTCCTATGTTTGGTTGGACCTTAAAACTAATGTGCTAATGATTGTATTAATGGTGGTGGTGTGGGGTTGGAGTGGTGGTGGAGATGCTGAGATTTTATTCCAGAAATTTTTTTTGCCTAAATAAGTTTGCTTTCTGTTGATCACTAAAAAACGTTTTCTGTCATTTTTTGTTGTACCAAAATGCTAGAAAAAAAGGAAAACGTTTTCCACAAAAAGTTTTGCGCCGAAACAAAGTGGTTGTCTTGGCTTGTGCTTAAGGGGCTTCTCCCCTGTATTGCTTCAATACATTCTGTTATATCTTCTATAAAATTCTTTATTATCCTACCCAAAAACAAAAATGTAGGAATTAACTGCACATTTCATGTCCAAACTGAAAGAAACACCACGGTATAAACAGACTGCAAGAATTGTTCTAAAATGCAGCAATATTTAGCAGCAAAACGATGTTGTATTACAGCATCCATATTTATCTGAAAACTTCATGTCTAAACTGCAAGTATACTCTACAGTTATTTTTTATTTATCTAATCACTGCATACAAGAAGCATCCAATACCTATAACAACTCTATTTTCACCCTAAATTAAATCACCCATCAACAATATCTTTAAAAATAAATAAATAAAACTGTTGTTGGGGGAGTGAAGCAATCAACCAAATAACGCTACCGAATTCCTATGCTTTTGTAGCAGGAAAATAATTTTGACAATGCTTCTTTTGACAATAAAAGAACAAACTCAACTAACAAAGTACTAAGCTAGGGAGTAAAGAAACACACACCGTGGTTACAGCAGCCACTGGCAGAGATCAGCAAATTCCTCTTGATGTTCTGGGTAACCATCAGAAGAGTCGTGGAGGCTCAGAAATCGTCATTGCTTTCTCAACCGCTTTTCTGAGAACATCTTTTTTTTTCTTTTCAAAATCTACTTTAATGTAGTCATTCTTGTGCCCCATATATTCTTTATGCACTTTCTTCTGCTTCCTCTGCTCTTTCTTCCTTTGCAGCGCTGTTCCCTCCCTTTTTCTCTTGAATTTTTCTCGGGTTGTGTTTGGTTCATGAATTTGGAGAGTGATTTGGAAAAGAAAAGCTTCAAAGCATATGAAAGAATCATTACTGTGAGAAAAACAAAGAGGTACAACAATGAGCCAGTTGTTAGGGAAAATATATGATTTCTCACAAGTAAATCAATCAATAGGAATAAAAACTATTGCAGAAAAATTAAATTACCAACGACACAAGAATTTTACGTGGTTCCTTCAATGTGAGATACGTCCACGGCATCGAAATCCGATTCCACTATCAACCAAAAGAGTTTCTAAACGATTATAAACGAGACACTAATGGTCTCACAAAACCACCCTTAAATGAATTCCAAATAATCATAAATAATCAAGAGGCCCATTGGGAAATGCCTAAACTGATATCCCACAAGGTCACATAATAATAAATACTATGATTGTTTGAAATGAAGAGTCGCCACTTGATTTGAAGAACTAAGAAACCAACATACACACGTCCAGTAGGTCTCTGGTCTACCTGCTTGCCCCTCGAAGCATAAGCCTGATGCACTGACTGAGTCAAAGAGGCTCCCTAATTAGCTCTCGAGGCCTGAGCTGACTGTGCAATCTGGTGGCTCTGTGTTTATCTCGAACCAGATGCACCAAGTGTGCCACCTAACTGAGGGAAAACCTTATCATGTGCCTCGCCTGCCCACATTGATAACAAAGGTATAAGTAGAAGGTGCATATACAATGCCTGTATTAAAATCATTCATGTTCTACAAGATTATAATGTATTATGCTAGAGTGTTTCTACTGAGTTTTGGCTCACCCTACTTGGGAAAAACCATTTTCAGGTGCTGATGATATACCTCCGCCAATGACTTATCTTGGGAGAACTGTGGAGCTGAAGGCTCGATTTTGTTTATTTTGTATTTACTATTTTACAAGCCAAGGGTTTTATTTGTGTTGAGCTCACCAAATAAACGAACAAAAGTCTTCGAAACAAGATTGTAGAAGACCCAAAATCTGAACTCCACCGAATTGATTTTGATCTCAACGGCACTCACACAGTAAACTATGCTTCAGGAACAAAACCCACCAAATTTGATTATCACCCAAGTACTATCTCACCAACAATCAAATTTGTAGCCGCCGCTGCTGCATTGCCACTGGGCAAACAAAAACAATATATATATATATATATGTTGTTGATTAAAGGGTTTTTTTTATGAAAACCCTAGCTGCTACTCCCTCCGTTCCAAAATATTAGTCCCTTGTTTCATTTTTCATTGTTCCAAAATATTAGTCCATTTTCAAAACTCAAGGACTGAAATAATATGAATTTCCTATTTTGCCATTCTTTTAAATTCATTAATAATACAAAAAGTATAATTATGACACTTGATATTCTCCAAAAAATGTACTATCAAAGGGTAATTTTGGAAAATCAATATTTTTAAAGTGCAATAATTGTCCTACTAAAAAAAGTTAGATTCCCCAAAAAGGACTATTATTTTGGGACAGAGGGAGTATTAAATACCTATTGGGCCTCCAAAAGTTAGATATAATATATTAAAAATATATTATAACCAACACCAAACGAAATTAAATATTTTAATAAACCAATTGGGTCCCATACTCCAATAAGGAAGTATACCCAACAATTCTCCCCCTACCGACTTAGGTGGAGACATCAACCATACCCGCCAAAGTTCGACACTTTAAATGTTTGTCCCTCGACAAAGTCTTAGTTAACATATCCAAAATATTATCATGCATGTGAACCTTTTCGAGTTGTAACAATTTCGAATCTAACACATCATGAATCCAATGGTATCTCACATCAATGTGTTTCGATCTTGAATGAAAAGTAGAATTTTTACTCAAATGAATAGCACTCTGACTATCACAATAAAGCACATACCTTTCTTGCTTCAAACCCAACTCTTGCAAAAATTTCTTTAACCATAACTCTTCTTTGCAAGCTTTTCTAATGGAAATAAATTTAGCTTCGATAGTTGAGAGAGAAACACATTTTTGTAATTTAGATTGTCATGTCACAGCTCCCCCTGCAAAAGTCATCAAATACCTAGAAGTAGATTTCTAGAATCAACATCATCGGCTATGTCAGAATCTGTGAACCCATCAAGCATCGGCTTACCATCCCCAAAACACAAACACACCTTTGAAGTCCTTCGAAGATACCTTAAAATCCATTTTACAGCTGCCCAATGTTCTTTACTCGGATTAGAGAGAAAATGACTCACCACACCAACGGCGCGAGTAATAGCCAGCCTTGTACAAACCATAGCGTACATCAAAGAACCAACCGCTGAAGTATAAGGAATTTTCTGCATCTCTTTCTTGTTTTTCTCAAGTGGACAACCAACCGACTTTGCTTTATCTATGTTGAACATGTAGCTTTCTTGAGACAACCAAATTAGCCCCTTTTTGCGATCATGAACAATTTTCATACCAAGTATTTGCTTTGTCGACCCCAAATCTTTCATAGCAAAAGACTTGCTCAACTCCAATTTCAACCTATTAATCATAGTGTAATCTTGACCCACAACATGTCACCAACATAAAGTAAAAGAATAATAAATTTACCATTCGAATTTTTTTTCACAAACATACAATGGTCCAAAGTGGTTTTAGAAAAACCATTATTCATCATGAAAGAGTTAAATTTTTTGTACCATTGTCGCGGGGCTTGCTTGAGGCCATACAAACTTTTCTTCAATTTGTAAACAAATTTCTTTTTTTCTTTCTTTACAAAACCTTCTGGTTACTCCATGTAAATTTCTTCTTCAAGGTCACCACATCAAGTTGCTCAAGTTCAAGGTTGATATTTGCGGCCATGCCAAGTACAACTAGAATAGAAGACATCTTCATAATCGGCGAGAAAATCTCATCAAAGTCAATACCTTTATTTTGCCCAAAGCCTTTTACAACAAGACGTGCTTCGTACCTCAGATTCTTGTCATCATTCTTCAATTTGAAAACCCGCTTATTTTTCAGAATTTTCCTCCCCTTAAGCAACTTCACTAAATCATAAGTGTGATTTTCAAGTAAGGAATTCATTTCCTCTTCCATAGCCTTTTTTCAATCATTTTTCTTTACATGCTCAATTGCTTCTTGGTAGCTCTCGGGCTCCCCTTGATCGGAAATCAACACAAATTCATTGGGAGGATACTTTCTCGAAGGTTGCCGGTCCTTTGTAGATTTCCTCAACTCAAGTTGTGGTGGCGGTTCTTGAATTCGATGCTCTTTCTCAATTTCTGGCTCAAGTTCATTAGGATTAGTATCATCCTCTACATCTTCAATAGGTGGCTGCACATCTCCTCTATTTTCATCATCCACCAAAGATGAAGAAGATGGATCCATGTCAATGAGATCACTACTTTTTGGCTCCGGTTGATCACCTTTACCAAAGTCTTCAATTGTTTGGTCTTCAAGAAACACAACATCACGGCTTCGAATGACTTTTTTGTCGACCGGATCCCACAATCTGTAACGAAATTCATCACGTCCATAGCCAAGAAAAATACATTGTCTTGACTTGCTATCAAGTTTGGACCTCTCATCTTTTGGAATGTGAACAAACACTTGGCAACCAAACACTCTCAAATGCTCATAAGACACATCTTTACCAGTCCAAACTCTTTCTGGAACATCACCATTCAAAGGATAGGAATGAGACAAATTGATCACGTTAACCGCTACCCTCATTGTCTCACCCCAAAAGGATCTTGGCAATTTAGTATGTGAAAGTAGACACCTTGTTCTTTCCACAATAGTGTGGTTCATCCTCTCAGCAACGCCATTTTGTTGAGGAGTCTTCTTAACTGTCTTTTGATGCTGAATACCTTGGCTGCGACAATATTCATCAAATGGCCCAATGTATTCACCACCATTGTCTGTTCGGATACACTTCAATTTATGCCCTGTTTCTCTTTTAACCATGGCCTGAAAATGTTTAAATACATCTAGAACTTGATATTTAGTTTTTAGTATAAAAGCCCAAACTTTCCTTGAATAATCATCAATGAAAGTAACAAAATAAAGTGCACCACTATGTGTTTTAACTTTTAAAGGACCACAAACATCTGAATGAATCAACTCCAAAACATTTTCTTTTCTAGAAGCAACATTTTTATAAAAAGAAACTCTATGTTGTTTACCCATTAAACAATGAACACAAGTTTTAAGATGTGCACCTTTTAAACCGGTTAGAAGCTCTTTTTTAAACAAAACTTGTAGCCCCTTTTCACTCGTATGTCCAAGCTGCTTGTGCCACAATTCTATAGAAGTATCATTTCAAGTGTATTGACAACACGTTTACAAATTTTTCCTTGCATCGAATAAAGTGTATGAGTCTTCTTGCATTTACCCACTACCAAAGAACCCTTTGTGAGCTTCCATATTCCATCACCAAATTTGTTGGTGAAGCCTTCATCATCTAGCTCCCCAGTAGAGATCAAATTGAGGCGAATGTCGGGAACATGCCTCACATCTTTAAGCAACAACTTGCAGCCCAAATTTGTTTCCAAGCAAACATCACCCATGCCAATAATTTTGGACAAACCTTCATTACCTATTTGAACACAACCATAATCTCCTTTGGTATAGGTAGTGAATAAATCAACTTGAGAAGTCACATGAAAAAAAGCATTGGAATCAATCACTCAATTGCTCTCTTGGCCCACAAAATTAATACAATCATGTTTACAAACGACCATGAGATCATCGGTAGCAACCGTCGTTGTGTCTTCTTGCTTCTTATCCACACTTTTGTTACGTCTTTTCTCTTTGTTCTTGAGCTTTTGGCATTCTTGCTTCATGTGCCCTTTCTCATGACAATAATAGCACACAATGTCTTTCTTTGAAAAAGAACCATATTTTGATTTGTCACGGATTTGATCACGACCATGAGGAGCCTTATTCCTCCCCCTTGTTTTGCTTCGACCTCTCACAACAAATGCTTCCGAATGAGAAGAACCCATTGATTTTCTTTTAGTTTTTTTCATTCAACAAGCTACTAGTGACTTGGCTTATTGTGACAACTCCATCGGGTACCGAATTACTAATTGTCACAGCCAAAGTCTCCCAACTTTTGGGTAAAGAACTAAACAGCATCAAAGCCTGCAACTCATCATCAAAAACAATTTTTATAAAAGCAAGTTGGTTAACAATACTCTTTATTTCATTTAAATGTTCCGAAATAAGGCTACCATCTTTATATTTTAAATTAACCAACTTACCAAAATAGAAAAACTTTATTTGTGGCTGATTTTCTGTCATAAAGGCCTTCTAATTTTTTTCCATAAATCATGTACTGAAGTTTCAGTAGTAACATGATGAAACACACTGTCATCAATCCATTATCGGATAACGCCAATGGCTTTTTGATTAAGCCTATTCCATTCATCATCTTTCATACCCTCTGATTTGCCACTAACACCCTCAATAGGCCCATACAAATCTTTACAAAATAATAGGTCCTCCATTTTAGTTTTCCAAGTTACCCACTTGCTTCCATTAAAATTAGACATACGACCCACATTCCCCTCTATTGGTTTACACAAATAAATAACCCCAAATAAACCGTAAGCTTTGATACTAGTTGTTAGGGAAAATATATGATTTCCCACAAGTAAATCAATCAATGGAAATAAAAACTACAGCGGAAAAATTAAATCACCAACGACACAAGAATTTTACGTGGTTCCCTCAATGTGAGTTACGTCTACGGGATTGAAATCTGATTCCACTATCAACCAAAAGTGTTTCCAAACGATTACAAACGAGACACTAATGGTCTCACAATATCACCCTTAGGTAAATTCCAAATAATCACAAATAATTAAGAGGAAAGACCTCACCAAATAAATGAACAAAAGTCTTCGAAACAAGATTGTAGAAGACCCAAAATCTGAACTCCACCGAATTGATTTTGATCCAAACGGCACTCACACAGTAAACTATGGTTCAGGAACAAAACCCACCAAATTTGATTATCACTCAAGTACTATCTCACCAACAATCAAATTTGTAGCTATCGCTGCTGCATTGCCACGGGGCAAACAAAAACAATATATATATATATATATGTGTGTGTGTGTTGTTGATTAATGGGCCTTTTTTTATGAAAACCCTAGCTACTATTAAATACCTATTGGGCCTCCAAAAGTTAGACATAATACCAACACCAAACGAAATTAAATATTTTAATAAACTAATTAGGTCCTATACTCCAATAAGGAGGTATACCCAACACCAATATCCAGTATTTGAGAGAAAACATTGACATGCTCATGCTTCGTTTGTTTCAGCACTGTTTTCTGCATTTTCTAGTACTTGGTACAATAGAAACTAAAAATGAAAGTCTGAATTTTTATTTTTTTTTATTATTTTCTTTTTTTTGTAGCCCATGGAAAACAATTCATTTGGGCAAAAAATATTTTTCACTTTTGCAAGGTAAAAAACATTTTCTAGATTACAATCTTACGAACACCACCACACTGCCACCACCACCTCCATAGGGTTGGATTAAGATAGGATTTGGCCAAATCTGATTCGATCTAATTACATGTAAATCCGATTTTCCAAATCCAATAAGCCATCTGAATCTGAATTATATGTGTGAAGGGTGGTTTTACAATATTCCTTCATCCCAAACAGACCTTTGTTTGATCTTCACTCTAGTGCCTGAAACAAGAAACACACAAGTTGAAAGTGCCGAAATTAGCACTCCAACGGCCAAGTTAGTCACTGGATGAGGGTGTTTTATATTTAAAGAATTGGGTATATTTGAGTGATTTTGCATACCTTTCTTCTTCTCACTCTCCATTTTATATAGAGACCTTGTGTAGATATTTCTTTTCATGGATTGAGCTTGTTTTATCATTATAATGTGGGTGTTTGGAAAGTTGCTATTTCAGTAGGCTATTTTAGTTTTTGGCTATTTTAGTAGGCTAAATTTTTGTGTGTTTGGGAAGATTATTGGTTTTTTTTTTTTGTTGTTGAATGTGATGTTTGTAAGAGAAAAAGTAAAATGATTATGAGTTTGATGTGACATTTTGTCTTATTAACTATTTTAGCCTATTTTGTCTTTTTGTGAATTTTAATCTAAAAAAGGCTAAAATAGCCCTTGCTAAACACCACTGATAATGTCAGGACCCATGCCCCTATTACACCTTCAAGAAGGGACAATTTGAGCCCACTTTGACTGGGACAGTTTGCCAAACTTATCTTCGTAGTCGGCATGAGTGCTCTTTAATTATTGGCATTTGAACCTTAGCACCCCATCCACTCGGCACATATACTACTCGGCGTAATAACTCTTAACCCAGTGGGCCTGGTCATGTATGGGCCTAATTAGCCCATCGGCGATGGGCTTAAGTTCTGTTTGCAGAATGTATAATCTTTTACTCGGCTCCCACAATATGGACATCCAATTTGTAAATCCAATCTAATCTTTTTTCTTTTTCTTTTTTTTCTCTGGGCTGTTGCAAAAGATTTCTTGGTCTAGTAGAAAGGAAAAACATAATTTATTCCCATCATCTCTGTTTGTTCCATTTCTTTTTATCATATTTTGCTTTGGAAATTCTTGCATTTCGCTACCTATGACTTGCAATTGTTGTTGCTTTCCTTCTTCTATATATTGTTGCCATAATATACACCTTATAATTAAAGAATAAAGTAACATAACTCTATACTTTTTGAGTTATAACTTAAAATAAATAAAAAATCATACCTAAATACTACATAAGACATAATAAAAAATTTCATGAGTTATAACCATAATATTGTCATAACTAAAAAAGAAAATTGGTCATAATAATTAAAGAAGAGGTGTATATGGTACACCCATTTCAAAGGGTGTGTATATTAGAATTTCCCACATATATATATGTGTGTGTTTGTGTGATTGTTAAGGTTTGGTTTGATTGATTCTCTATATTGCTGTAATATATCTATCTATCTATGTATGTGATTAATAGTTAAGGTTTGGTTTGATTTGATTTTGATGAGATGAGATCTGTGTGGTATTGTAAGATTTGAATATGAATTTGTGATGGTATGACAGGTATGAGGTGAGAAAGAAATGATAGGTGAGAGAGATGAGTTTAGATATCTAGCTTATTATTCCAGTTTTCATATAAAATTGGATTCGGATAATAATCAGATCGGATTGGATTCATCCGAATCCGGTCCATTTAATTTTGGATTATGCGGATTCTGGGTAATTGAGTAATCAGCTTCAGATATACATAAACGGATCGGGTTAATCAGATCGGTTTCGGATCCACTGACAGGCCTTCATCACCTCTACCACCATAACCACCTTGATGGGTCGTTTCACACACCAAAATTAAACACTAAACTATACCAAATTCCTTAGAATAATGGTAAGTCCAGGTATCGATCCACAGGGATAAACGGGAAATTAAACTAATTTGATTGTTAGATTCCTAAATTAATTTTGATCAAAAGATTGATTGTTCATAACCTAATAGTAATTAAATTAAACAAAGCAAATAAACTAGCAATTCTAAACAAAGATGAATTTACTGATTTGGGAAAAAACCTAGGGCAATGAGTTCACCACTAGTTACATAAATAAGGTTTCAATTTGAAATCAATTATGCTACGGTTTGAACTAAATAATACCTCGCAATTACAAGTTCGAAGCATTTATCAAGAGAGTTATCACGTTCAATGTATAGACACGAACCTGTTAGGGAAAATCGATGTGATTCCCCACAAGTAAATCAATCAATGGGAATATAAACTAATGCGGAAAAATTAAATCAAAGGCAACACAAGAATTTTTACGTGGTTCCCTCAATGTGAGGTACGTCCACGGGATCGAAATCCGATTCCACTATCAACCAAATAAGTTCCAAACGATTACAAACGAGACACTAATGGTCTCACAAAACCACCCTTAGGTGAATTCCAAATAATCACAAATAAACAAGAGGAAAGACCTCACCAAATAGAAGAACTAAAATCTTCAGAATCAGAGTTGTAGAAGACCCAAATAATGAACCCAAATCAAAACCGAATCACCCGCTTCAAAGTAGAGCAACACACCAAGACACCAATTTTTTGGTTGACCAAGTCAAGACTCAAAGCAACAATTAATCCCAATTGAAACCCAAAGGCACTGTTGCCGAAGCTATAGAGCAGCCGCCACTTTTTGTGTGTTTTTCAACCAAAAACAATGCCTCCAATATGAATATAATATTTTTAATCTAGGGTTTTGTAATCAAACCCTAATTGTATCTAAATTGGATTGGGCTTCCACAAATATAATATATCAAAATATATTATACTAAACCAAGTCAAAGTAAAACTCTTTTTCCAAAACCAATTGGGTCCCACACTCCAATAAGGAGGTATACCCAACAATTCTCCCCCTACCGACTTAGGTGGAGACATCAACCATACCCGCCAAAGTTCGACACTTTAAATGTTTGTCCCTCGACAAAGTCTTTGTCAACATATCTGAAATATTATCATCTGTGTGAACCTTTTCGAGTTGCAACAATTTCGAATCTAACACATCACGAATCCAATGGTATCTCACATCAATGTGTTTCGATCTCGAATGAAAAGTAGAATTTTTACTCAAGTGAATAGCACTTTGACTATCACAATAAAGCACATACTTTTCTTGCTTCAAACCCAACTCTTGCAAAAATTTCTTCAACCATAACTCTTCTTTGCAAGCTTCTGTAATGGCAATAAATTCAGCTTCGGTAGTTGAGAGAGCAACACATTTTTGTAATTTAGATTGCCATGCCACAGCTCCCCCTGCAAAAGTCATCAAATACCCCGAAGTAGATTTCCTAGAATCAACATCACCAGCCATGTCAGAATCCGTGAACCCATCAAGCATCGGCTTACCATCCCCAAAACACAAACACACCTTCGAAGTCCCTCGAAGATACCTGAGAATCCATTTTACCGCTGCCCAATGTTCTTTACCCGGATTAGAGAGAAACCGACTCACCACACCAACTGCGTGAGCAATATCCGGCCTTGTACAAACCATGGCGTACATCAAAGAACCAACTGCTGAAGCATAAGGAACTTTCAACATCTCTTCTTTGTCTTTCTCACTTGTAGGACATTGATTCGAACTAAGTTTGAAGTGACCTGCAAGTGGACAACCAACCGGCTTTGCTTTATCCATGTTGAATCTCTCAAGAACTTTCTCAATGTAGCTCTCTTGAGATAACCAAATCAGTCCCTCTTTGCGATCACGAACAATTTTCATACCAAGTATTTGCTTTGCCGGTCCCAAATCTTTCATAGCAAAAGATTTACTCAACTCTACCTTCAACTTGTTAATCATGGTAGAATCTTGACCCACAATTAACATGTCATCAACATAAAGCAAAAGAATAATAAATTTGCCATCCGGGAAATTTTTCACAAACACACAATGGTCCGAAGTGGTTTTAGAAAAACCATTATTCATCATGAAATAGTCAAATTTTTTGTACCATTGCCGTGGAGCTTGCTTGAGACCATACAAACTTTTCTTCAATTTGCAAACAAATTTCTCTTTCCCTTTCTCCACAAAACCTTCCGGTTGTTCCATGTAAATTTCTTCTTCAAGATCACCGTGAAGAAATGCGGTCTTCACATCAAGTTGCTCAACTTCAAGGTTCATACTTGCAGCCATGCCAAGTACAACCCGAATAGAAGACATCTTCACAACCGGCGAGAAAATCTCGTCAAAGTCAATACCTTTCTTTTGCCCAAAGCCTTTCACAACAAGACGCGCTTTTTACCTCAGATTCTTCCTATCATTCTTCAATTTGAAGACCCACTTATTTTTCAGAATTTTCCTCCCTTTAGGCAACTTCACTAAATCATAAGTGTGATTTTCAAGTAAGGAATTCATCTCCTCTTCCATAGCCTTTTTCCAATCATCTTTCTTTGCATGCTCAATTGCTTCTTGGTAGCTCTCTGGCTCCCCTTGATCAGAAATCAATACAAATTCATTGGGAGGATACTTTCTTGAAGGTTGTCGGTCCCTTGTAGATTTCCTCAACTCAAGTTGTGGTGGCGGTTCTTGAGTTGGATGCTCTTCCTCAATTTCTGGCTCAACTTCATTAGGATTAGCATCATCCTCCACATCTTCAATAGGTGGCTGCACATCTCCCCCATTTTCATCATCAACTGAAGATGAAGGAGATGGATCCATGTCAATGAGATCACTATTTTTTGGCTCCGGTTGATCACCTTTGCCAAAGTCTTCAATTGTTTGGTCTTCAAGAAACACAACATCACGGCTTCGAATGACTTTCTTGTCGACCGGATCCCACAATCTATACCCAAATTCATCACGCCGATAGCCAAGAAAAATACATTGTCTTGACTTACTATCAAGCTTGGACCTCTCATCCTTTGGAATGTGAACAAAAGCTCGGCAACCAAACACTCTCAAGTGCTCATAAGACACATCTTTGCCAGTCCAAACTCTTTCAGGAACATCACCATTCAAAGGATAGCAAGGAGATAAATTGATCAAGTCAACCGCTGTACTCATTGCCTCACCCCAAAAGGATCTTGGCAATTTAGCTTGTGAAAGCAAACATCTTGTTCTTTCCACAATGGTGCGGTTCATCCTCTCGGCAACGCCATTTTGTTGAGGAGTCTTCTTAACTGTCTTTTGATGCCGAATACCTTGGCTGCGACAATACTCATCAAATGGCCCAATGTATTCACCACCATTGTCTGTTCGGATGCACTTCAATTTCTGCCCTGTTTCTCTTTCAACCATGGCCTGAAAATGCTTAAATACTTCTAGAACTTGATCTTTAGTTTTTAGTAGATAAGCCCAAACTTTTCTTGAATAATCATCAATGAAAGTAACAAAATAAAGTGCACCACCATGTGTTCTAACTTTTAAAGGACCACAAACATCCGAATGAATTAACTCCAACACATTTTCTTTTCTAGAAGCAACATTTTTATGAAAAGAAACTCTATGTTGTTTACCCGCCAAACAATGAACACAAGTTTTAAGATGTGTACCTTTCAAACCGGGTAGAAGCTCTTTCTTGAACAATACTTGCAGCCCCTTTTCACTCATGTGGCCAAGCCGCTTGTGCCACAATTCAGTAGAAGTATCATCTTCAAGTGCATTGACAACACCTTTACAAATTTTTCCTTGCATCGAATAAAGTGTATGAGTCTTCTTGCACTTAGCCACCACCAAAGAACCCTTTGTGAGCTTCCATATTCCATCACCAAATTTGTTGTTGAAGCCTTCATCATCTAGCTTCCCAGTAGAGATTAAATTAAGGCGAATGTCGGGAACATGCCTCACATCTTTAAGCAACAATTTGCAGCCCAAATTTGTTTCCAAGCAAACATCACCCATACCAATAATCTTGGACAAACCTTCATTACCCATTCGAACAGAACCATAATCTCCTGCAGTGTAGGTAGTGAAGAAATCAACTCGAGAAGTCACATGAAAAGAAGCACCAGAATCAATCACCCAATGACTCTCTTGGCCCACAAAATTGATACAATCATCTTCACAAACGACCATGATATCATCGGTAGTAACTGCTGTTGTGTCTTCTCGCTTCTTATCCACACTTTTGTCACGCCTTTTCTCCTTGTTCTTGAGCTTTCGGCATTCCCGCTTCATGTGTCCTTTCTCATGGCAATAATAACACTCAACGTCTTTCTTTGAAAAAGAACCATCTTTTGATTTGTTACTATCACCCTCAATGGGTCCATACAAGTCTTTACAAAATAATAGGTCCTCCATTTTAGTTTTCCAAGTTACCCAATTGCTTCCATTGAAGCTAGACATACGACCCACATTCCCCTCCATTGATTTACACAAATAAATAAAGCCAAATAAACCTTAAGCTCTGATACCAGTTGTTAGGGAAAATCGATGTGATTCCCCACAAGTAAATCAATCAATGGGAATATAAACTAATGCGGAAAAATTAAATCAAAGGCAACACAAGAATTTTTACGTGGTTCCCTCAATGTGAGGTACGTCCACGGGATCGAAATCCGATTCCACTATCAACCAAATAAGTTCCAAACGATTACAAACGAGACACTAATGGTCTCATAAAACCACCCTTAGGTGAATTCCAAATAATCACAAATAAACAAGAGGAAAGACCTCACCAAATAGAAGAACTAAAATCTTCAGAATCAGAGTTGTAGAAGACCCAAATAATGAACCCAAATCAAAACCGAATCACCCGCTTCAAAGTAGAGCAACACACCAAGACACCAATTTTTTGGTTGACCAAGTCAAGACTCAAAGCAACAATTAATCCCAATTGAAACCCAAAGGCACTGTTGCCGAAGCTATAGAGCAGCCGCCACTTTTTGTGTGTTTTTCAACCAAAAACAATGCCTCCAATATGAATATAATATTTTTAATCTAGGGTTTTGTAATCAAACCCTAATTGTATCTAAATTGGATTGGGCTTCCACAAATATAATATATCAAAATATATTATACTAAACCAAGTCAAAGTAAAACTCTTTTTCCAAAACCAATTGGGTCCCACACTCCAATAAGGAGGTATACCCAACAGAACCATCTTAAGTAGTACGAGTCATTCGCTGTAAACTAGGGTAGCAAAATGGCTTGTCCCTCGTAGTATGGCTCGTCTCATACCTTGAATATGAAAGAAAAAAAAAACCATTGTATGGAAAGCATTCATGATTAAGGCCGAATTGTACATCATTGAAACCGTTAATTAGGATTTCTTAGCTTTACTTGCTTGTCAAACTGTATACTTTATGTGTGTTGAATGTTAATCAGATTGTACATAGTCGGAGCATAAAATGGGCAAAATGACAGAATTTGGAGAGAGTTGACTTTCCCACACGTGCGTTGACTTTTCCGCATGTGCGTTGACTTTTTTTTGGAAAACGTGCCCGACGTTTTAAACTATTTGGAAGAGATCAGAAGTATAAACAGGCAAGGAAAAGGCTGGAATAGGGTTCGCAAGTTGTTTTTGTAAAGAAAAAGAGGCTAGGGTTTGGAAAGAAAGGAATTTGAAGCTTCAAGCATGGCTCCCATGGTGGCTTCTTCTCCATCTACCTCCTTCTACTCCTCCATGAGTGGCTAGTCTCCTTTTCTAGGATTTTGATGAAACCCTAGCCATGTAATAAGTTCTTCCTTTTGATTTTCAGTTATGTAAAGGTTTGAACAATTATATGGTGTTTTAGAAGTTTTATATATAATTTTCATTATCTCTTCAAGTATTCGGCTTTCTGTGATTGTTGAATGTCTTCTATACATGAGTTTTTTATTCTTTCACATTCAAGGTATGAGACGAACCATACTACGGGGGACGAGTCGTGTCACTACCTTAGTTTAGAGTGAACAATTCGTACTACTTGAGATGGTTCGTGCTCGTACATTGAACGTGATGATTTTCTTGTTAAATGCTTTGAACTTGTAGTTGCAAAACATTATTTCGTTCGAACCGTAACATAATTGTTTTCAATTGGAAACCCTACTTACATGACTAGTGGTGGACTCTTTGCCCTAGGTTTTTTCCCAAATCAGTAAATCCAATTTTATTTATAATTGATAATTTAATTATTTAGTTTAATTTATTCGTTATTAAATTAGGTTATGATCAATCAATCTTTTCATCAAAATTAATTTAGGAATTTAACAATTAAATTAGTTTAATTTCACAATTGTCCCTGTGGATCGATACCTAGACTTGCCATTATTCTAAAAAAATTTGGTGTAGTTTAGTGTTTACTTTTGGTGTGTTCAACAACCACCAAAGTTTGGCGCCGTTACCGGGGACTTCTGGCGAAATTAGTTAATTTAAAGTTACATTCTTATTTTAATTTTTAGTTTAGGATTTTATGTTTTTGTGTTGCTAAGTGTGCAGAGCGTTTGAAATTGGAGCTATCACCGAAGTGCAAGTGGAGCACAACCGAGCTTTAAAAATAAAAAAAAACCCGCAACACTAAAGTGCGTAAACAGAAGCAAACACTCGCAAGCAAAGCACCAAAGCGCTAAAAAGAAAGACAAAGCTCAATTAGAGGTTGGAGACAACGTCTACACGTCAAGCACCTGCAAGACGAGTAAAGCGTTTTTGTTAAACATCTGTGAGTATTTCTCCCTTTGGTATTTTGCTTTCGTAACTTAGTGCATAGAGTCGAAACTTTTTGTGTGTGTGTGGGTAGTGTATGAATGGGCGCCGTTCTTGTCGCCCTAAATTGTGGAGTTTGGACCTTGAACTAGAAAGGACTCTTAGGAGACTTAGGGCCTCTGCCCATGTTCCTAGGCTTGAATATTCATATTCATACATTGAGCCATTAGAGATGGTGAATCCAGATGTCCCGAATGTGCCTAACCAGACCCTTAAGGATTATTTTACACCCATTGCATATACATCACCATCATACATCCAATTACCCAACACCACTGCTACTCATTATGAGATTAAGTCCAGCACCATACAAATGCTCCCATCATTCCATGGACTAACTCATGATGATCCTTACAAACATTTGAATGAATTTCTGGAAATTTGCTCGACAGTGAGAATCTAGAATTTCACAAATGAGGCCTTAATGTTGCGATTGTTTCCATTCTCATTAAAGGATAAAGCCAAACACTGGCTGAATTCCTTACCTACTAATTCAATCACAACTTGGGACCAATTATAGCAACGGTTCTTGGAGAAGTACTTTCCCATAGGTAAAACCAACCAACTTAGGCGAGCCATCACAAACTTTGCTCAAATGGATGGCGAGCAATTCCATGAGACTTGGGAAAGACTTCGAGACCTTCTCCAGCAGTGTCCCCACCACCAAGTGCCTGATTGGCAACTTGTTCAAACATTTTATTATGGCTTAACTGAGCCACACCGCCAAATGGTGGATTAATCTTGTGGTGGGACATTCATGTCCAAAAATGATGCCGAGGCATGACAATTGTTTGAGAATCTAAGTGATAATTCCCTTCACCATGCCTCCGCAGCCCAGCAAGTCCGGCAACCAGTAGTTGGAGCCCCGAAAAGATGGGGCATTTATGAGGTCGGGCAAAACCTAGAGTTAGCCCAACAAGTAGAGGCACTGTCCCACAAAATGGACCAATTATTAGTTGCGGGACATGACTCTACCCAGCAAGATCAACCTCAATTTCGCGAGGCATGTGTTATTTGTGCGAGCCCTGCTCATGACTTGAGTGAGTGCCCTTCTGTATCACAATTTCCGAAGTTAGTCCAAGAGCATGTGAATGCGGCTCAAGGATTCTCCAACCCGGGTAATGATCCATACTCCAACACATACAATCCGGGATGGAGAAATCACCCTAATTTTTCATGAAGACCCCATTCACAAGGCACTTCTTACAATTCTCCACCACCAAGGCAGAATTTTAATAATTTTGCCAATCAATCATCCTACCGACCACCGCAACCTTATCGAACCCCACAACCGTATCGGCAACCACAACCCCCGCCTATTCCTCAAGGCAACTCAGCCTTTGAGACTCAGGTGTTAGAAGTTCTCTCAGAACTTAAGGGGTTAGCACCAATAGTTCACTCCCATACTCACTCCATTGCCAAGCTAGAGAACCAATTGGGTCAAATGGCTAACAACATGAATTGGAGAGATGAGGGAAAATTACCAAGTCAAACTGTGGCCAACCCTAAGGGACAATACGGGGCAGAGAGTTCGGGTAGGAATGGGAAGCACAATGAGCAGGTACAAGCGGTGATTACTTTGAGAAGTGGGAGGGAGTTAGAGCCTCAGTTAGTTACGTCTGATACAACTAGAACTAAGAAGGGTGACCATGGTGGCACACCCAATGAGAGCAAGGGTAAGGGGAAAACACTTAAGAGGGATGACTTAGTCCCTAGCCTTTCACATGAGCCCAAGGCACCATATGTGCCTAAGGCACCCTTTCCCCAATGCCTTGATACACCATCCCCTTTTAATAAGAAGGCGACATCTATGGAAGCAATGATGGAGGTCTTTAAACAGGTAAAAATCAACCTCCCCTTGTTGGAGGCGATTAAGCAAGTACCCTCCTATGCCAAATTTCTAAAGGACCTTTGTACGCAAAAGCGTAAATCTAGGACACACGTGTCCCAAAAGGTCCTACTCACGGAGCAAGTAAGCTCCATCTTGTTGAATGACACACCTCCTAAGCTTAAGGACCCGGGTGCCCTAACCATTGCATGCATTATAGGGGACCATTTCATTGATAGGGCCTTATTAGGTTTAGGGGCGAGTGTCAATTTGTTGCCGTACTCTGTGTATAAGAAATTTGGGCTTGGTGAGTTGAAGCCCACTACTGTTACTCTCCAGTTGGATGACCAAAGTGCCACGTGGCATGATTGAGGATGTGCTAGTAAAGTTTGATAGGTTTTACTTCCCTGTTGACTTTTTGGTGTTAGATATGGAACCGGTAGCCAGTTCTAGAAAACAAATCCCGGTGATCTTAGGTCGACCTTTCTTGGCTACGGCCAATGCATGCATTAATTATCGTACCGAGGTGATGGAAGTTTCATTTGGTAACATACAAGTGAAAATTAATGTTTTCCAAGCATCCCAACAACCCCATGAGAGAGAGGAGTGCTTATTTGTGGAAGAAGTTTTGCCCTCCATTCTTGTAGAGGACCCTTTAGAGGCTTGTCTAGCTTATTTTGGGTTTGGAAATTTTAATATTGATGGGTCGGTTGAGGAGGTGAATGTCTTGCTTAATTATTCTTCTACACCGGATTTTCCTCCGTGGAAAGCCCAGTTTGAGTCACTTCCTCCTCTGTCGAGAGAGCCTGCCATACCATCTTTAGTCACACCACCTACACTTGAGTTGAAGCCACTCCCGGCCACACTCAAGTATGCATTTTTAGGGCCCTAGGATACTTTACCAGTCATCATTGCATCTGACTTGACTGCAGAGCAGGAGAGTCAGTTAATGAGTGTTCTCGTGGCACATCGGAGTGCTATAGAGTGGTCAGTGGCTGATTTGAAAGGGATAGATCCCTCTGTGTGCATGTATTATATACACCTAGAGGAGGACACCAAACCTTCTCGCGAAATGCAACGGAGACTTAATCCTAATATGAAAGAGGTGGTGAAAAAGGAGGTATTGAAATTATTCGACTCGAGTATTATATACCCCATCTCAGATAGCAAGTGGATGAGTCCCACACAAGTGGTGCCCAAGAAATCGGGCATCACTGTTGTTGAGAATGAGAGAGGAGAGTTAGTCCCCACACGAACCACTACTGGGTGGCGAGTGTGCATTGATTATAGGAGACTTAATTCCTTGACTAGGAAGGATCATTTTCCCTTACCTTTTATTGATCAAATCCTAGAGGGGTTAGCGAGGCAGGGTTTCTATTGTTTTTTTGATGGTTATTCGGGGTATAATCAAGTCCTGGTGTACCCTGCTAACCAGGAAAAGACCACATTCACATGCCCTTTTGGCACTTTTTCTTATAGGCGCATGCCCTTTGGGCTATGTAATGCACCGGCGACTTTTCAACGGTATATGATGGCCATTTTCTTCGATATGGTGGAGAAATTCTTAGAGGTTTTCATGGATGATTTTTCGGTGTTTGGACAGTCTTTTGAGGAATGCCTTAGGAACTTGACTAGAGTGTTGGAACGATGTACTGAGGCAAACCTAATTTTGAGTTGGGAAAAAAACCATTTTATGGTTCATGAGGGTATAGTGTTGGGACACATTGTGTCCCCTTGAGGTATAGAGGTAGACAAGGCTAAGGTTGACCTCATTGCAGGCCTTCCTCCACCCAATT
The DNA here is from genome assembly GCA_036172215.1 of Camellia granthamiana. Classification (NCBI taxonomy): domain Eukaryota; kingdom Viridiplantae; phylum Streptophyta; class Magnoliopsida; order Ericales; family Theaceae; genus Camellia; species Camellia granthamiana. The sequence goes on along the minus strand of CM069904.1, from coordinate 4,166,375 downwards.
CTGTGCGTCAAATTAGGTCTTTCTTAGGGCATGCAGGTTTTTACCGTAGGTTCATCAAAGACTTTAGTACGATGTCATGTCCTTTGTGTAGTTTACTGGTTAAGGACGCGCCTTTTATCTTTGATGAGGCATGCTTAAAGGCATTTGAAACACTGAGAATGGCCCTAACCACCGCCCCAATCATGAAATCACCAGATTGGTCGCTTCCCTTTGAAATCATGTATGATGCCTTCGATTATGCTGTCGGGGCTGTGTTGGGCCAAAGGGTCAATAAGGCACCATTTTCTATATACTATGCTAGTCGCACTCTCTCGGATGCACAATTGAACTATACTACCACCGAGAAAGAGTTGCTAGCTGTGGTCTTTACCTTAGATAAATTCCAGTCCTATCTCCTAGGTTCCAAAGTCATAGTCTTCACTGATCATGCCGCTTTGCGGTTTTTGCTATCAAAGAAAGAGACCAAACCTAGGTTAATTAGATGGATTTTGTTGCTTCAGGAATTTGACCTAGAGATTCGAGATAAGAAAGGATTTGAGAATGTAGTGGGGGATCACCTCTCCCGAATCCTCGTTGAGTATACTAGTGACCCTTTTGTTTTGCATGATTCGTTTCCGGACGAACAACTTCTTGAGCTGTCACGAGCGAGCCCCCCGTGGTTTGCACATATTGTGAATTACTTGGCCATTGGGCAAATTTCGCAAAATTGGTCTAAGCAAGACAAAGACCAATTCTTTTCGCAGGTCAGGTATTATTTTTGGGAGGATCCGGAGTTGTTTAAATATTGCTCCGACCAAGTGATCCGACGGTGTGTGCCGGAAAGTGAGGTGCATAGCATTCTTACATTTTGTTATTCTTCTGCATGTGGCGGTCATTTTAGTGGGCATAAAACGGCCGCCAAGATTTTACAGAGCGGGTTTTATTGGCCCATAATTTTTAAAGATGCCCATCAATTTTGTAGAACTTGTTTGCGCTGTCAGCAAATGGGTTTAATATCTCGGCGTGACATGATGCCAATGTCCCCTATTCTTGTGGTAGAGATATTTGATGTTTGGGGGATTGATTTTATGGGACCTTTCCTGTTGTCATTTGGGTTTGAGTATATTCTATTGGTAGTAGATTATGTGTCTAAGTGGGTGAAGGCGATAGCTACCCGAACAAACAATCATAGAGTGGTAATCAAATTTTTGCATGAAAATATCTTTAGTCATTTTGGGTTTCCTAGAGCCATAATAAGTGAACAGGGTACGCATTTTTGTAATCGATTCTTTGAGTCGGTAGTCAAGAAATACTCTATCACTCATAAAGTTGGCACTCCAAACCACCCTCAAACTAGTGGCCAAGTAGAAGTCTCAAATAGGGAGGTAAAGCACATAATGAAGAAAACGGTGAGGTCAGATAGGAAAGATTGGTCACAACGGTTGATTGATGCATTATGGGCCTACCGCACTGCTTATAAGACACCCATTGGGATGTCACCATATAGGGTGGTGTTTGGCAAAGCTTGCCATCTCCCGGTTGAACTCGAGTACCGAGCATTGTGGGCCATAAAGAAGTTTAACTTCGATATGGCTGCGGCTGGGCTTAACCGGAAATTGCAACTCAATGAGTTGGAGGAAATCCGAAATGATGCATATGAGAGTTCGAGAATTTTTAAAGCTCGGACTAAAGAATTCTATGACAAGCACATTAATAGAAAATCCTTCGAACCCGGCCAAAAAGTGTGGCCTTTTAACTCAAAATTGAGACTCTTTCCGGGTAAGCTTAGATCAAGATGAGATGGTCCCTTTGTGGTTGTTGAGGCATTTATTCATGGCGCCGTTGAGGTGCAAGATCCAAAGACTGGCCACACTTTCAAAGTGAATGTGGCCAAAGACTGAAGCCATATATAGAGGGGATTGGGACTGGGGAAATGATTGAGTTCATTGCTTTGATAAACCCTTTTTACTATGATTGATAGATTGATTTCTTATTCTCTTTTCTTTCCCTTCTATTCTATTCTGCTTTTCTTTGTTCTTATTGTGCTTTATTTGCGTCTAAGAGACTTTAAATCCTCTAAAGATGTAATTCCTTTGGTGTTAGCCGTACCCGAACGGCATCTGACGGTCTGGTATAGCTACCTAACCGTGTTTGTAGTGAGTTCCTAGGAGGCCAATTGACACAGTGGAAACTAAAGTTCGAATGGCAAAGCTTAGAACACAAAGGTTTGGAATTTCTGAGACTAGAGTCTGGTTTAAATACCCAGGGGTGTAGAGCTTGCTTCAAAACTACCCCGGCTTTAACTCTGTATGGCAGCCCCCTAAGTTAAGGTAGCTTTATGCGCCTCGATTCTGGATACCGAATCAACCTAGTCTGTCACACTGTTGGAGAATAGGGAAAGTTACAAACACAGTTAGGGAGAAAAGTAGTACCCATGGTTTTCGCATGAAGATTATACCTTTAGTGGGTTTCCGTTATTTTCTTATATGCTATATTTATTCCGGATGTCAAATGAAGGTAGAAATGGTTTAGCATACTTTGGGTGGTACTCATTTTTTAATTTCTTATCTTTAATATTTTAAAAATATACATATATATACATAGAGTTAAAAAAAAAAAAAAATCCCGCACATGCGGCACCACCCACGCACGTGCGGCAAAAATTTCAATCCTCAAATTGAGTACTACTTAAAAAGCAGGTGCGCGGGGGTGTGCGGGGTGTGCGTTCGCACGTGCAGCGATTTCTGAAAAAAAAAAAAAAAATTATGCTGATTTTGTTTTGTATATTTATTATTATTTTTTTTATTTGTTTACTTATTTCAAATAAATGAATAAATAAATTATAAATAAAACTAAGTAAATATACTATTTTATTTCTTTATTTATTTTTATTTAAAAAAAAAATCTGATTTCTTTGTCAACTTCTTTTATTTATTTTATTCTATTTATTTTCGTTTTTTTTTTAAAAGAAAAAAAAAGTGCCCTTATCAACACCTAACACAATCACTCTCATAATCAGATTCTCTCTCCACCTCTTATCCATTTCTATCTATCTCTCTCTCTCTCTCTCTCTCTTAACTCCACAAACCCACCATCACCATCTTCTTCTTTCTTTTTCTTTCCTTCTTCTTCTTTCTTCTTCCTCACCGTCGACATCACTATTTCCTCTCCGTCCGACGAACCTCCGGTGACCACCATTTTTTCCAGCGAATCTCCATTCTTTTTCTCTCTTTCTCCACTTTTTCAAGGTAATTTTTTCTTTGTGTGGGTGTAGGAGTCAATTTGTAGAATCTTTGTTTTTGCTTGTTGTTGATCTGGTTCTAACTTCACCAAAAAAAAAAAAAATATCGCATGGAGAAGACGACCGCCGCACGTGCGGCCAAGCACACCAAAATATATATATATATGTTTAGTTGTTTGTTTATTTTATTTTATTTATTTAGTTGTTTCATTTTTTTTAATTAATTAATTCTTTGCTCTTTATTAGTTTATTTCATAGTTGATAGTTTAGGTTATTTAAAGAGTTTAGTTCTGTTAGTTTAATTATTTAGTCATTAGTGAATTCAAAAAAAAAAAAAAAGGGTTTAGTTTAATTTAGTTTCATTTATAGTTTATTTTATTTTAGTTTCTGTTATTGTATTTTCTTAATTCATTCTATTTTGTAGTTTAGTCATTAGTTATGTTAGTTTAATTATTTAGTCTTTAGTTATTTAGTCATTATTTAGTGTATTTCTTTTAGTTTATATATATTTATATATTAAAAAAACTGGTGCGAATTGCATGTGGTACATCAGTGGGAAAACTTGTGCTTTAATATTTTATTTTATTCTCATGTTGGTTCCACGGATATGTGTCTATTTGTTGTTGGTGTGTGCAGGACATGAGTCGACGTATTTCCGCTCGGGCCTCCAAAAAGGCCAGAGGTTCCACCTCCTCGATGCCACCGCCGCCACCGTCACCACCATCCTCACCACCACCACCGGGTGACTTGCCGCGGCCGGAGTGGGCTTCACGTCCGCTTCACAAGCTCACACAGTTCAACATTCCATATATTTCAGGGTGATCCAGCTACTTCTTGGGCTATTGAGCAGCTCTAACTCCGGCAGCAGTTAGGCCTTTGCACGGTTACAGCGCCTATTTATCCTCGTCTGGTACGACTATTCTACTAGAACCTGTATGAGTCACTCACTGAGGAGGGACTGTTGTCTATTATTGATGGTCATCTCGTTTGCGTCACTAAAGCCATGATTGCCACCGTGTTAGGATTCTTTTCCAAGACGGAACAACAGCCATTCCCGGAAGTTGAGGACCTATAACCCATACACAACCTTCTCCGAGAGTACTTCCAGGGAGCCCACGGTGACGCGAGTTATACATGCTTACGCCGGAGCAAGCTGTCTAGTCCCTTGCTATTCATTGATTTCGTGATCCATAAGAATGCCCTTCCACTAGGGCATAGGGCTGAGCGCCGTTTGGAGTTTGTTCGGGTCTTATATGAGTATCAGCATGGCTATCAAGTCCCGCTTGAGCACATCATCTGGATGTATATGCGCAAATTTCTACAAGAGGCAGTTCGGCCTCAACCTATGCAGAACCTGACTTGGCCCCTGCCATATGCCAACATGCTCACACTCGTCTTTCAGCTGAACGGCCTCCCCATTGCTTTAAATGAGGAGATTGATCGAGCTTATTTGACTTTTGGCCAGCGGGAATGGCAGCATAGCATATTTCGCTTTCCGCAGTAGGTTGGTGCCCCGGATGATGAGGCCCAGGATCCCGTCCCTAACCACCCGCCTCATCCTGTTCCCCCCGTGCCTCCCCAAGGGGACCCACTCTACATGACTCGCGAGGAGTACTTACAGCTTCAGCACTCTGTGGATCAGGTCCACAATACTCTTCGTGATCACCACCAGAGTCTCATGGGGTTGCGCACTGATTTTCAGGCGCATCGAGACTATTCTCAGGCGGTCTTCGACCAGCTACACGCTCGCCAGGTCGACATCCAGCTGTCAGTTGCATCACTACAACTGCTTGGCTAACGGGTTCAGGATGAAGCCTTTGAGACGCGATCTTTGATGCACGCCTTGTTTGCCCAGCATTTCCCGCCACCACCGCCACCAGATTCTCCGTAGTACCCACTGTATATTGCTTTATCTTTTTTATTTTAATTTTTACTTCTTTTTAGTTATTTCTTCTTCTCCAAAAATAAATAAAAAATAAAAAATAAAAAATGTGAAGTGTGTGTGTGTGTTACTATATGCCTACCTGGATGTGCACCTACAATCTCTGGTAATCTTCTCTCATTTCTCTTTACTTTTCCATTGAGGACAATGTCATATTCAAGTTGGGGGATGAGGGTTGTATTTTCTTTTGTACATTTCTATTTGGCTCAATCATTCATGCTTATACCTGTTTCACTTGATTGCATTACTTCACTTGATGTGACTTGTTGCTAGTAGGGTGATGATATTTGTATAGGTTAATTGGGGAGCATAGTAGACTTGTGTGAAAAGGATTTATTGGGTAGATACTTGCATGTGATGTTTGCACTAGGGGAGTCGTTTGTGCTTGTGGTATTAGTACATTTGTCATAAGTATGCCTTAATTCACATGAACACACTCTCATAGCGATGACCTCTTTATTATAATCCCTGGTGTACATCATTGATAATAGCTAGGGTTGCAGAAAAGAATAAATGGAGAGCCAAGAATCTTTTAAAAAAAAAAAAACACTTGACTTGTTTAGGTTCGTAGCCTTTTTAACTCGAGTTATTAAGCCCGTAGGGTTGTCTTTACACTTAGTTCCCTAAAACCGTCTGGTTTGGGAGTCATTGGCCCAATACTTGCTACATGGGTTAATTAGAAAGCTTAAGGAACTTAGACATTGCACAGTTAAGGAAAAAAAATGAGGAGAATGACTTATTCGGATTCGTAGCCTTTTCAACTCGAGTTATTAAGCCCGCAGGGGTGTCTCTACACCTAGTGCCCTAAAGCCATCTGGTTTGGGAGTCATTGGCCCAATACTTGCTACATGGGTTGATTAGAGAGCTTAATGGATTAGGACATTGCACAGACATCTTCAAAAAAAAAAAAAAAAAAAAATTGAGAATCTTGGCTGCAACATGTTATTTTATCTGTATATGTTGGGTGTTATTATGAGTTATACTGGGCTATTATAGTGGACAGTTAACTAATATGGAGTTTCCACTTTACACCAAGGGCACTGATGATTTGTTTACTAGTATGCACAAGTACAGGGGACTTTACTTTTGTATTAACTTAATTGTGGTTTTGACTCAATAGGTTCCTTCATGCTTGTCCACTATGCCTTTAATGACTCATTATGTTTTAATATCACACTGTATTAGCACATAAGTTGATTGTTAGGTGGAGTAGTGTGGTTAATTGTTGGGCATATATGAATATGAAAATGCTTGTGGGTATCATTTCTGGAAACCCTCATGAGACTTTACTCGTCCACTTGGGGTAACTTTGTGGTTTAAAGGCTTGTTGCATATGCTAAATGCAACTGCTTTCCCATGAAAGAGGAAATAGCTAGATTTTGTTTAATTTAATTTTATTTTTATTACTTGCTTGAGGACTAGCAAGTTATAAGTTGGGGAATGTGATTAAGGCCGAATTGTACATCATTGAGGCTGTTAATTAGGATTTCTTAACTTCACTTGCTTGTCAAACTGTATACTTTATGTGTATTGAATGTCAATCAGGTTGTACATAGTCAGAGCATAAAATGGGCAAAAAAATAGAATTTGGAGAGAGTTGACTTTTCTGCACGTGCGTTGGCTTTTTCCGTACGTGCGTTGACTTTTTCTGGGAAAACGTGCCCGACGTTTTAAATCTGTTTGAAAGAGATCAGAAGTATAAATAAGCAAGGAAAAGGCTGGAATAGGGTTTGGAAGTTGTTTTTGTGAAGAAAAAGAGGCTAGGGTTTGGAAAGAAAGGAATTTGAAGCTTCAAGCATGGCTCCCATGGTGGCTTCTTCTCCATCTACCTCCTTCCACTCGTCCATGAGTGGCTAGTTTCCTTTTCTAGGGTTTTGATGAAACTCTAGCCATGTAATTAGTTTTTCCTTTTGATTTTCAATTATGTAAAGGTTTGAACAATTGTATGGTGTTTTAGAAATTTTATATATAATTTTCATTATCTCTTCAAGTATTCGGCTTTCTGTGATTGTTGAATGTCTTTCATACATGAGTTTTCTATTCTTTCACATTCAAGGTATGAGATGAACCATACTACGAGGGACGAGTCGTGTCACTACCTTAGTTTAGAGTAAACGATTCGTACTACTTGAGATGGTTCGTGCTCGTACATTAAACGTGATGATTTTCTTGTTAAATGCTTTGAACTTGTAGTTGCAAAGCATTATTTCGTTTGAACCGTACCATAATTTTTTTCAATTGGAAACCCTATTTACGTGACTAGTGGTGGACTCTTTGCCCTAGGTTTTTCCCCAAATCAGTAAATCCAATTTTATTTATAATTGATAATTTAATTATTTAGTTTAATTTATTCATTATTAAATTGGGTTATGATCAATCAATCTTTTCATCAAAATTAATTTAGGAATTTAGCAATTAAATTAGTTTAATTTCACAATTGTCCCTGTGGATCGATACCTGGACTTGCCATTATTCTAAAAGAATTTGGTGTAGTTTAATGTTTACTTTTTGTGTGTTCAACGACCACCAATTCAACAATCACAGAAATCCAAATACTCGAAGAAATAATGGAAAATATATATTTAAAACTTCTAAAACATCATATAATTGTTCAAACCTTTGCATAATCAAAAACCAAAAAGAAAACATAATTACATAGCTAGGGTTTCATCAAAACCCTAGAAAAGAAGAGCCTAGCCACTCATGGAGGAGTGAGAAGAGGTAGAAGAGATTGAAGCCTCCATGGGAATTTGTTTTGAAGATTGAGAATCACCTTTGTCCAAACCCTAGCCTCCTTTTTCTTCTTTAATTTTCAAAACCCTTTTCAGCCCCTCTTTTTTTCTTTTTATTCCCAGCAGAAAAGCCCAAAATTTTCACGCATACAACCCTAGGTGGGCTGCTTGAGTGCCCATGTGGGCCGCTCAAGTGGTGGTGGGCCGCACGTGCGGCGAGTAGGGCTGCAAACGAGCCGAGCTGAGCCAAGCTTTAGTATGTTTGGGCTTGTTTATTAAGATTTTAACAAGCTCGAGCTCGAGCTGGAGCTGAATAAAAATTTAACGAACCGAGCTCGAGCCTGTTCACGAGCCTTAACGAGCCAAAAAATTTATAAATTCATACTTGCATGTGAGACTAAAGTTACAATTAAAACTTTTATTATACAATTATATATACAATATATATAAATATACTAAAAAAAAGTCTATATTAATAATATCTACTACCAGTATTATATAAATATACTATTTATAGTTAACTATTATTTACATTTATATTTTTTAAATATAAAAATAGTATATTTATCTTATTTTTTATACATATTTTTATATTATTTAATATATAAATAATAAATATTAAATGAACCAGCTAACGAGCCGAGCTCACGAGCCGAGCTTTAGAATGTTTGGGCTTGTTTATTAAAAATTTAATGAGCTCGAGCTCGAACGCAAAAAAAAATTAACGAACCGAGTTCGAACGAGCTCTTACCGAGTCGAGCTCGAGCCTGTTCATGAACGACTCTGTTCATTTGCAGCCCTAGCGGTGAGGTGGCAGGCCGAGATTTTTCGCTCCTCGCACGAAGAATATGCTTTCGTGCCCTTTTTGATTGAATTTGCATGTTATCTACCAAATTTGTACAAGTGCACAAAACACATCATTTCCACCAAATAAACAATATTGAAAGACTAAAAATGTAACTTAAGTGGTCTCAATGTGGTACCTTTTGGCCTACATCACACATCTATTATCCCATCACCACTACCAACACTATAACTAGTACCACCATCATTAATACATTAATTTTAAGGTCACAATCAAACATTACAAAATATTTTCTACATAAATATTTTCTGTCGAAACAAACATAGACCAACAAATTCTAGATGCAAAGACATGGAGTGTTTTATTGTTAAGTTATATAAAACGATTTCAAGATAAACAATATCACAGGATTATATTAATTGTGAAATTCTAAATAACAAGAATAAAAACAATATAGTTGTCAACTATAGACTAGAAAATTGGACAATTGTTGAGTTGAATATAATTGCCTACCCTAAAAGAGCAAGCAAGCCTCATTTGGGAATAAGTTATTTTAGTAACTTTTTAGCTTTTTACAAAAAGATGTGTAGAAAAGTAGAGAGAGTGATGTGACAACAGAGAGTGACTTTTTGGCTTTTTGGCAACCTGCAGAGGGATCTTCATATCAACTTATAGAAATCATAAATTCAGAAAGATTTTGTTGGAAAAATGGTTTTCAGTGACTTTATGCAATATTAAAGTGGGTATTAATCCTTTATTGAGGTAGATTAAAATTGGTTTAGATTCTTTATAATGAGATTTTTATACCACAAAAAGATTGACCAAAAACCATTAAGAATTGAATGAGAAATTGTCTCACAAAGTTGGCCTCATGAATGACGTATTGGGAATTGTGTATAACTACCAATCCCACATTGATTGTAGAGGAAAGTTTTGATGGATATTTAAACCTCAAGATTTTGACAAGGGCATGAGCCCTTTGGGGCATCCAATTTTTTCGAAGGAAGGGAGTTATAGATGTTTCAAGGATGAGCTTAGGCCAAAACTATGGTCCAAGTTAGTTATGTAAAAATTTCCCCGCGCGCCGCCTATCCACCCGGACCTGGCCGGGTCCATGGATCTTGGGCTTACGACTTGCTGGAATGGGTTAGGTCTGGGCTAAGTTGGATTGGTGGTCCACCAACCAAATCTTTTTGGGCCATGTCTGTTGCAGATATACATATATGTATATATAGAGTATATAATTCATATACTAATTGTCCCATCAGGTTTGGGGGCATTACTCCATGAGTAATGGCTTGGATTTGTTGCCAACCTTCATGGCTAGAGGCTCCTCCTCTCTTCCCCATGGTGTGTAAATAGAGACCAACCTCTTTGGTTGTCAAAACAGAATTTTTGGCTTCTTATACAGTCAATTAGCTCATATATTCACCTTCTTGTGTAAGAGAGTGCTGCTATTGTCCGTTCGTCAGAGCTAAGTAGAAAGTGCTCCTGCGTTAGCGGGTCAAGACCATCGTATCCTGAGAGACAGACGCCAATGTACCTCAAGCACCCACGATGAGGTGAGGAATCTGTTTTAAGGAGACTGTGGTATTACACAGGCTTCGATTTGCTTTCTTTTACCATTTCATTGTATTATGTATTTCTGTTTAATTTAGTTGTAATTTTTAGCATGTGCCCTTGTTACATAATTTAATTTATTTAATAGTCAATCTATTTATTTAATTTTACAATTTGGACAACAGATTTAACTTTTTTTGCTCTAGAGAAAGATTAACAAAATCCTCAAAAAGTCCATCACCCCTACAACATTTGTTCTAACACTCACTAAGAAGAAACAACCAACAATACTAACCAACATGACGTGTGTAGAGTAAATTCTTCGCACTATAAAAGTTTTGAGAATTAAACTAGATGGGTTGCAAAATGGATAGGGGTGTTGGGTCATAACCCGATTCAAGCCCAATCTCAAACACATGTACAAACTAAGCCCGAGCATAGCTCAGCCCAAAACTCAAGACTAGGTCAAAGTCTAAGTCTAAGTCTAAGTCTAAGACCAAACCCAGCACATGCACAAGTACAAGTCTAGGCCCAGTCCAAATCAAGACTAAGTCCAAATCTAAACCCAACTTTATTGATGCCCACTTTTTAAGACAATTCTCATTCACAACTTAATGGTTTCGGCTTATTATTTTTGTATTGCAATCCTTTCACTTAAGAGAATACAAAACCACTCAGATCAACCTTAACCGGCTGTTGGGTCTCACTTTAATTTCAAATTAAAGTTGCCGAAAACCCATTATTTTCCAATAATCTCCCACATGAATAGAATTGGCTAAATAAATAAAAACGGATAATGCTTAACAACAAAGACTCTGAGAGAGAGCACAGAGAATAACCCTGCATTAGAAAAGGTAGCTATTGGCTTTGAACCTTTCGTAGTGAAAGCTTATCGGATTTACTGGCTGACCAGTGAACGTGATGTCTTGAACTGTTCTGCCGTTTGTGTAAATCAAGACAATAGACCTCACACAAGAGTTACTCCAACCATTGTTTTTGTTCTCACTGGTGTGTCCGGTTTGGCCCTAGAACACTAGCTTAGTTCAGAGTATTTTTAAAGAATTCAGCCTTGTCAATTCTTAAAGAAGCGGCCTCACTTCGTACTCACATAGGTGACCTACATAAGGTATCTCGTTATACCACGGTTGACTATTCACAGTACTTAGGCCATTAAAAGTATCAGCTTAACCTTCCACCCTATAGGGTATCACTGTATAAAGGAATGGGTAGGAGGATTTCCCTCCCCAGTGACTCACCCATTACACGTAATTAGGTTGTCTCTTTGAATCTAGATCTTGGGATTTCCAGTCAACTAGGTTGGGTTTTCCATTCCGGTAACATTCACTAAAGGCCTTAACCCCATTGCTTTTGACAAATTTCCCACTAACTCTCGATTTAACCCTTTGATTAACGGATCCATAATATTGTTCTTAGACTGTACATAGTCTATAATGATAACACACGACAGTAGTCATCGTATGGAACTATGTCTTCGACAAAAATGTCTAGACTTTCCATCTGTGTCTTACCAATACTTGATTGGTTGTTGCAAAATATACAAAATTGCTCGCACAAGTTTTGATCAACATGGAATATCCTCAATAAAACGCAAAGCCATGCAGTTACTTTAGTAGTTTTATCTAAAGCACTGAATTTCGATTCCATCATTGATCTTGTGATACACATTTGCTTGGAAGATCTCCAAGACACGGTTACAGCTTCAATTTAGAGAAAACTTATCCACTAATGAATTCGTATTTTTTATATCAGATATCTAGTAGGTGCCTTTGTACCCATCTAGTACAACTGAATATCAAGTGTTATACAACCCATAATCCCGAGTGTAGTGTAAATAATCCAACACCCCATATAATGCCCTTCTAATGAGTAGCATTAGGATTACTCGTGTATCTATTAAGCTTGCTAACTGAGTAGGCTATACCTGGCCTTGTACAACTCATCAGATACTTTCAACTTCCAATGACCTGAGAATATACTAGTTGAAATACACTTTCACTATTATTCTCGGCCAAATGTAGACATAAGTCTACCAGTGTCCTCGGCACACTTGTATCTAATTTACTAAATTTCTCAAGTATTTTATCAACATAATGAGATTGAGAAAGTACAATACTACCAGATGTTCTGGTAATCTTAATACCTAGAATCATATCTACAAGACCCATATCTTTCATATCAAACTTAGAATACAACATCCACTTGGTAGTATTGAATATCTTCTCCAGTATACAAACCTTAAAGATTTATTCAACTAAATCTTCATATAGGAAAGCTATCTGAACATCCATCTTGATGTATTTCCAGATGGCGCATAAGTGCAATCACACTCACTATAACTGGTGATCACATATCAAAGTAATCGAGGCATTCTCTTTGCCGATATCCTTTGATAACAAGCCTATTTCATTGGCTTTCATTTACTTGCATCCAAAGGCTTACTACCTATGCAAGATAAAGCTAATTTTTCTAGAGAAATCACAGCTTCAAAGAAGCTTTTAACCTCACTAGTCACCATATAGGTTTAAGAAGATTTAGATAGAAGAATTTTAAAGTTCTAGCATGTTAACATCTTCTAAGCTCATCTCTTTTCTCATGAAAACCATTTCCTCAATTTCATGATGACATTCTTGTGTAAATTTGAATATCAGATTTGTCCACAAAAAAAATCGATATGCACTACTATATTGTGCATAACCGTTGAATACAAAGTCAACGGATTTTTAGGCTTATCCTAACTTTCTTGGGTTTAAGTATTACCACATTTTGCATGACACCTCCGCATTTGTAGAATTTATACGAAGGTTTTCAGCCTCTCCAAAAATTCATACAGGGTCTTTAAACAATTCCTTGTGTCACAATAATTATGAAACTCTCAAAATCATATCACAGAAAACACATTCCCAAACCGTAATCAACCAAATTGGGTCTTTTCCGAATTCAAGGCACCAAACATATTTGGTCCAACCTATCACTCTGAAACCAATAGTCTTACTATTAGGAAACACAAATCCAATATTCAATAGCCTACTATTCGGAACTTCATAACATGGCCAGTAGTCTTATTACTAGGAATCATTAATTTCTCAGCATGTAGTCAGTAGACTTTCTACTACTAGGAATCAAAATGTTTTGACCTGTGATCAGTAGTCACTTTACTATTAGGAATCACAACATCTTGACATAAGATCAGTAGACTCTTTCATTACTAGGAATCATCATGTCTTGACATATGATCAGTAGCCTCTCCACTACTAGGAACCATCATGTCTTGACGTGTAATCAGTAATCTGCTCACTACTAGAAACCACAATCTCATAACTGTATAGCCAGTGGTCTAACACCCCCTAGGAACTACCAGTTTTCTATCTCTGTGATCAGTGATCTTGCACTCACTAGGAGCTACCAATTCAAGAATATATTTAGAATTATAAAAATTCAAAAAAATATATTCATCCACCTTAACGGGTTGTCCCATCTTTGCTCTTAAGCAAAGTCACGTAGCAATCATACATGCTATAATTGACACAAGGATAACATATTAATTGCCTTTGATTAATTCAGAGATATTATCATGCAACCTTATGAGTTCCTTTAATCACACTTGATCTCTTTAGATCTCCCTTTAAGAACCTTGCAAGGCTTAAGGTTGTCACGTGGAACAACATTTTCTATTGTCACCTCTTGAAGTCATTTCTGAAAAATCACTACAGAATTTCACTATTCTGTTTTTCCAGAAACTAAACTTAACACTAGAAAATCCCAAAGTTTGAAATTTAATTCAAAACTGATCTCACCACTTACCCTAAAATCGAACATGGTTAGGAAAGTTTCCAGGAACACTAAAGGGGTCACACATGTCCCACTTAAAACATAGTTAACCTTAGATAAAACTTTCAAAAGCATATTGACTCCTGGTTCATGAGAAACAAATTTAGAATTAAGTTTTTCAGGAGATAAACTAGGTTAAAACAAATAAAGTTTACAAAACTTACAAGCAATTAAAAATTGCTATCAGAATTACATCACTCATAAAAGTTAACCGGTACTCCCGGAACTGAGCCCATTATTTTTGAATAAAAAACCAGAAATCTTTTAGCTGATGCTAAAAGTTGGTTTCTTTTCCCAAAACAAAGCACTTTGAAAATAATTAAATTATAACCAAAGACTTTCTCAAAACTTGGTTTCCTATCACTTTGGGAATAAAAAGATTAAACCCATAGATTTTCTCTAGCCACAAAGGTTTGAAACCAAATCCATCTTAGTTGTCATTTCTGAACAAATCAGAAATATTCTTTAGCCAAGGCTAAACTTTGGTTTCTATTAAAGAAAACCAAAACACTTTGGGAATAATAAAATTAATCCCAAAGATTTGCTCTAAACCCGAAGGTTTATAATTTCTTTTATTCCCCATTTTCTTTCACTATAGTGAAACTATTAGAAATTAGAAATTAAAACCACTACAAATGGAAATGGAAATGCAACTGTTACAAATACAAATTGTCCAAATTTGCAAAACGGAATTCATGGTTGCATCTGGAATCATCTGTTTAGCCAAGAATATACTTCTCCACTTGTAATATTTATCTTTGTATAAAACACATTACAAAACTCTATCTTCGTTGCCGCTAAATCTACATGCTCACTGTTCATATGCACACTTGAATACAAGATGAGTTAATAAATCAATAAAGTGAATATTACATAAGTAATTTCAGCTATAACTCGCAATGTGTAATTCAAAGGCTATAGATGCATTGCAGTTACAAAAATGTCATGAGTTGCATGGCTATAAATCAATTATATATAAAGGAATATTATCGGTATAATGTTGGCAATTTGACATGCAACTATGAGCAAATATATATAACAATAGAATTAAACTTCCACTTACCATTCCATGAGTATAAAAATATTTTGGAGTAATTTCATTGATTACCCATCAAGACATGAAAGAACTCACAATTGATACAACCAAAAATAAATAGAATAGATAAGAATTAATCTCATTACAATACCAAGCTATACCACCATACGATAATGCAACATAATCATAAGCAATCACAGAAATAAGACCATTATATAGGGGGGGAAAAAAAACCGAAACTGTTTTACCAAATTTTTTCCTAAAACAAACTTGTTTGGAGATACTTTATACTGTCGAAAACCTCTCCACTAGCCGATTTTCTTGAAATTCTCAAAATCCAGCTATTAGTTTTCCTCGAATTTCATTAATCAAATTAAATCGAAATTATCACCACACTTTCAAAACAACATATGGAATAAATCCGAAATCAAACTGAACTATAAAGTGAATAATTAAATTCACTAAAATTCCGAAGGTCTAATATTATTCCTTATTCCACGCAAAGGTAATCTTGTTTAAATAAAAAATTAGTAGTCCAATTTACTAATTCCAATTTATTTTATTTGTTCGTATTATATATCCTCATTTCTCGCTTAGGTAAACCTGTAAAGAAAGTTAGCTACAAAATAACAAACAAATCAAATCAAATAGTAAGAATCTTACATAATAAAATTATTATTTTTATAAGCTCCTACCAACTTAAACACTAGCAATCAAATAACTCATGCAATAACAACTAATTAATATAAAATAAATTGCATGAATACATTATTAGAAATAAACAACTCAAAACAATTCAATAACTCTAGGCAATTAAATTAATTTTAATTCCAAGAGTTACTAGAATAAATTATAATAAAAATTACATTTATTTATCAAAACCTATTTATAAAAATATGTTTTAAGATTGTTGGTATTTTTCTATAATAATACAAGAAAAATATATAAAATAAATTAAATAGAAATAGAAATGACAAAACAATTTTTTTTTTTATTAAAGGATGAAATACAGAATAAATGACACAACTAAATATAGAAACAAATTAGATTACATTACTAAAAGAACAAATTATTAACACAGATAACTAAAGATTATAACTCGTCGAGGTAAACTAAATTCTGAAAAATTAAAGAACAAATAATAAGAAAAGAAACAAACCAAAGCCTATGTGATACCACAGTTTCCTTGAAACAGATTCACCGCCTCTCGATAGGTGTTGGAGGTATTCCGGCGTCTACCTCCCAGAATACGATGATGAAACTAGCTAATGCAGAAACACCTTTTGAATAGTTTCGGTAAACTTGATAATGACTGCACTCTCTCTAACAAGAACCAAAGAAGACGATAACAAAAGAAGATAGGAAAAAAAATTTTTGGTGTAAAAAATCATCTCTAACTTTTTATTTCAAGACACCATCTCATTTTTCATCACAAAACCTCTCTCAAAACAATCTTCTAAGTTGGAGGAGAAAGGCCTTTATTTATACTAGTAGGGGAGAGCCTTAGCCATAGAGCCTAACATCAATGGGGTCATCAAATGTCATCAACTCTAGCCATTAGGGGTTGAGTTACAAAAGTTCAAAACTCCAAAACCATTATATAAATCATAATGTGTATATAATGTATAAATTTTGAGAATTAAACTAGATGAGTTGCAAAATGGATATGGGTGTTGGGTCACAACCCGATCCAAGCTCAATCTCAAACACATGCACAAACTAAGCCTAGTACAGCTCAGCCCAGTACAGCTCAGCCCAAAATTCAAGACTAGGTCCAAGTTCAAGTCTAAGACCAAACCCAACACATACACAAGTACAAGTCTAAGCCTAGTCCAAACTAAAAATCCAAATCTAAACCCAACTTTATTAATGTCCACTTTATGAGACAATTCTCATTCACAATTCAATAGTTTCAGCTTATTATTTTTGTATTGTAATCCTCTCACTTAAGAGAATACAAAACTGCTCAGATCCGCTTCAACCGATGATTGAGTCCCACTTTAATTTCAAATTAAAGTTACCGAAAATTCATTATTTTTCAACAGATCTCATGCGTGCCTTCCAATCCCTGCAAAAGAGCACGCCGGTCACAGCTGCCCAACCAAAAGATTTTGGCCAGAAGTGGACTCCAATAAATGAAATGTGCTTTTTTACATATGGAGAGGGAATTCATTTATGAATGCTCGAGATTGTTCGTACCTATGATTTGTGCTCGTCATGGGATCTTTATAAATTTTGATATTCTGATACCATTATCATTATATTTTTATTTTCAACACTTTCCTCTTCCTATGATCCCTTTTATACAGTAAAGTATCATCACCCAAGCGTTATGCCCTTGTAATATCTTCTAAGAAATGGCTTAGTCGTTTTTCTTGCATTTGCAGATCTCCACGCAGTGGCACTCATCGTCAAAATGCCAATCGTTGATTGACAAAATGACTTTTGTCTCCCAACCTCGCCTTGTTTCATCTTATCCCCGATGTCCCTTGGTCGGGGACATTGTCTCTCTTATCCCGACAAATTTATTTGGTACAACCTTTCCCCTACTTAGTCCCGTCCATCCTCCTGGACCTGGTCCTAATTGCGGTTTTTTTTTTTCCACCACAATATGCAAATGGAATGAGAATGTATGCAAGCCAATTAATGTTTTTAACAAGCATTTTCGAGTCCCTCTCCCAAAATTCTCAACACAAGACTTACATTGTAAAATTCAAGTAAGTCTCACCCAAAATCTCATGTGATGTCCTCGAAATCTTGAATGACTCAATCTGTTCTACTCTTCAATGTGCGTTCAAAGCATTCAAATTAGGAAATAATTATAATAATAATAGTAACTTACATGCACAAAGCTCAAAATTTTCTTTCAATACAAATTTTTTTTTTTTTTTTTTTTTTTTTTTTTTCTAGATCAAAATGTAGCAGCCATTACTGTGTAGTTCAAAAGTATGATTTAATAAACAATGCAATGAAAAGTATTTGCGGAATAAAGACTGTCAAACTTAACAAATTGTTGTCTTTGAGCAATTAAATCAAACACATGAAAAGCATTATGAAATGCTCAAATAAACCTTGATCTCTAAATATTAGGGGCCATCTGCATTTTTCACTCACACTTATTCAAGAATTTAGCAATACCATGGGAGACTGAAGATCAAATTCTTTCTTATGCTGCATTTGTTGTTGTATTTTGGATGTTTGGTATGATTAAAAAATGAAAATCGAAAAACATTTTTCATTTGTAACAAAAAATAGACTCATTTAAATATAGAGAAAACTTGTGAAAAGTCTATTTTAAAAAAAGTGTAAAACATTAGGTCCCATGAGTAACTTTTTTTTTTTTTTAGTGAGAAGTGTACTTTTTGTAAAATATTATGATCAGAGATATATTTTGTTATTTTAGAGGACATTTTATTTTAATTTTACCCATTAACCTATTTGTTAAAATCTTTTTTATCTGTTCAATTTTTTTCAAATATGTATCTAGCTTTCCAATTTTTTGAACCTAATGTTCAATTATTTTCCCCCTATCTGTTGAAATATGTGTTAATTTTTTCTTATTTGTCCAAATTAACACCCATCTGTTGAAATTTTTAAATATAACCTATCTACTGAAGAAATCCAAATGTGGAGAATTCACCAAGCCTTAGCTGTCCCTCTCTCTCTCTCTCTCTCTCTCTCTCTCCTCATAATCTCTCTCTTTCTATATGTTGATTTCACAAACCCATTTCTGTGTGTGTGTGTGTCTCTCTCTTTCTCACTCCTCATAATCTCTTTCCCTTTCTATATGTTGATTTCACAAACCTATTTCTCTCTCTCTCTCTCTCTCTCTCTCTCTCCCAAATACCAACCCCCAAATTTTCTTCCATCAAAACAAATAAAACGATTTTTTTTTCCAGAAAATCACAATCTATCTGTCAATTACAGGAATACATTTCTGAGTTTAAATTCATAAAACTTCTAATTAATGTAACAACACTGAAACCACACCCAAAAAAATAAAAGTAAAACTTCAATTGAAAAGAAATTCTACTAAAAAGAGATCAAATTACCCTCTAAAAGGTTAGACTGAGCAGAATTTTTGGAACTAAGAAGAAGAAATCATAAAATTATCCACTCCATGTTGAATTAAATTGAAAAAAAAAAGAAGAAAGAAAAGGTTTAGGGGCTTTAGAGGAAGTATACAGATTAAAGTAAAGCGTAGGTAGAGAAAAATTTGAGAAACTCAAGACAAACAGTCCCTTAGATCAAAGTAGTAGTAAACCTCATTCCTCTGCAACTGCAACACTCTCCAACATCTCAAGAGTCCCCTAAAATTCCATCACATACACATCTCTCTATACCTATAAATCTACATCCATGAATCTACAAATGAGAAAAAAATCAAAACCCAAAAATGATTTCATGCAACAAAAGAGATCTGAAACCAGTAGTGATTCAGACGATCGGATCAGCAACTTCCCAGATGAAAACCCAGATCTGACTCAACATGCAAACCTAGATCTGCCTTAACATGGGCTTTTAACAAGCTCGCATCGCGTAGGAGGCCGGTGTCTGCGCCGTCTTCGTTGAACACTTCGGCGACTATAAGTCAGAGAGGGGGTTGGTTTGAAGAGAGAGAGGGTCTGGGTATGAAGAGAGAGATAGTGATGTGATGGCATTGACCCAAAAACAGAGAGCTAACGTTTTATTTGAATAATCTTCATTTATTATTCTCTCTTAAAGTTAACATTAAGTGCGCTTATTTCATCTTCATTTATTATTCTCTCTTAAGTTAACATTAAGGTCAAATTTAGCTAAATTAAAAAAGTGTATTTATTTCATCTTTTTATCTTTTTTGAGTCACATTAATCAACATCTCCTTTCTATTTTTTCTATACATAATACAAGAAAAGTCAAAAGTGTACTTATTTAGTCTTCCCAAACTTGACCTAAGTATCAAGTATAACTAAAATTCATTTTTTTTCATAGCATACAAAAAAAGAAGGGTTAATTACATTAATAGTTTCTATAGTTTGGGACTTGTGTCACTTTGGTCCCTAATTTTTTAATTATGACACATTTGATCTTAAATTTTGAATCTTGTTCCAAACAAGGACAATTGAAAATATTATTAGATTTTTAAAGGGTAAAATCGTCAATTTGATAAAATATAAACTAATTTGATAAAAATAAATATCAAAAAAATATTTTTAATTTTTTTAAAATTATTTTTATGCACCAATGATAAAATTATGTAAAATTAATAAAAATTACATGATTAATTTTTTAAAATTAATTTTACATGATCATCATCCAAACACATAATAAAAATTAATTTGGTAAAAAAAATAAATAAATGTCTAAAAGATTTATCAATTTTAAATAATTTTATTTTTAGTAGATAGAAATAATTTTTAAAAATTCAAAAATATTTGTTTGACATTTATTTTTGTCAAATTAGTTTATATTTTATCAAATTGACAATTTTACCATTGAAAAATCTAATTATATATTCAATTGTCCTTATTTGGAATAAGATTCAAAATTCAGGGTCAAATGTGTCACAATTGAAAAGTCAGAGACCAAAGTGACACAAGCCTCAAACTATAGAGACTATTTGTATAATTTGCCCAAAAAAGAATAGATAGGATGTATTTGAGTAAGATGATCTCCTTTATTATGGACACAACTTCAAAATAAGAGGAATAACAAAATGGTGTTCTCCCTTTGGAGCATCTCATGCCAATGCGAAAATGATGTTTTTGATCAAAATCTAAATAGCATACACCTTCAAATGTCTACTTTTCAAACCACACCAAACCATATCTATATAAGTTTACACAACGTCAATTTGCTTCTAAATAATCTTTAAATTTATATAACATCAATCATTTTTAAAGTTTGTCAACAATAAAACCAAAAATAGTGTAAATTCTATCCTCAAACTCTACAGCTTTGCATGAATATAATTTATTGACGTGCAATGCATGTGCTTACACTACTACACATGTCAAAAGGCGCTTTATGAGTAAAGAATCTTCTTTTAGCTATCAAAACAAACATTCAGAAAGTGTATTAATATATTCACAAATTATTTTCACATATACACATGACAAAGTTTCAGATTTACACTTGAAAACGAAGTGCATAATTCCATATACTTGAAAATGACAAATTAAGATAAGTTTCTTCATCAGCAAAACGGCAGAAATCAATTGTGGCTAAAGTAACTGTAAAACTAATGATGCCTAAGCTCTCCTATATTTCAAAACAATTACTAAATCATTTAATAGAAGTGTCTAGACAAAAATCGGAATACTTAGGACTTGTTTGTTTGGCTAACTAAGTGGCAGGATTGGACTATTAGTGAGGTACACACATGAATAGCATGTTTGGCTAGCAAATGATAGGTCGAATTGATAATCTAAAAGGATTAGTAATCCTGTATAGGTGTTGGATTAGCACACTTGCAGGGGGTATGGGATTCAAAGGTTAGTCCACGGTTGTTGGTAGAGAGGGTATGAAATTACTAAAATGCCCCATCTTCTTCAACCCTTTGTCAAATCATTATCAGCCTGACATGGCAAAAAAAAAAAAAAAAAAAAAAACAGTTTTGGGGCATTTATGTAAGGGGCAAGACACCCCCACGTGGGTTGTCTCCCATTTTCATCTTTTTATTATATATATATATACTGTAAATATTCTAACATTGTTTAGTTTGAGGGTATTTATGTAATTTCATATACTAATCCCCATATCATAGTATTAGATACAAACAAACACTCTTTATCCTTCATATCCAAATTAATACCACCACATTATTAATCTTGTTATTCACTCCCACAGCACTCATAATCTCATCCAATCTAATCTGCCAAATAAACTTGGCCTTAAGACGAAGCTTTAAAGATAGAAGGCTTGGAATATATAAAGCTTAACAAATTGCTTAAAATTTGAAAGATTCTAAATGACTCAATTAAACTAACCTAGCACGATGAAATTCTCAACAACCAATCAGATAATTCTAAAAAAATAAAGACTTTTGCTAATGAAAGCTTGAACAAAATGATACTACAAATTCAAACCAATTAAGTCATTAATTTCAAAATCAATTAATTGAAAAAATTCAAATCCTAATCATTGGCACAAAGAAGCCATGCATGTGACCATAAATTTGAAATCATAGTAAATAAAAACTTGAACTCAGCTTTTATAACGATTCCGGTTTAAACCCGACCCATTTATTGTTTTTGAATCTGGGAATCCATATCCATGACTATTGTTAATTTCTTTTCGTCTTTGAGAGTTGAGTTTGGTTGTTTGGGAGTTGTTGTTGTGTTTGAAACAGGTTGGGAGTTAGTTTTTCAAAGAGTTGTCCACATTTTTGCCTGTTTGCTAGAGCGGTTTTTGAGATCTCCCAGTATTTTTGTAGGTCTGCAAAACTTCTGGGAGTATGGTGTTCTTCGCTCGAGCGGTCTGCTTTTGTTTGCAAAACTTCTTGGAGGGTGTCATTGTGTGCTTGAGCAGTCACTTTGGTTACTCGAGCGGTGTCACTTATTGTGTTTGTCGCTCGAGCAGTGTTTTGGTCGCTCTAGTGGTCTGCGCGTATATCAGTTCGGAAAAGTAACTTTTTGGATCACTTTTTCATTCATCTCTCTCTAAACATTTCAAAAACTCTAGATCTACAGTCTCTCTCACTAGTTCTTGGTTTCAAGTCTCAAATATTTTCAATCCATTGATTTCTCCACCATACCACTTTGGAGAAAAAGGTAGAACTTACCTAGAACTTTGTTTTAATCGGAGAAGAGTTCGTTTTTGGCTCCGTCAAATTTCAAGCTTTGCTCTCTCTTGTCTTCTAACCTTGAGGTAGGGATTTCTTCAACATTCGGTATGATTTTTAACTTAGTTATTTGTCTATTTAAAGTGTGATGACCCTACCACGTATAATAATTAACATTTAATTAATTAAAGAGATTTGAATTTTAATTGCCCACTATTCTAATTTAATCTGAGATTTATGAAAATTATGGAGACATATTAGTATACGATTTTATTGAGGATTTATTTTAGAATTAGAAATTGAAAGCCTAAATGATTCAAGAGAGTATAATTGATGAATTGAATTATTTTAATTTCGAGTATCGAACCGTTTAAGAGTTTAATTAAATATTCGATTCAGATTTGTAAAATTGAGATTTGATTTGGAGTTAATTAAGTTATGAGAATCGAGAATTAAGATTATTATGAATTAAATTTATTTATGAGGTATTCAATTGGGGTATTCAATTGAGTATGTAATTTATTGATGAATATTTTGAGTTTGATTTGAAATTGAAGGTCTTAATAATGTGAGAAACCAAAATTGAGGATAATGATAAGTTCAATTTGATATTCAGAGTATTTTGGGAGTTTGGTTTAAAATCTGATTGAAACTGATAAATTTAAATAATAATTAATTTGGCTCTAATGGAAGTTAATTAGACTAATTAAATTATGTGAGATTTGAGATCGGTCATAATTAATTAATTAATTGTGTGTTAGTAAATTTTATTAAGACTAAGTGATGCTTAATTAAATTAATCCTAACATAAATTAAATTATGGAACAATCTAGAATTAAGGGTGTATGTGGATATGGGTGTATTGAGCAATTCTGTGGGTGTGTGTTGATAAGTATATGTACATGTGTGATGTTGAGGCAACAAATAATATATATGTATCAATCAAAAATGCTTGGGACCCCTTTTTTTGGGACCCCCACAACCCTTTTAGATCTCAACCATTAATGTATGTGTAGGACCCTACACTATCAATGGTTAAGATCCAAAAGGGATTATGGGGTCTCTAAAAAAGGGGGTCTCAATCATTGTTGATGTATCAATATATGTGTGTTGGAAGTAGAGAGTAGGAACTCAAAGAAAGAGAAAAAAAAAAGAAAAAAGAAAAAAAAAAGAACGTGAGAGAGAGAGAGAGAGAGAGAGAGAACTCACCTCATCTTTGTTGTTGGAAGAGAAGCTTGCTAGAAAGTGAGGATTCAAGGCAAACAATTAAGAAAACAAAGGAAAAGTGAAGAAAAGAAGGAGCTCAAGGAATTTCAATAATTAAAGCTTTTGGTAAGAAAGTTTAAGCTTAAATTATTGTGGATTAATCATCTAGTAACTAAAATTAAGTAGTAATTGGGTTTAATTTCATAAAATTAGAAGGAAATTAAGGAAAATTGGGTTAAGTTTGATAATTAAGAAATTGATAATGAAAGTTGTTATTTGGGTTAGAGTTTCTTGTCATCCTTGATAAATTTGAAGTCTAACATTACATGCATTGTGGATTTTCAAGATTTTAGAATTTTAATTCATATTTTAAAGATGATGAGTTTGGGATGAGATTTGATATAACTTAAAAAGTTAAATTATGGTTTGAGCTTGATAATGTAGAATTGGTTAGATTTTGATAAATGTTTCATACAAGCAAATGATTTTGTAAGGAGTTTACAACTTTAATTTCATATTTTGAAAGAAAATGGAAAAGAGTTTAAAGTCATTTTTTATGTGATTAAAAAGAATTGACAAGAAAATGAGGAATTTGAGCTAAGTTCAAGTTTATGAGAGCTAATTTATAAATTAATTATTTTTGGTTTGATTTTGTAAAATCATCTTATGATATTTAAGATTGAGAAGGATTTGAGATTATATTCATGGAATTAGAAAGAAAATTGGGTTTTGAACATAAAATGAGTTACATGCATGTTCATGGTTATGGAAGCTAATTATTTTGGATTTGATTTTGAATATCTTACATAAGTTTGAGTCTAGTTCCTACATGCATGATCAAATTCTACAATTTTTTACTTTCTAATTGTACATTTGATTTTGAAAAAGAATTTTAGAAAACCATGAGTTTATAGGTTTTGGTTTAAATAAATTAATTATTATGTTTCAAGATTTTGAGCAAATAATTTATAAATAAATAAGTGTTTATGTTTTCTAAGGTATTTTCAAGGTTTTGATCAAGATATGTATGGGTTTAAAGATTGAAAATGCGTTTGGAAGCCATTTTTGAGAAATTCGAGTGGTATAATTACCGCTTGAGCGCACATTTAAGGCTTCTAATACTTTTGTAGTCTTTACAGACTGCTCGAGCGACAAGCAATGTGCTTGAGTGAACAGTTCTTTTTCAATAAATTTTGGAAAAATGACATTTAGTTTATATTTTCATCTCATCTCTTTCCAAGCTTTCTTAGGCAAGAATTATGACTCAACAAGATTAATAAACTAACAATCAACATAAATTAGTTGGTTAAGGAATAAATCATTGATTTTGTACTAATTGACTAAGAAGCCAAGTAAGAAATCGGTCTATTTGGAAAAGAATGATTTGGTAATGAAATAATATGTGAAATAAGAACTTGGTTCATTTGAATAAGAAAGAATAAGCGTAGTAGAACTTCGGACTACTTAGACAAGAGAAGTCAAGTTTGATCAAGGAAGTGATATTGTGTTTCAATGTGTATATGTTATGTGTTTGTGTAGGTCACGCGCTATTGTTTGCGTGATCTGTCTAATCTGTCTGATCTGTTTCTGGAGCTATCTGTGAGTAATAACTTTGTAAAGATATGTTTAATGTTAAGTATTTTCTAAACATTATAATATGATATGATCTGTTTTCAGAAATGCTATTTTCTGTATAAATGAATGATGGTCCATTCTTCTGAATATATTTGTGGCATCCTTAGCATCATGTGATATCTTACGTCCCTTTATGGGTTATCAGGTCCCTTCATGGGTCATTGGCATGTAAATCTTTATGAACGTCTCCGTGTACATGAGTCATTAGACCACGTCCCATATAATTATGGGTCATCAGATTTGTTAGTGCTAATGGATGTACCACGTATGATCATATGTAAACTCTGAATATGAATATGAATATGAATTTATTTCTGAATCTGTTATGGACGTCATTCATAAAATCTTTACTCTGTTATTCATTGGGCTCCAGCTCAATGTATTATTTATGTATGTAGGTGATCAGGCGCGTGACCAAGCTTAGAGCTTCTTCCTGGACTCTATCTTGTCAGCCAATCTATGTGCCTCCCGTGGAGGTTCCGGATACGTCAAGTGATTGTGGCTATCTGATTAATGTTTAAGTCTGTTTTCTTGTTTTGGTTAAACAAGTTTTTGTTTATTTTGTAAATAGGGCTAAGTTCCCTTTTTGTCATATCTATATAAATGTGATGAGGTAAGGATGATGTATGATGTATGTATATAAATTTTAAATTTTTTTGTCCCATATATGTCTGCACAACTCAATGGACGCTGTATATTTGTTATTTGCTTCCGTTAGCCTTAATAATTTGATTTTTGTTTAAGAGGCATTCGGTAATCTACGGATTACTGGTCGATTATGACGCTAAACCTATAAGGACAGGTTTGGGTCGTGACATAAAGAATTTGTGATTTGGGAATTTTGGAAAAAACTTAGGGTTTGATTTTGAAATGAAAAAATAAGGGTTTTCAAATGAGTTCTTGAGTAAGGTTGTGGGGTTGTAATTGTGATTGAAATATGTGAAAATGGTGGATTTCTGTACTTGAAATCAGTTTTTAAAGAAAACTGGGGTGTTGCCCTAATATCATGGATGTTTGGTTTTGTGAAAGGAAATGGAAAATGAAATTGGATTTTGTAAGATGCGAATGAATGTGGATGTTGATGAGAGTGGTGGAGTTGGATATGTAACATCACTCATATTTTAACATGATGGAATTATATCTTTTATTGAAAATTATCTGTTGAATAGAAATATCTGTTTTGGCTATCAGTGGAGGATAACTTTGATTTTTGTAGAAATTGTATGAGGATTAGGTGAATTGAAACTAATTTTTCATATGCATTGCATTGAGCATCATTGCATACTTAACATTGAAAATGTATTATTTTGAGAAAAAAATGGGTGAATGCCTTGGTGAATCTGGTTAGGGGGTATCGCTATTGTTGTTATATTGGCTTGTGTGTCCTTGGTGAAAGTCTAGAAACCCGCGCGATTAGGTTCCAATCTTTCTGATTAGAATCGGTAAATTGGCTTTAATAGTGCTTGTATAGCCTACTGGCAAACATGTACTCAGAGATTCCTAATGTTTTGTATCTACTGCCCTATTTTCTGGTGTAAAAGGTTATTTTCATGAATTGATATATAATCTGGCATTGCATTATTTTGAGATGGAAATGTAAAACGTTTGACAAATGGCATTGCATGTGCATTCATCTTATGACTTCGTTAAGATTCATATATTGTGTTAAAATAGCTCTATTGGGCTTTGGCTCACCCTATGTGAAAAACAACTTTAAGGTGTTGATGATATGTATTGATGATATGCCTTTGCCAAGGACATAGCTTGGGAGGACTTGGAGCTAAGAGCTCCTTTTGTTTTTCTTTGATGTAATTATTTTGTACAAGCCTTGGGCTTTAACTCTATTAGTTGAACTCATTTTGTTGTACCCAAGCATGGACTTAGGAAAGATATAGCCACTAGGGCATAAATCTTACTTGAGCTTTCTTTTATTTCTATTAATGTATGTGGGTCATATGCTATAGATTCAGGATCTAAGATTTATGAATGTATATTGCATGTCACCTTTTGTATAATCAAGAATCATGAATGGAATATTACTTTTACTGTTATTAATCAATTGTAAGGATATTATGAGACGGTTTGCTGTTATTTTTTGGGGCGTTATAGCTTTATAGCTATGAAACAAATTAACTCATAAATTCTATAATTCTGTTAAGAGCCTATTCATTGAAATTGTTTAAATGGTTGAATTTATAAAATCATTACATTCATATAATGCCCCAGTGTGACTAAACTAATAATGTAAATAAAAAAGTACTTTAAATATGAGTAATTACACAGATGATTAATTTGGAAGTCATTAATTACATCAACTACGACACCTTTAAAATTGGAATTTTTCCATTAAAAAATAACTAAAATAAAAAGACTCTAAAATGGTCCAATAGTCGTTTTAGTAATGATATATGAAGTAAATAAAAAAATCAAATCAAATCAAATCAAATGAATTAAAGGAATGTTATTCAGAGAAAAAAAAATGTCTAATATGAATTAATAGCATATCACTCGTGTATAAAGGCACCCTCATATAAACAACTTAAATGGTTGAATCTTTTCTCTGTAAAAAATAAAAAATAAAAGATAAATCATATAGCATGGAAGTTTGAAGAGATTACCTTGATTGGAGAGTTCAAAGGTGTCATCGGTTTGTTTCCTTCTATCAATGAAGAACCCTAGACTCTTTCAAAAGCTTCTTCATCTCATCCAATTCCTATAGATTCATATCCAACCAATAGTGGTAGAGTATATAGCCTGAATAAGGAAGAAGATTAAAAAAGCAAACCTTTCAAAAATATATATTAAAAAAATCCATTTAAACTACTAAGATAATTGTGGAATATAAAATTCATGTGAGTTGACTACTTTGGATGCTATTTAGGATAAAGATGAAAGAGAAATGTGCCTTCAAACATTATCATATCTTTTCAAACAAATTGAATGAAGTATGCACAAATTGTTGCTCATTCGAGATTGTCACTCTTTCAACACTCATCAATCAAAGAAATGCACATTTAGTTTATACATCTCTAGCAATATTTTAACTCTCACAACAATAAATACAAAATCATTAGAGAGATAAGAAAAACTTAAGCTTAAAAAAATGTAGACTTGTAAAAGGGAGCCGATATTACCATTTGCTTCTAGTCTTCATACACCTATAAAATACAGAAAAGAGCCAATATGATAATTAAAAGAGACTACCCAATTCAAAACAAACACACGAATTATCACACTAATAAAAGGTTTTTCATAGACAGCCCAATTCAAACTAAACACTAACATTGTTGCACAATAATAATAGGTTACCCAATACAAACACTACCAACAAACACAACACATTGTCAACACAGATACAAATTAATGACTGATAAAAAATCAATCAATATTTTCTTTGGGTTTTATTTTTTATTTTTTTTAACTCTTTCTTTTTGGATCTTCCATTAATTTATCACATAAAGTTAGAGGGAAATTTAAGAAAAAAGTGTTCTTAAGGTTATATTCAAGAAATAAGAGATTTCATTATATTATGTTATTAAATTCAAAAAGCAAACTTTTCGCTTGGCAATTCAATAACAAACTCTAACTAACTTAATTCCCCCATCATTTACAAGTCAATACAACCTAAAATACCCCATTTATTTTGTCCAAAAAATCTAAATAAAATTTGAATATTTGTTAAGCAATACATGACCATAAGCAAAATATCAAGCCAGCCCCTTTGGATCTGTGGGGAAGTATTTTGAGACTGATGCCACGTGGCCAAGGTGATGCCGAGACGTCAGCCGAGGTGCCACATGGGTAGGTCATGTATGCCGAGGTGGTTGCAGTATTGCCAAGATAATCTGCAGTAATGTCGAAATCCCGAGATATTCGGATAAAGGGCAAGAGTCCTAGGTGAAAGAGGGCATTTAGTCTGGATAAGGATAAGGCTCTTGAAGAGTTTATCCCTATCCTGCTGAGAGTCTGAGATAAGCATTGTGCTTGAGTCCTATGAAGTGAGACTTCTAGAGGATCATGACACTGCTAAGCTATAAAAGAGAGGCACCCTCGTGGGCCTCAGGCATGCTTTTGACTTGTGAGTTTTAGTATTGTTTTGATATCTGTGAGAGATAAGATTTACTGACTTGATCGTCGGAGTTCCCCCTGGTGGACGAACAACGACGATATTCTTACCTTTCTGTTGTAGGTGTTTGGCTTAATTTATTCTGCCGGTGCTCTTCAGCTAAGTTCCCCTTTGGTTGTGTGATCGAAAATCAACACCCACAATTTGGCGCTGTCTATAGGAACTTAGTGAGAATAGATGGCAAACAACGGATAGGAAATAAGAATTGGGGACGACATCCACAGTGAGGAGAAGGAACGTATGGATTCTAACAATGAGGGAAACGATAATGAAGAAGTGCAAGACCTCAATCCAATGTCCAACTGAGAACATCGTTTTCAGTGGAGTTAGATACGTTCGAGGTGTCGAAAAGATTCAACATGCTGAGGTTTCAGATCTATAACGGTAAGTCTGATCCAAACTTTTATTTTGGTTTGTATTTAAATTCAATGGCTTTGTGGAGCGGGAATGAGCAGCTGCTATGCAAAGTATTCCCATAATCTTTTGGGGAGATAGCCTAGGACTAGTTCTATAAACTGTCGAAAGGAAGCGTAAAGACGTAGAAAGGCCTGGCCGAGAAGTTTGCGGCCGGGTTCCTTACAAAAAAGTCATAGCCACTGAGGGTAGACTCCATATTGGCTCTAAAGATTAACGATGGCGAAGGTATCTAGGCTTACGCCAAGAGGTACTACGAGGTTTACAACTGGATCTCGGCTTGTAACCAGGAGCTTGCTGTCGTTTCTTTCAAGAGCGGCCTGGATGATGACTGCCAACTTTGGCAGTCTCTTGCAAAAACCCTACCAAAGAACATGGAAGAGCTCATGGCATGGATTGAGAAGTATGCTAGAGCATAAGGGGATAAGAAAGCCAAAAAGGCATATACGATAAAGCAGGAAAAGAGAAACGGCTCGCTGAAACGTAGCCGAGGAAACACTGGCATAGACAGGTCAAAAATAGTAATGAGGTCTATGCAGGCAGGTAGTACAATATTCAGGATTCCAATCTATAAGATCTTGGAGAAGATCAAGAACCAGCTATATTACAGAGCACCAAAAAATGTGCCTGGCGAATACATGGGAAGGAGCACTAGGAGGCATTGTGCCTACTATGACGAGGATGGGCACTTGACTCAGGGATATCGAGCCTTGAAGTCACACCTAGAGGATCTGGTCAAATAGGGACATCTGAGAGACCTAGTAGACGAGGCAAAGGCAAGGGAAAAGCATGCAAGGCTGCCCCAAGCATTGGCACTAGCACTAGCACCGGCACCGGCACCACTACCTCCTCCACCGTAGGCAGATGGACCTCGAGTAATCAATGTGATTCACTCGAAGGTCAACAAGAATGAGGTGTGAGGAGAGACTCAAAGGGAAAAATATTTACAACATATCTACCAGGTCTAACTAAAAAAGCCCAGAACACACGGGTATCAAGGCCCAATGATAACATTCACTGAAGAGAACTTAGACATGGTTCAGTATCTCCACAACAATGCTCTTGTAGTAACTTTAAAGGTTGGAGACTACTAGGTAAAGCGCATCCTGATTGATCAAAGCAGCTCTTGTGACATCATGTATGTCAAATGGTACAAGGAGCGTAGCCTCCATTAGGATGATCTAGGGCAATCCGATAACCCGATGGTCTGATTCAATAGGACCTCGATATGGCCGCTGGGACCCATGAACCTGGAGGTGCAAGCAGGAACCAAGAAGGTGAGTACTAAGTTTATTGTAATAGATACCCCATCCCCATACAATATTATTTTGGAAAGGCCTTGGCTGTATGCGATAAGGGCTGTTCCTTCAACGCTGCACCAACTGATGTGATTCCTAATCGAATAGGGGATTGAAGAAATAAAGGGAAACCAAGTGCAGACGAAAAATTGCTTCATGGTGTAGACACCCTATTTTGACCACCCTTAAGACTTGGCCGCCTCACTCTGAACACTCAATGATGAAATGTTACGTTGTACAATCGTTTGATTTCTTCAGCAAAAGACTTCAATTTTGAGCTTCATAACTAAAATCTTGCACCCCCTTTGAACCAAAACTTTATTTTTTCTAGCCTAACCACTTAGAGAAGAGTTGGCTGACAAGTGGCCGGCAGGCCATTTTCAAATGGCCGGCCGTACCTCTTCATGGCTGGTCGGTTATGTTTCTCGACAGCAGATATTTTGTAATAGCCAGTTGTCTCCATGTGCATGCCTTGCACCAGCTGTCTCTTTCTTGATATTTCCAACGTGGGATGGTGTTTTTCTATAAATACATGACCTCCCCTCATGGTTTAGAGTTAGAAAATTTTGGCCAAAAGCTATAACTTGTCCAACACACTTCCCTCCTCTCTTGTAATATACATACACTATACATACACCTTCTAAGCTGAGACTTGAGGCTTTTGTTGAGGTTTTTTAAGATAATTTCAAAGCATTGAGAGTGCTTAGCTTGTGGTTTGTGAACTAGGAAGCTCTTTCTTTCTTTAAAAGGGTAATCTTTGAGTTGTTGTACCATATTTTCTCTCTTTTCTTTGCCTTTTCATACTGTTTTTGAAGTGTTTTATGGCCTGAAATATGTGATTTAAAGTCACAAAAAAAAAAAAATGAGGGGTTAGCCACCCTTCCTTAGGCTTGTTGGTTGGTTGAAACCCCTTGGTTTTATTCCATTTTTGCTCACTTTTTCCACCTCTAAAACTTGATTTTCAGCACTGTTTTTTGCTATTTCAGTGCTTTTTAATGTGTTAAATTATGCTTTGAATATTATCCTTATGTTGTTATAAGTCCTCATGGATTTGGTGTATAGGCCATAGCTTCCAATCCATTTGAGTTGATAGTCATTTCTTTCTTTTTTATAATTTTCATGTACATATTCATGTCATTGTAATCACCCGTCTTTCATTAGCACTCTGCAACCTCTCTCTTTTCTTTGTTTCTTTTGATTAAGAGTTGTATCAAACAAAAGATTGTAGCTCAAGGCATAAGAAAGAGACCTCTAATGCTAAATGGTTTAATCTCTTTGGAGGTTCATTACTAGGGCATTACATCTCTCTTATGCTAAGCACAATCTCTCGTTTGATACTTCCCTTTACCACCAGTGCATCAGTTCTAAGGAACTAATTTTCTAGTTAGACCTTTGGAAATCACAAAGGAAAGAGTCATTATAGTTCATTATCGGGTTTGGATTTGGAGTCACTATCACTCTTTTTGGGTTTGACTCCGAATTCATTATCGCTCGTAAATCGATTTGATTCTTCCTTTGTAGTTTCCTTCGTAGAAAAGGGCTTGAAAAGCTCATTTCTCTTGTCAAGTCATGCTTGCTACTCTTTATTGCTTTTGGACTTAGTGGACATAATCATTACCTTTGGACAAAAAGGAAGAAAAAATAAGAAAATGAAAAAGTAAAGTAAAAGGGCTAATAAAATTGGAATAAAAGAGGTATAAAGATAACAAAATTTGGTTATGTTCAGTAGGATGTTATACTAAACCTATTGCTTCTAGAATCATTGCATACTTTTTAGTGATGTTCAATGATTCATAAGGTGAGTCTATCCCCTCCCTTGAGATAACTCCATAATAGGGAGGAGGCGTTGTTTGTTTTTTTTGTTTCATTTTATTGAGCTATTGTCCTATCATTTCTAAGATCATCATGCAACAAATTTGCAATAATTGATGATTTGATAATCGAATCTACTCTTCCCTTGATCATCTTCATGATAGGGAAAGGCAGAGAGGATAAACATTTCCTGGAAACACTCTGTTTTTGGTATGTTTCAGCTTTGTTGCAGTGGCCGGTCAGCCATCATTCTGTACGATCAACCATTTCTCAAGGCCGATCGACCACCTATTTTGTACAGGTAGTGGCATTTTGATAGCAGAACAGAGCAGAGTCTAAGACCAAAATAGAATAATTTTTTGACTGCAATACAAAGCAAATTTTGGCAGTAAACAGAGAGGTTTCCGGAGGATGTTTTCGATTGTGTGCATGTGGTTCCTCGCCTACCGTTTGAATCCATTAGATTAGTATCTTTAATATTAGTTTTACTTCCCTTCGGACTTGTAATAATTAATTAGTTTATTTGTGTTTGTAATAATGTAGTTAATTCATTTGGTGTTGTAATAATTAGTTAATTAGAACATCCATTCGGACCCTCTTGTGCGAAAGAAAATTTGTAATATTTATATGTCTTCCAACCCCCATTTCTTTCTCCCTTTTATTTACATGCTTATCGTGGTATCATCATGTTTTTGTTTCATATCATTGCTAGGCTTCATATCCATTTTTGCATGCATTAAGTTTAGTTCATTATTCTAATATCATTGTCATTTTCTATTTGCTTGAATACGTATGTTTCGCATACTTTGAGTTAATCCATATGACATGTTAAAAAAGTCGAACTTAGTAGTTACAGTTTGTATGTGTTGCATTAGTCACTTTACATATTTAGGAATATGCATTTTTCAGTTGAGTACATGGTGAACATTTTTGTTTTAGCATATTACACGTGTGTTTGTGTTGCCATATCAAGCATACTACCATGAGGCTATATGCTTATTTAAAATACCTCTTTGAATGCCTGTAGATGAAGGCTATTTCGCTTAAGTTGGAATGACTTTGATTAGTGTACATATGAGCTCACTTTTTCAAGTAGCACATATTCAAACCTCTTTTCAAAACAAACATGAAATCAAAGCATTCCAAAATGGGTGATGTAGTCTGTATTTGTGTGCCTCACATAGTAATGTTAGTATAATAATCAGAACATGAGTATATAATGTACGTAAAAATCATATCATGATTAGTAGAGGCCAATCTTTGATCGGGTGAATGGGGTGCTCAATTCATGACCTTCCCTCTCATACCTAATTTCCCGAGCCGAGACACTTTGGTTATGACAGACAAGTAGCCTTTGGCACAAGTCATGGGTTTCCTAAGTTTCCCAAAAATATTTAGGTGTCGACTCTGAAATCTGGCAATACAGTCCATTTTTGGCATCTCTGATAATTAATGAATTTTCTAAGATTTTCCAGATTTAAACTCTCATTTGTATTTTTTCTATTTCACATTGCACTTGTGAAATCAAATTCAGAACCACGGAAGTCCGAACTGTGGGGCTATCGTAACCGGAGAGACTAACCCCTCCGAGGAATACGAAAAACCAGCTACACTTGGCAGTATTGAAGTATACCTTCAATGTGAAGGAAACAAAAGCAACAGAGATTGAAGACGAAGACCATGAGGTCTTGGATGATGTCAGCAAAGAACCAACCGACAAGCGCGAAGAACCCTTGAAAAAGGTTCTAGTACAAGATGACAATGAGAAACGATTCTTTCTTATCAGCTTTGGTTTATCTGAGGAAAAAGAAAGAGAACTGGAGGCTTTCCTGAGAAAAAACATAAAGGTGTTTGCTTGGACATCCTATGAGATGCCAAGGATTAGCCCTAAGGTCACCTGTCACAGGCTTAACGTGGACAGGTCGGCTAAACCTATTATTCAGAGAGCAAGGAAGCCGACATTGATACATGTGCAGGCAGTATAAAAGGAAGTGGATAAATTGATTGAAGCACAAGCAATCTGAGAAGTAAACTACCCTACTTGGCTGTCAAACATGGTGGTGGTAAAAAAGAAGAATGACAAGTGGAGGATCTGCGTGGACTTCACAAACCTGAATAAGGCTTACCCCAAGGACAGCTTCCATTTGCCCAAGATTGACCAGCTTGTGGATACCACATCAGGGCATGGTAGGATAAGTTTTCTGGATGCATACAGAGGGTATCACAAGATAGCAATGTATGACCTAGACGAAGAGAAAACAACATTCATCACCCCTAAAGGACTCTATTGTTACAAAGTAATGCCTTTTGGGTTGAAGAATGCAGGCGCAACATACCAAAGACTGGTCACCAAGATGTTCAAACATTTGATTGGAAAGATAGTTGAGGTCTACATTGATGATATGGTTGAAAACCAAAGAGCTTGGGAATCATCTGGCCAACCTTAAAGAGGTTTTCGACATACTGAGAACATATTGGCTTCGACTCAATGCCTCAAAGTGTGCATTTGGAGTTAGATCTGGTAAGTTCCCGAGATACTTGGTAACCAAGAGGGGAATTGAAGTAAGCCCAAATCAAATCAAGGCCATCCTTGATCTGAAGAGCCTGACAACAGCAAAACAAGTCCAGATTTTGACCGACAAGTCAGCAACCCTGAACAGGTTTAACAACCGAAGTTCTGATAAATGCAAACCATTTTTTCAATTGTTAAAGAAGGCCACAAATTTTTTGTGGACAGAAGAATACGAAGTCGCTTTGGCCGACTTGAAAAGGTACTTGACAACAGCTCCAATATTGTCAAATCCGGTAGCAAGAGAAGAGTTATACTTGTACCTAGCAGTTTCAGACCATGTCGTGAGTGCAATGGTAATCCGAGAAGAATATGGAGAGCAGAAGGCAGTGTACTATGTGAGTAAGACCCTGGAAAATGCAGAAACCAGGTACTTATCTCTGGAGAAGTTGACACTAGCCTTGGTAATGGCTTCGAAAAAGCTAAACCACTACTTTCAGGCTCACAAAATTGTGGTGCTAACAAAGAATCCCCTTGAGTCCCTGCTATAACATGGAAACTTGATATGCAGAGTTGCTCGATGGGCTGTAGTTCTAGGTCAGTATGACCTTGAATTCAGGCCAATGACAACAATCAAGGGCTAAGTTTTAGCTGACTTTATGGCTGAATTCACTCCAAGCGTGATCCCAATGCGGGTTACGGTGAGCCGCGACCCGGGATGTCCAGGAGAGCAAGAGGAAAGTCAACTGGGGCCACAGAACCCTACAGTAGCAAAACAGAAAAAGGGTGAGGAAAGACTAAAACCCTGCGAAATTTACATCGGTGACTCCTTCCTCCTTTTTATCGATGGCAGTTCAAACCGACAAGGAGCAGAGGCAAGAGTGGTTTTGGTGTCGCCAGATGGGCGAATGATAGAACAATCCATCCGTTTGGGGTTCAAGGCCTCAAACAACAAAGCAAAGTACGAAGCACTAATTATTGAACTAAAACTAGCGGCAACTGTGGAGTGAGAATGATAGTCTATGTCAAAGAGGTTGTCAAGTTGTTAACACAGTTCCAAAGTTGCCGGCTACAGCAAGTTAGCCGAGGTAATAATAACCATGCCGATGCCCTAGCTAATCTTGCCAGTGCGATGAAGTCAGGTAAGGCAAGGAGAATAATGGTAGACTACCTGTCAAGACTACCTGTCAGGCCCAAGTATAGAGCCTCAAATAACAGAGTATGAAGCAATGTGTGCAGAGATGGGTCCAAGCTGGATGGACGCCATAGTGGTATTCCTTAGAGATGACAAGCTGCCAAAGGACAAAAAAGAAGCGCTTAAGGTCATATTAAAATTGGCTAGATTTTGCCTATCAACAGAAGGCCACTTGTACAGGAGATCTTTTACTGGACCTTTACTGCGATGTGTGCACCCATCCCAAGTAGAGGATTTTTTATACGAGGTTCATGAAGGAGTATGCAGAAGCCATGCAGGGGGCAGGTCGTTTGCCCACAGAGCCATATTCCAGGGATATTGGTGGCCCTATATGCAGAAGGACGCTAAAGCCTAGCGAGCTGCAGACTTAAATCCATTGTCCAGTCCTTGGTCATTTGCCCAATGGGGCATGGAACTTGTTGGGCAATTGCCCCAAGTAACTGGACAGAGGAAGTTCCTATTGGTAGTAACTGATTATTTCATGAAGTGGGTGAAGGCTGAACCCTTTGCAAAGATTCGAGATGCTGATGTGAAAAATTTTATCTGGAAGAACATAATTACCAGATTTGGGATCCCAAGAGCCATTGTGGCAGACAATGACACACAGTTTGATAGTAAGCTGATCAAAAACTTTTATGCAAAGTACAAGATCAAGAATTACTATTCTACTTCTAGCTTTCTCCAAAGCAATGGTCAGGCCAAGGCGTCCAATAAGACCATCTTGGATGGAATCAAAAAAAGGCTGGAAGCTGCCAACAACAAGTGGGTGAAGGAATTGCCCAATGTCCTGTGGGCATATCAGACTTCGCCAAGAAGATCGATTGGGGAATCTCCTTTCACCATGGCATATAGCACTGAAGCAGTCATCCCACTAGAGATTGGCATCCATAAAATCAGAACCCAGGGAGTGGAGAATAAAACGAATGAGGCATTCATTTCCCGAGATCTCAATCTGATAAAAGAAAGGAAAGAAAGATTAGTAGTTCGATTGGGGTCATACCAATAGTAACTTGCTATGGCATACAACAAAAAGGTTAATCCCAAAGAGTTTTAGATTGGGAACGTAGTCCTAAGAAAAGTTGTTAGCAATAAGAAAGATAATATGGAAGGCAAGCTTGGCCCAAATTGGGAAGGACCATATCACATCACCTCGGTCATAGGCAATGGCACTTATCGGCTAGAAGATACTGATGGCAAGGAGTTGCTAAGACCCTAGAACACCAGCAATTTGAAGTTTTTCTACCATTAATTTCTGCTTTCAAGTTTTTTATGTAACAAACTACTTTGCCGAAGTATTAATGCAATATTAGCTCGATTTTGTTTTACAAAATGTTGTTAAAACTTGTGCGATAAGACTAAAAAGCCTTAAGCTGATGTTCCCATGGTGAACATGACGATTAATTTAGACTTGCCAATGTTTCGGCAGGAAACATGACGATTAACTTAGACTTGCCATGATGGTAAAGTTGAACTAAGTCTGTGATGTTTCGGCTGGAAACATGACTATTAACTTAGACGTGCCATAATGGTAGAGTTAAATTGAGTCTGCGATGTTTCAGCAGGAGACATGACGATTAACTTAGACTTGCCATGATGGTAGAGTTGAACTAAGTCTGTGATATTTCGGTAGGAAACATGACGATTAACTTAGACTTGACATGATGGTAGAGTTAAACTAAGTCTGCAATGTTTCAGCATGAAACATGACGATTAACTTAGACTTGCCATGATGGCAGAGTTGAACTAAGTCTGCGATGTTCGCCATGAAACATGACGATTAACTTAGACTGGCCATGATGGTAGAGTTGAACTAAGTCTACGATGTTTCGACATGAAACAAGGCGAGGCGGGCAAAACATAAGGACCCCAGCCAGAAATTTCTAAGTAAGACTTAGGCACTAACAGGAGATGCATCCTTAATGTGAACATAAGTGGTACTTAGGTTCATATTAGGGGGCAAGAAACGGGAATGAGCATAACACTTGTAAGAATTTTGGAAGAATTTTACAAGTTGAAGTTATTCGAGATAATTGAATAAAGGAAAACCCGAGGAATTTGTACTCAGGGTAACCAACCAGGTTGTCAAACTGGGAAGGGTAAAGTCTTGCCAGAAGACAGTAAGTACAAGTGACAACATTTGTAAAAAGGTTTTTTTAGAAAATTCTTATAAGTGCAAGTTGGCCGAGATAATTAACCAAGGTTTTTATCCGAGATATGCCATCCGAGATTATTGTTATCTGAGGTATACTTATCTGAAGTGATTATTCAAGTAAGTTGTACTTAGACGAATTTCAGAAAATTATTCTAAGTACGGAAACATACAAGATAAAGAAGATACATAAAGCATACATGAAAGCAACAATTAACACTTAGAAGAAAAGAGAAATACTACTTGCATTCAAAACATAAAACTTGTTTGATTACATCAGGAGGCACATCGGCCAGACAAAAACATATACAACTATTCAAAGAAAAAAGTACAAGTACAAAGAAAAGAAAATTCCTAAGTGCTAAGGTCTTGTGCATTAATCCTAGGCTGGTCAACCTCGACTGTTGGTATTGTTTCGGCCTCGACAGTCAGTGAAGCAGACTTCTCGACAGCGAGCTTGGCGTCGAGCTCCATGAAAGTTTGGCCAAGGCTCTTATCGGCCGCAAGGACCTCGGCGTCAGAAATGGTCTCAGGGGAGGCACTCTTGGAGACCTCATCTCTATCCTCCTCAGTCAAATCTAGGACTTGATCATTTAGAGTATGGGACTTGGCCCTAGCAACAGCCTCAGGATCCTTCTCTTTAACCTCAGCCTCAACCTCCCCTTAGTCCTCAACGTCCTCGACGTCGATCTCTTCCCCTTCCTTAGCCTCATTCTTTGCTCTGTTTGGCGAATGAAGGAAAGGCACGTCACGGTCGGTGATCTCATGGAAGGGCGAGTCGCCGGGGATGGACAGCTTATTGAGAGTTTCCATCCAGCCAAGGTAATATCCCACGTTGCAAGCGATGTTGACCTATTTTTTGTAAGCGTCTCGGACATCGGCTACCCCCTCGGCATAGGCTTTCTCTTCAGCGACCTTTATCTCGGCCTCCTTCATCTCAAGAGCCTCTTTGAGCTTGGCCTTGGCTTTGGATGCCTTGACTTCGGTGGCCTTGGATTTGACTTTTGCTACCTCGGCGATGGCCACGGTAGCCTCGACTCTGTCCTCGACCTTGTCTCAGGCAGCTTTGGCGGCACTGGCCTTATCCATTAGGCCTTTGATCCTAGCCTTTGCCTTACTGAGTGAAAATAGGAAGCCAGCGGCCTCCTGGGTCTTCTTGACAAGATCTTTTTTCATCTTTTTGGCCTTGACAACGTAGGAATGCACATGTTGTATGGCTTGCAAGAGAACGGACAAGTTAAGAAATTTTGGTTAAGTATAAAAAAACAAGATGAAAGTTGAACGGGAAGGAATAAGTTGAAGACTTACCAAAATGGAATGCTGCATAATAAGGGCGAGGTTCTCGTACTCATTGAGCTCGGCCATGCGGTTGATGTCTGTTGGAAGAAACACAACCATAGAGATAACGGTGTCGATCTCCACGCTATCAATGGAACTGTCACCGGCCTTCAGGGGTCGGTCTCCCACCATGACCTCGGGGGCCCAGGTCTGGTCACGGGGGAAGCTGTTCCAGCACTTAGGACCCTCAGAACTCAGCTTTTTTGGGGGTGGCATGTCTAACGATGCGGCATCTGCTGGCCTCTTCTCGGCATTGGCCAGTTTTGATATGGGAAGGGAGTCCTCAAGGTCCTTCTCAGAATCAGAAGGAATATGGCTTACGGTGGCCTTAGCCTTGGGCTTTTTTTACCTGTTTTTGTTTGGGTTTTTGTTAGGACTGAGAGGAAGTGGACTGGAGGGTCACTACACCAGGGATATCGGCAAGAAGATCTTCGGCTACTAGTTTTGTAGGCCCATATCCTTGGTTGTTGTAGCTATGGTGACCCCAGTATCGAATCTAATTACAGGCAAGGCAATAGGAGTATTCGCTGGATCATACGCCGACAATTCAAAACCTTAGCGCTTGCAGTTTCAGGTTCTTCCTGCGGGGGCGTTTGGAACTCAGCGCTGATGCTGGCATTGGGACAGAGGAATCAATTGGAGAGCAGAAGCGGATGGCTAGTCTGCTGGATCTGAGGTGGAGGTCTGATCTGGCCTTGGTGAGGAAGTGACAGGTGGAGTTGATGCAGATGGTGGAGTCTGGCTTCTCCTAGGGACGTCAAACAGTGGGCTCCAATACCATAATACATAGTTCAAGAGGATTGGGGCTTTGTGTGCGTCGACAAGCAAGCCGAGAAGGTGAACCAAGTCTCTGCTTGGTACGTAAGATTGGCGAAAGCTTTTTGGTGGTTGAGGAAGGGCTGTAAAGAAAAAAAGAAAACGTTAGAACATATAACAAATAAATTGCCAAGTGTTAACAAAAATAAAACTAAGGGATGATTAAGTTCTTACCCTCGTCTTCCCTATGGACTCCTCAGCGCAGAGGGTAGAGATGGAGATCGTCGTCTGGTGCGAATTCCCAGTTGCCCGAGATAATTAGATAGTCATCTCTAGTGCCTTTGTTGGAGTCAGGGAGGTCGGCAATGAGTTTGTAATTAGTGGATCTGGGCTTAAGGTAATAAGTAAAGTCGCTCTTGGATTTAAGGCCACACATAGTGTAGCAATATTAAAGGTCGGCTAAGGTTATCCTAGCGTTTTCTCGGCGTGCCAGCTCGACAACACCATTGATAACCCTAAAAGTGTTTACTGCTAGCTGCATGGGGTTTAGTTTGTAGAAATGGATAACTTCCCTAAAGAAGATGTCAAGAGGGAATCTAACTCCCTCCTCAATGATGAACACTACGGGGAATGGCATGTAAGTGTCTCCAGGCATCATGGAGTTCTCTTTTCTAGCCAACCTTAGATGAATGTCGGTTGGAATGGAGAACTCCTGACGGAAGTACTCTAGTTTGCTAAGGGTATTTACTCTCCACTTGAACATACCTATGATATCGGCTAAGCTGATTTTGGTAAGGTTTCTTGTTAAAAAGGGTTTGATATGGGTTTTAGGACCTCGGCTAAACCCTAACAGGCATTATCGTGACAGTTCTGGAAATCGAAAGGGGAATTTGGTTTCAATTTTCCTAAGGAAACTATTTCTAGCAAATCCCAAACCATATGGAAGAACAAGATGAAAACGCAAGAATTTGGAAAATAGACATAGAAAACAAAAGAGGCAAGATTCAAAATCAAGACAGGACAGACATAGAGACACAAATGTGGCAAGCACAGTAGTGTACATTCAAGAACACAATCAAAAGCAGTGACAGATTCAAAGCATTCAAAGTACAAGAAGAATAGATTGATCCAATACCACTGTGTAAGGAAATACATGTAAATGCAAGAAAAGAAAACTGAAAAAGAAAGAAATTGAGAACTTACCAAATGGACTCTGAAATGAAGTTCGCCAGAGTCAGACGGAGACGATCACTAGAATGAGACGGTAAAGGGCTCACCGGAAGTGATGAACAGACGGTTGCAGAAAGCTTGAAAGGGCAACAATGGCGATTTGGTTATGAAGTTTTAGAGAGAGAAAGTCTGAGACAGAGAGAGAGTTGATGATGAAAAGTTAAAAGACGGAGAGAGATGATGAAGTTTTGTCAAAAATGCGAAAAGACGGAAAAACGTAATGAGGCTGCCTTGGATGACATGTTTGTCAAGCGGCGTAGGCAGGGTCGATGTGACTTGATGGCGCGTTCTAGGTTTGAACCATTGAGAGAGGGACACGTAGAAGAAACGGTTGCAATGATTGTGCGTGACAACTCATGCGCAGTAGAAGGCTCTTGAAATTCTTGAACTGGTGAGTGGTAACCTCGGCCAGCGAAGTGATCTCGGTTGAAATGACGAAAGAACTGGGTTCTTGATCCATGATGAGGTGGACACTTGAGTCCCTGTTTCTTGAACACTGACGAGTCATGATCTCGGTTGGAAGAGTACCTCTATTATGTTGTTTAGCCAACATTTTGAGAGATAAGACGATATAGGTCCCATCACCTCAGGTTGTCGAGGTAATAGAACCTAGGGGCAGTTGTGGGGAAGTATTTTGAGACTAACGCCATGTGGTCAAGGTGACGCTAAGACGTCAGCTAAGGTGCCACATGGGTAGGTCATATGTGCTAAGGTGGTTACGGCATGGTCGAGATGATCTACAATAATGCCGGAATCCCGAGATATTTAGATAAAAGGCAAGAGTCCTGGGTGAAAAAGGGCATTCAGTCTGGATAAGGATAAGGCTCTTGAGGAGTTTATCCCTATCCTATTGAGAGTCCGAGATGAGCATTGTGCTTGAGTCCTATGAAGTGAAATCTTTAGAGGTTCACGACACTGCGAAGCTATAAAAGACAGGCACCATCGTGGGTCTCAGATATGCTTTTGACTTATGAGTTTTAGTAATGTTTTGATATCAGTGAGAGATAAGATTTACTAACTTGATCGTCGGAGTACCCCCGGGTGGACGAACCACCGCAATGTTCTCATCTTTTTATTGTAGGTGTTTAGCTTAATCTATTTTGTCGGTGCTCTCCAGCTAAGTTCTCATTTGGTTGTGTGGTCGGAAATCAACACCCATAGGATCCATTTGGTTAGTTCATGGGCAGCAGCAAACCCCCTGCCACAACAAAAACAAAATTTATGAGACTAAACTGATATAATAAAATTCAATGGATAAAACAACAAATCAACAACATACAGCAAGGGGACAATTGTTTATAGGGTCTAAAAAAAGTAATAGGTAATGCTAAAACAAAATTTATGAGACTAAACTGATATAATAAAATTCAATGGATAAAACAACAAATCAACAACATACAGCAAGGGGACAATTGTTTATAGGGTCTACAAAAAGTAATAGGTAATGCTAAAACTATATTTATCACAGTTTACCAATCCTCACTCCCAAATATATATATATATATATATAAACACAAAAAGCCCAACAAATATAGAAAAACTCCATATCTGTATTTCAAGAATATTTAGCGAACTCAGAAGTGTTTAGCAAAAAACAATATAGATATATATAGATCCATTTATGTTTATGGAGTATTTAGCAAACAAGAAAAAAAAAAACACCTCATAAATATAGAAAAATCCATTTTATAAATCAAAAGCTTTTCAAAACCATAGGAAATCATCCTCTCTAAAGAATATAGAATTAGAATGTATCAGAAACAACAATGCCTTTCATTATGATTTTCTTTTCTTTTCTTTTCTTTTTTTTGATAAATAATGCTGTCAGCAACAACAATGCCTTTCATTATGATTTTCTTTTTCTTTTCTTTTTTTTGGATAAATTTGTTTGGTTTTAGCTTTTGGAAAACACTTTTCAGAAAATTCTACTTTCTTGTTTTTCGTATTTTTTTTATTTTTACTGA
Source organism: Camellia granthamiana (assembly GCA_036172215.1). Classification (NCBI taxonomy): domain Eukaryota; kingdom Viridiplantae; phylum Streptophyta; class Magnoliopsida; order Ericales; family Theaceae; genus Camellia; species Camellia granthamiana. The sequence goes on along the minus strand of CM069904.1, from coordinate 4,121,837 downwards.
TTTTTTAAAAAATATATATATATATATTTTAGACACACCTAACATAAATACACTTAAAAAGTATAATTTTTGTGAAAAAAATCTTTTAAAAAATCACTAAATACCAAAAATATATATATATATGAAAAATCAATATATTTTTTTGTATTTTTGTTTATTTATTAATTTTTTAAAATATTTTTTCATAAATATTTTACTTTTTAGATATATTTAAGTAAGGTATATCTAAAAAAGTAACAAAAAATGCTTAAAATTTTAAAAAATATTCACTAAAAAAAACGAAAAACAAAAAACTCAATTTTTAAAAAATTGAATTTAGAAAACTAAAACCAAACACACTGAATGCCTTTTATTCTGAATTGATATTTGATGTTTGAGGTTTTTATATTGGTACCAAACTGGACAATGTGCTATCGTTATGAGATTCAGTTTGTCCTGTTTCTGTTTTGAAACGAAAAGCATGGCGAACGACCTTTGGTAAAACATCTTACTCAGCAGTTGCAGCAACCATCAAAACTCAGCTGTGAATTTTTTCTCTACTTTTTCTTTCTCTTCAACAAAGCAAAAAATTAGGTGCTACAAAAATCAACACCCATTTCCCAATAAAGAATCGAGCCCATTTCATAAATTAAAATCATGTCAGAATTCAAAACCATATCAGAAATCAAACTAAAAATAAAATTCATTTCTGAAATCAAAACACATTTAAAAAATGAAACCCATTTCATGAAGATCAAATGTTATTTCAAACCCAAAACCTTTCTAAAAATTAAATTCATTTAAGAAACAAAACCTATTTCAAAAATCAAAACTCGTTTCTTATTTCAAAATCAAACCCATGTTAGAAGCCAAACTATAAATAGAAACCCACACAATGATCAACCTAACTAAACACCCACACATGTCAAAAACGTTTATGATTTAAAATTGATGAATTGCAATTTCTACAAAATTCAAAAATATCCAGATTCAACAAAAATAACTAGATTAAAAAATATCAAGAGTAAACTTTACAAACCCACAAAAATATACAAATTCAAGCAATTAGAAACAACCAACCCACAAAAATATGATGAATTGTGAAAGGAGAGAGATGAAAGAGGAGATGGGAGGTGGTCGGTGGTGTCATCGAGAGAGGATGACGGCAAGAGGAGAGGTGATCGGTGGTTGGTGGCGTCACCATGGCAGTGGTTGTAATAGGAGAGAGACAAAAGAAAAGGGCTCGAAAAGAGACAGATGACACTGACTGTGAGAGAGAGAGAGAGGGAGAGAGAGAGAGAGAGAGTATGAGAGAAAAACATTTTGATGGAAGAGAGAGAGAAGAGAGTTTATGGGCGAGAAAAAAAATGATTTGATCCGTTAATTTTCTGTTTGGGAAGATCTAGACCATTAAAACCAAATGTATCTCTGACACATTTTGGATATTTTCAAAAACTCTTGTACCATATTATATATATATAGGTAGTTTGGTTATTTCACAAAAACGTGTCCTTATGGGCTTAATAATTTAGATTGTGGACTTTTTGGCAAAGATTAGGCTTAGGGCTTACTACGGGTATCATTTCGATGATCCAAACCGTTCATTTTTATAGAGCCCTCAATGTATATCTTCTATTGTAGACACCCCTTTTTGACTGACCATTAAAACTTAGGTGCTTGAAAGCTTCATGATGATAAAAGGGTAATTACTTCATCTCTAGAAATGTTTGAAGTTGTTATGAGCTGCTGTATCACCCTGTTAGGGTCATGATTGCTTGATTGGTTGCATATTTAAGTTCATGTGTACTATTTAATTCATATCATGCATGTTTGATGCTTTGCGGTAGAATCTGGATAAGTTTCTTTAACTTTTATAGCATTTTGTTTGGTTTGTGCATTGTTTTTCAAATAATGCAAGTTATGTGATTTTGGTACTCAATCAGTTGTTTTGGATGCTTTTGTGAATATTGCTTAGTTTGGGTTGTATGTATAGCCATATGATTCAAAAGCTTTCTTTTTGTTGGAAAATAATGATTTTATGAAAAATATATGGCTTTATTCATTTAATTAAGTTAAGTGATATTTCTTTATTCAATCATTTAGTTGATTAGGTTTAGTAAATGATTAGGGTTAATAATGAAATTTGTGGAATAATCAATTATCACTACAACAAAAGGAAGCTATGGCAATGGTTTTTTTATGGTGTTTTTATTAAAATGCCATCGTTGATCAATTAAAAATTAAAAACTACAGTGCTGTGTTAATTAAATTTCAAAACAGTGCCGTTGTGGATGTATATCTGACGCCGTTACATATCCTATCTCACTCTCTCCCTCTCACTCTTGCTCGAATTCACTCTCACTCTCACCTTCACCCTCACCCTCACCCTCATCCTCTCTCTCAGTCTCAGTCTGAGTCTCACTCTCGCTCTCACTCGAATTCTCTCTCACTCTTAGTCTCATTCTCACTCTCTATACTCATCTCTTCATCAGATCTATGAAGTTTGTCGAAGATTTAAAGGTTGATTTTTGAAGATTCGAAGGTTGATTCTCCAGATTTGCAGATGTCTCTCACTCTCGCTCGAATTCTCTCTCATTCTCAGTCTCGCTCTCGCTCGAATTCTCTCTCACTCTCAATCTCAGTCTCACACTCTGTACTCATCTCTTCATCAGATCTATAAAGTTTGTCGAAGATTTGAAGGTTGATTCTTGAAGATTTGAAGGTTGATTCTCCAGATTTGTAGTTGTCTCTCACTCTTGCTCGAATTCTCTCTCAGTCTCAGTCTCACTCTCGCTCTTGCTCGAATTCTCTCTCACTCTCAGTCTCACTCTTACTCTCTGTACTCATCTCTTCATCAGATCTATTGAGTTTGTCGAAGATTTGAAGGTTGATTCTTGAAGATTCGAAGGTTGATTCTCCAAATTTACAGTTTCTCTCACTCTCGCTCTCGCTCTCACTTGAATTCTCTCTGTCTCAGTCTCACTCTCTGTACTCATCTCTTCATCAGATTTGAATTTTGTGAGTTTCAATTTGTGTAGGTTTTTTATTTTTAATAGATTTTTTACATTCTAACTTAGATCTGGCTTCTCTCTTCTGATTTTTTGTTTTTATTAGATCTCATTGTTCATAAATTGGTCGATTAATCTACATAAAACCTGTTTGAGATTTGGTTTCTCAAATTTATAAGTTTTTATCTCTCTCTCTTTCTCTTCTTTGTGTATACAGTTATATATATATATATATATGCTATTAGAATTGCAATATTACTTCGGATTTGCTCTTTATTTTCAATCATAAAAAGAAGAGAGCTACTTGAATCTGTATTGTAAAACTTAACTAACGGCAGAGTGGAAAATTTGAGACTTTAGTTTAGAATTTAATTTTGAATATAGATTTGAGAATTTCTTGATTTGGTAAATATTGGAGTAAAATTCAATTTGGCGTAAGTTTATGTCAAGGAGTTTAGGGTGTTTTGAGTGGGTTTTTTTTCTTTTTTTCTTTAAAAAAAAAATCAAATTATTATTCAAGTTTATTTTATTTTAGTTTATTTATTTATTTTTGGTTTCAAAGGAATCAGAAGTGATTGAAGTTTTTCTAATTGGAATGGTGTTGGGTTCATCATTGATTTGAAATATATGAATAATATGCTCTGGGTTCATCACTGATACCACTTTGATTGTTAAGGACAAACTTTGATACTTTAATTCTAAATAATTTGAGTGTTATCTTTCTCTTTAATCTCCATATGGGAGTTCTTCTTGGTGAGGAGAATTGATGAAGATCGATAAGGCAACAATAATTGGGAGTTTGAGTTATTTAGGAGTTTAAATCTGTTCATGAGTTATTTTGAGTATATCTATTTATTTTTATTCGTTAGCCTTATATATACATAGTGTTGGTGTATGAATTTTCTTAGATTGTGGCATAATTGAAGTTATTAAGAATTTCTGTACCTCTCTCTCTCTCTCTCTCTCTCTCTCTCTCTTTCCATTAGACACTCTCACCATCTCTTCTTGTCTCTACTTCTATCCCCTATCTGATTCTCATTCTTCTTCTCCCTTTTCTCTGCTGCTTCTTTCTCTATCTTTACTTGTACTACATCACATATCTCTGCCGATTGTTATCTAAATGCTGAAATTATTTTTGTACTTGAAACATTCACAATGCGTTGTGATTTAAGCATGTAGGTTCAAAAGAGGCTCTTAGAATTCATACTTGTTGCATTCCATCGATCTCCTGATTTTATTGCACTTCTGAAGGCATTCTCCTGACCAAATTATGCCTAAACTTTCGGTTGCAAGTCAATTATGTTAGAGCTTTATTGATTACTTACCTTAGTATCATTGTCACTAGGGCCGGCCCTGGCCTAAGGCTAGTAAGGCCTGCGCCTTGGGCTCCAAAATTTAGGCCCAAAAATAGGGCCTCCAAATTTAGTAAAATGTTATAGGCCCAATGTTTTTTTTTTTAGGATCAATTTAAAGGGCCCCAAAATATTTTATTGGGTCCATGTATGGTTTAGCCCATATTTATTTATAATTGTAATTTGGCCCATATTTATTAAAATGAAAATATATTTAAAAAAAAAAAGAAGTGTTTGGGCCCAAGAAGAACAATAAATTTATGGGACCGAATTTTTTTATTTTTTTTTATTTTTTTACCTTCTTTATCTATTAGATTTTAGTGGAATAAATAAGTTTGCCTAGGTTAGGTCTTTATCAGTTTTAATTGAATAATTTTTTCCTAATTTTTTTGCCATAATTTTGTTTCGTTAAATTTTTTGTTTATAATTTTAATGATTATATGTGCAAGTAAATTTTTGTGTGGCTACAAACAAATAAAAAAATTGTAACTTATCGTTTTATCCATGAACCTTTTTTTTTTCAATGTAAGAGGGGCCCCCATTTCCGAATCGCCTTAGGCCCCCTAAATCTCAGGGCTGGCCCTGATTGTCACTTGGTATGTCGAATGTAATTCTAGATTTGGAAAATGGAAAGTAGGAGTGCATATAATTTTTTTTTTTTTTAATTTTTAACAGACATGGAGTGGAAAGTAGGAGTGCGTATTAATTGCCAAAGTATGTATTGGTAGCTTACACTTATTTTGATGTAGTGCCTTTACTATTCACTTGGATTTTTTTCTTTGTTCTTGGGATCCTATGAGTTTCTGTTAGGTTGTCATAATAAACCTCAGCATGCAATCTTTGTAATGAGTTTCTGTTAGTACCTTTCTCATTCTTCATCCTTCTTCTCCTTCTCTAGTTCTTTGTAATGTGTTTAGGAGTCTCTTCATTTTACCAATCAAAGTGGAAAGGAAAGAGAAATTCTGCTCCATATGGTTGAATACGTGTGTGTCTATTTCCCATTCATGTAAATTTCGTAATTCGTTAGTGTAGGACAATCTTCACTGTATTTAAATAGATTAAATTCTGTTGTGTACTTAACAACAACCAGAATATAAAAGAAATAAAAGAAATGAGAGAATTTGTTTAATTACAAAAATCAAACTAGTAAAAATAAAATAAAACAAATAAATAAAAACAGATTTTATTTTGTTACAAAAACAAAACTAAAATCTGATTAACAAATAAAACAGAATAATAAATTAAACAATTTACTTGGTTAATTTCTTCAAAAAATAATCTGATCAAGTCCAGTGTTTGACACTGTGTCCTTAAGACAGATTCGTCCTCTCCACGGTGCTTTCAGAATGTGGACGTCTATCTCCCAAGATGAAATGATCAACTACAAACAATAGCAGCACTACAAATTGTTTGCCTAACGAACACACTAAGTGTTTATACTCTTTCTCACGAAAACTAAATGCAGCAAAATGAAGAATGAATTTGCAGAGCTCTTAAGGATGGAATTATGAATGAAAATATCAAATGAGGGGCTATCCTATTTATAGATGGATTGGTGGTTGCAGGTTTTGAATTAAACAGGTGCAAACCTGTTTGAACAGGTATGAAACCTGTTTGGTTTTGAATTAAACAGATTTAAATCTGTTGGGTTCAAAATTCAAACAGATAAAACGGGAAGGGACATGTTTGGGTGTACAGTAAAACCAGACCAGTTTATTTCCGGAATTAATTTGAATTATGGATTTTATTTTACCAAAAAATAAAATTAAATTCAAATGTTTTTGGCCCAAAAAGATAGGTATTGGGTCGGACAAGCCCAACCCAACCTCACACCACGCACCCGCACCCAAGCCCAGCCGGACGGCGGCGGCGGCGCGCGCACGCGTGTGTGGTGATTTTTGGGTCCAATGGGTCTAGCCCATTTTGCCCATAACCTCCCTCTCTAAAACACTTGGGTACCCCTTGGGACACACCCCAAGTTCCAATCCCATGCTTTATAAACCCATTCAAAACTTCCCACCAAATCAATATGGGACAAGCCTTATTCAAACTTTTAAGGATTTTCCACCAAAACTCCATTTCCATGGAGCATACTTTGGCTTCAATTTTCCATTCACTCGGTAATGGTTTTGAGCAACCAAATATACCACATGAATCACAACGCGGCATAGAACGCGTTACCACTTTGACCCGCGAAAATCGACGCACGGGACCCACCTAAAAAATAAACCAAACTTAGGAAAAAATTCTGGTTTTACTTAGAATTTTCCAACCATTTCCAACAATCCCCCACATGAATGGAATTTGATGACAACGGAAATGCAACAATATGCAGACTTTATCAAAAGGGTATAAGTCGAAAATATGTTGCATCAGGATAGGTAGTTTTCGGCCTTGAACCTTCCCTAGTGATAACCTATCGAACTTACTAGCTAACCAATGGACGCGATGCCTTGAATTGTTCAGCCGTTTGTGTAAGCCAAGACAATAGATTTCGCACAAAATATCTTCTAACACATCGTGGTTCTCATTATTGTGTTCATTTTGGCCTTGAACGTTCCTGGTTTTCATGAGTGTTTCTAGAGAATTTAGCCTCTTCATTCTCATATAGAACCGGCCCCAGTTCGACACTCATATAGGTAGGGGTGTACGCAGTGCGGGTCGGTGCGGTTTGAGAGAAAAATAGAAACTGTATGGCGGGTGGCGGATTGATAAAAGTATCACTAGAATTTGCCATTTTCCTTATCAAAAACCAGCGGTTCGGTTGGCAAATAATGGCGGATTTGCCTTGGCGGTTCGGGCGGATTGGCGGTTTATAAAAAATATAATTCAAATTACAAAACTTAAATCAAAGAGTAAAAAAAAGATGAGAGATACCATGATGTTAAGCATCTTGCGAAGCTTTCTTTTGATCCAGCAAGTGTAGCAACAACATGATAATATCAACGACTATGCCATCAGTTCATTACAAGCATCTGTGGAAGCTACAATGATCAAATACAATACATAAAATTAATATCATTCAGGGTTTACAATATATTGAAAATGTTTACTGTTAAAAAGTATTTAGATTGAAAAGTGAGCTGATGCAAGTTTTCAACATGGCCAGAAAAAAAAAAAAAGATTGAAAAGTGAATTGGAATCCAACTTTATTTTGGATTACTGACATCTTGAATTCCCCTCGAGTAGTAATGTAATACTATATTCTAAGGTATAGAACAACAAGCAAACTTAAGTAAAAAAGAATTTTTAGAATCTTATAAAACATGATTTAATAGCGGTGCGGGTCGGTGCGGTTTGGAAGAAAAATAGAAACCGGTGGATTGATAAAAGTGTCACTAGAATTTGCCATTTTTCTTACCAAAAATCGGCGGTTCGATTGGCAAATAATAACAAATTTTCCTTGGAGGTGAGGCTCGGTGCGGTTTTGGCGGTTTCGGCGGTATTATGCACACCCCTACATATAGGTGATTCTTATTATGAGTATTTCCTTATACTCGTCTTGATTTTATGCCTCAATCAAGATATAAGTAATCATTAAAAGCAAAGCTTATCCTTATACCCCTGCATACAACATATGTTGCAGATATCACTCTCACCATAGGAATGGGTAGGGAATTTTAATCCCATGGTGATTTCTGGCGAGCCATACATAACTTAGTTGTCCCTTTGAACTTAGTTCTTGGGATCTCCAGTCATATAAGTAGGGTTATCATTATAACGACTCTTATGTAACAGGCTTTAATCTCATCCCCTTCGATGAACTATACACTAGCTCTTTTGTCAAACCTTTTGTTAACAGATCTGCAATATTCTCTTTAAATTTTATATAATCTATTGAGATTATTCCATTTGACAACAATTGCCTTATGGTATTATGTCGACGACGAATATGTCGTGACTTACCGTTATACATATGATTCTGTGCCCTGCCTATTGTAGATTGACTATCACAATGAATGTAAATAGCTGGCACAGGTTTTGGCCACATTTGGTTTTATCATGGTATTTGGGTGGTGCTCCTTTGGCACCTTTTTTAATGCAATTTTCTTATTTACTTGCCAAAAAAAGTTGTGGTTCCCACCATTGTTTGTGTTTCGCGCACCTTGTTATCTTCAAATTGATCTCCACAGTGGAATGTGCTCTGATCTCTTTTCAATGATGAATCAACTAGTTTTTATGTCTAATTTTGATGTGTGGATACACACCATGCTTATCTTCTAGGAATGTTTGCTAATCAAGAGTTTTGGTTTTGTCCTTTCAAGTATTTCATATCTTTGATAAGCAAAGAAACAACAATTACTATTAGTTAATACTTGTATGAGGTAATAGTTTGGACCACAGTTGAGCACATTGTCTAGCTAAATAGGTATTTAATTTTAGAACCACTTTAATATGTTGTGTTTGTCATATTTGAAATCTATGTGAACTATTTAGATAAAATGGTTGCATTTTAAGGCCTTTTCTTGGTTGCAAGAGAATTTTCATTTTGGTTTTATTTAATATTTTTAGCATCACATTTTTAGATAATATATTTTGTTAGCCAGTTTGAATAAGTTTGCTTTATAAATGTTCGCTCAGAACATGTATCAGTAATTAGCATTTTCACAGTAAACTAGTAAAGGTAGAAACTTACAACCATTTTCACATGGATTGGAAGCATATTACACTTTTGTTTCATACAAGTACAGAATCGACGTTAAATATCAAGTTTACCATTCTTGTTCAATTGGTAAAGAAGAATACCAATCTTGGCAAAGCTAGCTTACTATGTTACTTTGTTGAATAATGACTGGTGTTCGTAGTGAAATTGAGATGTACCCTTATTGTTAATATGCTGCATATATTACATGATTAGTGTATATACTTTTTGCTATCGTTTAATTTTTAATTTTTTGTCCTTAGTTATTGATGTAGTTGTTTTTATCATTTCTTCAAATTTTAGTCCTTGGGATGAAGCTCCATATAAGGATGCTGCAAAGAAAACTGCTTTGGGAGGGCTATCACTTGATGGGTTTTTGTCGGAGGCAAGTGTTTCCTATTTCTTTTCATTTTTTAGTCATTCATTTCTGCAATTAGCAATACCATGAGTTTTACTTGCATTGTATAACTGTTGTGATTATATCGATTAGTTCACACATGAAGTTCTACAGTTAAAAATCCAATATGTAGAAAAATTTACAATTATAATGTTATTTGTTGATATGGAGTTATCTTTCTTTTTCTTTTTGGTTGAATTTTGATAGGCTACGCACAATGGGGATTTCCCTCTCCTTGATCATGACCCTCCCCACCCTAACTTTCATGTTTAAAACAAATTAATTTTTTGTCCCTTTATCACAGGCTTATTAATGATGTGACTATGTTGTTATTAAGGTTGTGGAATGTGCTAAACTATCGGAGCTTGGTTCAAGAATGACTAGATTTTCACCTTTTCAAACTCATCCACGTGATTAATATAATGACCTTCTGTCAGATTCTATGGCTTACTAACCTTTTCAACCCAAGCCCTGAGTTTTGCTTTACTCAATGATCTGTGCTTTTGAGGGAGGGAAAATTTAGCATTTATAGTTAGGGCTGTATATTGGTTGCATATTAGGCCTTATATTTTTGCAACATAGCAAAGCCCAAGTATTGCATACTCGATTGTTGGTTTGTGAGAAGTGGGACCATACCTTTAGCATTGACAAAGTGTGATATAAATATTCAGGTTTACATCTTTTCCGAAGTACCTAAAAAAAAAAATTAATATTCAGGTTTACATCACTGTGCTGTTGTAATTGCAATATAGATTAACTAAGGGCTACAGCTGATGTAGCAAAATTGACTAGTCCCAAAAGTCTGGGCTAGTGATAATGTGAAATGAACCTATCTATTGTTTAACAATTTAGATAATTATCTTATTAAGGAAGGATTTAAATTCCAAGGCCCCAAATGTCTTTACTTTTTGACCAATCATAACATCACGAACTTTCTAAAATTGGACTCACCTTTTTCTTCGTAGATCTGTTTCAATTTTTTGCACTTTTTCCAAGCCAAGCTGCTTGCATTTATCTTGAGCCTTTGCCAATATAAGTTCAAATGTCGTTGACCGAAATTTTTACAAACGTTACATGAGCCCAAGTCTGACCAAAGTACCAAGATGAGTCTAATCAATTTGATACTCAGCCCCAATAGGATTGGTTACACCAGTAGACTAGCTATGGTGCTAGATGTACCAACTTGATGTATTATCTTTACGGAATTTGAGAACTCATACTGGTATCAGAACAAAGCATATATCTGAATTGTTGCTGTTGTTGTTGCTATGTAACTTGTATATTTTTCAGGCAACAGAGTCATAATTTTTTTAGGTCTTGTTAACATCAAAATTCAACATAATCTCATTGTTGTACCATAATACAAATGCCCAAACACTTTTTTTTTTTTTCATGCAACACGTATTCTGAATTTGTGTGACAAGTTTGTGGTGTGCAGTGGCCCCTTATGACACTTGCGGGATGGGTTTAAATTTTTAGCAAAAGTTGTCATTGTTTGAAAATTAGCCTTGGTTGCTTCTTTGTATTTTGTAGTTTTTAGAAATAATGAAGGAGAAAGTAGCTTGCTTGGCTTAATGTGTTCACTATGTAAGTGTTGGGTTCCAATATATGGAGTTGTAATTGTCCTGGCTTTTATGGATCTTGTGCTTTCTTCTCTTCATTTTATTTGGAGAATTGTTAGGTGGCAAATGCGAGGTTTCAGGCTGCAGCAACAATTCTTAGATGTTCTAGTTGATTTCCCTGTGTGATTGTTACTTGTTATTAATGGTTAAATATTATCAGCAAATGCAGATTAGAACAGAAAGATATCACTAATTACTGATCAACGATTCATCGATGTACTCTTGTTTTGGTTGATTGAAGATAGGTAAGATATTTTAAGGGTTAATTTTTGAATATGTTATGCTTCCTTGGTAATAGCTAAGTTTTATGGAATGAAGGTGAGGCTTCTTTGAGTTATACAGAGTTCTTTTTTTTTTTTTCAGTTAACCCATATAAAATTTGTTTTCTAGTGTTCCTTACCATATTTGCTTCCATGATAAATATGTTCTCTGTTATATATATATATATATATGTTTCTTATGTTGTAAAGTTGATTGCTCTTGCAAAATACATATGGCACCATTCAGTGATGAATATTTATATGTTGAAATTGCAAATAAGGTATGTGAAATGAATTTGGTGTATTAAAGCATTTGTATCGTCTATTATCACTATTATTTACTCTGCACATAAATATATGCTTGCTTTGGCTTTAAATGTCTACATGTCATTAGTATAACTTAATTTTCATTGAAACAAACATCTACTAATGATTATTTTTGTTTTTAGTAACACTAAAATTTTATGGACTTGGGGGATGCTGCTGCCACAAAGAACAATTTTGGCTCTTCTACTTCAGTTGCTGATAGTGGCTTATAACAAATTACCCAACCTCAAAATCAGATACAAGTTGATATTGATGCATTCATATAGGCAAACAACCATAGCATCTCGGCCTCACAAATGCCCAACTGAACACCTCATTTGTTGCTGTTGAAAAAGGATTGCGATTGTGGGATTTGACTTTCATTGCTCTTTGGCATTGAGTTTTTGATTTTCAACATATCAAGAGTGCTCAACATATTTCTGCACTCTTCTCACCTTCAAGAGAGTGATGTCAAAATTGAAAATTTAGTATCTTAAATATCTATAATTTAGAACTTTTTGGAACGTTTTGAAGTTGAGGACGATTTTTGATGTTTAGAAACATAATTTTTGGATGGTTTGGAATGTAGAGACAGTTTTTGGATGTTCGAAATTTATGAATAGTTTTTTTTATGTTTGAAATAATATTTGGTGGTTGATTGATACTTATATATATATATATATATTTGTAAAATTTGTTTGTAATGTTTTTTGAGATTGTACAAAACAGGTGAAATAGAACCTGCTAAATTTTTTTAAAAAAATTATACATATTCTATGATGGGTAAAATAGGCCGTTGTGTTATATTTAATGGCCAGCATGGAGTGTCGTGGTTTGTCTCTTGAATTAACGGCGTACAAAAATAGTCGTAGAAAAATTAAACATGATGTATAAGATGCGCTATTAAAAAATTTTAACGACATGTTGAAAGTGAATAACTTTCCATAACTGATCATAATACGACGTTACTTTGCACGTCGTAGAATCGTGTCCACGGCGTGCATTTGGTGTTGTAAAAGCCCTTTTTTGTTGTAGTGAACTCTTCATCCAATGGAACAGATGGACCACGGTTAATCAGATATGTTGCAGTGTTAACTACATCTGCCCAAAACATCTTTGGTAATCCAGCATGTATCTTCATACTTCTAGCACGTTCATTCAAAGTTCTAATCATGCGTTCTGCAATGCCATTCTGTTGAGGTGTCTTTCAAACAGTTTTCTTTATTCTAATTCCACTTTCTGTACAATATTTCTTGTACTCATTGTCCTCATATTCCCTTCCATTATCTGATCTCAAGCACTTAATTTTCATATCTGTTTTAGTCTCCACAAAGGCTTTCCACTTCTTAAAAGTAGTATAAACTTCAGATTTATGTTTTAGAAAATAAACCCATACCTTTCTTGTTAAGTCGTCGATAAAGGTAACATACTATGATGATCCTCTAAGAGATGAAACTGGTGCAGGTCCTCACACATCTGTATGAACCAACTTCAACTTTTTTGACTTCGATTTCCTGCCATCCTTTGAAAAACTGACCCTTTTTTGTTTGTCGAAGATGTAATCCTCATAAAAGTCAATGTCCACTGATTTCAAATCTGATAGTTTCCCCTTAGATGCAAGTACCTTAATCCATTTTTAGCTCATATGCCCAAGCCTTCGGTGCCACAGATTTGAGTCTTCCTTCTCACCAGTAACTGCTACTGCATCCTTATTGTTCATAGTCATGTAAAGGGTGCCTTCTTTTTGACCACGAGCAACAACTACGGCTCCTTTGGTGAATTTCCACAAATCACCCATGAAGGTTACAACATGACCTTCATCATCAAGCTGTCTAACAAAAATCAAGTTTCTTTTCAAACCAGGCACATGTTTGACATTCTGTATCTTCCAAACAGATCCATTTGACAACCTGATTGTTATATCCCCTTTACCCACAATCTTCAAAGGTTCATCATCAGCCAGATAAACCTTCCCGAAATCACCACCAATGTAATTGTCCATGATTTCCCTCTGTGAAGTAGAATGGAATGATGCCCCAGAATTTAAAATCCAAGATTCAAGAGGGCTGTCAATACTCAAGATCAAAGCATCATAAATCTCCTCCATTGCAGTATTAGCAGACTTTTGATTTTAATCACCTTTGTTCTTATTCAATGTCGAGCAATCTCCTTTTAGATGTCCCTTCTTTCCACAGTTCCAGCAACTCCGTCCTTTTCCAGTTCTTGACTTGCTTTTGTGTTTAGATTTTGATCTGTTGCAGTTCGGGTTTCTTCTTACTGATCTTCCTCTAGCTTCTGTATTCAGGGCCGAACTAATGTTTCCCCTAATTCCTTCTTACAATTTTTTTCACTCAGAATTAAATCTCAAATATCATTATAATTTAACTTTTCTTTTCTCGAAGAATTATTCACTGTCATTACAGTACCATTCCAACTTTTTGGCAAACCAGATAAAAGAATCAAAGCCTTAACCTTATCATCAAATTCGATAGATATAGAACTCAATTGTGTTACCATAATATTGAATTCGTTCAAATGCTCAACCATCGAAGCACCTTATGTCATCCTTAGATTAAATAATCTATGCATCAAATAAACTTTATTTGAGGTAGAGAGTTTTTTGTACATGTTTGAGAATGCCGCCATGAGACCTGCTGCAGTTTTCTCATTCGCTATGTTAAACGCAACGTTAGCCGAATAACACCTAGCGCTTGCCGATCAAAAAGAGTCTACTCATTATCCTTCATTTTTTCTGGTTTCGTCCCTAAAAGGGCTCATATAGCTTTTTCTTATACAGATAGTCTTTGTAGGGGGGATCAAGGTCAAAGAGGCAAAACTATGCTAATGGTCCACTAATGGTGGAAGTGGCTTGAGAATGAACAGTAGCAACTATCTGGGAGTTGGAGAGTGTGTAATTGGGTGAGGGTGAAGCAAGTGGCTCAAGAAGAAGACAATGGCAGTGCCAAAATGGGCAGCATCTCCCCCAAATCTCCAAAATTCCTCTTGTTGAACCTTGGGAAATGGGTCCTATTTATAGGTTTTTCCTTGGTGCCAAGAGGACACCAAGTGGCCAAATAGAGAGAAAACATGTGTTTTAGAGGATTACATAGAATATTCTGCCTTGAGCCACCAGGCTGAAGGTGTCACGTGTCCCTCTGCATGTACTGTGTACTATTTGTTTGCCTCCGCAACTACCCTTTTTTTTTAGCCTCAGCAAGTAGTTGCGACGGGAGTGTTTGGCACTGCAACTCCCTTTTGAGCCTCAGCAAGTGCAATCGCAGCGGGAGTGTTTCCCTCTGCACTTGCCTTCTCAGCTTGAACCTCAGCAAGTGCACTTGTAGCGGTGAACCATGTCGCTGCACTTGCCTTCTCAGTTCTATTTGGCAAGTACATGCGTTCTCAGGACTCCATTAGTCTACTATCGACTATGTTTGTGCCCACCTTAGCGAAGCCTCCACCCTTAGCCACCTAACCACAAACTCTCCAGCTTCTTAGGGCGAAGGCCACAGCCAGGCCTGCTATCAGCCATGCTGTGCCTTAGTACCAAGCCTAAGGGGGCTTCCTTAGTCCTACCTGTGCGATCAAGGCAGGTCCATGACCCGGGTAATGGAAAGGGAGTCCGTTACACTTGGGCTGCCTTGTTCTCATCTTCGCGGGTTTGCCGCGGTAAATTGGTATTTTTGGGCCTGTTATCAGCTCCAACCAGTAAGTCTTGGGGCTTGCTATCAACTCCAACCAGTAAGTCTTGGGGCCTACTATCAGCGCCAAGTTAAATGAACTGTGAGGCCTGCTATCAGCCCTAGGCCAGTAATGCCTTGGGGCCTGCTGTCAACACCAGGCATTAGCTTCTACTTGTAGGGGGAAGCCTCTCTCAAAGGCTGCTGTCACCTTGGCAGGATATTCCCTCTGCAACTTAATTGCTGCGGTAGTCATTTCCCGCGGCAATTCAGACGGCATGACCAAGGATATTAGAGATGGCGGTGTCGACAGAATGCCTCCGCAACTTGGGCGCTGCGAGTATTGCCTCTGCAACTCAGTTGCCTTGGTTTTCTCCTTCCCTCGGCAACTCCGGATGATCGTGACACCGACATTACTTGGGATAGCGGTGGCACCGAAGTTACTTGGAATGGCGGCGTTGAGACAAAGTGCCTCAGGAACTCTGCCGCTGCACATGTTCCCTCGACAACTTTAAATGGCGGCGAAACCGAAGTTAATAGGAATGGCAGCGCTAAGACAAAGTGCCTCAGCAACTTTGCCGCTGCACGTGTTCCCTCGGCAACTTCACCGCTACAGGTGTTGCCTCTGCAGCTTGACTCTGGCATTTCTCCTTGCTGAGTCCATCTGGAGCCCTGGTGGGTCGAACCTGCCTCGGCCCACTTGTTGGCCCACTTCCTTTGGCCCATGCTCCTTTTGTTTTTATCCCTGGTCGCCTTCTCAGGGCGATCTTAGTGCTTGGGTCCATACTTAGTTCGGGGCTTAATTTCTGACCCTCTACATTTTGCCCCCATGCGCACGTGGGAGACACACCTCCTGTTTCCCGCGCATGCATGATGTCAGTGGGCAACCTAAGGGTTACATCGGTTGGGTCAAAAGTTGCGTCGGCTCTAAAAAGGTACCCTTTTGACTGCCAGGTCATAATGGACCTAGGGCAGTGTGCTAGCGCCCTTTGCTGATTTTCTTTATAAATAATGCCCTTGGGTCCACTGGTCCCCCACTTCCTCCCAACACACCTTTCTGTCTCCTTTGTCTTCTTCTCTCCCTTGTCCCCTCTTTCCAAAGCTTTTGACATTCTTTACTCCTTTTCATGGCCAGCACAAGGTTTCTTGCTGACAGGGCTACCCTACCCCCTACTGAGTGGAGGCGGGCCCCTTACTTTGGAGGGCTGGCCAATCCCTTCTGGAAGGCGATTGATTCCTTTATTCTTGACGCCCCTCCTCTAGAGGAGCCTTTGCTTCCTTTTGGGAGGCCACCTTGGAAGATGCGGACATGGTGAACCCGGTTTCTGTGTCGCAGTTTCGTGTGGAAACGTAGCGACTTTCCACATTTTTACATCTACTATCTTATTCATTCGGGCCCTCCAGCAGATTGGTCCCTTTGGGTCGATGATGTCATTGCAGATGGCGGCTTCGAGCAACGTCTGCGTGATGTCTGCCTTTTCAATGCCATTTTAATCTCGAGAGAGTTATCAATGTGTAAGGTACAGACAACCACTAATATGATTGTCTCTCGTTGGAGTCGTGACACCCACACTTTTGCCTTGGCATGGGGGGAGATAACCCCGACCTTGGAAGATATTGCCGTCCTCTTGCGCCTCAACACTTGTGGAGATCACCCCTTTGACCCAGCGTCTTTAACCCCTGCAGAGCAAGCCGCCGTTACTGCTCTTCAAATCACCTTTCGGGAGGCGCGGAAGTTTGGTTCCTGGTATGATCTTAGAACCGGGGAACTGCTCCAGGATAGGCCCAAAAGAGATAAAACTACCTATCTTACTTGGCTGAAACATTTCTTTAAGGACTTGCAACTAGTTATAGGGGACATCACTAAGGAGAGCCGTGACTCCATAGTTGGTCCGGGCTACCGAGGTGACTTGTAATTGGCGGCGTTCGTCAGCTATTTTATCTCATTCTTCGTCTTACCCAGCAACCCTACCGAAAGCATCAATCCCTTGGTATTTCCCTTAGCTGTAAAACTTTGTAGCGATAATCAAATTCCCTTGGCTCCCCTCTTCCTAAGTAACTTATATTTTCGTCTTGACTTCATCTATTCGGACATGGAGCGATCCATGGGCCGTTATGACATGTGGAGTTTTGTGCATACCCAATTCCTTACTGCCTTTTTCTATGAGAAGTTTCATGCCATGGGCCCCATCTCAAAGGAACACGAGCCCCTTCTTTACTGATGAAGTCTTTGATGCAGAGGGCCACCCTATCCTAGATGTAGAGGGTCGGTCTGTCACAAGGTAAGTGCGTCAGTCCCTTCCTCACATCTCTCGGTGGTCTGGCCTTGGCACCAACAGGCCCTTTTAAGACTATGTTGACCATATGGAGGAGTGCGTCTTCTGCCCTTTTCACTCAGCCTCTCCCAGGCATTTCTGTTATCCCCTTTTATTTTTCAGAGGCCCGCTGCGTTGATTTTTCTCTCGACAGTGTCCAGGCTAATTCTCTACTTATTGCTGCCATGATTCGCCCCGGATTTCTGCTTATGTGGAATGAAGAAGGTATGTCTAGTGTCGTCTACCGACCGGATAGGGTCCTTATGCAATTCGGGATGGATCAGGGCGTTCCATATGCTCCCCCGCCTCAGACTGATTTCCACCGGAGTTTTCAACGATTTACCCGTGACTACACTGCTCTACTTGTGGAAGGCCTAAGAGTCATGGAGCTTCCCTCACTTGGGCGAGAGGGTGCCTGTACTCCTAATAATAGGCTATTCTGGCACTGCAATCTCAATTCCTTCTTCAATTTTTGCAATAGTGCCCCGGTCGTCCCAGCAATGGAAACTATCCCACAGCTTGACCTATCTCTTCGTTTGTCTTCTGGCTGAGGGAAACAATCCAGCATATTCTGTCGCTTTAAGCTTCTATCGTTGCCCGTTGTGGAGGAGCCTCACCCGTCCAGGGCAATGTCTGTTCAACCCTTACAGATTGCTTCCCCCCGAAACAGGTGCACAGTACGCATGACCTGTTCTAGGCTGAGGGCAGCCCAAGCAGCAGCGGTATCGGTTCCCGAGGCACATGCCTCGCCCAGTAGGAAGAGGCTCCGAAAGGTATCCATACTCAGACAAATATTTTGTATCATTTCGTTGTACTTATTATGTTTACTATAATAACCGCATGATCTTTTTCTTCTTTTTAGGGACCGTGGACCATACTGCCCTCTGGTCCAGGGAGTTATTCTATTGCCATTAGCATTTCTTCAGACTCAGACGACAATGACGACCTCCCCATTGCTACCAGGGTGACAAGATTCAAGACTCACAGGATAGTTCTTCTAGACGTTGAAGAGGAACCAAGTGTGAGAGGTGAACCGTCTGCTGAGGCTGAGCCAGTTGTGGAGGCTGTAGACAATGTACATGCTTCCCCTGCTGTGGAAGTTGCAACGGGTGATATAGCTGCTGAGGGCTTTGAGCCTCCGCATCCTTTTAACTTTATGCACTCTGGTCGCTCCTCTGTTGGCAGAGATGATTTTGTACCTGAGACCCCTAGAGAAGATCGCGGCATTAGAGAGCTGCTGGAAGTTGCACCACCCTCTCTTGGAGTTGTATCTGGCGGTTCCTCCCAATTTACTAAGTCTCCATTAATTCATCAAACTCCATTTCCAAACGTTCAAGTGACTGAAGGGAGTGTAAGTGTAGGGCAGCTGCCATTGCTCCTGCTGTAACCCCTCTGAACTTGGACCGACTTGCCAAGGTAGCTGTCACTTTAGCCCCCCACATTGTTACTACTGCTGCTGGGGCCTCTGATCCAGTTGCTTTGGCAACCTCTGAACAGTTGGCAGACTTGTACCCCACTCATTTTCCAAAGGTGCCAGCTGATCTTGGAATGTCCCGTGATTTTTATACTGGGATGGATACCATTGTGGTTCCAGATCTGAATGTTGGAGATTATCAGGATGGACGACCTCTTTTCGGAGCGATGTAACGGTGCAAGCAGTTTTGGCCTTTCTCGTGAGGCCAGTTCACCCGGTCGCCAGCCAGCGTCTACCTACTCCATTGCTACGGGGCAGTCATCTTCAGGTGAAATATGCCGCCCTCAGACATTTGGTCGCTCCATCAATCTTCCTCTAGTGATTGAAACTGGCGGTGGTGTGAGAGAGTCCTCCCGGCCCTCAGAGAAAGTATCCTTCCTAAGTTACTAGGTTTCCTCCGAAGCTGCTTCAACCCTTACTCGTATCCAAACACTGCATCCAGACACCTTTATTGCCTTTAATGTCCTTGGATCTATAGTACAGACGGCAGTGCTGGAGTCACTTGCTGGCTTTATTCGTGACCTTGCTACCAAGTAGATCCTGACAACTTCCAGCAAGTTCGTGGAGAGTGCTGAGGCCAATCTGAGGGGCTTTGAGAGGAATTGTTTTAACCTGTCATGGATGAGGGCCAGGCTTCAGACGGTTGACGGCTTCCTCGAGCACGCCGACAATGTGGTGATGATTGCGTCCCTGGAGGAGACTATTAAGGAGTGTGAGGGTGCCCTGGAGCTACACTGGCAAAACCTGACTCGGTTTAAAGATAAGGACTTTGCATTGGTTGCCCAGTTGCCTCAAGATATGACTCTGATGGACTCCCTCTTGAAGGGTTTGATTTGATGTAACTTTGTGGCTTTGTTATGATTTCTTCTGTTTTTCTTTATTTTACTTTGTTGTTGCATCGCGCTTGGTGTGCCTTTTTTTTTTTTCTCTGTCATAACTTATTTTCAGACATTGTAATCATGTTCTGGAAGTTTGACTTTAATGAAAAGTATGGATGCGTGGTAGTACTTTTGAGTTTCATTTCATTGCTTCCTTTACATTGCTTTTACATAGCTTCTAAAGATAAGGCAAGCTCTTGAAGTGAACAAAACTTTATCATGACTAAGCTTTTTACAAGTGTAAAATTTCACTAAGTATGGAAAACTTTACTCAAACTAAGTGAATATGCGAGCAAAAGGTTTACTAAGCGTATGACACTTTCTTTACACTTTTCTTTGGGAACATTTAACAAAGAAACTTTACAACTCTTTTCCTGAACAAAGGGAACTAGGGAAAATATTCTTTGATATACTTGGCGTTAACAGGACCAATTTTGAATCCATCATCTACTCTTGTCAACTTGTAGTATCCGCTGCTGTTTGCCTTAGCAACTTTGTAGGGCCCTTCCCATCTGGGTGAGAACTCGGGAATTGGCTGCCCCCGCATGATCGCATCCACTATTTTCCATACTAAGTCCCTTTCCTTGAATTTTCTGTGTTGAGCAGATAGATTGTATGCACGGGGCTATGGATTGATGATACTTTTCCATAGCCCGTGAGGCCCGATCTCTTCTTTCTTCAGTTACCTCTATATAATTGTTCCTGCTGTCTGGAACTAAGTGTGCTGACATAGCCATTCTTGCTGAGGGTACTGCTAATTCAACTGGTAACACAGCTTCAGACCCATATACTAGGGAAAATGGGGTTGCCTGAGTTGGCTTCCTCTTTGACGTTCTATACGCCCAGAGTGCTACGGGGAGTTGTTCAGACCATGTACCTTCTGCTTCATCCATCATCTTACTTACTATTCGGATGAGGGTTTTGTTGGTCGCCTCAGCTTGTCCGTTCCCTTGGGGATAGTATAGACTAGACTTGTGATGCTTAATTTGGTAAGCATCCAGTAGTCTTCCCACATGGCGATTTACAAAAGGAGTTCCATTGTCAGACAACATCACTTTGGGTATGCCAAACATGCAGATTATTTCTCTCTGATGAAGTTGGCTACTCCTGCCCCATCTGCCTTCCTTATTGGTATAGCCTCTACCCACTTGGTGCTAACTTCAGTTGCTGCAAGAATCCATCTGTAACCTTTGGACTGCTGCGCTATAGGACCTACCAAGTCAAATGCCCAAGTATGGAACAGATAAAGAGTTTTGATGTTGTGCAGTTCAACCGCCGGTGCATGTATCAAGTTCCCAAACTTCTAACAGGACTAGCATCTCCTCACAAAGTTTTTAGCATCTTCTTCCATTGTTGGCCAGTAGTAGCTGAGGTGAATGAGATGTCTATATAACCGCTGCCCTCCTTGATGCTCTGTCTTGTGTGCTTCCCTCAGCACCTCGTTTGCCTCATCTTTTAATAAGCACACTAAAGGTTCCCCCTCGAAGCTTCTCCGATACAGCTTGCCCTGGTCAAGGAAGAAGCAGAGGGCTCGCCTCTTGACTCTGATTGCATCGACTTTATTCTCAGGCAGTGTGCCATTTCCCAGATAGTCGATATATGGCTGCCTTCATTCTTCATTGCGTAAGAAATGGGCTTTCTCTTCCTTAGGGTGGAACTGACACTTCGCGCATTGCCTCTGCAACTCAGTACTCTCTTTTTCCATCTCTAGCCAGTAGTACCCTTGCTTCTGTATCTATCGGTATAGACTGATATCTCTATCTCCACAAGACTTAGCATGGATCTGCTTAAGTTTATAAGTTGCTTCTTCCCTACACACGCACCTTGCCAGCAAGTTGTTGGGACCATGAAAATATAACTCTTCTTTGAGGAGCAGAAATGATGCAAGTTCTGCTGGTCTGATTGCTTTCTGGCCAGTTTTCAGCTGCTGGATTATATCTGCTTTCCACCCCTCAGCATCTTCCTCTGCATGTTCTTTAGTTAGCACCGCTGGTGTTATTTTTTTCTCGATGACGATGGCTATACTATCATCTGGTAGCTCCACCTTTGCCCCCAGTGTAGCCAAGGCATCGGGAAAACAGTTATGTGTTCGAGGGGTATGCTGGATTTGGACATCATCAAACTGAGTGAGCAACCTTTGAACTACAGTGCGATATGGGGCCAACAGAGGCTCCTTTAAGGCGAAATCACCCATCGTTTGCTTGACAACTAACTTGGAGCCGCCCTATATTTTCAACTTGCGGAGGCCCTTCTTTTGGGCAGCTATCAGACCTAGTATCAGCGCTTCATATTCAGCCTCGTTGTTTAAACACTCAAAGTCAAGCTTATATGATAGATGGAACTTCTCTCATTCTTAACTAGTTAGAGTTATGCCGGCTCCACCTTTCCCAGCTCCAGAGGCTCCATCAAATTTTAAGTCCCAATAAGTTTCAATTGCAGCTGTTGATACATGGACTTTACCTGGTAGGGATACCTCTGCAGGTTCATGTTCACCAAATGGGAACTGGGCCAGTAAGTCTGCAAGTGCTTGGCTCTTAATAGCCTTGGGAGTAACACAAGTGATATCATATTCTGCTAGAGCCAAGAGCCATCTTGCCATTCGCCTAGTCAGAGCGGGCTTGCTCAGCAAGTAGCGAACGAGACCACTCCGGGTCACAACTTGGATTGGGTGTGCCAAAAAGTAGTGGTGCAACTTTTGCGCTGTGAAGATTAAGGCTAAGCAATGCCTCTCAATTGGGGTATATCGCGACTCAGCACCATTGACTTTGCGACTGATGTAATAGATTGGCTTCTCAATGCCATCTATGTCTTAGAAAAGTAGGGCTCCAATAGACCGCGGAGTACAGGTCAGGTACAGTAGCAGAGGCTTTTCAGGCTGTAGGGCAATCATTGTAAGTGGGGTGGTAAGTGCTTGCTTCACCATATCGAATGCTTGTTGGTGTTCCTGCAACCATTCAAACTTGTGATTTCCTTTCAGCAGTGTCCCAAAGGGAAATGTTATCTCAGCAAGGGCTGGAATAAACCTCCTGAGGTATGACACTTTGCCTAACAATTTCTTCAGAGCTTTTTGAGAGTGTGGTGGAGGCATCTTCATGATTGACTTGATCTTGTCCCCATCTACTTCAATCCCCCGCTAGTGTACCAGGAAGCCAAGGAACTTGCCAGCAGTAACTCCAAAGGCACACTTGAGAGGGTTCATCTTAAGGCAGAATTTACGGCAGCGCTGAAAAACCTTTTCCAAGTCACAAAGGTGGCAGTCGGCCTTAGTAGACTTGACCACCAAATCATCCACATATACTTCCACTCCGTGGTGCAACATGTCATGGAACACTGCAGTCATAGCCCGATGGTAGGTAACCCTCACATTTTTCAAACCGAAGGGCATCACCGTATAGAAAAAATTTCCCAAGGGCGTTCTGAAAGTTGTCTTTTCTACATCTTTTGGTGCCATTTTGATCTGGTTATAACCACTGAACCCATCCATGAAAGAGAACATCTGATGGCCTGCAGTTGAATCAACAAGGGTATCAATATGGGGTAATGGAAACTCATCTTTCAGGCAAGCCTTATTCAGGTCGCGAAAGTCTATGCAGACTCTAATCTGACCATTCTTCTTCTGCACAGGAACAATATTTGCTAGCCAAGTTAGGTATTGTATAGGCTCAATGAACTTGGTCCTCCGCAACTTTTCTACCTCTACTTTAATCTTTGCTTCAAGATCAGGGTGATACTTTCGAGCGTGCTATTTGATCGGTTTAGAGTTGGGAAAAGTGTCCAGATGATAAGTGACGAGGGATGGGTCGAGACCAAGCATCTCATCATATGTCCAAGAAAAGACATCACTGTATTGCTTTAGTAATGTTATCAATTCTGCCTTAGCTGCTGGGGCCATTGTATTACTGACAAACACCGACTTGCTCTGCCCGGGTGAGTCACTGAGGTTGACCTCAGCAAGTTCCTCCTGCTGGGGTTTGGGCCTATCTTGCATGCATTCAGGGGCGGGCTCAAGTGTCTCCACCAACCCTTCTTAGGACTCATTACCGTCACATTTATTTGTCTCGAGGCCATCCTCCCAAGGTATAAAGTCTGGCCCCTAAGACCGTCATAGGTAGTAAACTGTCTTGCCGCCCTCGCGCACCTTGACAATCTTGCGTGAAGGACTTGTGGATTTGCTGCTCCTTTTCTGTCCACTGCTTTTTGGAGCAACCTCTGCATCTCAAATGTCTTCCCACTTTGGCAATTTTACCCCTGCAATTTTACCAGTCCTTGGAGTTTCATCCATTGACAACTCAGTAAAGAAAACTGCATCTGAACAGTGTGCCTCTTCCACTTTGAATGGCTTTTCAAACGCGTTTATGGTAACTGTGCGTTTTCCCAACATTGCCTTCACACATTGGTGGTAGCTGGGCAGGATAGCCCCATATCGGTGCATCCAAGCTCTACCAAGTATCATGTAATAATTCGTATTTGCTTCAATCACATGGAATTTAGTCGTAGAACAAATCTTGCCAGCTGCTAAGTCCACTACAACATTGCCCTTAGTAACCTTTTTCTCACCACCAAAACCGGTTACAGTAATGGGTTGGCGAACCATTCTGGACTCTGGGATACCAGCCTTTGCAAAGGTGTTAGCAGTGATGATGTTTATGGATGCCCCACAATCGAGGAAAGCGTGCTTAAACTCCACATCATTGATGTAAGCTGTGACGAAAAGAGGATGGTTATGAGAAAATGGGTATGCTCTGTCTGCTTCTGAAAAAATAATGACCCCATAATCTTCCTGGATGCACTAAGGCACATATTCCTTAGCCTCAGCAACTTCAGCATGATGTACTTCAGAGATGTTAATGAGGGCCTTTGTGCTTCCATCCTGGCAGCTTGGCTTAGCCCCAATTGGTCAAAGAAGGTGCGAAACTTAACAGAATTTTGCAAGGCTTGAGCATGAGTATCCTCTACAAATTTCGCCTCTGCAAATACTATTTCAGGGAGCTGGCCAATTGTGATTTCTTATAACTCATCATAGTAGGACGCCATGTGCACTTGATCGCACACAGGCCCAAGATAGGCAATCATGTGTACATTCTTCCCCTTCTCCTTATGGTTAGGATAGGGGTCCTTCCGTACATCACGATTACCGGCATCTTTGAACTTTAGCTCGTTCGCATCAACTTTCTTCTTGAAGATATTTTTCAACGTCCAGCAGTCTCTAGTGGGGTGTCTGGTGGTTCTGTGATAGTCACAATAATCCGGGCTATCTTTGTCTTTCTTGGTTGGAGTAACATCAACCGGAGGCAAAGTGAGCTCACCATCGGCAACCCATTCCTTAACCAAGGCCTTAACATTCTCAAGACTGCAAGGGTATGGATTCCTGTCCTCATAACTCTTCCTCTTTCGAGAGGATGAGGCCTTTGCTTGCGAGCGGTTCCCTCTTATAGAGGTTACCGCAGCAATTCTGCTACTGCGGGAGTAGCGGTGGCTATCACATGATCTGTGTAAAGGACCAATAGTACTGAGGTTTATAGCTGCCTCCACCAAGGCTGAAAAGGTAGGGAGATTATGGTTCACCAAGAAAATTTTGTAGTCGCGTATGGCACCCTCCACATATATGTTAACTAAGTGAGCTTCATCCACTGGTTCATGACAGTCAATAGCCTTGTCTTGGAACCGCTTAACATAGTCCAATATATCTTCGCCCTCTTTTTGGACATCGCGCCCAAGTGTGAGAGTTATGGCTTTCTCTTGGCCTTGGAAGAACTTCGTGTGGAACTTGTTCGCCATCTCCTCCTAACTCTTGATCGAGTTTGGTGCCAAGTTCACATACCAACTGTAAGCCCTTTCGGTGAGTGATTTGGAGAACTCCCGAAGGCGCAGAGAGTGGTCATTGCCATGGACACCAAGAGTCTCAATGAACCTCACCACATGTTCTCTGGCATTGCCTTGTTTTCCATCAAACTTAATAAACTTGGGCACTGTATACCCAATTCGGTAGGGCATGGTCAATATCTCTTGAGAGTATGGGGGTTTCACATCAAGGTCTGTGAGAGATGGTAATTGCTTCTTGCTGCGCTCTTGCTCGAGCATAGCTTATACATCGGCTAGAGTAAGAAAGTGAGTGGGCTGGAAAGGTCCAGTCTGCTCCTGGGTAGCTGAACCAGCGGCTGTACCGTTCGCCTGAGGTACCACCAGAGGCACCTGGATCGGAGCCCAAACCTCAGGGAACAAGTTGGGCACTGGGTTTGGGACTGCTATAGATAGAGGTGTTTGCACTGGAGCTGGTTTAGAAGCCATGGCCATAATAGCCTCAGTAAGAGTTTGTAAAGCTGCCAGGATCTCCCTCTGTGTATCCTGGAGTGACTGAACTGCCTTAATCACAACACTGTGGTCACAGTCCTCCGCATGTGCTGCTCCACCATTGGAAGAGCCTTGCTGCCGTGGGGGTTATTGAACTTCTTCCTCTGCCATCTTTTCCAGTGAAGTGTGTAAGCCACTGCGGGTATGAACCATTAACAAAAGCAGCCTCCCTAGCAGAGTCGCCAGAAATGTAGGGGGGTTCAAGGTTAGAGAGGTGGCTAAAGAGACAAAAGTATACTAATGGTCCACTAATGGTGAAAGTGGCTTGAGAATGAATAGCAACAACTATCTGGGAGTTGGAGAGTGTGTAGCTGGGTGAGGGTGAAGCAAGTGGCTCAAGAAGAAGACAATGGCAGTGCCAAAATGGGCAGCATCTCCCCCAAATCTCCAAAATTCCTCTTGTTGAACCTTGGGAAATGGGTCCTATTTATAGGCTTTTCCTTGGTGCCAAGAGGACATCAAGTGGCCAAATAGAGAGAAAACATGTGTCCTAAAGGATCACATAGAATATTCTGCCTTGAGCCACCAGACTGAAGGTGCCACGTGTCCCTCTGCATGTACTGTGTACTATCTGTTTCCCTCCGCAACTGTCCTTTTTTTTTAGCCTCAGCAAGTGTAGTTGCGACGGGAGTGTTTGACGCTGCAACCCCCTTTTGAGCCTCAGCAAGTGCAATCGCAGCGGGAGTGTTTCCCTCTGCACTTGCCTTCTCAGCTTGAACCTCAGCAAGTGCACTTGCAGCAGTGAACCATGCCGCTACACTTGTCTTCTCAGTTCTATTTGGCCAGTACATGCGTTCTCAGGACTCCATTAGTCTGCTATCAACTATGTTTGTGCCCACCTCAGCGAAGCCTCCACCCTTAGCCACCTAACCACAAACTCCCCAGCTTCCCAAGGCGAAGGCAACAACCAGGCCTGCTATCAGCCATGTTGTGCCTTAGTACCAAGCCCAAGGGGGCTTCCTTAGTCCTGCCTGTGCGACCAAGGCAGGTCCATGACCCGGGTAATGGAAAGGGAGTCCATTATACTCAGGCTACCCTGCTCCCATTTTCGTGGGGTTGCCGCGATAAATTGGTATTTTTGGGCCTACTATCAGCTCCAACCAGTAAGTCTTGGGGCCTGCTATCAGCGCTAAGTTAAATGAACTGTCGGGCTTGCTATTAGCCCTAGGCCAGTAATGCCTTGGGACCTGCTGTCAGCACCAGGCATTAGCCTCTACTTGCAGGGGGAAGCCTCTCTCAAAGGTTGCTGTCACCTTGGCAGGATATTTCCTCTGTAACTTAGTTGCTGCGGTAGTCATGTCCCGCGGCAAGTTCAGACGGCATGACCGAGGATATTAGAGATGGCAGCGCCGACAGAATGCCTCCGCAACTTGGGCGCTGCGAGTATTGCCTCTGTAACTCAGTTGCCTCGGTCTTCTCCTTCCCTCGGCAACTCCGGATGATCGTGACACTGACATTACTTGGGATGGCGGCGGCACCGAAGTTACTTAGAATGGTGGCGCTGAGATAAAGTGCCTCAGCAACTCTGCCACTACACATGTTCCCTCGACAACTTTAAAATGGCGGCGGAACCGAAGTTAATAGGAATGGTGGCACTGAGACAAAGTGCCTCAGCAACTCTACCACTGCACATGTTCCCTCGGCAACTTCAAATGGCGGCGGAACCGAAGTTAATAAGAATGGCGGCGCTGAGACAAAGTGTCTCAACAACTTTGCCGCTGCACATGTTCCCTTGGCAACTTTACCGCTGTAGGTGTTGCCTCTGCAGCTTGACTCTGGCATTTCTCTTTGCTAAGTCCATCTGGAGCCCTGGTGGGTCGGACCTGCCTCGGCCCACTTGTTGGCCCACTTCCCTTAGGCTTTGGCCCATGCTCTTTTTTTTTTTTTTTTTTAATTTATTTATCCTTAGTAGCTTTCTCAGGGTGATCTTAGTGCTTGGGTCCATACTTAGTTCGGAGCTTAATTTCTGACCCTCTACAATCTTCAATCTGCTTCTTCCAAAATTCAAAATTTGTGCCATTGAATTTATCGATTCTAACCTTTTCGTTTGTAGCCATCGCTCCCACTCAAGCCAATGCTCTGATACCAGTTGTTAGGAATTGACATTTCCTAACCAAGATCAGTGAGACATGAAATAACAAACAATGGAGAAAAAATGAATCAAACAAATCACATATACAAGAACACAAGGATTTACGTAGTTCATCCCAGAATAGGGCTACATCCACAACTGCTATGGTTTTCACTATGATCAGAAAAAATACAACTCTCTTAACCTAAAAGAGGCGCCCTCTCATCTATTTATAAGTATAGAGTTATGGTTACATGGAAGAAATATGAGAATTACGAAAGTACCCAAAAAAATTTGGCCAGGGGATAAACCCCCCCCCCCCCCGGGGACCCCCTCCCCCTTGGGGGAGGCC
This sequence comes from Camellia granthamiana, assembly GCA_036172215.1. Classification (NCBI taxonomy): domain Eukaryota; kingdom Viridiplantae; phylum Streptophyta; class Magnoliopsida; order Ericales; family Theaceae; genus Camellia; species Camellia granthamiana. Next base: position 4,093,153 of record CM069904.1, on the reverse strand, counting down.
CTCCAAACTGTCCATTAAACTCAATGTTTGAGTGAACAGTACTTATCAGGGTCCACTAACCCAACAATTTAATATTCTTGAAATCCCGAATAACAATTATCTCAATCTGTTATACTCTTTAATGTGCGCTCGAAGCATTCAAATAAATAAATTATAATAATAGCAGCAGCAGTAACTTGCATTTAATAAACAATGCAATGAAAAGTCTATGCAGAATGAACAAATTACTGTCTTTAAACAATTAAATCATACACATGGAGAGCATTATGAAATGCCAAAATAAACCTTGATCTATAAATATTAGGAGCATCTACCATTTTCACTCACATTTACTTGAGAATTTAGCATTACCAAGGGAGAGAAATGAGAAATGCTAAATTCTTGCTTAAGCTGCATTTATTTTTATATTTTTTGATATTTAGTATGATGGAAATCGAAAATTTAAAAATATTTTTTCATTAATCAATGAAAAATAAATTTATTTGAAATATATATATACTAGAGATTGCTCGTGCCTGAAAGCACTATCTAATAATGTGTTACAAAAATGTTAACGACCATAAAAATGTTTTATGAAAAGTGTCTCAAAGTTGTGATCAAACAACCAAAAATGTTTCGGATTAATCAATCAACTAACAAAGGCTAGATGATTTTTCGTAAAACTAATAAGAGAAACTATGTAGCATACCCAAACAAATATAGCTCTAAATAGTATATCAAAAAACCATAGAAAGACCACTACATAAAACTTTTGATTGGCTTAAGATAACCTGTGAAAATACAATAAAGAATTCAAACCAAAAGTTACATTAATCACAAATTGTTGTAGGACCATCTCAGATGAAACAAACATAAATTTTTAGTAATCACTATTAAACTAAAAATAAAACAATCAAATTTAGATGAGTAAGAGCATCTCCAACGGTTCAGCTAATGTTTCACCAGATTTGAATAAAAAAAGGGGCCATTTCCTTAATTTGATATTTCGCGCTCCAACGGTTCAGTATCAAATCTTTTTCATCAAATTTGCTCCGGGCAACCGGTTGGTTGACCGGCCGGTCAACCGGTAAAGGCAAAATTTTTTTTTTTTTTTGATTTTTTTTTTTTAAACTTTTTGAACCTTTTTGGTGGTCGACCGGGTGGTCGACTGGCCGGTTGACTGGGTGGTCGACCGGTTAGGCTAAAAAAAAATTTTTTTTTTTTTTTTTTTTACCGGTTTGAACTTTTTTTCTGAACTGTTTTAACTTTTGGTGGGCGACCGGTTGGTCAACCGGCCGGTCGACCGGTTCGTATCCTAACAACGGTCATGTACAGTATTTTGGTGAAATGCGAAGTTTGTCATCAGTTCGGTGCAACTTTTGCTGAATTGTCATTTTGGTACGACTTTGGTGCAACCGTTGGAGCATGAAAAAGTGGGTTTTTCATCAAAATTTAAATCTGATGCTGGGTTTGGTTCACCGTTGGAGATGGTCTAAACCAAACTAAACCAAACCCAATCAAGCCTTAAGTTCCATCAAATGGGGTCGATTGCATAAATAAAATTGTACACAATAAAATAACCAATTTCAAATTAGTTTAATAAAAAAAAATTTAAAAAAAAAGCCATTGCCTATTTTGAAGAGTGATTGTGGTCGGCCACCATGACAAACTAAGAAGCCACTTTACACACAAATGCAAAAAAATAAATTCTTGAAGCCCCAAGTATATTTCTCATGTGTGATGGCAATTTTTGGTACCCAAAATATTAGAGTGATTTCATGTGAACAATGACACTTTTTACCAAGAAAGGCAATATATCTTGTATATAAGAATAGCACTATCACATTTTCTCTTCTTGTTTTTTCATCTTGCCGCACTCAAATGCCTCTCTAGCTCACAGAAAATCATGCAGTGGAATGGAATACATCTATTGATCCTCCATAGTCATTCTATTTTGAGATATTTAGATAGCAAATATTGCATGAACTTTGACAACATGTGTATGCGTACATGTGTAGACATCCAAGAATGCATTTGAAGAAAACAACTTATTAAGCTCCAAAATAGTGTGAACATAATTAAAATGGAAAATTATCAAAAACAAACCATAGAAGTATCAAGAAACAAATCCAAATGCTTTATGTAAATTCTACATGCTTTAATCATTTGAAATAACTTGTGGATTTAAGAAACTTGCAGCAATCAAGCCCAACATCTCCACCACCCCCTGCAAATGTAGCACCTTTTAGAGAGAGAGAGAGAGAGAGAATGAATGGTGCATAAACAAAGGCAACTTAGACAAAAATGGTGGTGTCCATGATTAGTAGTGGTAGAGGTGATGTGATGGACACTATGAAGTTGCTGCAAGTTCATCAAGAAAACTTGAAAATGGTGATAACACAATTCCTTTTTTTTTTTTTACTCATATAAATGCGCAAGTAAAGAAGAACAAAATTTAGTAAAAACAAAATTATAGTTGAAAATTAACAATCGACAAACAAACACTATATCTTTTTCTTTTTTTCTTTTTTCTTTTTTTATAAATGACAAAAAAAGACTATATCACATAGTCCATATCACCAAACATTTGCTACTATAGTCTTTTCCATTTTCGACTGACCTGTAATTTGCAACAGAAAGTAAACACTTTAGTTGCATGATGCAAAAAGAAAAACTTGACTTTGAAGTTGGGACAATAATATGATGCTTCTCAATGATCAATTTGCATGCTAAGAGAACCAAGAGCAGGTTTTAACATTAGCATCCATGACTCTATCCTACCTGCAAATGAACCTAAATATCCAGAACAAATAGCTGCATTATGTGAAATTGAGAGAGAAAGAGCAAACAAAATGATAGGGGGGAAAAAAATCAATCAACAAAAGTAACATAGAAACATAATTTCTTTTCCCAACAAAGCTCTGCCAATAATTAGTTCATTAAAATAAACTTGAATGCCCATACCACCTGGAAAAAAATCACACCTGAAAAAAAATTACAAAAATAAAAAATATATATAAACCAAATCATAATCTAAAATAACAAAATCACACCTGGAAAAAAATATAAAAATTAAAAAATAAATCTAAAATCATAATTAACTATTTGTTATCCATGCCAACAACACTTCAAATATATATAAACATTTATGGCCAATCAAACCAAAATGGAATACATAAACCAAACCAAAATCAAATTACTTACATTTATTTGAGCAAAGGTAAAACTTTTACCTTGCTTCTAACCTGTTGAATGTTAAGAAATACTGGAGGATCAAATGACACTAAGTATTTGTTAGGTGCACTCACTGTTTATGCTGAAGAATTGGTCAGCTCAAAGGCTACAACAGAGTTCGAATCTAGGAATATGTTCTCAAAAAGTGTATGGACCTGCTAATATCTCTTCCACTTCTCTTTATTTGTTTTTTCTTTTTTTTGGTTGTTGGATACTATAAAGAATATTGGATGTATATTGGCACTTCTTGTAGGACCCTTTTCTGGTAATCTCGAAAAGTGAATGGTTTCTGTTTGTTTCTTTTTCCTTTTTCTCCAGTTTGTTTTGAATTTTTTAGATGGGCTTTTAAGTGATGACTCTGAACATTATTTTTTGCTGATGCATTTAAGATTACAAAGTTAATTACAGTTTGCTCAGGATTACAAAGTTAATTACAGTTTTTTATCAACTCAAATTAATATTCCTTTGTGAATTAGGAGGGGAAAAAAAAATCTAAATCAACAACCAAGTGTGTGTGCTATTTTGACAACCGAGAAGCAGCAACTTAGAGCAGAACAATGTTCGATCATTATGGAAGGTCTCTCATAGGCAAACTATCAAACATGTTGTGGCCATGGCAGTATAAGCCAACATATCAGCACTTTTCTTCACCCCCATTGCCACTCTGCTTCTCATATCTAACTAATGTACTTGAAAAAAAATAAAAAGAAGTCAGCGAACCCTATACCAACACATCAAACAGAAAAATCATGAAATTGAACAAAGAAAATCAGCGAACTAAATTACTCAAAGGGAGAAAGGGAGAAAATGAGAGAAAGAGAAATCAAATTAAACCAGTTTGTACACTCAATAATGATCTTCACAACCATATAGACAAACCAGTTAATTGTAGAGGATGATTGATACAAAAATTCGCCCTAAAACCGAAGCCTCAAAGAACTGAAGAAATGTAAAATACCTCTGATGTTGGGAGGGTGGGAGCTGAGAGAGAGTGGGTGTCGATCAATGGCAACGGTGATGATGAGCAGCGACGGTGGTGGTGAGCCCTGTTGAGACCACCATCTTTGTTTGAATCAAATTTTTGGAAGATGTTTCTCTGATCTGCTACCTCTGTTAGCCAGTTTCAGAAAAGAAAGAATTTCGAACGTGAGAGAGAGATCATAGAGGGAGTTGAAGAGAGAACGTGAGAGATAACGTATAGAGAGGGAGTTGAAGAGAAGGTGTTTGGGCAGACGTGGGAGAGAGAGAGAGAGAGCAGAGAGTGTTTAGGCTGGAATAAAAATGATCTCAACCGTTAGATGGTATATAAAAATCATCTCAGCCATTGAATCAAAATGTATCTCTGATACATTTTGATACATTTTCAAAAACAGTTCTGTTTTATTATATATATATATATATATTAGTTGGCACATAGTGCGTAAGTGAAACAATTAAGCTGACAAGTAAATGTCTGAAATTACTCCAAATAGTTACAGCGTGAGCCTACTTTAATTACACTATTGTGATTGTTGGTTTTATAATAATATAAATATATATATACATTTTATAGTCAAAAGTAAGAAATATTTTCTAAATTAAAATTTGACTACCACAAATCACTAGTGCACATTAACTATAAACATTTTTAGTCAAATAAATGATATTTAAGAATTAGTCTCTCATTATAATTCATTCCAAATAAGAACTTGAAAAACTAAGATGATGATGATGATGATAAGGTAAAAACAATTATAGAGAACATGCTATTTTAGTAATTTTTTGAATTTTTTTATTAAAATATGAGGTAAAAAAATTAATATGTTTGAGATGTTTTTAACTTTTTATGAAAAAATATGTAAAAAGTAGAGAATAAAAAAAAATCTTTAACTTTTTTACATAATTTGTTAGTTTTTTAATTTTTTTTAATGAATTTTTAACTTTTAAGTTAAGATAAGTTGCCAAATAAAACTTAAATGGGGTTGGAAAGGAAATACAAAAAAATCGTCAAAATCCATCTCACGTAAATTTTTTTTATTTTTTTATTTTTTGAGCAGAAAAGGACTATATATTAATTAGTATAAGAAGGAACATCCAGGTGAGCCAAAAAACTCAAGGCCTGGGGTTGTAAAGCAACCCAATTTATAGGTAACTGTGACATAGCACATGCATGGGCAACCCAGTGTGCCACTTTGTTAAAGGTGTGTCTGGTCCAACAAAAAAACAAGGACCAAGCCTGGGAAATACATCGAATGTCAGAGAAGACTGTCATGCTATCCCAAGGGGGCACCTATTCGAAAACATAGAGCTTGATAGCTAGCAAATTGTTACTCTCGACAATCACATTCCTCCATTGTTGCTGTTTTGCCATGAGGCAAGCCAACCGAATTCCTTGGGCCTCAGCTTGGAAGGGTGAGTGTAGACACCCCATTTTTTACCGTTTTCAAGACTTAGATGTCCTTGCAGGTACATCCAGTGACAAGTTTGATTGCTCGTCCAACGTTCGAAATCCACAGCGGAACGCCACAGGTTTGAGCTTTCCAAACCCTGTATCCATTATCTTTCATTTTTGGACCATGTTTAGGTCCTTTCAGCATGTTGATTGTGATGCACCGTCAGCCATGCATTTTGGCCTGCCGGCCATTGATGTGCCCTATCGGCCATCAATGAGCCCCTGCCGACCATCACTGATGGCCAGCCGGCCACCAGTGCATCAACAGATATTTTGTGATACTTTTGCCAGCTGTTTGCACAGGTTGAGCCATCTGCTTACACGTGGATGGTTGGATTTCTTTGAGGGGCTTTTGTATCTTCTATATATAGAAGCCATCCTCTTGCATGAGGGGGGTTAGAAAAATTTTATGAGCAAAATTTCCTCTCTCTCTCTCTCTAGAATTCTCTCTCTCTTCCTATTTTGTGCTTGAAAGTGGGAATTCTCTACAATTTTGTTCTAAGGCCCTTGACCAAACACCTTCCCCTTGGAGTTGAGGTTCTTGGAGGCCTTGTTTGAGCTCTCAAAGCTGGTTTAACTCAGAAAAGTGGCTGTTTGGTGTTGTGTTTCAAATGTATATGGCTTACCTTTCTTAAGCTTTATTTTAGTTACTTGTTTGGCCACTTTTGCATGCTATTTTTGGCCTAGTTTTCAACTACAAAAACCTCTGTTTTTAAGGTTTAAAAATGGTGGTCTAAGGCCTTTTTGGAGTTAGGGGTGGTCCACCCTCTTTTGTAGCTTGTTTGGTTAAGTGTTGTGCCTTCTTTTTAAAGATTTTAAAGCAAATTTTCTTGGCCTTTTAACCACTGAAATTCAGGGAATTTCAGTGGCAAAAACTTAGTTTTGAGGTCCCAAATAGGAGGAGGTGGCCTCCCCTCCTTGTGTCTTCTTTGCAAGTGTAGATAGCCTAACATGTGAGCATGTTTTGCTACTATTTTATAACTTGATCTCAGCATGTTTTTGCCACTTTCTTGACTTGTTTTGCCTCTGTTTGGGCCTGGTTAAGTCACTTGGGGCTTGCTTTGTATGCTTGTAGTGCAATTGTGCTTGCTAGTTTAGCTTATGCTATGTGTTAGCCTCTTGTTCTAGCTCTTTCTAGCCTACTTCGAGCATGTTTTAGAACTTCATTTGAGTTGTTTTAGGACTTTTTTGAAGTGCTTGACCCTTGTGAGCTTTGTATTGCATAGCTATAATGCAAGTGCCTTCACTGGCTTAATACTTTAAGGCCTTTAACATGTTTTGCATGAGTTGATTGCATGTTATAGCATCATTTTACATGTGATTGCAGTGCATATAGCTCTGTCACACTCTCACTTATTTCACTCTTTCATTGCTTTTGAGAGTTGTGCTTTGAGTCCCGTTTGCGGGCTAACATGCGAGCATGTTTTTCTTGCCTTCTATGCCTTAATCTCAGCATGTTTTAGCCACTGTTTTGGCATGTTTTAACTCTATTCAGAGTTGGTTTGGTCATTTGAGCTTGATATTGCATGCATCTAGTGTAGTGTTCTTCACTAGTTTAGTGCTTATGGCTTTTGAACATGTCTTGCATACATTGCTTGCATGATTTAGTGTCTTTTTCATGCCATTTTAGCATTGAAAGTTTGCAACCTTCCTCTATTCTTCACTTTTTAATTTGTTTTTGAAAGTGGTCTTGAGCCCCTTGTTGGCTTGAGCATGAAACTGAGGCCCTCATGCCTAATGGTTTTAACCCTCTCTTGAGGGTTCCTCCTAACCAACAGCATGAGACCTCTTTCATGCTCAAGGCACTTGTGGCTTAGGCCATCTTTCCAATTATAGGACTTTCACATTGGACTCAATTGGTTAAAGGACTAATCGGTAATGTAAAATGTGTAAACAAGAATTAGACAAGTAAAACATGACCAAGATAAGCATGTTGTGTTTGCATTGCATTGTGTTCAATCGGACGTTATATTGAACACAAGGTAGATTGGTCCATTTCATACTCAAAGTGATGAAATGAGCCAATCTCCTTTGTCTCCATTGCCTTTGATCATCTATGATAAGGTAGTGGTCTAGAGTCTTGTTTTGTGCATTTACTGAAAATGTTTAACTTGGATCTTTGGCCATCATGCATTGAAAATGCATGATTGGTGGTTTTGGATCCAAGAAGTGCCATTCCTTTGATGTTTTGAGATGATAAAGAAAGGCACAGTACACATATGTCCTTGGAAAACCCTCCATTTTCCTCTGTTTGTGCTCTGTTGCAAAATGGTGGTTCAGCACACCAGTGGCTGGCAGTGCTTCATCCTTGGCCAGCAGTGCTTCATTCTTGGCCGACATTGCACATCTTTGGTCAGCAGATGGCCGACAGCAAGCATCCATGGCCGGCAGGCCACTGGTGCATTCCTCAGCATTAAATTGGTAAGGTGGAGCAGAAAGTTCTTGAAGAAACCCTGGAAATAGAGCCTCTCAAGAGCAAACATGTGTGCTTTTTGGGGCAAGAAACCGAATGCATGCATGTTCAAACTTCTGAAGCAAAGCTGAAGTAGTGTAGTTTAATGCTTTACTTGTTAGTTAGCATGGTTTTGTAATTTAATTAATTAGTTTGCTAATTGATTAAGTGTTGTAATAATTAAGTAGCTTAGCTTAGCTATTTCTTTATTTTGGTTTGTAATAATTAGTCTAATTAGCTTAATTAGATTAATTACCTTAGCTTAGTGTAGCTTAGCTCATTTATTCGGATTCTCATTTGAGAGGACGCAATGTTGTAATAAGTGTGCATGTGTGTGTGCATGTCTTCCAACCCCATGTCTTTCTCCTTTTTACTTAACCGCTTTCGATGGTTAGTTTAGGGTCATTTTCAATTAGCATACCTCATGCTCGCATGTTGCATCATTCATTTGTCTTGCATGTACCAAGGCTCAGCGCATCATTCAAACTGCATTGTATTTCAATACTTATTTGAATACGTGTTTAAAAGCATGCTATCAAATTGTTGTAAACAAACATGTTAGGTAGCCGAGCCTATCTTAATAGCATATTGCATGTGTTGCATTGTATAGTTAGAATCATGCACTTTTCTAACTTTGTTTTCTTTCCTAACTTGGAGTACTCGGTGAGTCTTTAAGCTTTAGCATATCGCATGAGTGTGAGTGTTGTCATGCTAGCATGCTTGCCATGAGGCTATTTGCTTAATTGATTAACTGCATGAATGCCTGTGGATGAAGGCTTTATTGCTTGAATTGGAACAAATTCGATGAATGTGAGTTTTAAGCCCACTTTGCAAAGTGGCAAATCATGTTTCAAGCCCATCATGTTTGATGGCAAATCTGCATTTTAGCCCACTTGAAGGTGGCAATTTCAAACCAATTTCGCAAACAAACATGAGTTGTTTTGTTCCAATTCTTGCGATTTAGTCTACACTTGCTTGGATGTGTGCATCACATAGTAAAGTTAGCTAAATAACTAGACAAGAACACATGAGGTTTATAAAACGACATATCATGATAGTAGAGGCCGATCTTTGATCGGGCGAGCGGGGGCGCTCATTTCAGGACCTTCCCTTCTCGTACCCAAGTTCCCGAGCCGAGGCAACTTTAGTGATGACGGACACGTGGCCTTTGGCATGAGTCATGGTTTCCTAAATTTTCCTAAAAATAAAATATTTAGGTTGCGACTCTGTAATCTGGCAAAGCAGTCCAGTTTTGGCATTATTTGATTCAAAATCTGATTTTCCAAAATAATTTGCCGGATTGGACTCTTTGGTGTTTGTCAGTTTCACATTGCACTGTGTGAGATTAGATTCAGAACCGTGACAGGAGTCCAAATTGTAGGACCAATTTGAGCCTCTCCAAGAGGGAGGGCGCGAAGAAAGTCGAGTCCACAGTGAGGCAGTACGGGTATTGAGAGTGTGTCCATCAATAATTTACCCCGTTGAGTCACGAAAGACGATGGCTAAGGTGGCTTGGTTGGATTGTTTACAGAAAGCTGCATCACAGTTTGCTTTCAGAGAGCCAAGAGGAGGAGGTTGCCAACTGTTTGGCCTGACCTGTAGAGAAGGAGAGCCATTTTGCTCAGGTACTGGTCTCTGCTGAAACTGGACAAGTTCCTGCCAAGCATGGGCTACGCGAGCTACAGTTTCCACTGGATTAACTGGAATATGAGTAAAGATGAACGCATTTATGGTTTTCCAGATTTGCCAACCAGTCATGATGAGCTAACTTAAAAAAAGGTGCTGACTGGATGAGGAAGCAAGTAAAGCCAACTGTTGACTTAGCCAAACTGTTAGATTGCTTACCGTACCCCTTCCGATGCGCAAGTTTAGTTGGCTTCCGAACCACACTGTTTGGGTCCAAGGGCAGTCAAAAAACAAGTGCTCCACTGTTTCTAAATCTAAAAGACAGATTGGGCACATCGCAGAGGCAGAGCATTTGCGCTTGAGGAGGTTGGCCTTGGTAGCTAAAAAATTGTTGCAAGCTTTCCACCAAAAATGTTTAAGCTTGGGAGGTACATCAAGATGCCAAATCTATTTCCAGAAATTATGTGGGAGTTGGAAGGAAGTTGAAGGATAGTTCTGTGGTTGCTGGTCCTATAACGCACGAGCCAGAACATACCTCAATTTGACTGAAAAAATACCAAATTTGGATGGGTGCCATACCACCACGTCTTGTTTATTTTCCACGGAGATAAGGATGAGACTAATAGCCTGGATTTCCTCCGAGGTAACAAACTGTTGTAGAACATCCATCTTCCAACACTTGCACGTTGGATCAATAGCATCTGCCACAACATGGATAGGGGTATGGAGTGGTTTAATAGTTGATATCTAGAAGCAAGGGGCCGACGGAATCCACTTATCCTTCCAAAAATTGACAGATTGCCCATTATGAATTTTTTATCTGGTGCCCCTTTGAAGCAAGTCTCTGCCTTTTAACAAGCTTGTCCATGCCCATGATGGCCGAGTGCCTCTAGTGGCTGTCATGAAGTTTGATTAACGAAAATATAAGCCTTTGAAAATTCTGGCCCAATAGGAAGAAGGGTTCTGAAGCAGTCGTCATCCTTGGCGGGCCAACATAGCTTGATTGAAAGCCTTAGAGTCTCAAAAACCCATACCCCCAGCAGCTTTGGAAGTTGTCAGGGAGTCCCAACGAGTCCGGTGAATGCCTCTACTCTCTGGGTCTATTTTTTACAAAAAGTTCCGAATGTAAGCATTCAGCTTGTTACAGAAACGTTAAGGGAAAGAGAAACAAGCCATGGCATAAGAAGGGATAGCCTGTGCCACTACCTTAATCAAAGTTTCACGCCCGGCATGGGAGAGAAGCTTGCTCTTCCAGCCTTGCAATTTGGATAGCACCCTCTCAATCAAAAACCCGAACACAACAGCCTTGAATCTGCCCCAGAGAGAAGGCAGACCTAGGTATTTTGCATTCGTGTCCGCCTCAGAGATCCCCAAAGTTGAACAAATAGCCCCCTTCACTGCCATGCTAGCATTTGCCGAGAAGATGATACTGGATTTATCAAAATTCAAGACTTGTCCCAATGTCTCACTGTTGTCACGACCCGCTCCCCGTACCCAAGGGTTAAGCATCGTGATGGCCAGTAACTGAAGTTACCTCCGGCCAATTCTTAAACAAATAAATAAACGCGAGCGAAAGTAATATTTAAATGAGGGTACCAAAATAATCATCAGAGCTTCTACTTTTATTACAAAATTATTTGTCCAAAAAGGCCGATATTTACATATAAAAATATCATAAAAGTACTGTGTGTGTCTATTCTGTAGCCCCGCATCTAAGACTTTTCAAAAGTTATTTCTGAATTGCATTATTTCCTGAAAATTGGTAAACAACTATAAGCACATGGCAGAGTAAGAAATATTATACCAAGAGTATCAGGGACACAAAATAACCATGGATAGTTAGTTAGGCCAAAACATTTACATAACTTAATTTGGTAAAGAAATCATTTAAGTAGCAGAACTGAAATACAGAAATTATGCAAATAAATAACCATAACCACGGTACTAAACAGAACTGAACAGAGGTCACAGAAGTGATAGTCAGAACAGAGTTATGGATTCAAGAGATGGCTCGTACGGATTATAGAGGTGGCTCCCACAATAGTGTAGCACTTATCTTCGCACAGCACTTTACTCTGCACATAACAGAAGTCCGGATTCAAGAGGTGGCTCGTATGGATTATAGAGGTGCCTCCCACAATAGTGTAACACTTATCTCCGCACAGCACTTTGCTTCGCACAGAATAGAGGTCAATGGATCCATGACAAACAGAGGACCACAAAGTGGTCAACACAGAGGCCAATGGTTATTTAAGTCCCCCAAGGCGTGGGGCTCCCGTGGTGGTACTTATAAAACATAATTGTTTATAAGGTCATAGTCAAATATTCTTTAAAATATAAACAAACATATCCATGGGTTTCATTTTAGCAAATAAGGTTCAGAAAATAATCCACGTAATTGAAATATTAATATAACTTATAATAATTTATAAAACATAACTTATATAAAGTAAATTATGGTAAGTCAAAACATATGTGAAATATATTATGGTGACTCAAGGTATAATATAACTCACCTTAACTTTAATACCTCACTCTTTCTTTTCACTATCAAAGACCCTTTCGCCTTCCACTATTTTTTCTTCCTTTTCTTCCTTCCTTTTCTTTCTCTCTCTCATTTCTTCTTTTTTCTTTCCTTTCTTTTCTTCTTTCTTTTTCTTCCCAGGTGAAACGCCTCCTCCCTATTTATAGGGAGGTGAAACCATTCTCTGGCCAACACGTGGCTAGGTCCAAATCATTCCACAGATTCGATAATAAATTATAAAGATTCATTCTTATCTTTAATAGATATTTAAGATAATTACACTTTTGGCTCAGTTTTTTTAATATAATTATATAAATAAATTAATCCCTAATTAAATTATATTTTATCGTATACCTACAGAAAATTATTTATTTATTTTACTACCACACCTACTATTATTATTATTATTATTATTATTATTATTATTATTATTATTATTATTATTATTATTATTATTATTTATACTTTGACCCCTAAATTCTTTACTAATTATATTATTTTACAAAATTACACATAATAATACAAAATAAATCACATATTTTCCTAACTGTGATTAAATAATATTAGTATAAATTTTACAGAATAATTAAAAATCTGGGTTGTTACAACTGTAGAGTCACAAAATTGCCAGTAAAGCTTGGCATTCCCTTTGCTCGCCTTGAAGAAAAAGAATGGCATCATCAGCAAAGAATAGGTGCAATAAGATGGGACAAGTTCCCCTCATCTGAAGGCCCGAGATATCTCTCTAATGGAGGCTCCGAAGTAATAATTTAGACTAAAAATCAGCCACAAGAAGAAAGAGGTATGGGGAGAGAGGGTCGCCTTGGCAAAGGCCACAAGAAAGAGAGGCTGATGCACACTTCGCCCCGTTCGCAAAAATGGAGAATTGAACTGTAGTGACACATTGCATGACCCATTGAATCCATCACTAGTCAAACCCCATTTTATGAAGGATTGCTTCCAGGAAATCCCACTGGATTCGATCATATGCTTTGTTAAAGTCAAGTTTCAAAGCAATATCCACTCTTCTCCCTCTCCTCTTATGCCAGAGGAAGTGGAAAGCTTCATGAGCCACTAAAATATTATCCTGGATCAGCCGTCCCAACACAAAGGTCGCTTGATTAGGGGTGATAAGACTGTGAAGAACATGTTTAAGACGGTTAGCCAGCACTTTGGTGATGATTTTCATGGAGAAATTACACAAACTTATGGATTGGTACTGTGTGAGTTTTACTAGGGCAGCGGTTTTGGGGATAAGCACTAGATTGGTATGATTTAATTCTCGAAGCACAAAGCTGTTATGAAAAAAAAAATTTAACTGCTACACACACATCCCTTCCTATCACCTCTTAGTGCTTACGATAGAAAATCCTAGGAAAACCGTCGGGTGCAGGGGCTTTTAAGGCCCCTAGTTGAAAGGTTGTCGTCTTAATTTCATCATCAGTCACAGAGCGAGTGAGAGCTCTATTCATATCCATAGTGACGGTAGTGTGGACCACCTCCAGGGCTTCACTCAAGTCCCTGTTTCGGTAAGGCTTGATAGAGAGTTTGGAAGTAGTCTCTTAAATGCCCATTTATAGCCTCATCTGACTCTAGCCATTCCCCATTTGCTGTTTGAAGTTTGATCAATTGATTCCTTTGTCTGCGTTGGGTGACCGTAGCATGGAAAAAGGCAGAGATTGGATAAGACTCATATTGTCATCGGAGAAAGGAAGCATTTGGACGTCTAAGAGTTTTGCTTTAAGGATTGCAAGCTTGATGCGATTATCTCTAAACTCAGTTTTGCTCCACGAAGAAAGACCACGTTGACACGATTTGAGTTTGTGGACTAAGTTGTACATAGAGGAGCCCACTGTAGAGTGCAACCAATTGGACTTGATAACTTCAGCATAGTTCAAATAGGTGGTCCACATTGACTCAAACTTGAACAAACGTGGTGTTTTCTTGGGAGGCACATGACATTGAAGAAGTAAAGGACAATGATCGGAAATAATTAAAACTTCATGAAGAACTTGTGCATAGGGAAATTTTTGCCTCCATTCTACCAAAGCCAAGGCTTTATCAAGCCTTTCGTGGACATTGTGAATGCCAGCTTGATTGTTGGTTCTTGTATACAGATGACCCTTTAACTCTAAGTCCATGAGCTCGCACTCGGAAAGCAAATTCTGAAATTGCTGAATTCTAGAAAAGTTGCAGCCCACGGCTCCTTGCTTCTCTTGCATGCTTTCAACCTCATTAAAGTTCCATAAACGGACCCAAGGATAACAGTTTATAGCAACTAAAGATTTGAGGTTTTGCCAAAAAAAAATTCAATCAGGCCATCTAGGAGGGGCGTAGACAAATGCCGCCATCCACCCATCAAGAACTGTGCCCAAAGTAACAAAACACTTGAAGAGATTTGCGGATTTGTAACGGACTTGTAGATTCACTTCCTCTCTCCACCACAGTGCTAAGCCCCCAGAAACACCCACTGGATCCACATAGCCAGTATTAGGAAAACCTAGGCGTCTTCTGATTCTCTGTAGCATGGGCTGTTTATTTTTAGTCTCCATTAAGAAGATTATTGCAGGACGAGAGGTATAACACAACCCTTGGAGGATTTGGATTGTCAGGGGTCATTGCATCCCCTGACAATTCCAGCTCAAGATCAACATGGAAAGTGTGGTTGTTTAGGGCTAGCCACAAACGCCCTTATAACAGAGCTGTTATTCTCCTCGGGGTAAGTACTGGGAACTTGGGACTCAAACTCATCATCAGCACTAGGCAGAGGGCTTACAAATGTAGGAAATATACTCCTAGCTATCTCATGGGCAGCAGACTGCTGAATGGGGATATCAACCAGACTAGAGCTAGTGCTAGGAGGTTCTCGAGGGTCTGTGAGAGTTTGAGTGGTTGAAAACTTACTTTTTTTTCCGAATATATTTGCGCTTACCTGGGTCCTTTGAAGAGAAAGGAGGATTGTTAGTGAGCATCTGAGTGCCATGGTTTGCAGCTTTCCCCAATTTCAAAAGCTTTGGATAGCGAGTGGGTAGGTCGTCATCCTTAAGAGATTTTCTTTTCAAAGTCAGATGTTGAAGGGCCTTTGAGAGATCGACATCCATAAGTTGGGTGGGATAGGCAAGTGGGGGAGTGATAGATGGGCTCAGCGTATCAGCCAGGGGCAGCCCACTAGGTAGTTTATTAGTTGTATGGGGAAGGCCTCCTTTGGGGCTATTCGGGAGCTCGGTAACAAAATAAGTGGGTCCAGTCTAGGATAAGGCAGGGGCAATTTCAATGTGGGTATGGCTATGGAATGGACTGATGCAGGTAAGGGAAACCACAGGGCCCATGGTGGAGGTGAAGGGTTGGTCAGAGAATGGGCCAGGCGAGGGACTAAGCAAAAGGTTAACTGCATTAGGTCCAGGGTAATTGGTGGGCTGTAGTGGGTATTGGGCCACCCCTAGGTGTGGAGCTGGATGCAGCAGTGGGTTTCCAAGTATTGAGTGTTCATACGATCCAGTGGCAACAGAGGTTTTAGAGGGACGTAGGGATGCATCCTTGTATGAACAAGCAGGTGGAGTGTGCGATCTCGAGGCTGATTGGTTCAATACCACGGCTGTAGGAGGATCACGCGCCGGTGGTACTATCGGATGTGGTTCACAGGGTGGTAGCCAGCGACGAAGCAAACCCTAAAATCTGTTTTCTGCCTTATCAACTTGCCGATAGTAGTGTTCAATGGGAAGGCCTGTAGGCCAAGCGAGTCCTGTTCTTAAGTCTGGACCATACCCCGATTGCTCCCCTACCTCTTTGGACACAAACTTACACCCATTACAATCATGGCCTAGTCTTCCACACGCATAACAGAAGTCTGAAAGTTTTTCGAACTTGTAGGATATCCAGATATCATTGCCCTCTAATGGTCGTTTAAGCCAAAATCCTCGAGGTAAGGGCTTAGTTGTGTCAACCTCCACTCGAATATGCAGAAAACTGTGACACAATAACAACCCCTCTGTATGAGCTTCTACCCAAACCAACCGCCCCACGTGGTTACCAATGATCTCACCATTTTTCTTAGTGAGCTTGTTACAGGGTAGCCCATGAGCTTGAACCCAGAACTGGCACTACTTGAAATCAGTCTCTTCCATGGTTTGCCCTGCGCCTAGTGGTTGAAAAGCTAACAGAAAGCTAATGACAGACCAAGGGCTGTCCCTCAAGATTTTATTACGATCTTCCTCATCAGTAAATTGGAAGAGAAAGGCATTTTCCATCCATGGGGAAATCAAAAACTCACCCCGAATTCGCCAAGCATTACGAATAATGGTGGTGATGGCATTCTGATTCAGTGGTTTTAACATCAGCACCTTTCCCAGGAGACAGAAGTGGGAAAGATCCCCATTCTCGCCCGATCCTTCGAGGGCCAGACTATCGAGCTCCGGGATCTCTAGTGTGGTAGACACCATAGAAAGGCAAAGATAGGGGTGATGGTGAAAGGGTGAGAGCAGACAGTATTTGGGTTGAAATGGGAACGTGGGTGGTAGAGTGATAGATGGAAGAGAGAAGAAGGATAGAGAGAGAGTGGGTAGAGATTGAATGAATAAGGAGTAGGGGTAGAGGAAGGGTAGGGTTAGACTAAGATAGAGAGGAAGGAAAACTAAGGTGGGTAACGAGTGGTATAAAAGATGGAGCTCGATAAACAGGGATGAAGGGGTTGTATGAGAGCAGAGGATGACGGAGCAGCAAGGTGGGGAGAGAGATGAAGATGCCGGCAGCCTGGGATAAGCCCAGAGAGAATGTCCTAGGACAGAGACGCTCTCATCCTAGAGAGAGAAATTATTTTTTTCTCTCACGCAATTTGAACTACTCCAATCAAGCCATGTCACAAACGACAGTGTGCAGATTCACTTTTCCTTTCTCTTATCCAAAAAGTTTGGAATGTTGTCATGCTAATTTTTTTTTTTGTTTGTTTTTTAATATGGTATTACGTCAAACTTTTTATTTTTATTTTTAATATGATAGATCATATATATACCCATAACATTTATTATATAAATATAAATAAAAGAATTAAGTAAAGCATGTGATAATAAATAATATTTCTCTAACAATTATCATGATTAGAATTAAAGTCCTAGTTTATCCAGAGGTTTTGTGTTTGATAAAATTAAAAAAACTAAAAATTGAAAGTTGAAAATTAAGTGTTGAATTAAAATAAATTATTTAATATATATAAGATCAAATTTAAAATTTATTAGTTTTAATTTGCAACTTCCAATTTTTATATTATAATAGTGTCGCAATGGTAGTGAAAATAAAGAGATTATAGTTGTGATGATTCTGGAGGGATAATATAGTAGAGATAAAATGGGATGGAAGTGGTGGTGTAATAACGTTGGTGATTGTTGTGATTGAATAATGGTGGTGTCTATGTTAACCATGGCAATGGGTAAGGAGGTGAAGGGTAGTTGTAATTAGGGGTAGACAAAAGTTAGGCCGAGACAATATTACATAATAAGGGACTTTGTATTTCTCCAAGTTCAGCCTAGCCTTAACATCTAAACTCTATATCTGCCCAAAGCAGATCCAAAAAACAATTATTAGTTGGTCTTTTGACCGATTGTAACGATTTTATTAATACAAAAATGTCTAAGACCCCCTTTTTTTTCCACCCCCTTTGACCCTCTCTCTCTCTCTCATTGGTTGGATTTTCTTTCTTTTTTTTTTTTTTTTTTCCCTTGTCCTCCAATCACCATCTACCACATGTGTGTGGGGGTGGTGGGGGTGATGATTGGAGGGGGTCTCCATATATATGTGTGTGTGTGTGTGTATTGTTTTATTTCTAAAAAGTATATTTAAATTTTATGACAAACTTTAATATAGAATAAATTAAAACTAAAAAATTTATAAAATGGAATTTATTTTTATTTTATCATGAATATAATTTTTTTTTGTAATTTATTCTAGTTTTTTTCATCTTTACTAATTATTTTTATTTTATGACATCTATTTTTTTATTGTGAACTTAAAATATACAATTAATGGCATAACAGCTACAATATATATATATACATATATTGTAATAAAATGGTTAAAATTTAAAACATTCTAAATTATTTTTCTATACTTTTTAAATAAATTTTATGTTATTATTTAATTTTAAAATTATTTTTAATTATTTATTTAACCTGTGGATCGCACGGTCCATTATGCTAGTATAGAAAAGTAAGGAATATTTTCTAAATCAAAATTTGATCGGCGCAAATCACTAGTGCACATTAACTAAACATTTTCAGTCAAATAAACGATAACTAAGAACTAGTTTCTCATTATAATTCATTCCAAATAAGAACTAATGAGGATAATGGAACTAAATGAGGTTGAATAGGAAATGCAAAAAATCGTGAAAATCCATCTCACGCAATTTGAACTACTCCAATCAGGCCAATGTCTCAAACGACGGTGTGCTAATTCACTTTCTCTTTCCCTTAGCCAAAAAGTTTGGAATGTTGTCATGCTAATTTGTTTTTGTTTGTTTTTTAATATGGTATTATGTCATATTATATTTTTTTTAGGGATTGATTTTCCTCCAGTCTCAGAGAACTGTTGAATCCGTGAGAGTCCATTACGGGTCTCGTTTTGATAATCTGAACCGTTTGATGTGTAGAACTTGTCGAGTACTATATGCCTGTAAAAAATCACGTTGATCGGATATCGATAACTATTTCATCGGATCAGATTTCTTTCAATCGTTTATTTTCATCGTCCATTTTTTTTTTATACAAAACCGATTGGATCACATAACGATCGAGTTCTACATATTGAATGGTTTGCATTATCGAAACAGGACTCGTGGTGGGTCCCCACAAGCCCAACAGTACCCTCCAATCTGATCTGGGACTGAAGGGAAGTCAAACCCTTTTTTTAATATGATAGATCATATATATACATATAATATTTATTATATAAATATAAATAAAAGAATTAAGTAAAGCAGGTGATAATAAAAAATATTTCTCTAACAATTATCATGATTCGAATTAAAGTCCTAGTTTATCCAGAGGTTTTATGTTTGATAAAATTAAAAATTAAATATTGAAAGTTGAAAATTAGGTAGTAAATGTGAATTTTTTAAGTTAAAAAATTATTTGAGAAAAATTAAGGGCTGAATTAAAATAGATTATTTGATATATTAATTTTAATTTGCTACTTCCAATTTTTATATTATAATAGTGCGGCAATGGTAGTGAAAATAAAGAGATTGTAGTTGTGATGATGCTCGAGGAATAATATAGTGGAGATCAAATGGGATGGAAATAGTGATGTAATAACCGTTGTGATTGTTATGATTGAATGACGGTGGTGTTTATGTTAACGGTGGCCATGGGTAAGGAGGTGAATGATAGTTGTAATTAGGGGTGGATAAAAGTCGAGTTGGGCTGGTATCACCTAATAAGAAATTTTGTGTCTGTTTAAGACTAGTTCGGTCCTAACATCAGACTTTTGTATTTGCCCAAGTTAGATCCAAAAAATAATTATAAATCTCAAACCCACAAGTTATATGTTAAAAAAAATTAAAAGATTCCATAATTAAATTGCATCACATTATATTTTTTAAATAAATATATTAATATTACTATAAATTGAAAAAAATAGTGTACAAATTGAAAGATTTTTTAAATAAATTCAATCACACATCACTCCAAATGTGAATTTTACTAAAATTAACAAAAATAAAGTCTAGATCTCAACAAAATATATATATATATATTTTTTAATGTATTATAATTGATTAATTTAGTAGCAGGTAGGACTGCACTTGGGCCAAGTTGGGTTGAAAGTATAAATCTCAAGTCTAACCTATTAATATTTTGAGCTAGAAATATTGGTCTAGCCTAACCTTATGAGTTAAAACAACATTCTCAAATTCTAGAAAAATAAGGCTAGGTCGAGCGAGCCAATGGGCTGATATCCACCCCTAGTTGTAATGGTGATGGAGAGATAGTTGTAATAACAGTGACGATTGTAGTAATGGTGTTATGGTAGTAGTAAAAGAATAATGCTTGGGACCCCTTTTTGGGGGTCACCCCCTCACCCCCCTTTGCCACGTGGCGGGGGGTGATTGGAGGAGCAGGAAAAAAAAGAAAAAGAAAAAGAAAAAGTAACCAATGAGAGAGAGATGGAGTCAAAGGGGGTGGGGGGAAAAGGGGGGATGAATCATTATTGGTAATAAAATTATAGTAGTGCTCATACAATAATGACAATGATGATAGAGGTTGTGGTAGTGATAATGGTGGTGAGAAGAGGTGGTAGCAATAGATGCAATAGTGGCATGATGGTTGTTGTGGTGGCGATGGTAGTAGTTGTAGTGGTATCGTGATAGTGGCAGAAATAGTGGTGGTAGGGTGGTGGTGGTGGTAGTTATAGTGGTGGTGGTGATAGTGACGGTGGTACAAATGGAGATGGTGAAGTTATAACCATGTATGTTGACACATATACATAAATATTTAAATTCAGTCAAAATTAAGTATGTTTCTTGTTGCTTAAATTTTTTTAAAATTTTATAGTCACTTAAATTTGAAACTCTCTTCGTGTCAAATTGTTTGTTTGGCCACACAAAAAAAAAAAAACCAAAAATTTACAAATAACATATTATTGTATCAAAATTTTGAATTTTATTGTAACAAAAAAAAAATGAAAAATTAAATTCAAAAATACATATGGATCATGCTATAGTACATACCCTTATACAAGTTATGACATTTATAGTGTTAGGATTCGTTTGGGATGTGAATTGATATTTTGGTTATTTTAACTTGCGGTTAAAAAATCTTGTTTGAGATGGATTTTTTGACTTTTTTTTATTTTTGTGAGAGAAAAAGTGAAATGATTATGATTTCGATGTGATATTTTGTCTTATTGACTTTTTAGTCTATTTTGTTTTTTTGTGATTATTTTAGCCAAAAAGCTTAAGGCTTTTTCTTTCCAAATGAGCTCTTATTACAAATGTCATAACTAGATCGTTTTTAGTTATAACTAAATTTTTTTGAATCATAACCAAACGCCAAATGTGTATAGCTAAAGAATTTTTGAATCATAATCAACATCACAATAAGACATAACTAATACCATAATGTGTATAATTCAGTCATAATTAACATCACAATAGATCATAACAATGATCATAAACTGGGACATATGGTACAAACACGAAAAGAATTTATCAATACAGTATTATTTGAATAAATTACAAATACATCACTGAAATTTATTTAAAATATTGCTCGTCTTTTGTGATTTTGATAAGGAAAATGATTTGTCCCCCTAAAAAAGCCCCCCTAATACCCAAAACGACGTCGTTTTGGGCTCTCTTTTTTTTTTTTTTTTTTTTTTTTTTGTCTTGGTCTGAATTTTAGGGGGATTAGAGGGCCAAATATTAGGGCTCCCTAGCATGGTCCTTTTGATAATTACAAGTATCTTTTTATTAGAATTTTTTATTTAACAAGATTAACTAAAAAACTAAAATTTATAACTACTCTCTTACTTGAAATATAATTTTTTTTAATTGAAATATAATTTTGATATCATAAAAAATTGTTAATTAATTTGATAATCTATTAATAATAATTATTATTTTTATGCAATTAAAAACGTAAAAGGCAAAATATGATTTCTAATTTTTTTTAGAGGGGTGATAGTTTCTAAAATTAGATGAGAAGAGTTTTAGAATTATGATTTGAGAATAGAATTGTATTTTGAGTTTGTGAGTTTTGGAATTATGATTTAAGTGTGAAAAATTTGTTTGGTTGTAATTTTGAAAAGAAAATTGAATTGAGTCTGAAATTTTTGATGTGACATATGATATTTGATTCAAAAACTTACAATTTATAACCAAACACACAACTCCAAATTATATTCAAAACTCATAAGAAATTTAAAAAGATTCTGAAAATATTTTTTATTTAAAATATAATAAATAACAGGTGCCAATTGCCCCCCTAAAAAAGCACTATTTCAGACAACTGGCCAAACGTTCTGGAGAACAATCGGGTAGGTCAAATTTTAAAATTTAAAACCCCGCCTGAAATAAGTTTTCAAAAATAAATGTAAAATTAAATTTTAAAAATTATATCTAAATATCACACTCAAATATGAATATAGAGTTATGATTAAAACTCCACATCAAATACAACCTTTATTTTTTAAACAAGTGCCATGGAATGAATTTTTAATTTACCTTATTATTTTGATGTTTATCTTGTTTTGTTATTTATAAGATAAGATAGTCGATGTTTATCCTGTTGAGGACCCACAATGACCCTAATACCTGTGAATGCTATATAATAATTGAATTGTGATAGAAATTCTCACATATACATGACTCCTATAATCTTCACTTTCATTTAAGTCACTCATAATATGAGATCCACACATATATATAAATGAATCCTACACATACATTAAGAATTAAGATTAAATTAAGAATCATGAAACACCAAAAAAAAAAATGGTCCAAACATTTCTGATAATAATTACCCAATAGCTTTACATCCCTTCCCCGAATTACTTAAATTGAGGCCCTATACTATATATTTGTCTCGTTTCTTTTTAACCTTCAAAAAGCAGAGTCGCTGACTGTATCTGTGGAATCTCTCATCATGTGATTCCTCTGGTTCGTCCATTTCTGTTCCTCCATTGAAGTTGAAGTGGTGCCTTCTTTCATGCACCCTGTTTAGGGTTTTCTTATCTCCATGGCAATCTCTCTCAATCTCTTTGTTCGGAGGCACTCAATCACAGGCGATTTGACTTGAAACTTGGAGCAACTTACTTCGTTACAAGGTCTCTGTGATAAGTATTCAAGTTCCATCTTTTTCTATCCTGTTGCTCTGCGATTGCATCGATCAAACAAAACAACTTGAAATCACTAAGAAAAACACGGCAAATTGTTATCTGGGTACAGGTCAAAATTTTGAACCTATCACTCTTCTTTTAGATTCTGGTTTCTTTGTTTCGTCACGATGGACGATGGGCAGATTGATTATTCAAACCAAGAGATGTTTTCAAGTCTAAATGAACTCCGAAGCTGTTTCTTTACAGTTAGTGATTTGGATGAATTTATGAAGGAAACATGCACTCATGCCCACACTTGCAACCCACCAGGCCCTGATTCCTCTCATACACACACTTGTCATCACGTGCACACCAAAATTGTGCCTGCCGCAACTCAAGATAAGGTGGTTTCCACTGATGATATTGTAGAGTCCTCGGAAAAGAAATCAAAGAAATGTCCAATGGGTAATCGTGAAGCAGTTCGCAAGTACCGCGAGAAGAAGAAGGCTCGCACTGCATCGTTGGAGGATGAAGTTGTGGGATTGAGGGCTAAGAATCAGCAATTGGTGAAGACATTGCAAGATCGAGATGCTGAGATTGGAAGGCTCAAGTGTTTGCTTGTGGACTTCCGATGTAGGATTGATGGGGAGATTGGATCTTTTCCTTATCAAAACCTGGCTACTCCAAACATGCCCGGTGCTTTTGTGATAAACCCATGTAATCAGGTCTACTGCCTTCAACCAGGGGCGGAAAGAAAAAGTGGGGAAGATTCATCAATGAATGGTCAAGGCTTCGGCTGTTGTGAATTTGCAAATCTGCAATGTTTGGGGAACCAGAATGCTGGACCGAAGAAGTTCCCTGGTTGTGGACTAGGGAATGTAGCTTCTACCGTCAAGTCTTCCGGTGCGAACTAGGAAACACGGCTGCAGATACATATACAGAATACGGGTGCCTCTATACAGATGTGTTTGTAAAAGGAAAAATGTTTGGTGGCCCTAATTTTGTGGCTCAAAAGTGGCTTAAATAGCCAAAACGACGTCGTTTTGGCCATTTGAATGTTATTTTGTACTCAAAACGACGTCGTTTTGGCCATTTGAGTCACTTTTGAGTCACAAAATTTGAGCCCCTACCATTGTTGTTGTAAAAAATATGTTTTTACTTATATTAGTAAAATAATAATCTTTTAAGTATTGTGAATTAATTTAAGTCAAGCCGTTAGTTGGTTTATTTAGTTAGTTTATATCACAATAGCAAAACAATCCACATTAATTTGGCTATGTGCTTTTCCTTTCTATACTAGGTAAAACGATTGTAGGTAAATTTATTTATAGATATTTAATTTTATTATTATTATATTTACTTGTTAATGTTTATAGATGTCTAATTTTACTATTTATTGTATAAATATAAATAGACTGAATTAAATAAAGCCCGCGTTAATAAATAGTATTTCTCTATCAATTATCATAATTCGAATTAAAGTCCTCGTGTGTCCAGAGGCTTCTGTAGCGTGTCTATGGAGTGTTTTGAGAAGTTAGTAAAAAATTAATTTTTTTGACTTTTTTTTATTAATGTTGTCTTTTTATAAATAAAAAATATAAAAAATGATATGACTCAAAATAAATAAGAAGTTAACTTTTTATTTTCTTTCAAAAAAAAAAAAACCCTTCTGTCAGCCGGCTATTACTTTTTCCCCAGCCTTATCTCAAGCAGACAACTCGACCTGAATGAGACTTGGATTTGAAGCCTGGCTTAATCCATTCGCCTCACTTGCAAGTTGCAAGCGCAGCAAAAAAATATATATTTATATAGATGATTTTTTTTTTTTTTTTTGAAAAATTTTGAGCCTGAATCCATGCCCCGTTGAGCTAAGCACTATTAAGTATATTTGGGCCAAATTTGTTAGGCAAAGCTTGGCTAAGGTTTTTGAGTGAATCTATTTGCATCCAAATAATAATTTGACATGTCCAATTAAAATTTTAATTTCCACCGGGGGTGGTGGCCTGATGGTGAATGCTTCCCATTCCCCAAGCTTGACCCAGGTTCGATTTCCGGAGGGAGGGGGGCAACAAAGGTTGTTTTGCAACTGGTTCTTGACAGAGACCTCGCCTTGTACTCTGATCGAAATCTGGGCTTGTCTGTGGTATGTAGGTTGCGCTCCATTGGTGCCTCGATGGTGGGTTTCTTCCTATGGGTTGGATTAAATCAGGCTAGCAACCGGTTATCCTGGGACCTGGGCCTACGAATGCCGTGATGACACCTCAGAGCATCCTTTTTTTTCGTTCAAAAAAAAATTAAAATTAAAATTTTTATTATATTTTAATGTAAATTTATTAATAAGGACAATATATATTAAATTTTAATATATATATATATATTTTTTTTTTCTCATGTTACACCTAAATCACTTATAATTCTTCATATTCAACTACTTCCATCTTCTTTCCCAAGTTTTAATTATTATCAAAATTCACCATTATCATATATTTCTTATTATGTTGTTATTTGTAAATAGAAGAAAATTTGAATAAAATCAAACAATATACATGAATAATAATCAAAAGTATTTTTTAAAACAATCCATCAAAGAAAATGTAAGTATTAGCATAAATATCAAAATATAATTATTGATTTACGTATTTTTCAGTTATAAATTATCCTAATCATCAAGAAAAGAAACAAAACTGTGAACGTAATTAAGAAGAAGTCATTATAAGTCTATTATTTTTCATCTTTTTATCTTCATATAGACAATCATAGAATAGATTCACTCAAAGAATATAATTGATATCAAGAAACCTGACAAATTTAGATATACGCTTTATCAATTGCTTAATCCTGAGATTACTTCAAAACATCATCAATGAGCAAGCACATCATAAGAACATCATCAATGAGCAAGCAAATCATAAGATTTTAATGAAGGTTCTGATTAGTTATTTGGATGCCATGGTAAGGTGAGATGAGTATAAATTGCAATCATGATGAAAACCTAAAAGAGAAACTTATAAAAGATCGTAAATTAATATCAACACTTGCACTAACTTTATACAAATTTGTAAGACTATAACAATGTAATTTCTAGTTGTAATACATGAGGTGTGTCGAATCGTTGAAACAAAAGCATATAACAATCATCATCAGAAAATCCTTCCCAAGTTTTATTCAAATGTCTAAGGATTTTTTATAGTGTAATTTAATATTTTTGATTTGTTTATTCTTTGAATGTATCTTGAAGGATAATTTAAAAAAAAAAATATAGGGTGTATTGAGACTAAATTATAATCTTAAATAATTTAATAGAGTGTATTAAAAAATTAGACGTACTTAATAATTTTTTAGGTGCAAATAAAATCTCCCGAGGTTTTTGCTAATATGCTTTTTTTTTGCCGGGGGGGGGGGGGGGGGGGGGGGGGGGGGGAGTGTACAAGCTTGAGCATCATTTTGCAACTCGGCCCAATTTGATATTGATTCTTAACCTTTGTTTGGCATATGAGATGACTTTTAAATTTTTTTAATTATTTTAACTTGGAGCTAAAAAATCTTGTTTGAGATAGGCTTTTTGATTTTTTTGACTTTTGTAAGAAGAAAAAATAAAATGATTATGATTTAGATGTGTCATTTGTTTTATTGGCTTTTTAGTCTATTTTTTTTTTTGTAGCTATTTTAACATAAAAAATTTATGCCAAACATAGCCTTAATTTGAATTTTTGATATGATTTTTATTTTTATTATATCTAGACATTAAATCTCAATCATACAACAAATCAGTTTAAAATTACTTTAAGAAAAAAAAAAAAAAAAAACACTCTTCAATCTTTATCCTTTCATATAAATTATTAAATTTTATACGAGTTTTTGTAAAACCATAGCTTAAGAAATTTAAAAAGAGAAAGGAAAAAAGGTGTGTGAAACTAGGTAAAATGTATGTATATTTTATTCACATTTTACATTCTTTTTTCATTTTCCTTTCCAAATTCTTTTTCAAATCTTCCAACCAAACATAGTGGAAAAAGTACTCAGTCTTCATTGTTAAGATTTCTAATTTATCTACTTTGACCCTCCATCCAATATTGACTAAATTAAAAATATAATTTTTTTTCATTTATATTTTTACTTTTAAGATAGGATTTATTACACTTTTTACGTTTAAACTATCATTAAATTATCTACTTAGTTGTTGGACTATCAATTAAGTTTACTATGTCCCTAAAGTATATAAATCAAATCTATGTAATTCCTAAACTGTGGATTAAATTTATTAAGTCTCTAAATTATGTAATTCAAATCTATTTTGTTTCTGAAAAGATTATAAAAATAAAATATATATCTGTAAATATTATAAATTAGTAAAAGACCATACCTCGTTAAGATTTTATTCTACAAAAATCTTAAATTTTTATTTTTTTTTACAAAGTGCTTTATTTCACTATATATTTAAATTAGTATTAGAGTCTAATTTCTTAGTCTTACTAATAAAATTATATGAGTATTAGATACACTAAAAATAGAATTAGATAATTTAAATAATAACAATTTGCTACAAATAATAATAGACCAAAATAATATATCAATTAAGTTATAAGAATAACTTAGCAAAAGACTTTAATCAACCAATTATAAATTATAAATG
Source organism: Camellia granthamiana (assembly GCA_036172215.1). NCBI lineage: Eukaryota > Viridiplantae > Streptophyta > Magnoliopsida > Ericales > Theaceae > Camellia > Camellia granthamiana. Next base: position 4,065,471 of record CM069904.1, on the reverse strand, counting down.
AAATTCAGCATATAATATTAAATAAAGACAAAGAAGTAATCATTGTAAAAGATAAATAAAAAAAATACTATAAATAATTATCCTTACCTTTATAAAATAAATTCATTAGAAGAATTGACGCCCACTTTACAAATATAGAATAAAAATTTAGCATTTTTTTGAAATAAAATTTTAACTAGATAGAATTTTGTAACTAATTTATAATACTTATGAGATTATATTTTATTTTTATAATAAATTTGAATTAAATATTTAAAGAATTTAATAGATTTAATTAATAGTTTAAAAATTAAATAAATTTAAATTTATATACTTTAAAAATTTAATAAATTTAATCAATAATTTAAGAATAAAAAATTGTAATAAATCCTTTAAGATATTTATAACATTCTCTTACTATCAAAATTAATTGGTCTGACTTAAATGATTGCATCACATCAAATCACATAAGGTAATTGTAAAAAAACAAAAGATGTATTAAAAATAAATTATAATTTAATAGAGAGTATTAAAAAATTAAATATATTGAATATTACATTTAATTTTTTAAATGCAAATAGAGTCCCTCTATGATTTTTGCTGATGTGCTGACAACAATAATAATAAAATAAAATAAAATAAAAAGGGCAGTTTACAAGGTTGGGCACCATTTTTTGAATTATTGATATGATTTTTATAATATCTAAACATATCACTTTCAAATCACTCTGTAATCTTTATTTTTTTTTTATACAGTTTATACGACTTTTCATAAAACGTATTGCCTAGTAAAGAGCTCTCTCTCTCTTCTTGATTAAGATTTTTAATTTTTTTACTTTGACCCCACCCAATATGGTTTAATTTTGTTTTTCTTCATATATATTTTTACTTTTAAGATATTTATAGCATCCTCTTACTGCCAAAATTGATTGGAAACTTAAATGATTGCGTTACATCAAAATCATATAATGTGATTAAAGTGGTTAAGGTTGAATTGTATAAAATTCTTAGGTCTCGTTTGTTTTTAGAGGTAGAATTGAGAAGCTTCATAGTGAGAGGATTGTTAGTGAGGAGATTAAGTAAAATTGTGTTTGTTTTGATGATAGTTGTTAGTGTAGGAATTGTTAAATTATTTTTATATAAAATAATAAAACAAATAAAAAATACAAAAAGTTAAACATTAATGTTCAAAAAAAAAATCCCAATATGTAAAAAATAAAAAAAATTCTAATCCCCTCACTATTTTTCTAATACCACATCTACCTCCTCCATCTCAATCCCCCTTCCAACCTCCATCTTAATCCCCTCCTGCAACATAATCCCTTCCCCAACTCTACAAACAAACACAATACCAAATAGCCCCACCTCCATCCTAATTCCATTCCATCCTTTATACCTCAAAACAAAAGGAGCCTTAAGGAATAGGAGATCCAATCTATCTATATATATATATATATAAAATGGTCTTTTTAAGAATAATGATTGTGAAAGTTCCAAACTATCAAATTAATTTTATTAATTTTTTAATTTTGCAAAAAAATTTTAAAAAAAATCTATTGGTTAGTTTCTTAAGTCAAAAATCCAAAAACAAAAAAAGTTCTAATTATCTATAATTTTGAATTTTAAAACTCAAAACAATATGATAGGTCACCCTCACTCTTTCCAAAAACAATATTGATCAAAACAATTCAAATAAAAAAAAATAAAGACACTGATTATCTATGATTTTCAATTTCAAAATTTAAAATAATATGGTAAGCAACCTTCATCTCATTCTTACCTTTTTCAAAAATAATATCAATATAAAATTTTAAAAACCCAATCAAATTAAAAATTTAATATAATTCTCTCTTTAAAATACTCAATATTTGAAATTTTTTTCAGCCCGGCCAACTCATCCCCAAATGTAATGATACAATGGTTATTCTCTTTCTTTGCCAATAGTCCAAACTTATTTCAAGTTTATTTGTTTGTGATTTTTTTTTTTTTTTTTTTTGTAAATTTATATTTTCATGTGAGTATTTTTTTTTTCCTCTATATGACTTTTTTTTTTCTAATATGTTTTTTTTCAACTAATTGATAATAAATATATATCTGTTAACTATATTTGTTTTGGGAGTTGATTTGTGGTTTTTTTTTTTTTTTTTTTTGTGGATGTTTGTGTATTTTTATATTGTTGTTATTATTTCTTTTGATATATGTGAATTGATAATATAGTTATGAGTTTTTTTTCTTTTTTTAATTATAGAATAAGGTGTCTTATATTGTTCTTTATGATTTGGCCATTTTTAAAATTTCTTAAACAAAATTTTCAAATTTTTTATTTGTAAAAAATTAAAAACATTTAATTAACTTGCCCATCAATAAATAAAATTTTAAATAATGAACACTATTCCATAATTTATGGATTTTTCAAAAAAATAAATAAAAATTTAACACCCATATATGGAACAAGAAAACCTAAAATCACGCATTTTTTTATTTTTCATTTTTAACTCTTTAAAAATATTGTCTTTTTATATTTACAAAAATAAAAAAACTAAACCGGAGTTGCATAATGGTTAGTAGAAGTGGTGAGCATGGAAACAATAAGGGTGATGATGAGTTTGGCCAAAACATTGTTTGGTGGATTTTGAAAATGTGAATGTTAAAAGAATAGTAGCTAATTTGGGTAATGAATTGATTTAAGTGTGAATTTTATCATATAAAAATTGAATATGGATCATATATTGTTTTTTATATATAATTTTGGATATTTTTGTATAATTATTAAAAATTAGGGAAAATTATTGATAAATCCCATTTAGAAGTGTTTTAACTCAAGAAGTCCATGAAGGAATTTTTTAACCCATTTAGTCCCATGTATGCATAGTTTTATTCCATAAAGTCCTTTTTCCTGATTTACACTATTTTCTTGGACACTTATGCCCTTATATTTAATTTTGATACCCTTATAAATATTTTTTGAACGGTTAGCAATTTTATGATGTGAACATTCATATTTTAAAATTCACATTGGTAGGAATGTAAAATTGGCCCGTGGGCGGCTCGAAACCCGTCTGCGAGCCGGGGCGGGCCCGGCCCGTTGACAATGTGAATATTCACATTCACATGCTAACATTCACATTAATAGGAGTGTAAAATTGGCCCGCGTCCCGTGGTGGCGCGAAACCCGCCCCGCGGCCCATGGGCGGCCCGAGGCGGGCCCGGTCCAGGCCGTTGACAATGTGAATATTCACGTTGACATGTTAACATTCACATTGATAAGAGTATAAAATTGGTCCGCGGCCCATGGGCGGCCAAAAGCCCGGCCGCGGCCCGGGGCGAGCCCAGCCCGGCCCGTTGACAATGTGAATATTCACATTGACATGTTAACATTCACATTGATAAGAGTATAAAATTGGTCAGCGTCCCGTGGGCGGCCAAAAGCCAGCCCGCGGCCCGGGGCGGGCCCGGCCCAGCCCGTTGACAATGTGAATATTCACATTGACATGTTAACATTCACATTGATAGGAGTGTAAGATTAGCCCGCGCCCCATGGCTGCCCGAAACCCACCCACAGCCCGTGAGCGGCCTGGGGTGGGCCCGGCCCGTTGACAATGTGAATATTCACATTGATAAGAGTATAAAATTGGCCCGCGCCCCGTGGCTGTCCAAAACCCGCCCACGGACCGTAGGCAGCCCGGGGCGGGCCCGGCCCGGCCTGTTGACAATGTGAATATTCACATTGACATGTTAAAATTCACATTGATAAGAGTATAAAATTGGCCCGTGCCCCGTGGCTGCTCGAAACTCGCCCACAGCCCGTGAGCGGCCCGAGGCGAGCCCGGCCTGGCCTGTTGACAATGTGAATATTCACATGGACATATTAACATTCACATTGATAAGAGTATAAAATTGGCCCGCGGCCCATGGGCGGCCAAAAGCCCGCCCGCAGCCCGAAGCGGGTTCGGCCCGGCCCATTGACAATGTGAATATTCACATTGACAATGTAACTAGTCACATTGACATGTTAACTTTCACATTGACAAGAGTGTAAAATTGACTCGCAGCCCGTGGACGGCCCGAAACCCGACCGTAGCCCGAGGCGGGCTTGGCCCGACTCGTGAGAATGTGAATATTCACATTGACATGTTAACATTAACATTGATAGGAGTGTAAAATTTGCACGTTGCCCGAAGCTCGCCCGCGGCCCGGGGTAGGCCCGGCCCGGCCCGTTGACAATGTGAATATTCACATTGACATGTTAACATGCACATTGATAGGAATGTAGAATTGGCCTGCCGCCCGTGGGCTGCTCGAAGCCCGTCAACGGCCTGGGGCAGGCTCGTTTGGGTCCGGGTCCGAGCATGTCTGAGACCCTAGGCTAGGGCCTAGGCCATCACTTTGAAGCCCAGCTCGGCCCATCGGCCCGCTTAAGGCCCATTCAATGCTCGGTTCAAGGCCCAGCCCGCCTGAGGCACAATGTCTTTTTTTGTGGAAAATAATAAAATTTTGGAAGAAAAAATTAAAAAGAATTAAAAAAAAATGGCCAGGCCCGCCCAAGCCCGGCCTAAACTCTAGCCTAGGCCTAGGCCTACCGGCCCGACCCGAGGCTGTCGTCTTCGGGCCGCGGGCCAATTTTACACTCCTATCAATGTGAATGTTAATATGTCAATGTGAATATTCACATTGTCACGGGCCGGGCCGAGCCCGCCCCGGGCAGCGGGCGGGCTTCGGGCAGCCCACGGGCCGCGGGTCAATTTTACAGTCCTATCAATGTGAATGTTAATATGTCAATGTGAATATTCACATTGTCACGGGTGGGGCCGGGCTCTCCCCGAGCCGCCCACGGGCTTCGAGCCGCCTATGGGACGCGAGTCAATTTTACACTCTTATCAATGTGAATGTTAACATGTCAATGTGAAGATTCACATTATCAACGGGCCGGGCCAACCCCGGCAACGGGCCGGCTTCGGGCCGCCCACAGGCCGCGGGCCAATTTTACAGTCCTATCAATGTGAATGTTAATATGTCAATGTAAATATTCACATTGTCACGAGCCGGACCGGGCTCGCCTCGGGCCGCCCACAGGCTGCGGGCTAATTTTACACTCCTATCAATGTGAATGTTAACATGTCAATGTGAATATTCACATTGTACATGGGCCAGGCCCCTACACATTGACGATATGAACATTCACATTGACGGTGTGAACATTCACATTAGGAGTATTTTGGTAATTATGTCACCCATAGGACTTATTGAAACATAAGAAAATAATATGAACTAAATAGAACATAAGTAGATGAAAATGGTATTTTGGTCTTCTTATCTCAAATAGGACCTAATGGAATAGTCAAAAAGAATATGGATTGAATGGAACATAAGTAATTAAAGATGGATTTATGGAAAAAGCTCCCTAAAAATTATTGCGATCACATGTTACTTATCATTTGATATATTCTTGTTGTATTATCGTAATAAATTTTATTATTAATGTCTATTATCAATGCAGTGGTAAGATGTCACATAATAAATAAAAATATATTTTGTTATTATTATTATTGATAATATATTTCTTTATTTACCTTTTTACAATGCTCAAAAAACTAATTTATAATTATTAGCGTATCACCCGTGCTATGCATATCACCCATTATAACTAATTTGAGATTGAAATAATATAACTATGCATATCTCGTGCATGGCACAGGATAAAATAATACATTATTAAATTATGGTGATTCGAGATTGAAATAATATAACTATGCATAATTTTATTAAATATATTATTATACATAATTATGCATATCCCGGTTGGCTAGTTTTCATTTAATTTTTATTTTACAAAATTTAAAGAATTAAATATAATTATCATATTTTTATTAAATAATATATTATTTTATCTCGTGCATAGCACAAGTGATATACTAGTTATAACGAATTTGAGATTGAAAAGAAAATTTTAAAAGAAATTATAATTATATATAATTTTAAAATATTTTTAAAAAATATAAGGAAAAATTGGAACTATAAATTAAAATTATCAAACAACCTAATTCTATGAAAAAATTGAAATGGAAAATTGATCAAATTTGAATTTATAATTATTAAATATTTTTAATAAGCCATTAATTTTATTCAGTTTCTAGTCTGATCTGGTCTTAAATAGTTTTTCAGATATAAATATATCATAATATTGATACAATCAATATTAGGTATATTTTAAGAAGGGTAAATTATATCGATAGTCTCCGCATTTTGCCTCTTGTGTCAATTTGGTATCTGTAATTTCAATTAATTTGATTTTTACCCCTAATTTTAAATTTTGTATTAATTTGATCCAATTGATAATACTGATTAAGATTTTTAAAAGAAAATAGTTATTGAGCTGGTTGAGGTTAACTTATTGAATTAAACAAATTTATAATTTTATCTATAAAGGTATAACAGATGCTACTCATGTGTGTATTTTCAATAAATAAATAAAATTAGGAATTATAACAATTGGACCAAATTGAGACAAAATTATAAATTTATGGTCAAAATTGAGCAAATTAAAATTGCAAGGACAAAATTAACACAAGAGTTAAAATATAGGAATTACCAATGTAATTTATCCTTTTAAGAATAAGTACATAATTTCTTAATTAATTTTGAAATTGTTAATAAATATACCAAACAAATATGTACATATTTCCTATTTTTGTTATAAATTTTTTTTAAAAAATATATTTACTAATAAAAAATTAAATAAATAGGTAGGTCTACTAACTCATGGATTGGACATAAACTAGACGATTTTCTAAGGACTAGGCTTAAATCAAGAATTATTGGCAAAAAAAAAAAAAAAAAAGACTTGAACTAAATTTTCTTGGCTACTTTTTAGTGTTTAATCCAATATTAGAACTCTCAAATTAGCTCATATCAGTCACGAACTGATAAACTATCATATAATTTAAACTTATTAGAACTACAATATGACCTACAATGTAGGGTGGCTTCATCTTAAATAATTTTTTTATACATAAATAAATATATATATATATAACTATTCATTTAATTGCTTTAAACATAAATATATAGTTTTAAAAAAAAAAACTATAGTTCAAACTTTATAATAAGTATGCATAAAATAAGTCCATATTTCTTATTTTTATTATAAAAAAATTATTTACAAATATTTATTTACTAATTTAATAAGGGAGCTTTTTTGATAAATCCATTTTTTAAGAGCTTTATTCTATCCAACCCATATTCTTTTTTATTATTCCATTAGGTCCAATTTGAGATAAGAAGACCAAAATATCCTTTTCATCTACTTATGTTCCATTTAGTTCACATTATTTTCTTATATTTCAATAAGTCCTATGGGTGACATAATTACCAAAATATCCCTAATGTGAATGTTCACACTGTCAATGTGAATGTTTATACCGTCAATGTGTAGGGGCCTGGCCCATGTCGATCCTCGTGGGTGCCCGGAAAAATTCGAGTCGGGCCGGGCCGGCCCACAGGCCAAAAAAATAGGCCCGGCCTGGCCCGTTGATAATGTGAATATTCACATTGACAAGTTAACATTCACATTGATAGGAGTGTAAAATTGGCCCGCGGCCCGTGGGCGGCCCGAAGCCAGCTCGCCGCCCGAGGCGGCCCGGGCCGGCCTGTTCATAATGTGAATATTCACATTGACATATTAACATTAACATTAATAAGAGTGTAAAATTAACCCGTGACCCGTGGGCAGCCCAAAGCCCAGGCCCGGGCCAAGCCAGGCCGGGCCCGCCCCGTTGACAATGTGAATATTCACATTGACATGTTAACATTCACATTGATAGGAGTGTAAAATTAACCTGCGGCCTGTGGCCGGCCTGAAACCCGCCCGCGGCTCGTGGGCTACCCTGGGCGGGCCCGGCCCGACCCGTTGATAATGTGAATATTCACATTGACATGTTAACATTCACATTGATAAGAGTATAAAATTAGCCCGCGCCCCGTAGCTGCCCGAAACCAGCCCACGGCCCGTGGGCGGCCCGGGGCGGGCCCGGCCCAGCCTGTTGACAATGTGAATATTCACATTGACATGTTAACATTCACATTGATAAGAGTGTAAAATTGACTCGCGTCCCATGGGCGGCCTGAAGCCCGTGGGTGGCCCGGGGCGAGCCCGGCCCGGCCCGTTGACAATGTGAATATTCACATTGACATATTAACATTCACATTGATAGGAGTGTAAAATTGGCCTGTGGCCCGTGGGCGGCCCTAAGCCCGCCCGCTGCCCAGGGCGGGCCCAGCCCGGCCCGTTGACAATGCGAATATTCACATTGACATATTAACATTAACATTGATAATAGTGTAAAATTGGCCCGTGACCCGTGGAAAGCCCGAAGCCCGGCCCCGGGCCGTTGACAACGTGAATATTCACATTGACATGTTAACATTCACATTGATAAGAGTGTAACATTAACCCGTGCCCCGTGGCTGCCCGAAACCCGCCCACGGCCCGTGGGCGACCCGAGGCGGGCTCGGCCCGGCCTGTTGACAATGTGAATATTCACATTGACATATTAACATTCATATTGATAAGAGTGTAAAATTGAGTCGCGTCCTATGGGCGGCCCGGGTTTGAGTCCGAGCCTACCCCAGGCCGCGGGCGAGCTTCGGGCAGCGGACAAATTTTACACTCTTATCAATGTTAATGTTAACATGTCAACATGTCAATGTGAATATTCACATTGTCACGGGTCGGGCCAAGCCCGTCTCGGGCTGTGGTCTGGCTTCGGGCCGCCCACGGGCTGCGGGCTAATTTTACACTCCTATGAATATGAATGTTAACATGTCAATGTGAATATTCACATTGCCAACGGGCCGGGCCCGCCCCGGCCTGAGGTCGGGCTTCGGGCTGCTCACGGGTCACGGGCCAATTTTACACTCTTATCAATGTGAATATTCACACTGTCAACAGGCCGGGCCGCCCACGGGCCGTGGGCGGGTTTCAGGCAGCCACGGGGCGCGGACTAATTTTACACTCCTATCAACGTGAATGTTAACATGTCAATGTGAATATTCACATTGTCACGGGTCGGGCTTCGGTCGGGCTTCGGGCCGCCCACGGGCTGCGGGCCAATTTTACACTCTTATCAATGTGAATGTTAACATGTCAATGTGAATATTCACATTGTCAATGGGCCGGGCCGGGTCGGGCCCGCCTCGGGCTGCGGGCGTGCTTTTGGCTGCCCATGGGCCGCAAGCCAATTTTATACTCTTATCAATGTGAATGTTAACATGTCAATGTGAATATTCACATTGTCAACAGGCCAGACCGGGCCCGCCCCGGGCCGCCCATGGACTGCGAGCGGGTTTCGTGCCGCCACGGGACGGGGGCCAATTTAACACTCCTATTAATGTGAATGTTAACATGTCAATGTGAATATTCACATTGTCAATGGGCCGAGCCGGGTCGGGCCCGCCCTGGGCTGCTGGCCAATTTTATACTCTTATCAATGTGAATGTTAACATGTCAATGTGAATATTCACATTGTTAACAGGCCGGGCCGGGCCCACCCCGGGCCGCCCACGGGCCGTGGGCGGGTTTCGGGCAGCCACGAGGCGCGGGCTAATTTTACACTCATGTCAATGTGAATGTTAACATGTCAATGTGAATATTCACATTGTTAACGGGCCGCGGGTGGGCTTTTGGCCGCCCATGGGCCGCGGGCCAATTTTATACTCTTATCAATGTGAATGTTAACATGTCAATGTGAATATTCACATTGTCAATGGGCCGGACCGGGCCCTCCCCGGGCCGCCCATGGGCCGCGAGCGGGTTTTGCTCCGCCACGGGACGTGGGCCAATTTTACACTCCTATTAATGTGAATGTTAACATGTCAATGTGAATATTCACATTGTCAACGGGCTGGGCCCGCCCAGGCTCGCCGGCAGGTTTCGGGCTGCCCACGGGCCAATTTTACATTCCTACCAATGTGAATTTTAAAATATGAATATTCACATCATTAAATTGCTAATCGTTCAAAAAATATTTATAAGGGTATCAAAATTGAATATAAGGGCATAAGTGTCCAAGAAAATAGTGTAAATCAAGAAAATGAACTTTATGGAATAAAACTATACATACATGAGACTAAATGGGTTAAAAAATTCCTTCATGAACTTCTTGGGTTAAAACACTTCTAAATTGGACTTATCAATAAAAATCCCATTTAATAATAGATAAGTCAAATGATTCATATAAGTTGGGAACAGAACAAGACAATTTTTAATAATTAGGTGAATGACAAGTTGATGTAAATCTAATGTTAAGCCCAAATTTAATATCACAAGTGAATCCTAATTTATTTTTATGTAAATCTTATAACATAAGGAAAATTATAATTTTCAGACTTCACAAAACATGAAAAAATTACTATATTGACAAATGCAATTTACAACTATCATATGATAAATCAAATTTACGAAACTCATAAGACGAAATGTATTTATATTTTATCATAAATATAATTTTTGTGATTTATTTTTTAACTTTTACCACTTAAATTATGACATATATTTGTTATTAAGAACTTAGAGCACATAATTAATGACATAAGAATTTAAAAAAAAAAATTCTCTTATATGTAACTGTGATAAAAAAATGAATAAAATTTAATTAATTCTAAATCATTTTTGCTAAATATTGTAGATAAATTTTTTAGATTATTATTTAATTTTAAAAATTAATTTTTGATTATTTATTTATACCTGTGCTATGCTAGTAATAATAAGGGAAAATTTCACTTTATCCCCTGTAGTTTAGGTCGGGTGTTGACTATTGTTAACAGAAATCACCACATAACCCCCATATAGTGTGTGGATTGAAATACATACTAACTTTTGTTAACAGAAGATGTAAATTGACAATTATATCCTCAATTTCTTCTTCTATTTTTTTTTTCAATTATAATGTTTCCCAATTTGAGCTGAGAAATACCGGCAGTCTCCATTTCCAACAAAACCCACACCCTTCTTCTTCCCCTCAGGCAGTCCCTCACTTCGCCTCATCTTTGCCTCCATTTCTAGCAAAGCCCATACCTTTCTTCTTCATCAAACATCACCAAAATTATATTTTACACAGACATACATATATATGTGTGTGTGTATACACAGATATACACACACACACACATATATATAAGTGAAGATTGCCATATATATATCTGTGTTATGTCTTAAAAAAAAAAAAAACCTTTCATTTTTCTATTGGTCCTCTCTCCATACCTTTCTTTTTCTTCTTATTTTCAGCTTTATCTTCTCTTTTAACAGAACTTGCAACCATGGCCAATGAGAAGAGAAGGAGACAAACAATTAGGAGTAAGAAGAAAGGTAATCAAACCCACCAACGATAAACAAAAATTGAACAAAGAAATCAAACCCACCATCATAAAATTAAATAGGGCAAACTTCACTTTACCCCCTGTGGTTTGGGCTGGGTGCAGTTTACCCCCCTAACATTCGAAAATCACCACATAACCCCCTGTGGTTGATGGACTAAAACACACAGTTAGTTTTTCTATCTAAGATAACAAAATGTGAAAGTCACGCGCCTCTATAGAGAGTGAGTCCGTTTTTATGACGAAAATATCATTTCTACCTCTTTAAATTTACAAAAGATGCCATTCTATTTTTAACCTTCTTTTTCTTCATCTCTTCTCTCTCTCTCTCTCTCTCTCTCTCTCTCTCTCTCTTCTCTCCTCAAACCACCACCCATATCCATCATCTCAAACACATCTCTGATCAATTGAACAAACACATCTTTGAACAAACATATAATTTTATTTGGTTATACACATCTTTGAACAAACACATCAATTGAACAAACATACAAATCCAAACCCATTTTAATTTTTTTTTTTTTTTGATTGAAGAGAACTGAAATTCCTCCCATATATATACATACATATATATATATATATATGTATACATATACAAATCCAAACCCATTTTTATTATTTTTTTTTTTTATTGAAGAGAACTGAAATTCCTCCCATACATATACATATATATATATACAAATCCAAACCCATTTTAAGTTTTTTTTTTTTTTTTTTGATTGAAGAGAACTGAAATTCCTCTCCTATGGCATGTCGATCTCCAACGAAATGGAGAACTTCATCTATAACCCCAGCCACTTCAGAGCCATTTATTCTTGATTTATTCAAATCATGATTTATTCAAATCTATTTTTGGGTAAAAAATTAGGCTTTTGATTTCTTTCATGTTTTCTGTGTTGATTCAGAGATGATTATTATTCACCCAAAAAAAATAGAAGATTACAGCCACAAGTTGCTGATGAAGATGGAGAGAGAGAAAAGAAGAAGATGAAGATAGAGAGAGAGGGAGAGAGAGAGAGAGAGAGAACTGGGTTTCCTCTGAAATTGAGAGAGAGAGAGAGAAGAACAAAATGAAGATAAGAGTATAATTGTCAATTTACAACTTCTGTTAACAGAAGTTAGTGTGCGTTTTAGGCCATCAACCACAGCGGAGTTATATGGTGATATTTGAACGTTAGGGGGTAATCCGCAAATAGCCAAAATCATAGGAGGTAAAGTGAAGTTTGCCCAATTAAATATCTAAACAAATAAAAAAAAATCCCAATTCACTGTTTATATAAGATCTAAACAGACCAAAAATCCCCCATTCTTATGAGAACCAAAGATCTAAATAGACCCCCAAAAAAAAAAAAAAATTTTGAAAAGTTACAATCTCTAGTATAGATATACAATTCCCAACTCACTGTTTGTATATATACACACACATTTCATGCACTCATTTTGGTTACAAATCCCATACTTCAATCATAAAAATGTGTGTTTGTATATATATATATATGCATATATGTGAAGAGATGCGTTGCTATTGACATACGGGTTTGGTTATGGTGTGCAACTTACACCTTACACCTTACACCTTACACTTACATCTTTTGTGAAAAATTACACTTTACACTTACACCTTTTTTGAGGTTGCACACCATATGCAACCCACTTACACCTTACACCTTACACTTACACCTTATACTTATACTTACACATTACACTTACACTTTTTGTGTAAGTGGCACATGGTGTGCAATTGCACACTTAAGAAAACTCCTTGACATTAAGATAGATTTTAATGGAAATTATTTAATTTCTATGTACATATATGAGTGCTATTATTTAATTGCAAGAGTAGAGAGAGAAACAATAGAAATAAAGGGAGAGAAAAAATAATGGCATCTTTGGTAAATTTGAATATGTAAAAAGGGTATTTTCGTCTTAAAAATTGACTTACTCTCTATAGAGGCGCATGGCTCTCACATTCTGTTATCTTGAACGGAAATATTACGTGATGATTTTCAAATGTCATGAGATAATCTGCACCCGGCCCAAACCACATGAGATAAAGTGAAGTTTCCCATAATAATAATCATAATGATAATAGTAGTAACTTGCTTTGCATAAAGCTCAAAACAATCAATCTCAATATAGAAAAAAATAATAATAATATAAAAAATGGTTTTCTAGATCAAAATGTAGTAGCAATTACTGTATACTTCAAAAGTATGATTTAATACACAATACAATGAAAAGTCAGAATGAACAAATTGTTGTCTTTGAGCAATTAAATCATACACATGAAGAGCATTATGAAATGCTCAAATAAACCTTGATCTCTAAAAGTTAGGGTCCATCTACCATTTTCACTCACATTTATTCAAGAATTTAGCATTACCATGGGAGAGTGAAGATCAAATTCATGCTTAAGTTGTATTTGCTTTTGTATTTTTTGATGTTTAGGGTTGGTTTGGGGTGTCCTAAAAAAGTGCACTTTTTGTCTTTTTACGAAAAGATGTGCAGAAAAGTAGAGAGGTGATGTGATGGAAAAAAGATAAAAAGATAAAAAGATGGATTATATAGGTTATGCCAAACAAGGCCTAATGTAAAATGAAAATTCAAAAATATTTTTTCATTAATCAACGAAAAATAAATTTATTTGAAATATATATATATATTAGGAGTGTTGGCATATTGTGCGTCGTCAAAAATTATTACAAATAGTTATAGCGTGACCCGATTTTGATTAGGAGTACTTACGTGTAAGTCCTAATAAGTAGACTTATTATCTAATAAGTCTTATGGGAAAAATTTATCATAAAAAATGTCACTAATTGTAAGTTTTAGTAATAATTTATAAAAATCATGACCAAAAAAAGTCACTGATTGTTAATTTTTAGCGACATATGTAAAAAATTGTCACAAAAAAATTATTTTTAGTGACAATTTTGCCAAGACTTATTTTCAATAGGATTTAATGGGAATTAAGTTTAACTATTATGACATATTGGTAATTTACCCTTTTGATTACACTATCGTGATTGTTGATTTTATAATAATATAGATATATATGTATTTTAGATTTGAAAGTAAAATATTTTCTGAATTAAAATTTTACCATAACAAACCGCAAGTGCACATTAACTAAACATTTTCAATCAAATAAACTATAATTAAAAATCAATCTTTCATTATAATTCATTCGAAATAAGTACTCAAAAAACTAAGATGATGATGATGATGGAATTAAATGAGGTTGAAAAGGGAATTAAAAAAAAAAAATCAGCAAAATCTATCTCACGCAATTTGAATATACTCCAAGCCATGTTATTAAATGAGGTTGCAAGAGGAATAGAATAATCGTCAAAATCTATCCGAAGACGCAATTTGAATCTACTCCAATCAAGCCATGTCACAATGGACCGTTCACTTTCTCTTTCTCTAATTTTTGACTTTCCATCAATCCATTCTTTCCAAGCAATTTCCATGATACATGACTGCAAAATGTGATGTATTTTATCCAAACAAGTTTACAATGTTGTCATACTATTTTTTTTATTATTATTATTTTAATATGGTGTTATGTTATACTATTCTTATTTTTTAATATGAAAGATCATATATATACGTATAATATTTATTTATAATTTAGTAGAGAAATTAAGTAAGGCCTGCAATAATTAACAGTATTTCTTTAGCAATTATCATGATTTGAATTAAAGTCGTCTATACAGATGCTTCTGGTGTTTGATAAATCTAATAATTGAAAGTTAAAAATTAATTCTAAATTGAATTCTAAATTTTTTTAAATTATAAAACTGTTTGATGAAATTAAGTGCTGAAAACCCTTAGAGGTTTGGTTTAGTGAGAGAAAAAAGTAATCAAAGAACTTACCACCCAAGAGGTCGCAAATAGAAATCTCATGAAGGCCAAACATCTCAAATCTTGGGGCCACTGGAGGTTTGCCTAACCGTTAACTTTAGAGCCCCAGGATTAGTCGAGGTGCCCATAAACTAGCCCAAACACTTGGTTATCCAAAAAAAAAAAAAAAAAGAAGTGGGATTTGATGAGAAAGCTACTAAATATCTAATCAACTTAATTTTTTACAAGTATGTTGTACTTGATGTATTCCAAAAAGTGAATGGCTCAGATTATCAAAATAGGATCTGAAATGAGCCTAAAAGCCCGCACAATCACTATCTCTTTATTTTCACTACCATTGCTCCACTATTACAACATAAAAATTGAAAGTTACAAAATAAAACTAATATATTTTAAATTTGATCTTGTATATATCAAATAATTTGATCCAATCCATCCACCTAGGCCTGATTCTAATTGTGCTTTTTTTTTTTTTGATATTTGGTGATAGACCCCTCAGTGTCTAACTTATCCTTCAAAAGGACAAGAATTATATAGATCATTTCAAAACCCCCTAATATTTTAAGACTTATTTCTTTTATTATAATACCCTCATATATATATATATATGTGTGTGTGTGTGTGTGTGTATCATATTGCAATCACTCTCTCTCATCTCAATCTCCATTCTCTTTGTCTCACTCTTATCATTGTTGTTCTTCATCGGCTTCATCACCACTTTCCATCGGGCGCCACCGTCGTTCACCATGGAACTCTTTCTCTACCGTCTTCATCGTTACAGTCACTTGTCGCATCCACAACCTTAGATTTGAGATCATTCACAGTCATCGTCGCCAGAAAATGACTATTTGTGACAATTTGCAAACGTCAAATCTAAGATCCTTCTCTCTCTCTCTCTCTCTCTCTCTCTCTCTCTCTGATTCCGATGAAAAAAAGATTTTCTAAAAAAATTTATATATACTAAAGCTCACAGAATATAATTGGCACCACGTAAACTTATGTAAAGATTTTCTAAAACAATTTAATCGAACAACATAATTATTTTCTTTTATATATATACTTACTTCATCATTTGTTTTACATATGTTAGCAGAAATATTGAAAATTTTCACAAAATATAAGGATAATGAATATTATATCACCATTATTACTGCAATGAAGGATAAATTTGATAAATATTTTTATCCATTGCCTCATCTTTTAGGTTTAGCCATCATAGTTGATCCTAGGTGTAAAAACATTGGTTTACAAAAATTTTTACAACTTATTTTCGCTGATGAAAAACAATATGATCCTATTATTTCAAGAATATAAGGATGTTGTAGTTGTAACACCTACACATATTACACCGACCTCATCTCAGGATGGAAGATTAAGTATTTTTTTAACAATAGAAACTAGAAGAACATCTCAAAATGTAAGCGTAAATAGTTTTGAATTATAACATCTTTTGGATAACCGACATGTTGATGATGACTATGATTTGATATTTTGGATTGGTGGAAACAAAACGAAAATGTGTGGCATGTGCTTGCACAGATGGCCTATGATATATTAATTGTTTCTATTTCTACAGTGACTTCTGAAATAACTTTTAGTATATGTAGACAAGTGTTGAGTGATTATCGCAACAGACTTGCACCCGAAATGGTTGAGACACTTATAATATTGAGAGATCATTTGCATGCAAGCATAAGAAGAGAAGATTGTAGTGAAAATGAGAGAATTCAAAACAATTTGGATGAGATATCATTGGGCTCCCCAGTAGGAATGGCAACGGGGCGGGGCGGGGCTGGGGATCACCCTCCCCATCTCCCATCTCTGATGGTGGAAATTCCCCCGTCCCCAGTCCCGATCCCCAACGTGGAACCCACCACCGCCCCCATTCCCGCCCCCTAACGGGGATCGGGTTTCCCTGACCCTGAAAATCCCCGGCCAAAAAAAAAAAAAAAAATTCATCAACAACAACAACATCAACAGATCTAACAATCTAACAGATCTGAGCTCAAACATCAACATCTCCAACAGATCTGAGCTCATCAACATCTTCATCTTTATCTCCATCATTTTCTAGATCTGAAGAACAAAAGCAAAAAACAAGAGAGAGAGAGAGAAGAAGATCCATGAGAGAGAGAGAGAAGGAGATCCGTGAGAGAGAGAGAGAGAGACGGAGATACCGTGAAAGGAAGATAAGGAGTCGGCGGTGAGAACGGGAGAAGGAGCCAGCGGTGAGGGAGCTGTGGTTGTTTGTGAGAGAGTGAGACTGAGAGAGAGAGAGAGAGAGAGAAAGGCTAGTGTTATGTTTGTGTGTCAACACACACACACACACACACACACACACACATATATAAACACACAACACACACATATATATTTATATATAAACAGGATCGGGGGGCTGAATGGGGCTGGGGCGGGGGCGGGGGCGGGGCTAGGCTGGGGTTGGAAAATGTATCCCCATCCCCGGCCCGAATATCATCAGGGATTTATTTTTACATACCATCCCCGGCCCGTCGGGGGTATTTTTCGGGAAAAAACCGCTCAATTCGAGGTCGGGGGGTCGGGTCCCCGTCAAGTCGGGTTCAAATTGCCAACTCTACTCCCCAGATGAATTGTCTAACTCCTCTAATAATTGATCAATAATTTTTTTTCACTATTTAATTTCGTAATTTTTTTATTAGATTATTGAGATGGAGTATAATACAAATGATTGGTAGGCTAGTAAGTGCCAACCTAGTTGGAATGTACTTGACCTATGGAGATGCAATTTTTCTACCATCAATAATCTGTATCTGTTTTATTTGATGATAAAAATTATTCTTTAAATCTTATCATCTTGTTTTCTTGAGACGTTCATCATATTTTATGGCCAAAAAAAAAAACAAAAATAGCCTGACTCGAGCCCAGGCCCGAGGTCCAACTCAAGGCCCAAATTTTCGAAGGTTTGTGCTTGGGCCTAGGCCAAGATTTTGAGAGGTGGGCCAAGGCGAGCCAAGCCATTTTTTGGAGGGAGCCTGAGGATTGACCAGGCCAAGCCGGCCCAAAATTACACTCCCAGTATCAGGAGGCACATATAAAACACGTTTTACATTTGGATGACTTTAAAACGTAAAAAATCAATAACATTTGAATTACAACTCCATTTTTATTCAAATTTATATTTTTAGAATCCATTTCTTGAGATCTATCAAACAAGATCAATGATCAATATGAAATTTTGAGAATAAAAATTGACAGAATTTCATTAAGTTTTGTATTCTTGGACAGTGAAATTTCATTGACTTAAACTGACTTTTCACTAACTCTAAAATTTTACTGACTAGCTGACTTCAAGTTAGTGAAATTCACTAACTTTATATAGTGAAATTTCATTTCACTAACTTTATATAATGAAGGGCAAATTACATTAATAGTCCCTGTGCTCTACCTCTTGTGTCACTTTGGTCCTTGTGTTTTCAATTTTCTCGATTTTGATCCTCAATTTTTTATTTTGTATCATTTTAGTCCAATTGTTAACATCGGTCAAAATTGTTGACGGAAAACAAATACGTGAGACGCACATGACCCTTTTTCAAGGGCAATATGGACATTTCACTCCCCTTTCCTTGTTTCACCATCTTCTTCCTCTTGGGCTCTCTGCAACAAAGTCATCTACCACCGTTGCCTTCCTCCACCACTAAAATCATCCATAGCCAATCCCAACATCAACACTATCCACCTCCACCGCACCAAAAACCCACTTAATTTCTCTTTCACAACCTTCACAAAGAGAGAGAGAGAGAGAGAGAGAGAGAGAGAGAGAGGAACTAAGATCAGTGTTTGTTGAAATTAAGAGAGTGTAATTTCCACTTTTAAGTTTGCTTCCAACTTAGATCGGGTCAACCTTCAATACAAAGATAATGGCGTGGCTTCGAATCGAGTACAACAATGGGAAATTCAAGGATCTGTTGATGGAAACACCAATATGGGTTCATCAAATGGTGAAATTTCTCAACAATCGACCCATGAATCGATCTCACTAGATACCAAAACAAAGGCTTTTCAGTGGAGCAATTGATCTGTTGATGAAACCAAGGTTCATGGACTTGATGATAAAGTCAAGTCTCTATAGAGATTGCTTGTTTCGGGTTCGTAATGTTCATATCAAATCTCCTTAGAACCACTTTGATGTCCTCCACATTGAGTATGAATTGAAACATGTTTTGAATCGTATCGCAGTGATTCGAGTCTCCCCAGAAGAAGATCCACCGACCCTGTAAACAATCCCAAGCTAATTCCTCTGAAAACAATCAAAATGAGCAATGGGTCGAATAGGTTCAACCATTGCTCTCCAAAACTCCTAAATTTCCATGACACCATGGACCCTGACATGGGTATGTGGGTTCGAAGCATTTGAATCAACCTTCACTATCAACCCAGCAACTATCGTTCTTCTCATGGCGAGTCCACTGACCAGACCACACGTTTCTCGAAAAAATCAAGCTTGTTATAGATCCCAATTTCTTGCAATTCAGCCGTTGATTTGAAGAACTTGAGTGGGATTTTGCGAACTTGTTTGTCAATTGCGAATCTTTGTGGAGAAAATTTTAGACCCTCGTAGTGTTTGAAGAGTAAGATTATAGTGAGATTGTAATCCCCAGCGAAATCTGAGTAGATTTTGAGAGAAAAAGAGTAGGTTCCATTGCCCAAATCTTTGATCGGAGGCTGAGACTTCCATCGATCGCCAGAGAGGTCGGTTTCAAAGTAATCACCACCCAAACAATGAGGCTTCCTTGACTCATCCAAAGCTTGGAACACATACTCATGGATTTGGCCTGTTGGTAATTCAAAACAGATGGTGTCGGGGTTATGATAGAAGAAGGTGTTGTTGTTTGGTGGAGAATGGTGGTGGTTGTGTTGTTTAGCAGTGGTGGTGGTGGAGTGAGATTGATGATAGATGGTGGAGGAGGAGGGAAAAGCAAAGGGTGTTGCAGAGATGGAATAGGGAAGGTCAGGATTGAAATATCTGTTTTGCCCCTCAAAGTTGATCACATGTTGTGCACATGACTATTTTCTGTTAAATTTTTTAACAAAGGTTATTGATTGGACCAAAATGAAACGAAATTAAAAATTGAAGATCAAAATCGAGCAAATTGAAACATAAGGACACATTTTAATTGCCTTCCCTGAAGAAAGTTCATTTTGATAATAATCAACTTGATTTGTTTTATTGAGAATTTTACGTTCAAGTCGATTTAACTTTATAAAATTAAAAAGGAAAAATATATAAATTGCAATGTCTTATCTATCTTATATAAAAAAATTAAAAAGAGTCTCTCACTTGCACTACATTAGAAGTACACTATACATGAGTAGATATCTTATTAACCCATTATTTATACATCATAATTCAATGTTGTTATGCATACTACTATGTTGACTGATGCTATTTTTTGGTAGAATAATGGCAAATTGTAGCTTAGTGATAGTCGAACTCCACAGGTCTTTTGTATGAACTTTTTAAATAACTGAAAATGGTGGCGAGGAAAACCTATGGAAATTTTTTTGCTTGTCCTAAGAAAATTGTAATGGATTTTCCTACCTACCTTTGAGAAAATTAATAAACATATTAATTTGTTGGTCATGTGTATTGTTTTTGTGCCTACCATGAAATTTTCTAGTAGAAAATAAACATTTGTATACATGAAGTTTGGCTTTGTTGATCAGATATGCACACATCTGCATATATTGGTTTTATTTATGACTCCTATAATAAAGTTCATCTAGTAGAAAATAAATATCCAGTTTGGTTGGGCTTCGAAAACTTGAGAAGCCTATAAATTTCATAACAGGTCCCATTTCGATAATTCAAATCGTTCATTTTGTAGGGTCATCAATATTTAATATCCATGAAAAAAATTAGTTAGATCCAATAATTATCACTTTTTCATTTTATTGAATTTATTTCTGAAAAAATGGACAAAAAATATATTTTTAAAATTAACCATCTATTTTTTTAGAAACAAATGCGACAAAATGAAAGGTTATGATTATCGGAAAACTCTAAATTTTTTCATGGAAAATATACATCAAGAGCCCTACAAAATGACAGGTTCAGTTCACTAAAACAAGGTCTGTGGTAAATCCTACAGGCCCTCAACTTCTCTCATGTTGAAATGTCAATATTAGAGAAACCCAACCCAACCCATTTTGGGGTGTCTATGGTATGCAAGTTATGACAATTTGTAATATTGATACTATAAATATCATAATTGAATCATTTTCAGTTATAACTAAAACAAACATAATGGGTCATAATCAATTCAGCCACAACTAAAATAATAATGAAAATGGGTTATAACAAATACACATTGAATCATAATCAAGTCATAACTAATACCAAAATGAGTCATAACAAAACATCACTACAAACATAACTAAAGATTTCTTCAATTATAATCAAAATAAAAATCACAATAGAATCATAATAATCAATACCATAATAAATCATTATCGAATTTTAACAAACATTATAATTGATTATAACTAAGAACCACAAAAATTGTAACAAGGAATATAATTAAGAGTGTAAAAATGGCCCGTGGACCACCCGAAGCTCAGTCCGGGATCCTGGGCCTACGTCCTCTGTTTGGAAGCCCGGTTCAGCCTGAAGCCCGACCTGGTCCAAAAAAATATTGTACCCCGCAGGAGACCTGACCCGACCCGACCTGACCCACGGCTCACCCACCCCCCAACGACTCTCTGGTCTCCCAACGGTTATAAAATTCAAAAAAATAAATAAACATTTCAAATGGTCATGTGACCGTTTATACATCTCTAAAGCCAAAAAAAAAAAAAAAAAAAAATTACAAATTCACTCCCTTCTCCTAAACTCCTATAAATACCACCCCTCTTCCATTTTATTTCTTACAAACAATTTTCTCTCTCAAACTCTCAACTCTCTCAATTAATTTTAAAGTCTCATACCTAAGTGGCAATTGCAATCGTGCAAGAAGAAACTTTTATTAGAAAAAGTTAATTTTTGTATCGTATTCGCCAATCGATAACATTAATTATTTGAATTAAATTTATTATTTACTCATTTTTTTACATTAATTATTTCTTAACATATATTAGTTGCTATTGTTTACTCATGATTTAAATTAATTGTTTATTCTTATATATTATTTTACTTACATTACTATGGATCCTAATATTCCTAATATTTATATCGATATTGATGCATATACTACACAACATAAATCTATTGATTCTCCTTCTAACATACCTAATATCCATCTTCCAATAGCTGGATCATCATCTAGGGGCATGACTAGTAGTGTTTGGGAGCATTTCAAAAAAATATTTGTAAATAATCCAGATAGTACAATTACATTTGAAGCAAAATATAAATATTATGCACAAATATTAGTAAAATTACATTTATATAAATATAAATATTAGTGTTGTATCTACATGAGGCACTAGTCATCTAAAAGTGCATACTAACAAACATTTACAAAGTCAACACCTGATATTAGAAGTCAAATGCAATTAGGGGCTTCATCAACTGATCATTTGCAAACATTTTTATATGATTCTATAAGTACACAAAATTTTGTAGTTTATTATATTATTAAAAAAGAACAATTGATTATATTATTAAAAAAGAACAATCTTTTACTATTAATGAATGTCCTGATTTTTTACAAATGGTTCCCAAAGGTTTTGCATCGTAATATCAAAATTTTTCAAGAAATATTATTAGAAATAGGATTTTAAAGATATTTGAGAATATTAAAAGTGAATTATTTAATATTTTCAAAATTTTGAATGGAAAAGTTTGTTTAACATATAATCTGTGGTCAAATAATTGTTTAGAATATCAAAGTATCATTGCACATTTTATTGATAATGATTGGAAATTAAATAAAAGAATTATTTCATTTAGATTAGTTAAACTTCTATACACTGATAATTCACTTGGTGTATATGAGTAAGTTTTGCAAAATAAAATATTTATCATTAGTTTAAATAATACAACATATTACAATCAGACTGCAGCTCATTTGAAATCAATTTTATAATTACTTGTTGATAATGATTTATTTCATATTCATTGTTGTTCTCCTATTTTAAACTTGATTGTTATAGAAGTTATGCATGTGTACAAAACATCTGTACTGGTAATAAAAAATGCGGTTTTTACTATTATGGCTTCCACTAATCGAATTTCGGAATACAGGACAATCTGTCAATGAGAAGATATGTCATTTAAAAAAATTAATTTTAGGTATAGACA
Organism: Camellia granthamiana; assembly: GCA_036172215.1. Taxonomy (NCBI): domain Eukaryota; kingdom Viridiplantae; phylum Streptophyta; class Magnoliopsida; order Ericales; family Theaceae; genus Camellia; species Camellia granthamiana. The sequence goes on along the minus strand of CM069904.1, from coordinate 4,041,974 downwards.
GCAGGTGAAATTTCGACGTATAATATGTTAAAGAGAGCTTGTAAACAAAGAAAAGCAATAGATTCATTTTTTGCAACAATATCAATAGGAGGAGTATTGACTCTCACATAACTGAATAGGCACAAAGTAGTCTCATATAAAAAATTTCTAAAAGTTTTTGATACTACAACAAAATTATTTTCTTATATATATTCATACTTCACCTTTTGTTTTACATATGTTAATAGAAATAATGAAAGTTTTTACAAAATATTGTCGGACAATCTTTACTGTATTTGAAAAATAAATTATGTTTATGTACTTAACAACAAACGGAAAACAGAAGAAATAAAGGAAATGAGAGAGTTTGTTTGAGTACAAAAATCAAATCAAAAAATAAAATAAAATAAATAAAACAAATTTTTATTTTGTTACAAAAACAAAATGAAAATCTAAAACAGAAAAATAATAAAGCAGAAAATAAATTAATTACTTACCAAATTAATTTCTTGACCAAATTTTCTGATCAAGTCCAGTGTTTAACACTATGTCCTTAAGACAGATTCGTCATCTCTACGGTGTTTTCAGAATGTGGACGTTTATCTCTCAGGATAAAATGATCAACAGTAAACAATAGCAGCACTACAAATTGTTTGCACAACGAACACACTAAGTGTTTACACTCTTTCTCACAGAAATTTAATGCAGCAAAATGCAGAGAATTATTGCAGAGGAGAAGTACAAAAACTGTGAATGACAAATCAATAGAGGGTCTGTCTATTTATAGGAGAAAAAGTGATTGTTTGGTTTGAATTAAACAGGTGCAAACCTGTTCAGTTTGAATTGAACAGATATGACACTGTTTGGGTTTGAATTTGAACAGATATTAAAACTGTTCCGGTTGAAATTCAAACAGATAAAAATCGGGCAGAATTTTGGTAGAGGGGAAAATCGGACAAATTTTTTCCATAATTAATTTGAATTCTGGACAGAAATTTTATTTTACCAAAAATAAAATTAAATTCAAATGTTTTTTGCCCAAAAAGATAGGTATTGGGCCGAAAAAGCCTAACCCAACCTCACACCACGCACCAGCACCTAAGCTCAGGCCTAGCCCAGCCCGCCCGACCGACCGGACGGACGGACGGCGGCGCGCGTGTGGTTATTTTTGGGTCCAATGGATCTAGCCCAATTTGTCCATAACCTCTCCCTTCTACAAACTTAGGGTGCCCCTTGGGGCCCGTCCCAAGTTATAATACCAATCTTTATAAACCTATAAATTTTTTCCCACCAAACCAATGTGAGACAAGCCTTTATTCAAACCTTTAAGGATTTTCCACCAAAACTCCATTTTTACAGAGCACACTTTGGCTTCAATTTCTCATTCACCCGATAATGGTTTTGAGCAATCAAATATACCACGTGAATCACAATACGGCATAGAACACGTTACCACCTTGACCTGCGAAATTCGGTGCATGGGTCCCACCTAAAAAATATACCAAAGTTTAAGGAAAAATCAAAATTTTCCAAAACTTCAAAACCATGTCTAACAATCCCCCACATGAATGGAATTTGATGACAACGGAAATGCAACAATATGCAGAATTTGTCGAAAGAGTATAACTCAAAAATATCTTGCATTAGGATAGGTAGTTGTCGGCCTTGAACCTTCTGTAGTGATAACCTATCGGACTTACTAACTAACCAATGGATGCGATGCCTTGAATTGTTCAGCCGTTTGTGTAAGCTAAGACAACAGATTTCACACAAAATATCTTTTGACACATCGTGGTTCTCACGGTTGTGTTCATTTTGGCCTTGAACGCTCCTGGTTTTCAAGAGTGTTTCTAGAGAATTTAGCCTCTTCATTCTCATAGAACCGACCCCAGTTTGACACTCATATAGGTGATTCTTGTTGTGAGTATCTCCTTATACTCGTCTTGATTTTTATGCCTAAATCAAGATATAAGTAATCATTAAAAGCAAAACTTATCCTTAAACCCCTGTATACAACATATGTTGCAGATATCACTCTCACCATAGGAATGGGTAGGGAATTTTAATCTCTTGATAATTTCTGGCGAGCCACACATAACTTACTTGTCCCTTTGAACTTAATTCTTGGGATCTCCAGTCATATAAGTAGGGTTACCATTATGATGACTCTTATGTAATAGACTTTAATCTCATCCCCTTCGATGAACTATACACTTGCTCTTTTGTCAAACCTTTTGTTAACGGATCCGCAATATTCTCTTTAGATTTTATATAATTTATTGAGATTATTTTCTTTGAGAGCAATTGCCTTACGGTATTATGTCGACAACGAATATGTTGTGACTTACTGTAGACACCCCATTTTTGACCGACCTTAAGACTCAGATGTCACCGATTGAGCGCTCGGTGATGTTGCATATTGTGCTCGTTCAGAAGTCTCAGAGTCGCGGCCGTGCGCCCTACCTCCGGACTTCCGAACCCTCTTCTGTGCCTTGCCTCGGTTTGCGAACTAGACTCGATTTTCTCTGTTTTCTCTTCCTGAGGGGGGAGAGGTCCAGTAGACCATCTCTCAGTGGCCGTGGGCTACATTTCGTGGCCATAGGCCATTTTGCCCATTTCGGGGCCCGGTTCCCGGTTTTCGGAGCCGTTAGGCCGTGTGCCTCGGTTCGGGACCACCCAACCATCTCCGATTCCTCCGGTTTTTGGTATACATCTTATTTACTCCCTTTCAAGGGACACTGGGGTCTTAGATACCCACTTCGTGGCCAAACACCACTTTCGGTGCTTAACGGCCGGTTTTCGGGACCCTAAACTGCGTGTTTTGGCCCCCGAGCATTCGTTTTGCATCGGTTTTTGTTCATTTTTGACAGGTACCTCTGTTTTATCACCAGGAAGGTCACTGGAGGGTGGGAGGCTAGCAATTATCTCAGCAACCAGTTATATTTCATTTTCGCCCTCCGACGCCCGTTTTTCTCACTTCCGGGCTAATGTTGAACACCCTAGGGTCATTTTCTCCGAGCCAAAACCACATATTTGTGTTGTACACACATGGGAGGACCCTAAAAGTACATGGCCGGCCGGTAATGCTGATTGGACCTTTTGAACCCCTCTTTAAAGTGGCCTATTATCTCTCTTGTTTTAGAGTTGTCAATTTCCAACCACAGGGTCTTGTTGAGCACACATGGGAGGACACCAATATCTGGTGGCCGGCCAGAAACCAAGCTTGAACCTTTTGACCCCTAGCCGGCCGGCCATAGGGGGTGGCCGGCCGGCCACCTCCACCAAAAGTAGAGGGCCGGCCATGCTCCTTGGGATCTGTGCTTTACAGCTGTATAGCTGTTTCCCCCAGAAAATATCTGTATCTGGGGGATATTTCGGAGGGAAGCACTTGGGTGCATTTCCCTCCTCTTTTACACCCTCTTCTTAGCCTATATAGGTGGCTGGCCACCTTCTTTGCTAGGGTTAGAAAAACTCCCCTTAAGAGCTCATATACATTGGCTTCCATCTCCCTCTCCAAAAACCTCCAAAATCCTTAAGTTTTGGCCTCATTTGTTCATCAACACCAAGCACTACCTTCACCACTTCCATTCCAGCAGCAAGGGAAGGTTTTTCAGAGGCTAAGGAGCAACAAATTCAAGCCAAGAAGCAACCAAAGTGTAGTCTTCAAGGGAAAGTCACTATTTCCCTTTTTCTAGTACTTTTTGCATCATTTTTCTACCCTATTTGCTTACTGTTTTGGGCTCCGACCCTAACTGAAACTAGGCCTTTTTTGAGCCATTCTTTATGTTTGTTTAAGGGTTCAACCCTGTTTGAGCCCTCCATCTTGCACTTATTTCAATATCATCTTATATGCCATTATTTTGCATTGAATATTTGGCCTATGTGTGATCTGTTTTCTAGCACAATGTAAACTGTGAGTGGGAATATTTTGAGCCCCTCTTCAACATTGAAGAAGGGCTCAACCCTGTTTGGCTTCTCTATCATGCACTTGCTTCATAATCTCTCACATTTACCGTAAATTTGCATGATTTGTTTGGCCTACATGTGATCTGTTTTGGAGCATGTCATGAACTGTGAGTAGGCTTATTTTGGGTCCCTCTACAACATTGTAGAAGGGATAAACTTTGTTGGGGGTCTCCATGTTATACTTGTCATTATACCCCTCTTTGACCCCCATTTTTGCATGCTTTGTTAAGCCTATCTAGATTCTGTTTTCGGCCATCATCAGGTCTGGAAAGAGTCATATTTTGATCTTCTTGACATATTTCATTAAGGGTCTTTTCTTGTTGGATGAATGTTTGGCCTACTTCATGTTATACCCTCTTGTGGCCTATTTCTTGCATGGCATTCTTAGCATGTTTTCATACTGATTTGGGGGATGTCATCTACTGTAAATGTTCATATTTTTGGTCCCTCTTCAGTGTTGTAGGACTGTATTTTTCATTTTGAGCATTGCATATACCACTTGCTTCATTATTTCCCTTTTTCCCCCACTTTTTGCATGCTGTTTTTGCCCCTTCTATGATTGTTGTTTGGTCATGCTTTGTACTGGAAAAATGCTATTTTAGGGACTTCCTAGCATCTGTCTTTACACTTCATGTCCATATTGTGCATGTTTGACATAGCTGTAGGCCATTCCATGGCATTTCGGGACTTATTTCGGGCATCGGGTATAATTTTGCTATGATTCGGGGGCCGTTTTGCATCATTTTGGCTACTGAAATTTGCATGTCCCATATTCCATATGCCATGTCTCATTTTGCATGTCATTCCATGCCTTCGGGCCATTTCTCGGTTTGCGTGCCCGTGTGCACGCATTTCGAGGCATCTCATTTTCATCTCCCGGCGTCCTATGTGAGTGCGGCTGAGGCCCTCTCATGTTGGTGTAAGCCCTCATTTCATTTCGCATGTCGTTTCATTCCGTATGCCATTGCCTCGGTTTGCGTGCCCGTGTGCACGCATTTCGAGGCACTTCATTTTTTATCCGACGGCTTCTTATGTGAGTGTGGCTGAGGCCCACTCATGTCAGTGTAAGTCCACTTTGCATTCTGTATGTCATTTTAGCATCATCGCATTCCGTATGCCATTGCCTCGGTTTGCGTGCCCACGGGCACACATTTCGAGGCATCTCATTTTTTCATCCTCCGGCGTCCTATGTGAGTGTGGCTGAGGCTCTCTCATGTTGGTATAAGCCCATCATTGCATTTGCATGCCATTTCATGCCTTTATGTCACTGTCTCGGTTTGCGTGCCCGTGTGCACGCATTTCGAGGCACTTCACTTTTATCTGACGGCCTCTTATGTGAGTGTGGCTGAGGTCCACTCATGTTAGTGTAGGTCCATTTTGCATTCTGTATGTCATTTTAGCATCATTGCATTCCGTATGCCATTACCTCGGTTTGCGTGCCCGCGGGCACGCACTTCGAGGCATCTTGTTTTCATCCATCGGCCTCTTATGTGAGTGTGGCTGAGGTCCACTCATGTTAGTGTAAGCCCATTTTGCATTCCGTATGCCATTGTCTTGGTTTGCGTGCCCGTGTGCACGTATTTCGAGGCACTTCACTTTTATCCGAAGGCCTCTTATGTGAGTGTGGCTGAGGTCCACTCGTGTTAGTGTAAGTCCAATTTGCATTGCGTATGCCATTTCATGCCTTAGGATCATTGCCTCGGTTTGCGTACCCGCGTGCACGCATTTCGAGACATCTCATTTTCATAGCATTGTGCATGCTAGGTCATATGTTAGCTGCATTTCATGCATATCATGCATATCGCATCGTGTTCGGGATAGGAGTTAGCCCGGGCACGGGAAACGAGGTACGTTCCGTACTCCGAGTGACGGAACGGATCTCAATTCCCAAGTCACCGACACTCCGGATTATCCGTGATGGAGTTAGGTTTTGTAGCATTCACATGCATTCATCCTATATTGAGTTATGCAATTCGACTCCTCGGCCATCATGCATCAATATGCGTGATTGGTGGCACGAGGGTCGAGGCATGCATATATTTGTGAAATACATTGCTATGCCCTTTTCCTGCTCTCTGTTGCAGCAAAATGAAGAATCAGCAACTTTTCGGAGTCTGGCACGCATTTCGAGAAACATTGCGAAACAGAGGCTAGTTGGGGCATTCCAGTGGATTTCCGCGCAAGGCAGCCCAAACATACATCGTTCATCAGAAGCAAGGCAGCCCCTGGCTTGCATGCCAATTTTACATTTTTCTTATTTAATTTGTTAATTAATTAGGAATTTGTACATTATTTGGGACTGTAATATTTTGGACTGTATTATTCTTTTATTTGGGACTGTATATTTATTCGGACCCTCTGCGCGAGGGCATAACTGTAATAAGTGTGGGTGAGTGTGATGTATGTCTTCCAACCCCACGTCTTTCTCCCTTTTATTTACCTGCTTACAATGGTTAGATATAGGGCATATTTCAATTAGCATACAGTATGACAGCATGTTTGCATCATTCATCTGTTTTGCATGCACCGGGCTCGGTGCATCATACAAACTGCATTTGTATTTCAATTCCAAATTGAATACGTGTTAGTTGTAGCATCATCATATGCCATGTTTAGAATAGCCGAGCCTGCTATAGTTGCATTTTGCATGTGTTGCATTAGGCATTTCAGCATGGTTAGGTCCATGCATGGATTTCTAATGAGCTTCTGTTTTGGCTTGGAGTACTCGGTGAGTTTTTATGCTTTAGCATCCTTGCATGCGTGTGAGTGTTGCCATGAATAGCATGCTTACTATGAGGCTATATGCTTATGTAATATAACTGCCTGAATGCCTGTGGGTGAAGGTTGGGTTATCTGAATTGGAATAATGCATTGATTGTTTGTTTTAAGCCCACTAGATAGTGGCAACACCATGTTTTCCTAAGCCCACCCGAGGGTGGCAAAATCTGCATTTTTAAGCCTACCTGCGGGTAGCAAACCCTTTTCAAACAAACAAACATGAAATGTTTTGTTCCAATTCAGGCGACTCAGTCTATACTTGTATGCTGTGCGCATCACATAGTAACCTAGGCTAATAACCGGAATAAGAACATACAATGTTTTCAAAATAAGATATCATGGTTAGTAGAGGCCGGTCTTTGATCGGGCGAGCGGGGGTGCTCACGAAGTGACCTTCCCCAATCGTACCCAAGTTCCCGAGCCGAGGCAACTTTGGTGATGACGGACACGTGGCCTTTGGCACCGAGTCAGGGTTTCCTAAATTTCCCAAAAATAAAATATTTAGGTGACGACTCTGTATCTGGCAAAGCAGTCCATGTTTGGCACTTCTTTCCAAAAAATCTGTTTTCAAAACGATTTGCCGGATTTGGACTCTTTGGTTCGAGATTTAGAACCGTGACATTTGAGTCCTTTGAACTGTAGTGACCCAATATCGAACCAGAACGGGGGGGACTCGCACTCCTCGCCCCGGGATGCGTTCGGGGACGTCTACACTTACCATTATACATATAATTCTGTGCCCTGCCTATTGCAAATTGACTATCACAATGAATGTAGATAACTGGCACAAGTTTTAGCCACATTGGAATGTCTTCTAAGAAGTGGCGAAGCCATTCTACTTCTTCTCCTGCTTTGTCTAAAGCAATGAACTCAGATTCCATTGTGGATCGTGCAATGCATGTTTGTTTCGTAGATTTCCAAGAAACAGCAGCGCCTCCCAGAGTAAAGACATATCTACTAGTGGATTTTGAATCTTTAAGTGCCGTTTAGTAACACTTACGTTTTCAGTTTATATTTACAAAAATTTTTAAAACTCAAATAAAAACTTGTTTGGTAAATTTTTTATTTATAAATCAGTGGTCTAAGTTTATAAATTTGGTCAAAAAATGTAAACTCAAAAAATGTGTTTCCATTTTGAGTTTTCAGTTTTTTTTTTTTTTACCACCCAACACTAGCCACCACCCGCCATTATTTTCCACCACCGTCTTCCGCCACCACCACCCAACCCTCACCACCACCTGTCACCACCACTCACCACCCACCTACCACCACCACCCGCCACCACCACCCACCAATCACCACCACCCACTTGCCACCCACTCGTCACCACCACCCACCCCCCACCACCACCACCACCACTCCCCACCCACCTGGCACCCACCCGCCACCACCTGCTACTACCATCCATCCGCTCGCCACCACCACCCGCCACTACCACTCACCACCCACCTGCCACCACCATCTACCACCCGCCACCACCACCCACCACCCACCTGCTACCCACTCACCACCACCACCACCCGCCGCCACCACCCACCACCCGCCGCTACCATCCATCTGCCCGCCACCACCCACCTGCCACCACCATCCACCACCCACCACCACCACCACCACCACCACCACCATCACCCACCTGCTACCACCACCCATCTGCCACCACCACCTACCACCCGCCGCCACCACCACCACCACCACCACCACCACCCACTCACCACCACCCACCACCCGCCACCGTCACCCACCCACCGCCACCACCACCACCACCCGTCATCCACCACCCACCTGCCACCACCATCCACCCACCCGTCACCGCTTTCCACCACCGTCTTCCGCCACTACCACCCACCCACCCTCCATTTGCCACCAATTTCCACTACCGTCTTCTGCCATCATCAGCCACCACCTGCCACCATTTTCTACCACCGTCTTCCGCCATCACCACCACCCGCCATCATTTTCCACCATCGTCTTCCGCCGCCACCACACTTCACCACCCGCCACCACTTGCCATTTCTCACTCTTTTTTATATTTTTAAACATTTTGTCTAAACCAAATGCGTTTGTAGTTTATGTTTTTCTAAAAATAAACAAAAACCAGTTTATAAAATTTTTGTAAATATAAACTGAAAACATAAACGTTACCAAACAGGCCCTTAGTATTCGATATCCAATTGGCATCACAATAACCTTCGAGTACTATTGGATATCGAGTAAAGTTCAAACCATGATCACGGGTAAATCTTAGATATCTAAGATCCTGAATGATCGCTTTCCAATGGTCTTTTCCGGGATTACTAGTGTACCTACTCAATTTACTGACAGCATAGGCTATATCAGGACGAGTACAATTCATTAGGTACATTAAGCTTCCAATGATTTGGGAGTATTTTAACTGAGACACCGTATCACCTTTATTTTTCGATAAATAAAGACTGATGTCTACAGGTATTCTATCTACAATCATATCATCCTTGATAAATTTACCAAGAATTTTCTCAATATAATGAGATTGAGATAATGCATACCCATTAGATGTTTTAGTAATTTTCATTCCTAATATAATATCTGCGACCCTCATATCTTTCATATCAAATCTTCTATTCAGCATTTGCTTAGTTGATTTGATCATGTTTTGATTGCTTCCAATGATAAGCATGTCATTCATATAAAGACAAACTATGGCATATCCTTGGTCAGTGTTTTTAACATAGACGTACTAGTCACATTCGTTTATCTTAAACCCATTAGTCAGCATAGCATGATCAATTTTTTCATGCCATTGCTTAGGTATTTGTTTTAATCCATAAAGAGATTTTACAAGCCGACAAACTTCCTTTTCTTGCCTCGGCACTACAAACCCTTCGGGTTGCTCCATATAGATCTCTTCATTTAGATCACCGTTTAAGAAAGTTGTCTTAACATCCATTTGATGTATTTCTAAATTATACAACGCTGCTATAACAATAAGCATGCGAATGGATGTTATTCTTGTCACAGGAGAATATGTGTCAAAATAGGCCAGACCTTCCTTTTGTCTATAACCATTTACTACAAGTCTTGCTTTATACTTAACTATTGAACCATCTGCTTTCATTTTTCTCTTGAATATCCATTTATATCTAAGAGGTTTAGAACCGGGTGGAAGATCCACCAACTCCTAAGTATGATTTTATATAATGGATTCAATTTCATTATTAACAACCTCTTTCCATAAAGGTGCTTCAGGACCTGTCATTGCTTCCTTAAGCTTTGAGGTTTATTTTCTAATAGGTATGTCAGAAAATCTAGACCAAATGATTTTGATGTTCTTACTCTCTTACTTCGTCTTGGTTCATCATCAGTTAAATCTTGTTGGTCGAGACCATTACTGGTCTCTTGTGTTTGGTTGTCATTAGTTTCTTGACTTTGTGTACAATCATAAGTTCTTTTCTGTGAACTTAATTCCTGTTCTTTCTTGTAAGGAAAGACATGTTAAAAAAAAACAGCATTCCTTGACTCTATAATAGTGTTCACATTTATATTAGGTATTTCTGATTTATAAGTCAGAAACCGATATGCACTATTATTCTGAACATAACCAATAAACACACAATCTACTGTTTTTGATCCTATCTTAGTCTTTTTAGGAACATGAATTTCAACTTTTGCCAAACACTCCTACACTTTTAAGTATTTGTAGGAAGACAGTCGACCTTTCCATAATTCATAAGGAGTGCTATTGGTTTTCTTGTGGGGTATTCTGTTAAGAACATAATTAGCAGACAATATTGCTTCCCCCCACAAGTTCTGCGGTAAGTTTGAACTTAGTAACATGACATTCATCATTTCTTTAAGGGTTCTATTCTTTCTTTCAGCAATTCCATTTTGCTGTGGAGAATAGGGTGTTGTAATTTGGTGAATAATGCCATGTTGTGCACAAAATTCATTTAAAGGTGCATCATATTCACCACCCCTATCACTTCTAACCATTTTAATGGTTTTTCCAAGTTGATTTTCAACTTCAGTTTTGTAGAGTTTAAACATTTCTAAGGTTTCATCTTTGCTTCTAAGTAAGTATACATAACAATAACTTGTGCAATCATCGATAAATGTTATGAAATACTTTTTGCCTCCTTTAGTTTGAATAAATTTAAGATCACATACATCAGTATGAATTAATTCTAAAGGTTCGGTTTTTGTTTCAACCAATTTAAATGGAGCCTTAGTTAGTTTCGCTTCTACACAAATCTCACATTTGTAATTAGGATCAATTTCAAACTTTGGTATATAATCCAAACCAATTAATCTACGCAAAGCATCAAAATTTACTTGTCCTAATCTACCATGCCATAAATTCGACTCAAGAATATAAGTAAAAGATGTGTTATTCTTATTCATAACAAGTTTTGGTACAACCGTCATTACATTCAATTTGAAGAGACCATCACTCATGTATCCCTTACCAACATGCATACCACTCTTTGTTAATACAAATTTATCAAACTCAAATACAAGCCTAAAACCATTTTTACTTAACAAAGAACCAGAAACTAAATTCTTTCAGATGTCTGATACATACAATACGTTGTTGAGGGTAAGTTCTTTCCCTGATGTCATATTTAATATCATTTTTCCTTGTCCAGCCACAGTAGAAATAGAAGAATTTCCCATGAAAAGATGTTCACTGTTTGCAGCCTCATTATAAGTTGTGAACATCTTCTTATCCGCACATATGTGACGAGTTGCCCCAGTGTCAACCCACCATTCCTTGGGATTTCCAACCAAATTAGCCTCAAACACCACAATAGAGAGGTTGATGTCATTTATCCCGTCAGAGATGTAATCTAATTCTATCACATTTGCTTGATTAGTGGTCTACTTGCCTGTATTTCCGCAATCTTTCTTAGGGTAGCGGCAATCAGCAGCTCGATGTCCGGTCTTACCACAGTTATAGCATTTACCTTTGAACTTTTTATTGCCATTATTGTTGCCTTGTTTAGGACCATCTCCAGTAAACTTCCTCTTTTTGTTATGTGGTTTGTGCACTTGTTCAACCACATTAGCCTTAGACTCAATGAGATTTTTCTCATTCCTCTTTTCATCTTTTCGGTTATCTTCCTCAACTCTCAATCTTACAATTAATTCATCCATAGTCATATCCTTGCGTTTATGTTTTAAATAATTTTTGAAATCTTTCCAAGTCGGTGGTAACTTTTCCACTAAAGCAACGACTTGGAAAGACTCGCTAAGAGACATACCTTCAGAATGAATATCATGCAAAATTATTTGAAAATTTTGAACTTGAAAAATTACCGTTTGGCAGTCTACCATAACGAAATCCAGAAATTTACCGACAACAAATTTCTTTGTGCCGGCATCCTCTGTCTTGTACTTTTTCTCCAAAGAATCCCATAATTCTTTTACTATTTTCAGAGGGCTGTAAATATTATACAACATGTTGTAGTTTCTGCATAGAAAATCAGAGTGTTTCCAAGCATCTATAGAGGCAACAACTTGCCGATCACTTTCATGCTCTCTAAGTATTAGAGCCTCTTCACGAAGAAATCAAGCCAAATTTAGGGTTGTAAGATAGAACAGCATTTTCTGCTGCTATCTCTTAAACTCAACACCGTTAAATTTTTCTGGTTTTTCTCCATGATTTATTGGAACTTGAACATGGTTCTGGATAGGGACCGGAGTTAGTATAACAATTGGAGTACCACTTCCTGTTGCAGTTTCAGTTACAGTAGCCATAATATCTTATTACAAAAATCAGAAAAAACCAAAACACAAATTAATTTTGTAATTACTAAAATCGGAAAATAAATTATAACACAAAATAATTTTATTTTCCTTGTTACTAAAACTAAAAAAATAAAATACCACAATAATTTTCTGTAACACAAATTAATATTCTGCAATTGTTAATGACACCAGTATATTACTACTAGTTGTCAAAAAAAATAAACAGTATATTACTACTATTTGTATTTTCCAACCAAAATATCACTTTGTGAAAGCATAGAAAATTAAATACAATGAAGACACCAAAAAATAATATATCTTAAAATTGTTGGACAATCTTCACTGTATTTGAAAAATAAATTCTGTTTGTGTACTTAACAACAAACGGAATACAGAAGAAATAAAGGAAATGAGAGAGTTTGTTTGATTACAAAAATCAAACCAGAAAATAAAATAAAATAAATAAAACAGATTTTTATTTTGTTACAAAAACAAAATGAAAATCTGAAACAGAAAAATAATAAAGCAGAAAATAAATCAATTACTTATCAAATTAATTTCTTGAACAAATTTTCTGATCAAGTCTAGTGTTTAACACTGTGTCCTTAAGACAGATTCGTCCTCTCCACGGTGCTTTCAGAATGTGGACGTCTATCTCTCAGGATAAAATGATCAACAGCAAACAATAGCAGCACTACAAATTGTTTGCACAACGAACACACTAAGTGTTTACACTCTTTCTCACAAAAATTTAATGCAGCAAAATGCAGAGAATTATTGCAGAGGAGAAGTACAAAAATTGTGAATGAAAAATCAATAGAGGGTCTGTCTATTTATAGGAGAAAAAGTGGTTGTTTGGTTTGAATTAAACAGGTGCAAACCTGTTCAGTTTAAATTGAACAGATATGGCACTGTCTGGGTTTGAATTTGAACAGATATTGAAACTGTTCCGGTTTAAATTCAAACAAATAAAACCGGGCAGAATTTTGGTAGAGGGGAAAATCGGACAGATTTTTTCCGAAATTAATTTGAATTCTGGACAGAAATTTTATTTTACCAAAAAATAAAATAAAATTCAAATGCTTTTGGCCCAAAAAGATAGGTATTGGGTCAGACAAGCCTAGCCTAACCTCACACATGCGCCCAAGCCCAGCCTGCCCGACCAACCGGACGGACGGCGGCTCGTGCACACGCGTATGTGGTTATTTTTTGGTCCAATGGGTCTAGCTCAATTTACCCATAACCTCTCCCTTCTACAAACTTAGGGTGCCCCTTGGGGCCCTCCCTAAGTTATAATACCAAGCTTTATAAACTCATAAATTCCTTCCCCACCAAACCAATGTGGGACAAGCTTTTATTCAAACCTTTAAGGATTTTCCACCAAAACTCCATTTCCATGGAGCACACTTTGGCTTCAATTTTTCATTCACCCGATAATGGTTTTGAGCAACTAAATATACCACGTAAATCACAATGCGGCATAAAACGCATTACCACATTGACCTGCGAAATTCGGTGCATAGGTCCCACCTAAAAAATAGACCAAAGTTTAAGAAAAAAATCAAATTTTTCCAAAACTTCAAAACCATTTCTAACAAATATATGGGTAACAAATATTGTGTAGCCATTATTACTGCAATAAAAGAAAACTTTGATAAATATTTTGATCCATTGTCTCATCTTTTAGGTTTAGTCATAATAATTGATCATAGGTGTAAACAAATTAGTTTATAAGAATTTTTAGAACAAATTTTTTCTGATCAAGAATAATTTGTCCCTATTATGAAAACATACAAAAAATTATTTGAAGAATACAGGGCAGCTGCAGCAAATACACCTACACACATTATACCAGCTTTATCTCGAGGCAGAAGATTAAGTGTTTTCTCAACAATAAAAACTGGAAAATATCTCAGCATACAAGCGTAAGTAGTTTTGAATTTCAACGTTATTTGGATATCCCACTAGTGCATGATAGCGAAGATTTTGATGTTTTAGATTGGTGGAAACAAAATGAACATATGTGGCATGTGCTTTCACAGATGGCCCGTGATTTCACAGATGGCCCGTGATATACTAATCATTCATATTTCTACAATTGTTTATGAAATAGCTTTTGGTGCAAGTGGATGGGTGCTGAGTGATTACCACAGCAGGCTTTCACCCCCAAATGGTTAAAGCGCTGATGATATCCAAAGATCATATGCATGAGCTTATGAGAATACAAAATTATAGTAAAAATGAGATAATTCAAAGCGATTTGCTTGACATATCATCGGGTAACGTAAGTGAATTGTCTACCTCCTTTGATAACTGATCAACAATTTGTTTTTCACTTTTTCATTTCTTTTTTTTTTTTTTTTTTTTTTTTTGGTATTAGATTATTGAGGTAAAGTATAATGCAAATGATTGGTGAGCTAATAGGTGCCAACCTAATTGGGATGTACTTGACCTATAGTGATGCAATTGTTCTACCATCATCAATAATTTACATTTATTTTATTTAATGATATAAATTTTTGTAATATTTTATTTTATTTTGAAATAAAAATTATTTTATTTTGTAATATGTTGTCTATTTAATTTAATATTGTAATATTGAAAGTTTCATTTTGATATATATATATATATAATTATTCATTTCAGAAAAACAAAATTACATAATTTTATACTTTTTTAAGTCATAACTAAAAAAACATAATTCATACATAATTAAATTTAAATATTACCACATGAAACATAACCAAATATCTCATTAATCTTAATTAAAATATTCTAGTATAATTTTTCTTTTATTCTTTATCCCTCATAAATAATCTACATATATAATATATTTATCTTTTATTTTTCGCCAAAAAAAAAACCCGCCAAACCTAGCTCGCAGCCCGAGCCCAAACCCGAGCCCACCGATCTAGCCCTAAGCCCTAATCTGAGTGAGTCTGGGCCTAGACCCCACTTTTTGCCCGCAAGCTAGCCTACCCTAGCCCAGCCCAAAAAAAGACAAAAGCCCGCACGGCCTATGGTGGGTCAGACCGAAATTACACCTCTACATATAATACAATTTTTTTTTTTAGTGTGGTCATTCCAGCTTATCGAATTTTTTAATACTAAACCATCTCAACTCGCTATCAATAATATGACAATTAGTTGGCTATATATCTATCTTATTACCTATGTGAATACTGACTTGGTGTTTAAAAGTGTAGTTGCTTCTCCTTCTGCCACGTAGTAAATTTTTTTATCTTAAAATAAAAAAATAAAAATACTAGAAATTTCAAAAATTTTACTAGACATTTAGTAAAAAATTGATAAAATTTTTAGAGTTTTTAGCATTACTCATAAAAAAATATTATTTAAAAGTATGAGTAGGATTTGAACCCAAAATCTAAGGTTTCATTAAAAACACTCTTATCATTTAGATAACACATTATGATATTAATTTCTTTATTATTTATTTTTTAACTTACTTATCTAAATTATATAAGACACCCGCTAATACCAACATATGACGACATAATGGCTTGGATCCCGTTGTTGTGCAATATATTAGTATAGGGCTCTCATGACACAGAAATGGTTTTTTTTTTTTTTTTTTTTTTTTTTTTTTTTTTTTTTTTAAGAGGGGACTGAAATATGGGTTAAAAGGGAGAAAAATCGTCGTGAGCTATTTAATCTATTCCAATCAAGCCACGCGGTATGATAAGCCATATATACACATAATATTTTTGAAAATTTTATGATATATATCCCATTTGATGTTTGGTTACAATTTTTTTTTTTTTGGCAAAATTTATTTTACTTCCTACTAGTATGGCTTGATAGCATTTTATTCCTACCTTTTAAAAATAGTCATATGTTTCCATATGATTTTAGACTAAAATGTAACTGTGGGGATGTATTTTCTGAATACCAACACGTGGCCGAGATGACACCGAAGTGTCAGCCGAGGAGCCACGTGTCGTGGTAGTTACGCCGAGGTTATCTCAGAGTTGCCGAGGTTATCTGCGAGAATACAGGAGTCCGGGGTTACCGCCGAAGATATCGGAATCCGAGATGATCAGATAAGGGGCAAGAGTCCTAGAATGAAGAAAGACTTCAAGATGGATAAGGATAGTATTCTTAGGGAGTCTATCCTTATCTCTTGTAGAGTCCAGAGTAAGTATTGAATGAGAGTCCATAGAAGTGAGACTTCTAGTGGGACTAGGACAGAGAAAGACTATAAAAGAAGGGCACCCCCGGTGAGTCTAAGGTACGCAATTTTGAGTATTGAGCATTAATTTAAGCACTGGTATTATCTTTGAGAGAGACTGACTTGATCGTCGGAGTGCCCCCGGGTGGAAGAACCACCGCCGGAGCCTTTTCTTTCTGTGCAGATTGCAGGGAGCCATCTATTCTGCCTGTGTTCTACAGCTGATTCACTAAGGAGGGCAGTGTGATCGGAATTTCACTCACACAATTTGGCGCCGTCTGTGGGAACGAAAGAAGAGTAGATGGCCAGTAACACGCAGAGGGAAAAGATTGGGGACGACACTCCTGCTGGAAGCGGAAGACCCATTGACCCTAACGCTGAAGGAGGAGACCACAACGAAGAAGCACATGATCAGAATCACGCAGAGAAAGGCGTCGGCCAAGATGGCGACGCATCAAAGAAAGCGGACCATGGCAAGTACTATAACGAGGACAACCTCCAGATCTGGAAAGACAGATGTCTGAGGAGGGATGAAGAAGTAAAGGAGATGGCAAACAAGTTGGCAGACCTTCAATCGGTCGTCAACTTCATGATGCAGAATAATGTCATGCAACCGCCGTACCCGCTTCAGGACACACCAATGCCGGCAGCAAACACCCAGAAGAAGGGGCAGAAAGTAATCCCCGAAGCCCCTCAGCACACGAGGAGTGGAAGACACTCTCACCGACCTTCCAGGGAAGTCGGCCGAGAAGAACCAAGAAGAGAAGAGTCCCGAAGGACATATCACGAGAAGGAGGCAGATCCCAAGGAACATCGGCATGTTCAGGGGCGGGAATTGTGTTTCGATGCATCCTGCGGGGAAGGATCGAAAAGAGGCCACCATAAGGCCGAGAGTAGTGTGCCGAAAAGGCTGAAGTCCAAAGACAGCCGGGCTCCAGGGAGAAGTAAAGAAGACTTGAGAGATTACCTCAAGAGGAAGCAAGAGAATGCCGGAGTCGAAGTGACCTCCTCGGTTAAGCCGAGGACACCATTCTCGGTGGAATTGGACAGATTCGTCGCGCCGAAAAGATTCAGTATGCCGAGGTTCCAAATATATGATGGTAAGTCAGACCCTAACTTCCATGTTGGATTATTTTTGAATTCAATGGCATTATATAGTGGGAACGAGCCGTTGCTCTGCAAAGTGTTCCCTTCATCCTTCAGGGAGATTGCAACGGATTGGTTCCACAAATTACCGAAGGGGAGCGTGAAGAATTGGGAAGGCCTGGCCGAGATGTTTGTGGCCAGGTTCATAACAAACAAACTTCAGCCATTGAGGGTGGATGCATTGATGGCTCTGAAGATCAGCAAAGATGAAAGCCTTAGGGCCTATGCAAAGCGGTACTATGAGGTATTCAATCGTATACCTGAATGCAATCAGGAGGTGGCGGTCGTCTCTTTCAAGAACGGCCTGAAGGATGGCTGTCCACTGCGGAAGTCCTTGGCAAAAACCTTGCCAAAGAGCATGGAAGAGCTCATGGCGAGAATCGAGAAGTATGCCAGAGCCGAGGAAGATACATCGGGGAATAAGGAGACAAAGACAGAAAAAGTCAACGGCTCGCCGAAGCGAGGCCGAGGTAACAACGGACCCAACAAACAGGAGACAGAGTTAAGGGCCAAGCAAGCAGTGACAACGGTGTTCCGAATTCCGCTCCATAAAGTCCTTGATCAAATTCGGAATCAGCCCTACTTCAGGGCGCCGGCAAGGGCACCAGGAGAATTTATGGGAAGAAACCTTGGTAGGCGTTGTGCCTACCACAATGAGGAGGGGCACCCAACTCAGGGTTGCAGAGCCCTTAAGGCACACTTAGAAGATTTGGTGAGGCAAGGCCATCTGAGAGCTTGTGGATGAGGCCAAAACGAGGGAGGAACAGGCACGATTGCCTCAAGCACCAGCAGCCCCGCCACCGCCAGCACAGCAACCACAGGCAGGCGGACCTCGGGTGGTTAATGTGATCCACTCAAAGGTGAATGAAAACGACATACGGGGGGAGACACAGAGGGTAAGACACCTGCAGCACGTCAACCAGGTCGGACTAAAAAGACCTCGGCCTGAAGAATGCCAAGGACAGATGATAGCTTTCACAGAAGCCGACCTAGATATGGTTCAGCACCCGCACAATGATGCCTTGGTAGTATCCCTCCAGGTTGGGGAGTGCCAGGTGAAACGCATCTTGATTGATCAAGGCAGCTCCTGCGACATCATGTATGTCAGATGTTACAAGGAGCTAGGCCTTCACCCTGATGACATGGATCAGTCGAACGGCCCGATGGTCGGCTTCAATGGAACGCCGACATGGCCATTAGGCACAACAAGCTTGGAAGTACAGGCTGGCACGAAGAAGATCAAGACGGAATTCATTGTGATTGACACGCCCTCGCCTTACAACATCATTTTAGGGAGGCCGTGGTTGCATGTAATGGGGGCAGTTCCCTCAACATTGCATCAACTGCTACGGTTCCCAACAGAACATGGGATTGAGGAAGTTAAAGGAGATCAGTTGCAGGCGAAAAATTGCTCCATGGCAGCAATGAAGTTAACCTGCAGCATTCGGGAACTAAAGAAGGCAGAAGTTGAAAAAGAGGACATGAAGGTCCTAGATGATGTCGGCAAGGAGCCGACCGAGAAAAGTGAAGAAGCATTGAAGAAGATCTTCATCCAGGAGGGCGATGAAGAACGTTTCTTTCTTCTCGGCACAGGATTAGCCGAATAAGAGGAAAGGGAGCTGGAAGCCTTTCTGAGGAAGAATATTGAGGTGTTCGCCTGGACACCTTATGAAATGCCTGGCATTGACCCCGAGGTCACATGTCACAGACTCAACGTTGACAGGTCGGCCAAACCTGTAATACAACGAGCCAGAAGACCGACGTTGATGCACGTCGAAGCAGTGGAGGAGGAGGTGGACAGACTTCTGGAGGCCAAGGCCATCAGAGAAGCCAATTATCCGACATGGTTGTCAAACACCGTGGTAGTAAAGAAGAAGAATGGCAAGTGGAGGGTCTGCGTAGATTTTACAAACTTGAACAAAGCTTGTCCCAAAGACAGCTTCCCTCTGCCAAAGATCGACCAGTTGGTGGACGCCACATCTGGACATGGAAGGATGAGCTTCTTGGATGCTTATAGGGGGTATCACCAGATAGCCATGTACCCCCCAGACGAGGAGAAAACAGCGTTTATCACTCCAAAAGGTCTGTATTGTTACAAAGTCATGCCTTTTGGGTTGAAAAACGCAGGAGCAACCTATCAAAGGCTGGTGACCAAGATGTTCAAACACTTGATCGGCCGAACTGTAGAAGTCTACATTGATGACATGGTCATGAAGACCAAGGAACCAAAGGATCATCTTGCTGACCTAAAAGAGGTCTTTGACATACTAAAAACATACCGGCTCCGACTCAACGCATCGAAGTGCGCGTTTGGAGTCGGATCCGGTAAGTTCTTGGGATATCTAGTGACTAGAAGGGGAATTGAAGCCAGCCCAGATCAGATCAAGGCCATCCTGGAATTACAAAGTCCGACATCGGCTAAACAGGTTCAAATGCTTACTGGAAGGGCCGCAGCCCTAAACAGGTTCATAAGTCGAAGTTCGGACAAATGTAAACCTTTTTTCAACCTGGTGAAAAAGGCTGCGGATTTTCTATGGACAGAGGAATGTGAAGCCGCTCTGGCCGACCTGAAGAAATATCTTACCACGGCTCCAGTCCTCTCAACACCTCAACCTGGGGAGGAGCTGTTTCTATACTTAGCAGTTTCTGAGCACGCAGTAAGTGCTGTGATAATCCGAGAAGAGAAGGGAGAGCAGAAAGCTGTTTACTATGTGAGTAAAACCTTGGCCGATGCAGAAACAAGGTATCTACCATTGGAGAAATTGATGCTGGCCTTGGTAATGGCCTCAAAGAAGCTAAACCATTACTTTCAGACTCACAAGATAGTGGTTCTGACAGAACACCCACTGAAGTCCTTGTTGCAACAAGGAGACTTAACTGGAAGAATAGCAAGATGGGCCGTAGTTTTGGGCCAATATGACCTGGAGTTCAGGCCGAGAACAGCAATTAAGGGCCAAGTCTTGGCCGATTTCGTGGCCGAGTTCTCGCCAGAATACATCGAACATCGGGCTCCGTTGAGCCGAGATGAACGATGTCCAAACAAGGAAGGAGAAGCCCAGCCTAAGGCTAAAGAACCAAGGAAGGAAAAACTCAGACCCTGCAGCATTTACATCGGCGACTCCTTTCAACTTTTTGTTGATGGGAGCTCAAACCGGCAGGGGGCAGGGGCAGGAGTAGTGTTAATTTCCCCCGATGGAGAGATATTGGAGCAGTCCATTCGACTGGGGTTCAAGGCCTCGAACAATGAGGCGGAATATGAAGCACTAATTGCTGGACTGAAGCTGGCAGTAGCAGCAGAGGCAGATGAGGTAATCGTTTTTTGTGACTCACAACTTATAATAAATCAAACTACAGGAGAGTTTGCTGCCCGAGATGAAAGGATGTCGGCATACGCAAAAGAAGTCATCAGGCTGGCAGACAAGTTTCAAAACTGCCGATTTCTTCAGGTTAGCCGAGACGATAACAACCACGCCGACGCGTTGGCCAATTTAGCAAGCTCAATGAAAACCGGAAAGACGAGGACAATAATGATCGATTACCTATCAGGCCCGAGCATAGAGCCACCGAACACAATGCAAGAGGCATTATGTGTGGACATGGGACCCAGCTGGATGGATGCAATTATTGCATTCCTAAAAGAAAGAAAGCTGCCAGAAGACCGAAAGGAAGCACACAAAGTCCGATTGAAGTCGGCAAGATTCAGTCTGACAGTAGAGGGACATCTCTACAGAAGATCCTTCACTGGACCTCTTTTAAGGTGTGTACACCCTCTTCAGGTCGAAGACTTTTTGTATGAAATTCATGAAGGAGTCTGTGGAAGCCACGCGGGGGGCAGATCGTTAGCTCACAGGTCCATTACCCAGGGGTATTGGTAGCCCTATATGTAAAAAGATGCCGAAGCCTATGTGAAGAAGTGTGAACAATGTCAAAGGTTTGCACCTTTGATACATCAGCCAGCTGCCGACCTGAACTCGGTTTCCAGCCCTTGGCCATTTGCCCAATGGGGCATGGATCTCGTTGGATAACTGCCCCAAGCGACTGGGCAGCAGAAGTACCTACTAGTAGCAACAGACTACTTCACA
Organism: Camellia granthamiana; assembly: GCA_036172215.1. NCBI lineage: Eukaryota > Viridiplantae > Streptophyta > Magnoliopsida > Ericales > Theaceae > Camellia > Camellia granthamiana. Next base: position 4,020,110 of record CM069904.1, on the reverse strand, counting down.
AAGTGGATAGAAGCAGAGCCTCTTGCAAAAATCCGAGATGTGGATGTGAAGAACTTCATCTGGAGAAACATCATCACCAGATTTGGGATTCCAAGAGCAATCGTTGCCGACAACGGAACACAGTTTGACAGCAAACTCATCAAGAATTTTTGCGCAAAGTTCAAGATAAAGAATTACTTTTCGACACCAAGCTTTCCCCAAAGTAATGGGCAAGCAGAAGCATCCAACAAAGTAATTCTGGACGGAATAAAGAAGAGGCTACAGGTAGCAAAAGGAAAATGGGTAGACGAATTGCCCAGTGTGCTCTCGGCATATCACACAACGCCGAGAAGATCAATAGGAGAGTCCCCATTTGCCATGGCTTATGGCACAGAAGCAGTCATTCCATTGGAGATCGGCATCCCAGGGATCGGCACCCAGGGAGTTGAGAACGGGACTAACGATGTGCTCTTAGCCCGAGATCTGGATCTACTAGAAGAAAGAAGAGAGAAAGCTGCAATCCAGCTTGCAGCATACCAGCAACAGCTTGCCAAAGCTTACAACAGGAAGGTCAATCCAAGGGATTTTCAGGTCAACGACCTAGTCTTAAGGAAAGTCGTCGGCAATAAGAAGGATCCCAGAGAGGGCAAGCTTGACCCGAACTGGGAAGGGCCCTACAGAATAACCTCGGTGTTAGGAAATGGGGCATATCGGCTCGAAGATAGTGAAGGCAAAGCATTGCCTAGACCTTGGAACACTTGTAATTTAAAGTTTTTTTATCATTAGATGTTGTTTGACTTTTTGCCGATATGATCAATGAAATCTTTCCAGAATTTTCTAGAACTTATTAAATTATGCATAACGTTGTCTTTTGAATAATGAGAACCCAAGTGAAACTTAGGTTCACATTGGGGGCAGATAGAAGACAGTAATGCCTAACCGAAGTTAAGCCGAGATGTTTAACAGTAGTTAAATCTAAGATAAAGTTTAACCGGAGGTGAACAGAAATTAAGTTTAACCGAAGTTAAGCCAAGATAATTCCTTATCTTTACTTGTTGAAATTTGTAGCAATTTACAAGTTAAAGTTAAGCCGATAATTCCTTATCTTTACTTGTTGAAATTTGTAGCAATTTACAAGTCAAAGTTAAGCCGATAATTCCTTATCTTTACTTGTTGAAATTTGTAGCAATTTACAAGTTAAAGTTAAGTCGATAATTCCTTATCTTTACTTGTTGAAATTTGTAGCAATTTACAAGTTAAAGCTAAGCCGAGATAATTCCTTATCTTTACTTGTTGAAATTTGTAGCAATTTACAAGTTAAAGTTAAGCCGAGATAATTGTTTATCTTCACTTGTTGAAATTTGTAGCAATTTACAAGATGAAGTTAAATTAGGTTTATTGATTCAGACTCGTTAAAATTTGAGAAAAGTTTGCCAGATACAATTGAATGTACTTTACACTTGCTTACAGGTGAAGTACTAGCCGAGATAAATCTTCAGGCAAATGTACCCGAGGTATTTATCCACGAGGTGATTGTATAAAGGAGGAGAGACTTGCAAAAAATTCTAAGTATTGAATCATGCAGAAGCAGTCATTAGAATATAAAAGTACAAACACTTGGTAAAAGAAAGTTGTCTCAAGCATTAGAATGGAAAAAGGCACATCGGCCATATACAGAGTCTGCATTGTTCAAAGAACATCAACAAAAGTACAAACGAAAGAGAAAAGAACAAAAGACATTCAAGTTTCTTCAGCTTCAGGAGCAGGTTAGGCTAGAACCTCGGAAGTCTCTTGAAGAACAACCTCGGCATCTTTTTCCACCATAGCATCTGCATCCTCCTCTGCCACAACCTCGCCCTCTTTATCTGTCGCAATCTCGGCGTCAATCTTAGCCAAAGTCTCCCCAACACTTCTCTCAGCCAGAAGAAGGTCAGACAATAAGTGAACTGAGTCCGCTTCCTTGGACACCATCTCAACCTCCTCGTCCTCCTCTTGGGTTAAGTCCAGGACTTGATCACCCTGAGGAGGTGACTTGGTCTTAGTGGCATCCTTGGATTTCCTCACCAAGGCTTCACCATCATTTTTGTCTTCATCCTCATCTTCGGCCTGGGATTCAGATTCAGCCTCCTCCTCAGACTGACTTGGAGGAGGAGGAGGAGGAAACGGCAAAGGAATAGCTTCAGCCTTGCGCCAGGGTGAGTCAGCAGGAAGATCAAGCTTTTTCGCCAGGGACATCCAACCCAGGGAAAATCCCTTATTGCATGCCTGCCTGACTTGGAGCTTGTAGTCTTCAGTGACATCGGCTACACCCTGGGCGTAAGCCTTTTCATCAACTTTTTTCATTTCAACCGACTTCGTGGCCAAGGCATCCGCGAGCTCCTTCTCGGCCTGAGCTGCTTTCCCCTCAGCATCTTTCTTCTGAGCCTCAGTAACATTTTTAATGGCCTCTAAAGATTCAGCCTTTTCTTCGGCTAGCGTTTGGGCTTTGGTAGCAGCCTCGGCCTGATCTTCTAATTTCTTCATTTTTGCTTGAAGACCTTTATTTATCTTTTGAAGGCTTGTAAACTCCTTCTTCAAGTCATTCAACTTCTCCCTAGTCTCGAAGGACTGCATGGAGAAGGAGTGTGCATGCTGGATCGCCTAAAAGAAACACAGACGCAAAAAGTTAATTACAGAACTCTGCAAGTATGAAAAAGATAAGAGCAAGTCAACAAGTAAAAGACACTGACCTGAACGCTACGCTGGAGCATAAAGGCGTAATTTTCAAACTCACTCATCTCGGCGTTCTTTTCAAGATCGCATGGGAGAAGAAGGGCTGTGCTTAGTGCAACGCCAATGTTTATGTCATCAGCGCTGTCACTAGCCAAGACTGGCTTGTTCTCCAGAGTGATTGTAGGTGTCCAAGGGACATTGGGCACTTTGGATCTTGAAGTTGTGCCAGAAGAAGACTTCGGCCTCTTTGATTTTTGTGGCTCTGCTGGTTGAGTTTCAGCAGACCTTTTAGCCGAGAAGGAAGCATTCTTCATGTTCTCGGCCAGTGGAGAGATGGGTATAGCGTCCTCGACTTCAGCATCAGTAGCCTTGGTCTTTGGCAGAGCCCTCTTTATTCGTCTGGGTTTTGGTGGGGGCATTGGTTGGGTCGGAATGGCATCAACATCGTCTGGTAGGTCGGCCAGAAAGTCTTGGGCGACAGGTCTCGGGCAAACCATTTCGGCAGTTTTTACAAGACGTCGCCGACACTTTCTTTCAGAAATCGGTACCAAGTATGGTGCCGAGGTTGAAGGATGATCGGCTGGATCAGAAGTTGAACCTTGATCAGTCCGAGATGTGGATGCAGTTTGAGTTACTACAGTAAGAGAAGAGGAGCGCTTTTTCTTCTTTCTTGGAACGTCGGGAAGAGTTGATCTGTGTGTTGGGATGAAATTCAGTAAGACTGGAGCTTTTTGCTTTTAGATAGGAAGATCCAGAAGCTTCTTTAAGTCTTTGCCGAGGAAGTAAGACTGGCGAAAATTTTTGGGAGGCTTACGAACGTCTGCAACAAGGAGCACAACATCAGAAACAAATAAAAACTCTTATATACTTGAAGAAAAACAAACAACAGCTAAGTAATTGACGCTGGGCTCTTACCCTTGCCCTCTTTAACTGTTCAGGGAAGAGGGTAGAGATGGACTTCTTCGTCTGGGCCAAACTCCCAATTTCCAGAAGCAATAAGATAATCATCACCAGCCCCTTTGTTGGAGTCTGGGAGGTCGGCTACAATTTTAAATTCGGTAGACCTTGGCTTAAGGTAATATACAAAGCCCTTTTCTTTCAGATTGAGAGCGCACATAGTGTAACAGAATTGGATGTCGGCGAGGGTAATTCTAACATTCTCCTGTTGAGCTAAGGCTATTATACCGTTAAGTATCCTGTAGGAGTTGATGGTGAGTTGCATAGGGTTCAAAGTGTAGTAGTGGAGAACTTCACGAAAAAGGGGATTAAGTGGGAGCCGAAGTCCACACTCAATAAACGCTATAACGGGAAAGGGCATTGTATTATCAGTAGGCATAACGGAATCGTCATCCCCAGCCAACCTAAGGTGAACATCGGCAAGGATAGAGAACTCTTGCCTAAAGAATTCGAGTTTGGTTGGGGAATTTACTCTGTGTCTCCACATACCCATGGCTTTTGGAGCAAAGGCACTTGGCTACAGAAACAGTGTGATCTTGAAGGGTTACTGGTACCTCGGCTTAAACCTAGGTGTGTACTGGCAAAAGATTGTTGCAGTTTTCCCTAAGAATTAAAGGTTCTATAAACAAATCCCAAACCTAAGAACTACGAAGGCAAAGATCGAAAGCACGAATCTGGAGAAAATACAAAAAAAGCAGAAAACAGAAACGGAATTTCAGATTCAGGAAACACAAATGGTGGAAGACCAAGAAACAATGCAAGAGACATATACAGAAGCATGAAATAAGAATCATTCGAGAAGAGAATTCACGAATCGAATGCTAAAACAGAACAGCAACAACAAGAAATTCCAGAAACAATCAAGAACTGGGGAAGAGAAGCTGCTTACCAGAAAATGTGAGGCCGAAATGAGCTTCGCCGAGATCAGACGACGGGGGCAACAGTGGCGAAAGCTTCGCAGAAATGGTAGATGGAGATGGTTGCAGAGCTCAGAGCTTGAGGCAATGGCAGATTCGAAGAAGAGAAAGCTTTAGAGAGAGAGAATGTAAAATATTCAAACGTAAAAGTGAAGAGAAAGAGAGAGGCAAACGTTTTTTTGTCCAAAACATGAAACGGCGGCAAAACAAAAGCAATTATTGCGCCTGGGTTAACGCATGCGTCAGACGGCGCAAGCAGAGAAAAGACGGCCAACAGGCGCGTCGCCAGCACGGACCAATAAGGGAAAAACGCGTCAGTGGAACGGTTGGAAAACGGTGCATGACAGCTCATACACATTGGGAGAGTTCGTGTGAATTCTTGTTCCTGAAAAGAAGACATATCGGCCTGAAGTGAATGACATCGGCTTGAAAGTTTCTAAGCCGACGTACGAAACAGAAGTTCAAATGTAGGTTCCATCATCTCAGAATACCGAGGTGATAGAACCTAGGGGGCAGTTGTGGGGATGTATTTTCTGAATACCAACATGTGGCCGAGATGACACCGAAGTGTCAGCCGAGGAGCCACATGTCGTGGTAGTTACGCTGAGGTTATCTCAGAGTTGCCGAGGTTATCTGCGAGAATACAGGAGTCTGGGGTTACCGCCGAAGATATCGGAATCCGAGATGATCAGATAAGGGGCAAGAGTCCTAGAATGAAGAAAGACTTCAAGATGGATAAGGATAGTATTCTTAGGGAGTCTATCCTTATCTCTTGTAGAGTCCAGAGTAAGTACTGAATGAGAGTCCATAGAAGTGAGACTTCTAGTGGGACTAGGACAGAGAAAGACTATAAAAGAAGGGCACCCCCGGCGGGTCTAAGGTACGCAATTTTGAGTCTTGAGCATTAATTTAAGCACTGGTATTATCTTTGAGAGAGACTGACTTGATCGTCGGAGTGCCCCCGGGTGGAAGAACCACCGCCGGAGCCTTTTCTTTCTGTGCAGATTGCAGGGAGCCATCTATTCTGCCTGTGTTCTACAGCTGATTCACTAAGGAGGGCAGTGTGATTGGAATTTCACTCATACAGTAACCATTAATACCGTTAACTATAAATGTAAAATGATTATGATACCCTCAAACCTTATATTTTTTGTTATTTTCTTTTTTTCTTATCTCTTATACACATAATTTATAATATCTACTATTAATTCAATTAAATCACAATTAATTATACATTCTCAATTATTTATTGTAATTCTTAAATTTTTATTTTTATTTTAATTTAATTATATTTTAGATAACAATTTATTCTAAATATTTAACTATTTATTGTAATTACTATTTTTTAATCTAATTTTAATTTAATTATATTTTATATCACAATTAATCTTAAATTCGTAATTTATTATAATTTCTAACATGTTAATCTAATTTTAATTTAATTAAATTTTAGATCGATTCTTAATTATTGTTTATTTTCATACTTCAAATCAATTCTTAATTATATTTTATATTTAAGATCAATTATTAATTTTATTTTATTTTAATTAATATATTAATCTAATTCTAAGTTTGGAGAAAATGAGGGTAAAATTGTCCTTTTGTGTATTAATTTCATTCTAATTTTTCACAAAACAAAACCCACTCTAAAAAATAATGTAGGTAATATACATTCCGTTAATTTGGATGGAAAAACTAACGGTAATACTTTAGTCCAAAATCACATGAAGGCTTTTTAGTTATATTTGAACGATAGAGGAGTAAAGTGCTTCAGCCCCAAACCACAAAGAGATTAAATGAATTTAACCTCTCGTTTTTTGTACTTATGACTCCCGTAGTATTGAGTTATGTCATTTGTTATAATCAAACACACAAATGACATAATTTACATATGATACACACCTTATGCAGATAATTAACAGAATTTTCTCTAGCAATTATCATTATTCAAATTAAAGTCCCCGTTTATCCAGAGGCTTCCTTAGGTGTTGTTTGATAAACTTGAAAACTGAAAGTTGAAGGCCAAAAATTAAGTACTGAAAACTTAATGTTGGATTTTTTAAGTTGAAAATTTGTTTGATAAAAATTAAATACTGAACTAAGGTGGTGTTTAATAAAATTGAAAACTGAAGACTGAAAATTAAGTATTGTAAACTAAATGCTGAATTTTTTAAGTTGAAAAATTGTTTGTTAAAAATTTAAGTGTTGAACTAAAAATAAGTTTTTTAATATATATAAGATCAAATTTAAAATTTATTATTTTGAAATTGTATATTTAATTTTTAAATTGTGATGGTGGTGGTAATGGTGATGGTGGTGGTGGTAGCAATAGTGTTGATGTGGTGGCGGTGGTGGCGGCATGGTGGTGATGGCAGTAGCAATGGTATTGGTAGTAAAATGATGGTGGTGCTTATGGCAACAATGACAATGGTAATGAAAGTAGTGGTAGTATTGGTGGTGGTGGCGATATGCTGGTGGTGGTAGTGGTAGTGGTAGTGGTAGCGGTAGTGATGACGGTGGCATGGTGGTGGTGGTGGTGGTGGCATGATGGTGGTGGTTGTGGTGGTACTGGTGGTGATAAGTTTATAATAGTATATATCGGTACTTGTGTATAATATTTATAAATTCAGTCAGAATTAAATAAGTTTCATATGATTTAAAATTTTCTTAAGTTTTAACTTTTATTTTAAGAGGGATTTAAAATTTTAAGTGATATCAACAATGATTATCAAACGGGCTTAGTTGATTATTATTTAATATATTCAGTTTTAAGTACTGAATGAGATTATCAAAGACCCCCTAAAGCAAATTATTTGATATATACAAGATTAAATTTAAAATTTATTAGTTTTAATTTGTAACTTTCAATTTTTATGTTGTAATAGTGGCGCACTGGTAGTGAAAATAAAGAGATTGTAGTTATGATGATGTTGGAGGGGTAATATAGTGGAGATAAAATGGGATGGTAGTGGTGGTGTAATAATGGTGGTGATTATGTCAATGGTGGCAATGAGTGGAGGTGAAGGGTGGTTATAATGGTGGTGGAGAGGTGGTTGTAGTGACAATGAAAATTGTTATAATAGTGTTATGGTAGTAGTAAAATAATAGTAGTACTCATGTAATGATGACAATGGTGATAGAGATTGTGGTAGTGATAGTAGTAGTAAGAAGGGATGGAAAAATCATATCGTGGTCAAAGGGCACCATGTGGTCTTGCCCCCTCTTATTCTCCAATCATCCAATACAAAATCATGAGTCTCACTTCCTTCACCAATCACAATATACCTTGGGCACCACGTAGCGGCCATGCCCTAAGACCACCAAATAACTTCTTGGAGGGGTGGTAGCAATAGATGCAATGGTGGTGTCTTGGTTGTCGTGGTAGTGGTTGTAATAGTGATGGTGATAGTGATGGTGATGGTAGAAGTGGCGGTGGCGGTGGCGGTGGCGGTGATGGCGTGATGGTCACAGTAGTAGTGGCGATGATAGTGGTGTAATAGTGGTGGTGATAGTGGTGGTGGTAGAAGTGGTGGTGGTGATAATGACGGTGGTGAAGTTATAACCATGTATGTTGACACGTATGTATAAATATTTATAAATTCAATTAAAATTAAGTAAATTTTCTATTACTTAAAATTTTCTTAGATTTGAACTTATATCTTAAGTGCCACTTAAATTTGAAACTCTCTTCATGTCAAATTGTTTATTGGACACAAAAAAAAAACAGTAACTTTAAAATAATATATTATTCTATCAAATTTTATAATTTTTTTATGAAAAAAAAAAATTAAATGCAAAAATACATACAGTTCATGCTATGGTACAAATTCTTACACAAGTTATAACACTTGTAGTGTTGTTTAGTACAAATGTCATAATTAGATCCTTTTTAATTATAATTAAAAAGAAATTGAATCATACCCAAACACCAAATAGGTATAACCAAAAACCTTTTGAATCATAATTAAAATAATATCATAATCAACATCACAATGAGTCATAACAAATACAACAATGTGTATAATCCAGTCATAACTAACATTACAATAAGTCACAACTAATGATCATAAAAGTCGTAATTGAGGCATATGGTACACACCCTAAAGAATCTATCAATACATTATTATTTGAATAAATTATAAATACACTCCTCAAATTTGCTTAAAATACAGATTGTCCATTGTGATTCTAGAAATTATAAATACCCTCTTTATCAAAAAATTGTATTTAATAGAATTAATTAAAAAAATAAAATTTCAAACTACTCTCTTATACAACAATGAAATTACCTAAATTGTTAATTGAAATGTATTTTTGACATAATTAAAATTGTTAATTAACTTGATAATTTATTAATAAAAAAGATAATTTGTTATGTGATTAGAAATTTAAAGAGACAAAATATAATTTTTAAAATTATAGGAGACAATCTGTATTTTAAACAAATATCATAAAACGTATTTGTAATTTACCTTATTAGGGTGGTGTTTGGGTGTGAGAAAATGTTAACTTTTTGACTAAAATAACCAAAAAATAAAAACACTCAATTATATCACTCTCTTTATTTTTTTACATATCTTTTTATAAATAAATAAAAAACTAAAAAACAAATTAAAATAATAACATCCCAAACGAATTCTATTTTGAAGTTTATCTTGTTAAGGACCACGTTAGTTACATGGTTCTATCCTTATTATTTGGGTAAATTACATTTACCCCTCGTGAAATTTTTGACAAATATAGAGACTTTTTCTATAGTTTTAATAATTACAAAAACATTTTCTACTTTTATTGATAATATTAAGATTCTCCCAATCATTAATTTAGCATAAACGCCATAATTTTTCTATTCAAAATAACCATATTGTCTCTTTGAATTAATAAACTATTTAAATGAAAATTTTCACTCACCTCCCTTAAGGTTTTACACATATATTATTAAAGATTCATGCATATTTCAACTTACGGTGGTAGTACATGCATCAATTAATGTATACACACTACAAGAAACGACACTTTTGGCGACCAAAATATTGGTCGCCAAAAGCCCCATTTTTGGTCGCCCAAACAATTAGCGACTAAATTTTTTTGTCGCCAAAGTGGTCGCCTATAAGCTGTCGGCGATAGTATTGGCGACTAAACTATTTTTGGTCGCTGAAAGTGAACCTTTTGGCTACTAAATTTTTGTTAGTCGGCAAAGGTTACCTTTTGGCGACTAAAATATTAGTAGCCAAAAGTAAGCATTTGGCTACCAAACTTTGAGTAGTCGGGAAAGGGTAGCTTTTGGCGACTAAATTTTTAGTCGCCAAAAGTCTTCAAATAAAATAAATTAATTTTCAGCGACTAAAACTTTTTGTCGTAGATTTATTTTTAGTCCCAACATTACTACATTTAGCGAACAAAGAATTTAGTCGGCAAAAAAATTATTTTTCATTTTATTAAACTTTTGGCTACTAACCATTTGGTAGCCGAAAGTCTTCATTATATTTTTAGCTACTAAATTTTTAGTCACCAAAAATCTTTGGATTCTTTATGGCTACCAAATATTTAGTGACTAAAAATATTGATTTCCTTTTTAGCTACCAATTGATTAGTCACTAACAAATTCACTTCTTTTTTCTTTTTTTTTTCGCTACTAAACATTTAATTGCCAAAAACTTTATTTAGTGTTTTTTTTTTTTTATAATTAATTTCTTCACAACCTGTATTTATTTCGTACAACCTGCACCATGTATTTAAACAAAATAATACATATATTTATTTCTATTTCGTTTCAACAATACAAAAATTTGATCAATTAACATCAAATTGTATACAAATCAAATACAATCCAACCCAAAATAATAATTCCATACAAGCACAAAATCATACAAAAAAGATGTCCTCTGTACAAAAAAATCTACATCAAATGTCATTTACAGAATATTTTGAAGGTGTAAACATGATGGGAAAATTAAATTTATTTACTAAAACACTTGCTTAATTTTAACAATGAAGCCATTGATCTAAACGCTTCTCATCCTTCAAGCTTCCTTCATATAGTTTGCTACGTTTCTTTCTGAAGACACCAACTGCAAAATAATGCAAATGTAGTAATGCAATCAGAAAATCGAGAAATGGAATGGAAAGATGCTAGAACATTTTCCAATACACCCATTGCCCACGTCTCATAAAACATTGTAATAATCGCACCTTCAAATATAGTAGGAGGCTAAAAATCAAATATAGTAGGAGGCTAGAAATCATTAAGTGATCTATAAGTAAATCCACAACTATCAATCATTAATCTAAGATGCAACAAAATTTGGTATTTTCTCAAGCATATCTTAGTAGTCAAAATCATTAACGCATAACTAAAAATATATATATCATTTGCTTTGTGGATCATTAAGTTCCTCCAAGTTCCTGTCATAAAGGAAAAGATGAGTGGAAGAAACAACTAGTACAAGAAGAGAAGGGAAAAAAAAAGAAAAGAAAAAAAAAGACTGTGAGTTAAGATTTATGTTCTACTTCTTGATATATTTTCTAAATAAAGGAAAGGTTTATGCAGATCTGTTTGACTGATATAGATTTATGTTGTTTCATCCTACAAAGTAAGTCTTGAGACAATTATAAAAATATATTTGGTTGATAGAGATGCTACATTTCCATCTTGCTTTGAATTTCTTGCTTAGATGTCAATTATTATTATTATTTTTTTTTTTTTTAACCTACATAATCCAACTGCTAACAAGTTCTCTATGGCTAGGGTTTCGGCAATGAATCTGTAATACACAAAGTATTGACTAAATGCAAACACGAGATGAATCTGTAATACACAAAGTATTGACAAAGGGGTACTCTCAGTTTTACCACAACCAATACATCAAAGTTTTACCACAACCAATACATCATAGTTTACATGAATCTGTAATACACTAGGCAACCCCCTTAAGATTTTTCAATCATTAGTTTTTGGGGTGTAATACAAAATACACTCTTTTTTTACATATACAAAATACACTCTTTTTTTACATACTTTTTTTTTATCACATATATATATAAAATAAGAAAGAAAAGAAAGAGCTGATATGCAAGTATGGAGCCTAAATCAAGGATCTGGCTGTGCTAATATTTTCTTATATTAATAAAAAATTTCAGCTGAAATATAAGAAGAAGAAGAATTTTTTTTTTAAAAATATAAGAAAGAGCTGATATGCAAGCTGAAATTTAAAGAAGAAGAATTTTTTTTTTTAAATATCTTACCAATCTGGTGAGGTGAGATAAGAAACGCAGTCCACATGTAGTCTGAAACTTCCGAAAAGAAAAGTCCTACACAGAGCAATGAAGAATGGTCAAAGTGAGGCTCCTACAAAAAATTGATGACCAAAATTACAAGCAAGCACTGTTCTTGGGTAAACATGAGTATTGTCTGTTGGAATGAAGTAAAACTGAACAAAAGTTTGAAAATCTCATTGTCAAGGGTCTATATATAGATAATGACTTGAATGAAGTTGCAAAAGATGCCACACACTTTGTGGGTAAAGCACAAGAGAGGTGGTCTAACCTAAGATAAGGCAGGTGGTGAGTGGGCTATATTGCATTGGGTCACACTTTAGCCACCATGCCATCAAACACAACAGAGCTGCTATTAAAAGTTTCTAGAGAGAAGTCCTGCACAAGGAAGGTTTGAAGATGAAGGAAGATGACATAAAACAAAAATAATCAATATGTGCTTCATACTAAGAAGCACAAACACTCCTAACAACACTCATAAACACATTACATGTTTAAAGACAACTGAGAATCCAATGATAAAACAAAAATAATGTAAATTTATACCTATTCTCCGCCTTAGACTTCAAAAATTACTAGTTGACTTAAATATTCATGTCTTAACATATAATAATTATTTATCCTTACATAGGACATGTAACAAATATTATAAAATTAGATATTTTGCATGTGTCCCCCATGTGTCATGTCTCACATTTTTTGAAAATTTCGAATCAACGTGTTTGTGCATGTACTTCTTAGACTTCATGAAATGTTGAAAATTATTTTCGCACACAGAGCTTTTAGTAAATAATTAAAACTTTCGGGACGATATCAACCATTAGTGCACAGCTGAAGTCCAGCTCTCATAGAAACTCATATAGGCTCCTTTAACAGCTAATTAGACAACAGCTTAAGCCTATGTTACATGTAGTGTTGGTTGAAAAGCCATGCTCAAGCAGTGTGTTTGTGAGTTAAGCTAAGCTCAATAAGCTTGGGTAGGCAATGAAGTCAGACTTGTCCATAGCATTAAGTATATAACAACTAAGATTTTGTCACAACTGTTGGATCCCTTGTTCTCTTTCTTCAATAATTTTTTAATTGAAAACAATATCATTCTCCAACATTGCCACCTCCTGTCTGCACTAAATTACATTGCTCCAGAGGAGCTTATTATATATAATAATAACAATTCACACATGATACAATGAATCATTTACGAAAAAGATAACCATTATAGTAGTTCAGTTGTTCACCTTTTAGATTGCACAAGAAGAGCTAACTGTTCATGACTCTTCGCTGAATCTATCTCCAGCTCATTGCCATTGTTGCTGCACAAAATTTGATCAAGGACATTAGATGAAATATTCCAAGTCAATCAGCGGCAATATGTGTGAGACATCAACTAATTACTCCTTAGAATTTAGCAAGTAGCAAAATGAATAACAGAGTCAAGACTTGGTCAAATTTCAACCAATATTGGTTGAAATTTAATGAAGAAAATTTAATGAAGAAACTAAGACCCTTATCACAAAATTTAATGAAGAAAATTTTGGCCAACCTAGATTGCACAAAATTTAATGAAAGTTAATACTGATAATATTGGCCAACTCATCTCAATATTTAATGAAGAAACTAAGACCCTTATCACAAATCTAGCCAACGCCTTCTGGAATTTTCTCACAAACAATATGAGGCTTAAAAAATGCAAGTGTTAGCGAGTGTAAATAGAGGAAGCAAAAAAAGTAGGATGGTAAGTATGTGTAGCATAAAAATGGCTAATTGAGAATGCCAATTTGGAATTACATATTTTTATATTTATCGTTGCAAAATAAACATGGACAAGAGGAAATTATTTATTCCACTAATCTAGTTGGATAACTAAATTATTTATTCCGCAAGCCTAGCAGCACATGCTGAATGCTCATTTGCATATGTATCAGGAGTGAAGTAGCTGCCAATCAACAGGAACTAAGAAATCTAAAGACTAATCTCAACAAATCTGTCAACAACCGCATACACCCAGCACATGGTCTCCTGTGCATCACTCAACAAAGACGTATCAAGTTTGCTACATCACAGCTCTTGAGATTTTGATCAAATTAAAAAATGCTCATTTAAAGACACAACCAGCAGGCAATGATCCATGCAACACAGTTCAGTGACCTGCCAACTCCAACCATCATGCATAAACATATACAACATTATAATAATCCAAAGTGCATGATGCACAACTGATAAAATGGCAAGTAGCTTGTGCAGTTCCAGCATGAGAGCTCTCAATGTTTGAGCTAATGTCATCTGAAGGACGATAAAACGGAGATCTTGTAAAATTAAAGCGTGAGTGTGTACAAAAAGAAGATTTTTATATAAAATAAATTTAAAGAAGAAGAATAAATTTAAAGCGTGAGTGTGTTTCTTTTCTTATTAGATCCCACCTATCCCTGCCATTATAACATAGTATATAGATTTAACATTGTAGCAGAGAGTAGTAGAGACATCATGAATATGAGATTAAGTGATCAAATAGTGTGCTTAAACAAAGATGAGCAAGCTTAACAATAAAGAGAGTAATGTAATTCAAGTCACAAAAAGGCACAAGCACAAATAATTCTGTTGCTTCACCACAATCAATTAGTGAATGTACATGACAATAGAAACTGAATTGCATACATTATAAACAGCAACATTCTAATGCTATTTCAGATCTTGGATTTATCAAGGGAATTGAAAATGAAATTAAAGAAATAAATTCAGCTTCTTTCCCTTTATTTTCTTATGACCCGCAAATTAAATTATATCAATATAATAAGGCATGTGCTTTGTAGAAAATAGAAATGCAGCACAAAGAAGAATTTTGGCCCATCACATTAACAAAATATAATGCTTAGAATAACATATAATTTTAATCTCTAATGCTGATTATGAACTGAAACTAATGTTGAACATACTCTCAATATTACAAAATAAAAAATAATAAATAAATTTAGAGAGAGAGAGAGAGAGAGGGGAAAACATAAACCTTGCTTGCTCATTAACAATGCGTGCTGAAACATAATTCAATGAATACAAACTGAGTTTATAATCCCTTTGCATAACCTGCACAATTAGAGTGAAGTATAAATTTTCGGTTTTGATAAAATCTTCATGAATATACCACCATGAACCAAGAATTGTTCCATATTCAAAGGAACATCCTACAAATGTAGGAACATATTTTCTGAACATATTTTCAAACAAATGTAAGGAAGGGTTAGTTGGGATACCCGTGCCTAAAGGAAGGGTTAGTTTCAACAGATTTTGTTGATCCATCAGTTTTAAGCATTTCATCTCATAATCACTTCCCCAACACAAAGTAAATAAATAAGAAAACTGAGGGAAATAAGAAAAATAAGAAAAATACTATTTGTCCTTCCTTCAGTTTTAAGCATTTCATCTCATAATCATCTCATAATCTCATAATCACTTCATCTATAAACGAGCAACCTCTATTAAATAAGAAAAATACAAGAAAAACTAAACAAATTACCTTCCTTCCTTCACTCAGCTTCTGTCTAACTATTTGTCCTAAAGTTGGCTGCAGGCAGCAACAAAAAAATTAATTATAAATCAAATTAGTATGAAGCAACGTATAATCCAAAAACAGATAGAAAAATATTTAGTTACCTTTATGGGCTGGAAGAACTCATCAATAACATTTTGTGCAATGGCAAGCCCTACTAAAGCCCCAATAGATTGTGTATACTGCAAATAATTACAAAGTAAAAACCATCATACTAGAGCAAATACAGATTATATATGTACTAATTTTTGTATCACATTTCGTACAATGCCCTAAAACATCACATTGCCCTAATTTTTAATTTGAATCACATTTCAATAACAATGCCCTAATTGAGGGCATTTCGTACTTCATATTCTGTGTGTTTTGACATATATATATGTGTGTGTGTGTGTGTGTGTGTGTAAACAGAGACAGATAGAAACTGAGGGAAATCGAGAGGGAGATACAGAGAGAGGGAGAGACAGATGCGAAATTCAAACATACCTGGGAAGGAGTTCGGGGGATGATCCAGTTCGGGGGAGTTCGGGCGATGGAGTCTATTCCTGTACAGAAGAGGGCAGAGGCGTGAGTGTACAGATGATTTGTGTATATAATCGAGTATATATGGAATCAAGGCTGTGAATATATGATTCGTGTTTGTGTGTGTAAACAGAGAGAGAGAGAGAGAAAGAGGGAAACCGAATGGCCTTGTGAGATGTTTAAGAAATGGAGAGGGAGATACAGAGAGAGAGAGGGAGATACCTGGGAGCGAGCTGGTGGGGTTTTGGGTTGCAGCGTCAATGGTGGCGCGAGCAGTGGGCGAGAAGGAGGAGGAATGAGAAGGAGTTGTGTGTGAGACTGAGATGAGAAACGGAGACGGGTTAGGGCTAAATTTTGGGGGGAATCCCCAATTTGAGAGGGAATATTTGTTTTAGGGGGAATCCCCAATTTGAGAGGGAATATAGTCGCCGACTAATATTTAGTCGGTAAAAGAAAAATAACAACTTTAAAAAAATTTAAAATAAAAGTAACAAATATATTAAAATTATATTTAAATAAAAATATAAGTAATAAAATTATAAATTAAAAAAAAACCAAAAATTAAATTATCTTAAATATTTGTCCTAATATTTTTTGTACTGAAAAATATAATAATATATTTTAAAATTTTATTTTCTTATATTGTTATATTATATATATATATATAAAATAAGAAAGAAAAGAAAGAAAGAAAATTTAAAAAAAAAAAGGAAAAAATTAATACTAAAAAATATTTTAATGAAAAATATTTTTGTGGTAGAGGAAAAGGAGCGGCAGTAGTAGTGAAGGTGGTGAAAGAGAGGTAATGGTAGTAGTAGTAGCAGTAGTAGTAGTGGTGATAGTAGAGTGGTAGCGATAGTAGTAGTAATAGTAGTCGTAGAGTTGAAGTAGCGACAGTAGAAGTAATAGTGGTGGTGGAATGGTGTTTGCAGTAGTGGTGAAGGTGGTAGAGGAGGAGATGGGTGGTGAGAGAGAGTGATAGACAGAAAAGAAACATAGAGAGAAGAGAGATAAAGAGATATGAGCGAGAGAGACAGAGAGAGATAGCGAGAAGAGAGATGAGCAAGAGAGACATAAAGAGAAGAGAGATGAATGAGAGAGACATAGAGAAAGATAGAGAGAAGAGAGAAGAGAGATAAAGAGGGGAGAGAGTGAGCAATGTGAACACAATGGGGGAGAGAGATAAACAGACAGATAGACACATAGAAAGAAAGAGAGAGAGAGAGAGAAGAGTGAGAGATAGACAAACAGACACAGAGAGAGAAAGAAAGAGAGAAGAGTGATAAGTGAGAGAGAGATAAAGAGAGAAAGAGATATAAAGAGACAGATAAAGACAGAGACAGAGTAGAAAAGAGAAAGAGATAGAGACAGAGACAGAGAGAAACAGAGAGAGAGAGCGAGAGAAGAGAGATGAGCAAGAGAGATAGAGATAAGAGAGATGAACGAAAGAGACATAGAGAGATAGAGAACGGAGAGAAGAGATAGATGTGTGAGAGACACAGAGAGAGAAAGAGACAGACAGACAGATAGACAAATAGATAGACAGATAGACAAACAGATAGACAGATAGATTTTTTGTAATTATAATCGCCGACTAAAATTTAGTCGGTAAAAAATATATTAAAAGTAACAAAAAAAATTCATTATTTAAAAAAAATTTAAATAAAAGTAAAAAATATATTAAAATGATATTTAAATAAAAATATAAGTAATAAAATTATAAATTAAAAATATTAAATTATCTTAAATATTTATCCTAAAATTTTTTTATTGAAAAATATAATCACAAATTGAGCTTTTAATTTTATATATAAGAATATATATATAATAATAAGAAAGAAAAGAAAGAAATAAAATTTAAAAAAAAAAGGAAAAAAATTTTAAAAAAAATTTGAGCTAGCTCAACCCGTGTTTTAAATTTTTTTGATGTTTTATTTTATTTAATTTCATTATTTAAATTTTGCCACAAAATATTTAAATTTTATTGATGTTTTATTTTATTTTATTTCATTATTTAAATTTTAATAGATGTTTTATTTAATTTCATTATTTAATTATTAATATTTTTTAAAATAAATTTATTTAAAATTTTAATTAAAAAATAACATATATTTTTATTGATATTTTATTTATTTAATTTAAAAAAATATATTTATTTAATTGCGTAAAAGATCAAATGAAATAAAAGAAAATCAACTTTTCGCGACTAAATGTTTAGTCGCCAAAGACAAAAATTAATTTTTTATTAAAACATTTGGCGACTATAGGATTTGGTAGCCGAATGTGTGCCTACGGCGACTAAAAGATTTTTTGTCGCTGAAAATCAACTTTTGGCGACTAAATGTTTAGTCGCCAAAGACAAAAAATTAATTTTTTATTAAAACATTTGGCGACTAAAGGATTTGGTAGCCGAATGTGTGGATACGGCAACTAAAAAAATTTTTGTCGCTGAAAATCAACTTTTGGCGACTAAATGTTTAGTCGCCAAAGACAAAAATTAATTTTTTATTAAAACATTTGCCGACTAAAGCCTTTAGTAGCCGAATGCATACCTACGGCGACTAAAAAAATTTTTTGTCGCCAATTTATGCCATTTTTGCCGACTAAATTTATTTTAGTCGCCAATTGTGATATTTTTAGCTACTAAATTTTTTTTAGTCGCCAATAATCAATATTCCCCGACTAAAAATAATTAGTAGCTAAAAATTTGACTTTTGCCGACTAAATTTATTTTTGGTAGCCAAATCCGTAACATTTGGCGACTAAATTTGTTTTAGTCGCCAAAAGTGGTCGCCGTAGGTGTATTTTCCTGTAGTGACAATAGTGTACTAACAACTATAATGCCATTATTATTGACCACATCTATTATACAAATTATAAATATTCAAAACTTCTAAAATTATGCCACATCATCTGTTAGTATACTAGTTGGTACATTAATTAGTACATATAGCATTATTCTTTAACTTAACACCCTAATAGTTTAATATAAGGCCCTAATAATTCATACAATACTTATAAGACTTGTTTCACACTATATAAACAACGAAATATTTATCAATTTGAATTAATGCATTTATTATTTAAATTTATTTTTTCTTTTCTTTTTTTAAGTTGAAACAAATGGATTAATTTCTTTTTTCTAGCAATTTGTCCTATTTATTTATTCATATGTAAGAAAATTATTTATCCCTAGATTGTTAAGATATTATTAACAAATTTTAATTTTTATCTTTGAGTCATTAAATTTCTAGTCAATGCATATTTAAAAAAATGAAGATTATTCTTACATGATTAAAAAAAATTAAAAAATAAATATAGAAGTAAAAAAAAATTAATTGCCTTAAAATAAATTAAAATTAGTCAATTGGGAATGAAAAATCCAGAAATCATTTGAGAATAATAAATAATTCAAACAATTTCTCATTTCTTACACCTAAAAATAAAATTAATCTTTACTTGAATTAAGAAATTATTTTAGAATACTAAAATACTCAATTAATTTGGTGTATAATACTTAAAATATATTTCTCCATCTTTATTTTTCTCATTTAAACTATTTTTATTAAATTAAATTTTAAAATTAATTTCTCACCTTCATTGGTTACACTGTCACTTTATTTTGTAATTTCTTTGCTTTATTTTGTTATATTATTATTTACAATGAAGTGTTATTATTTAAATTATCTAATTTTACTTGGGAAAATTGGCCTAAGGTCCCTCCTCTACTTTTGATAGGAGGAAAGGTCCAAAATAATATATTTTAATGGCTAAGGTCCATGAAATTTATTTTAGATTATAAAGTACCTAAATTACCCTTCCTATATAACATAAATTTGTTTGAATATAATATTGTTGACTTAACTGATAGAATTTGGAAACCGAATTCGCAGGGGAGATTTCTTGGGAGTTTACGTCGGAGATTTCAGTGGAGATTTCATGGTGAGATTTCGTCGAGATTTGAGTGGAGTTTGACGAGAAAGATTGCTACGATCGTGTTGATTTCGTCGGAGATTTCGACGGAGTTTTGATTCTTTGTTTTTTAATCAATTTCAAGGAGTGTTGACAGTGTATTGATCGCGTATGTTTTTGAGTGGAGTTGAATCAGGTTTGTTTTCGATTTTAGTTTCTGTGATTTTGTTTTTTATCACCTTGAAGGCGAATATCAGTTTGTAGATGTGTGTTTGGACTTTTATTTTATGAATGCAGACAACGTTAGACAGAGGCAATTGAATACAGACAAATTTTTATTTTATGAATAGCGAAAATTATAATTTTCAGTAATTTATCTAGACTTTTATGTTGTTTTTGTGAAGTGTTTGTATGTTAAACAATTTTTTCCAGTTTTGTGAAGGTGAATATCAGTTTTGTTTTGTTTTTTAAAACCAGAGAAATTTCATTTTCATCATTTTTGTTTTTGTAGTCCAGAGAAAATTATAAGTGCATGTGGACATATTATTAGAAGTTTCTAATGCAGATAGAATATGAGAAAGTGAATGTAAGTTCACAAATTTTTCTGGACTTGGATTTGTAGTTTAGAGAAAATTGTAAGTTTGTTACCTTTCAGTTTGTAAATTTCTCTGATTGTAAATTTCTCTGGACTTGGATTTTTTTGTATGATTGTGTTTCTGTGATTTTGTTTTTTATTATCTTGAAGGTGAATATCAGTTTGTAGATGTATGTGGGTTTTTATTTTAAGTTCAGAGAAAATTATTATTTTTAGAAATTTCTCTGGACTTTTATGTTGTTCTTGTGAAGTGTTTCTATGTTAACTAAATTATTTTTCTTGTTTTTTGTTTCAGTTTCAATGGACAGTGCAGTGTTGTTGCTGTGTAAATATGGGAATGATACTATTGTCATTAATGTTTCATGTGAATTGAATTTTGAGGAATTGGTTGGAATTTTGTGTAAAACATGGGAGAATTTGAAACCTGAGAGTATGTGTATTTCATATTCTATTTTGGGCCATTCGAATTGTATGGTTCGAAATAATATTGATTTTTTGAATATGTTGAGGGTTGTTTGTGCACGCGGTGTTGATATTGTTGATGTTTCAGTTACTAAATGTGGTACTTCTGATGAAGAGGATGAAGTGGGGTGTAATTGGGTAGATGTTGTGGATGGTGAGTGTGATAGGCTGGTGGATATTGAAAGGAATTCACTCTCTAAGTTTTGTTCTCACCAAGAAAAGGTGTTATTGTCGGCTCGTTGGCGGAATAATATTACGAGTGTTGGACAAAAGTTTGAGGGTGGTGTGGTTGAGTTACGTAGCTTTTTGTGCAAGTATGCTATTGAGGTTGGTTTTCAGTTTACATATGTTAAAAATGACAAGCTGAGGGTTACGGCAGAATGTGCATATAAGGAATCAAGGGGATGTATGTGGCGTGTACATGCTTCTGTTGAAAAAACAAATGGGTTCTTCTACATAAGGACTTTGAAGAATGAACATACGTGTGGTGTGGCGGTTCGTACGAGTAAACATTCGAGGATGACTTCCAGCTTAGTTTCTGGGCTGATAGTTGACGAGGTAAGTGCAAAACCTTTAACTCGTCCAGTGGATGTTGTGAAAGAAATGAAAGACAAGTATGGGGTCTCAATCAGTTATAACTGTGGTTGGTTGGGTGTTGAAAAAGCAAAACGTACTACATATGGGGATTCTTGTTTGTCATTTGATCAATTACGGTGGTATTTTGATGAGGCATTGAAGAACAATCCAGGTAGTCGTTTTGAGTTAGATTTTGAAGACAACAAGCGTTTCAAAAGAGTGTTTGTGGCTTTTCATGCATGCACAGCTGGTTTCAAATATTGTCGGTCATTGCTTTTTCTTGATGGAACATTTTTGAAAGGGCGATACAAAGGAGTTATGCTTGCTGCAACGGCGAAAGATGGGAATGAAGGTAATTGTAAATATATGTAATTTTTATCTAACTATGTGAATTTTCTATACATGTAGGAATTCAGTGAATGTGATTTTTCTTTGACAGTTTGAATTTTCTCTGGTTTTGGCCTGTGTGGATTTTCACTGGATTTTGGTCAGTGTGTGAATTTTCTCTGGATTTTGTCATTGTGTGAATTGTATCTGTAGGTGGTCACTGAGTGAATTTGCTGTGGATATTATGATTGTGTGAATTTTCTCTGTAGTTGGTCAGTAAGTCAATTTTCTCTGGATGTTGCCAATGTGTGAATTTTCTCTGGAGTTGGGCACTAAGTGATTTTTTGTCTGTATGTTGGCAGTGTCAAATTTCTCTGGTTGTTTATTGTTCTAATTTTCTATGCATGTGTATATGTGATATGCTTGTTCCTATTTGTTTTGTAGGTTTTTTCCCTGTAGCTTTTACTGTTGTTGATGCTGAGAATAAAGACAATTGGTGTTGGTTTCTTGAACATTTATGTGGTGTATTGGGATCAGAAAGGGTGATAAGTTTCATATCAGATCGACATTGTGGTATTGTGGAGGGAATTGCTAGGTTTTTCCCTAACTGCTTTCATGGATTTTGTCTTGAACATCTAAAGAGAAATCTGAGGGATAAGTTGTCATTGGGAAACACAAATTTGGTTAGGGAGACGATTGTGTCGAAGTTTTCAGAATGTGCATATGCGCCAACAAAGGCATCATTTCATTTCAAGTTAAATGAATTAAAAAGTGAGGGAGGAGACATTGTGATTGCTTTCTTGAGAAGTTTACCATATGAAAATTGGAGTGATGCATATTTTGCGGGGAGACGTTATGGTGAGATGTATTCAAATGTTGCTGAGTCATTCAATTCATGGATACGAGATGCTCGGCACTTGCCAATAACAAATTTGGTGGACATGATACGGTTGCAAATTATGAATATGAGGTCTGATAGGAGGCTGCTCTCTAGTAAATGGAATAAAGTTCTATGTCCTCGTATGGATAGTGTATTGGAGAAGTATTTTTTGGATGGGAGGACATGGAATGTGAGTTTGTCGTCTGATAATGTCTTTGAAGTGCATTGTTTTCCTTCGGTTATGGTTGATCTTGGG
This sequence comes from Camellia granthamiana, assembly GCA_036172215.1. Classification (NCBI taxonomy): domain Eukaryota; kingdom Viridiplantae; phylum Streptophyta; class Magnoliopsida; order Ericales; family Theaceae; genus Camellia; species Camellia granthamiana. The sequence continues at coordinate 3,997,199 of CM069904.1, read as the reverse complement.
TTGAGAACTTGTTCGTGTCGAAAATGGGAAATAAATGGGTATCCATGTCAACATGCTGTTGCTGCAATTTTTAGGAGTGGAAGGAATTTGAATTCATTTGTTGAACCATTTTTTCATGCTGATATGTATCGTCAAGCGTACTCGTTTTCGATTGGCCCAGTTCCAACTGTTGAAAAACCTGTGTGTAGGATTGAAGATGTTATGATTTTACCTCCATTGAGCAAGAGACCAGCTGGGAGGCCGAAGAAGAACAGAATTGCTTCTACTGGAGAGTTTAAAAGGGTGATTAAGTGTAGTCGTTGTGGGAGTATTGGTCACCATAATAAGAGGACATGCAAGGAACCTTTGTTAAATAGTTGAGGATAATACATTTTATTGATTGAATAATACATTTGATGATTAGTTTGTGTATTTTGTTTTGTGAAATGTGTTTTTTGGACAGTGTATATAATAATATCAATGAAATTCATCCAGAGAAATTTTTGCAATATGAGTTAAAGTGTGTATTGTGTTTGTTGATATATAGTATAGGCATTGGGTTTGTAATACCTGTCAAATTTATGCAGAGAAATTTGGTATGGAAGAGAAAATTTTGTGTAATGTGTTTTGAAGCTTCAAATTCATCCATATAAATTTGACAATGGCAGATAAAAGTACTGTGTGGATTTTGTTTTTTGAATTTGATAATCGCTTTATACTAACACAGTGCATTATAGATTGCATGATCTATAATGCAATGTATAATGTCAGTCATAATAGATTTCTCTGTGAATTTCTCTGGCATGATACGAGTTAAATTTCTCTGTGAATTTGTGGTAACTTCATGTCAGTCATTTCAAGAAATGTGCATACCAGACAGAGCATACACAAAATTATTGCAGTGTGTACAACCAAAAAACAAAATCATGCTTTTTTGAAATTTCTCTGAGTTAAGAATTTCTCTGGACCAGGGAAGAATTTATCTAGAATGAATTCAACTCATAAATTTTGCTCAAAGCCAGAGAAATTTTCTTCACCAACCCAGAGAAATTCACAACTCAGAAATTTCAAATTCATCCAGTGAAATTTTATAGTAGCAGATAAAATTACTGTGTCGCTTTTGTGTTTTGTTGAGTTTGATGATTGTTTGGTAACAACACAAAGCATTACAGATTACCTGATCATATAGGCATCCCGTTGGGACTTTACGTGTTAAATTTCTCTGAATTCTGGTAATATGATACCAGAGAAATTTGTGCAGACAATTTTCTCTGTGGGATTGTGTTGACAATCACAATAAAAATATATATATATATATATTTAACCATCGATAGGTATGAAATTGTCATTAGTTGAAATAAAAAAAAAATGAAATTTACATTAGTCAAGAAAGGATGCATATGGATAAGTCAAGCATCAGTATTCCTTTGATGTGTCAACAAAAAACTGAACGGTTAATACTGTATGGATATATACATATATGTGAGACAATTTTCTCTGTCTGGCTATGTACATTGTCTTCCTTTCACTAGTTTCACTATTACATGTCTGGTTGTTCTGGAGGTATTTCAATTGGTTCAGTCCATGATCGGCCAATATCGGTGACAAATCTCTCTATCAGTTCTGCCCTCATCAACCTGATCTCTTGTGTGGACAATTTGGAGCTGATTGGTTCATGCTTGCTATATTGTTTCATGATATAGCAGACAAAGAGGCCACAATCCAGACTGCATACAAATTATAGGAATGGTTAGTTTTAAGAAACATGCAAATCAGAGTATCTTATTTATAGATGTATGAAACTTACGAATCACTTTCTTGTTGGGGAGCATTGTTGACATACTCAAAGTCGTAACTTGTGTTTTGTGAGTTTATCAACTTGAAAGAGGGTTGTGATTGAGCGTCTCTTTCAAGGCAATCTTTCAAAAAATTCTCCACATATTCTTGCTGCAAGAAAATGATTTTTAAATAACAGAGAAATTTACAGACAAACCAATGGGATTGTATGAAAATTATCATCACATAAAAATTATGATGGATCAGAGAAATTTGCACTGGTTACCAATTGTTTTGCGTCTTTGACGTATTTGTCTTCTGCATCATCCCTCCTTGGTCTCAGTGAGTTGTAGAACCTCCATAAACTGTCTTGTTTGTCTAGGACAAGCAAGGTCCAGTGATTTCCAGCTGTGGACTTCTCATTACCTCCAGTGTTTATTGGGAAATGGAGGAACCTGTAGTTCCTCCAAGCTGTTTCAATATGTTTGTCAAATAAGGACACTCGAAAAGATTGATTTTCTGTCATCCTGATGAAATTCTGTGTTCAGAGAAAATCCAAAAATGGTTATGTTCAGAGAAAATCCAAGAAGTATCTTAAGAAGAGAAAGTAGTAAGTAAATTCCAGAGAAAATCAAATAAAATAGTTGTAACATACTAAGCTCATGGATGTGAAAAAAAATGAGGTTGGTTGTTGTTTTTCTCTCATTTGGTCAGCCAAAAGTATCTCCCCATAACCGTCAATGACCTGAAAAATATGATTTGTAATTGAAATATTGGTTTATAAAGGCAGAGAAATTTTGATGAAAGGGAAAGACTTACATTGTTGGCAATTTCTTTTTGCTTTATTAGGTTTTGAATGTCTTCAAAGGAAATGAGGTTCAACTCACTTATCCAAATTAATGCCCTACAAGACAAGTTTGTGGAAATTAAATTGTTGTTCATGCAATATAAGTTTGTAATTTGTTGTTTGTTATCTTCTATTTTGTTTGTTGTACTTACTCAAGTCCAGAGACGTTTGATATGTGCTGCAACCTATCTTTTACGTGCTCTTTTATCAATTTTGAAATAGGAAGAGTTTGTGGAAACACCCAAGATTTTCTGATGTTTAGAGGTTGAGGCAAGATGTACGCATCAGCATCAAGCACTTCTTTGTCCTTCGTGCTTTGCTCAGCTTGCTTTGCAGCTTGTGTTGAAGCTCTAGTCACTTTCGCAACTTTTGGATATTGAAATTCTGGATCGTGCTGCTTTTGCTTCCTTTCTTTTGCCTTTAAATTTTTGATCATTGACGTCGGATCTTTTTTGACTGTAGACAGTGAAAATATTAGTAAAATTGAAATTTCTCTGAAGTAACAGATGATATTTTAATATGTAAATTTATGTGATTCAATATTTTCCAGTTACCATAGACTTTCGTCTTTTGTTTTGGTTGTTCTTTGGGTGCCATTTCTTCTTGTTGGGTTGTTGGTTGTTGTTCAACTTGCATTCCAACTAGGCACAGTGAAAATGAAACAAATCTCAAAAATGGAATAAGAAAATAGACAGAGAAGATGAAATGAGCAGTAGAAATCAATAGAAATAATTGGCAGAAACTAATGTGTTCAGAGAAATATAACTTCCAGAGAAAATTACCAATGTCAGAAAATTATAATAAATAGAAATTTCTCTGAGTTGTGCTGACTCAAGGACTTGACTTTTTGTGGGTCAAGATTTTCACTGACCTTGTGGTTGAAGTTGTGGTGGTGTTCTGTATGGTTGTGTTGCTAGTTGGACTGAAAGTTCTTGTACTTGTTCATGCAATTTAGCATTTTCTGTTTCAAGCTCTGAATTTGAATTCTTCAACTGTTGAATTGTTTTCATATCATGTTCCTTTTCAAGCTCCAACATCCTTAGTTTCATTTGGATTGTGCTTTCTTTTTCTTGAAGTTCTGAGTTAAGTGATGTCAGGGTTCTTATTGAAATTTCCTTTTGAGCAAGTATTTCCATCCAATTTCTGTCTTCTTCTTGTTTAGATTGAGAAAGTGCCTTCAATCTTTCACGCAGATCAGCAATTTGTGCGTCCTTTGATTCCTCAAATTGTTGTTGGTCCAATGGCTCAATACGTTCTTCTTGATCACTTTGCTCGTTTTCTTCTTGCTGTTCATCTTCTTCTTCTTCTTCTTCATCTTCTTCTTCTTCATTTTCTTCTTCACTGTCTTCTTTTTTTTGTTCATTCTGTTCTTTTTCTTCTGCTTCTATTTGTTCACTTTCTTCTGCGGCTTGTTCTTCTCCACTGCTTTCACTTTCTTCTCTGGCTTCTTCTTCTCCGCTGCTTGCTTGAGCTTCTTGTCCATTGCTTTCACTTTCTTCTCTGGGTTTTGCTTCTTCATTGAATTTGACAATTGCTTGACATTCAGATGAATCTTCTAATTTCTTTTTGAATTTGACAATTGCTTTTTTTGATTCTTTCTTTGTCTTTTTACCAAGACAGAACTCCTCTGATGGGTTTTTGAGTAGTTGCTTGTTATCTATCTGTAACAGGAGGCTCTTTTATTAGAGAAATGTTACAAAATTCACTGACAGAAAAATTAAAATGAGGAAAATAAAATTCATCTAAATGATACTAATGGGAAACAAACTTCAGAGAAAATTGTATGGGCCAGAGAAAATTACAGACAAGGAGTTAATTTTATGAGGCAGAGAAAATTATGAAATGAGCAACATAATTTAGATATCAGAGAAAATCAATCAAGGCATATAAGTTAATGTTTGACTATAATTGTGTCAGAGAAATTTGGATTCCAGAGAAAATTCATTTGAATGGCAGAAATAAACAGTGTTTATCAAAGATGCAAGGCAAATAAGTAATGGGCCAGAGAAAATTATGAAACAACATAATTCAGATATTAGAGAAAAGCAATCAGGGCAAATAAGTTATGGGCCAAAGAAAATTATGGAACAGCAGAATTCAGATATTAGAGAAAAGGAATCAGGGCATACAAGTTAATGTGTTACAATTGTGGTCAGAGAATTTTGGATTGCAGAGAAAATTGATTACAATGCAGAAATGAACAAGTTTGTACCAAAGATGGAAGCATAAATTGAGAATTGAGAGAAAATTGATCTTAAACAATCAATACACAAGGAGGGAAACAAAGTAGTTGTCAGAGATATTTTTGGAATTTCACTGAGATTTTAGGAGCAATAGGAATTAACCTGTCGAGGTGCAAGAGAGTGTAGTGGTGTCTTCTGCAGCTGTTTTGTCAAGGTTTGCAGGTTCCACTTTGCACATCTCGGGAAGTCATTTGTGTTGTTGTGTTCCGAGTCAATGATGGTTGCATGTTCACATATCCAATACTGTGATGAAAATTAAAGTAAATAAAATTTTCTAAATGCACAAATTTGTAAGTATGATAACTGCAAATTTGAATGGATATTATACTTACAAGCAAAGCAATGACACACCCCGTAACTTTTTCTGGGGTTTTGTGCAATGCCATGATAGAATCAATCAATGTTGAGGTGATTGCCTCAGGCCAATCATACTGTTTCATGGATTCAAGAGGTTCGACATACTGTATAAAAACCCAGCCTATCGAATTCCCACTTGTTGCAAAAAATAGTGTCAGACACAAGTACAATGTAACGATGATTGCTACATCTTTGTAGTCTGTTGGTTGCTTCCCTTTCATTGCCTTGAGCAAGGCGTTTTTAAGGACAGGACCAGTCAGCCATGTGTCCTTTTGGAATCTTCTCCTCAGGAATGCAGATTTTGGCTTCTTGGAGTACCTTAATGACATGGGTTGTTTACCTCCTTCCAAACCGAAAATCAAGGTCATGTCGTTTGTTGTGAAGGTCAGGCTCTTCTTACCAACAGTGAATGTTTTTGTTTTCTGATTGTAACATTTGATTATGGCAACTACATCATCATCAGATTTCCTACATTTCTTTGGATCCATTCTTCCACTGGTTAGAGCTTGGATCAAGTACCAGAATGGGGATTTCTGAAGCTCTACAAGTTGTTTTGAATTGAATTTAAGTGTTTGAAAAAATGAGACGACAGACGAGAGGTTGGATCGGAATTGAATGGTGTAGTGAGCTCTCTTTCTGTGGAGTTTAGCAGGTTTTTTGCCCCTTGAGGTTGAGTCGGTTGAAGTTGGGGTACTCATGTGGATGCTAGTTGCCTCATCACCTTGTGTGATTCGGAGTGGAGTTTGTGGTGATTTGCTGCTGGTTTTTGATCTTAGATCATAGGAAGACTGAGAGAGCTGTTCCTTCTTGGTTGGTGTTTCCAGTGCTTTGCTGCTGGTGTTTGATCGCAGCTCATAAGAAGACTGAGACAGTTTCTGTTTCTTGCTTGGTGTTTCTGGTGTTTCGGTGCTTTGACGTTTTGCCATTGCTAGACAATGATTAAAACATAAAGATTTCAACATTAAATCCCAGTGAAAAGTGAACATCCCAGAGAAAATTGGACATGTCAGAGAAAATTACAGATGAATTAGAAAATTACAGATAAGAGAAAGTGTAAGATGTCAGAGAAAATTACAGATAAGAGAAAGTGTAAGATGTCAGAGAAAATTACAGATGAGGTAGAAAATCACAGATAAAAGAAACTGTAAGATGTCAGAGAAAATTACAAATGATGGAAAATTACAGAAAATTGGACATGCCAGAAGAAATTGGACATCAAAAATTAAATGTCAGAGAAAATCAACAAAGCATCATAAACATGGGATAGAAATTTTCAATAATTCTTAAAATTACAAATAGAAGTAAACATACCAGAGAAAATGAATGACAGAGAAAAGTAAACATGGCAAGGCAAAGAAAATTTCCATTCCACAATTAGCAAGATAAAATAAATAAAGTATTGTAAACAATCCAGTGAAAATTACACCACATTGAAACCAAGAATTGAAGAAAATAAACATACCAGAGATAAATACACATTCCGGAGGAAATTACACATTCTTGAGTAAATTTCCATTGCAGAGAAAATTTAAATTCATAATATTGAAATGCCAGAGAAATTTACATACACAACCAGAGGAAGTTAACCATGATAGAGATACACAAGGGGAGGAAAGTGATGTGATGTTTTGTCAGAGAAAATTATGAATACAGACAAACTTAGACAGAGCAAGAAAGTAATAAACATTCCAGAGAAAAATACATATTCCAGAGAAATTTTCAAAGCAGAGAAATTCATAGACAATCGCAGAAAAATGTTCAAAAATAAGATAAAAACACAGAGAAATATCTTTTTTTTCAAAATACACATGTCAGAGAAGAAACATTCATTCCAGTCCAAAATAAACATGGCAGAAAGGGTGATACATTCATTCCTAAATACATATGTCAGATAAGAAACATTCAGTCCAGTCCAAAATACATGTTACAGAGAAATGTACAGAAACAAAATTAGAGAAACACGTTAAAAAATTAGATGAAAACACAGGAAATTGGTTTTTTCAAAATAAACATGGCATAGAAAACTGAAAGAAGAAACATACATCAAGCAAAAATCAGAGAAATTCAAATGCCAGAGAAATTTGGAGAAATAATCACACAAACATGTTCAAGAATAAGTTCAAAACACACAGAAATAACTTTTTCCAAATTCAGGTAGCTTTTTAAAACGAATGTGAAACCCTAATTTATGGAAGTTTAATATAAAATGCAATTAACTGTGTTTCCAGAGAAAATCTAGTTGTAGAAAAACTTACCAGAGTTAGGATGAAACTTTGAATGAGGAGCTGATATGGCCTGAGATGGAGATGCGACGTCACGAAGGTGGACGGAGATGACGATGAGCAGTGAAAACGAAGCTCTAAGGAAGGTCAGAGAAATTTTTGAGGAAGGAATGGGATTGATTTGTGCAGAAGAGAACGAAGCTCCAATATCGATCGTGAAGATGATGTTGAAACCCTAAATTTGCTGTTCTTTTGTTCGTGAAAATGGTGGATGCTTGGAATGAACTCAGACGTCGGAAGTAGTATCGTTTCTGTGTTGATTTCGGCGAGGGTATTTTGGTCCAGAAAAATAATTAAAAACGCGCGCCAAGTAGCTCAGGGACCTCATACATCACTATTTTTTTGGATGTCCTTTAGCCTCTAAATTAGTATTATTAGGGAGCTGTAAAAAAATTCCCCATTTTACTTCTTCCATAAATCTCATACTCATATAATTTTATTAATAAGACTGAGAAATTAGACTGTAATACTAATTTAACTACGCAATGAAATAAAACACTTTTCAAAGAAAAAATATATAAATGTCTTTTAATTTATCCTATTAAATATATATGAAATTATTATTTATTTTTCATAATTTTTTAAAATATAAAAATAATTTCTTGACTCTATTTTTTTCCACAACAAGTTTTTAACTTTTATAAACAAAAAATAAAATAAAAATTCAACCATTAATAAAGGTGAGAAATAAATTTTAAGATTTAATTTAATAAAAATATTTTAAATGAGATAAATAAATATGGAGAAATAGATTTTAATTATTATACATAACAATTTAATTGAGTATTTTATTATTCTCAAATAATTTCTCCATTCAAGTAAAGATTAATTTTAATTTTAAGTGTAAGAAATGATAAATTGTTTGAATTGTTTATTATTACTTTTAATCTAACACTTCTTCTTCTTCTTCTTTTTCTTCTCTCTCTCTCTCTCTCTCTCTCTCTCTCTATATATATATACATATATATACTTCCCCAATTACTCGAATTGAGTCCCTGTACATTTCTCTATTGTTTCATTTTAACCTTCAAAAAGCAAGTCACTGTATCTATGGAATCTCTCATCATATGACTCGTTTGGTTCGTCCGTTTCTCTTCCTCCACTGAAGTTGAAGTGGGGGCTTCTTTCATCTACCCTTTTTAGGGTTTTCTTATCTCCATTGCAGTCTCTCTCAATCTCTTTTTATCCTCGACACCGTTTTCTAGGGTTTCAGAATTCAAATTGATGATATTTCGTGGACTTCAAACATCGCGCTATTCACTTCCTTACAGGATCTCTATGGTAAGTATTCAAGTTCCATACCCTATTGAAAAAGTCCCCAGACAAAACCACCCAGATTTTTTGGGTGGTGATTGTGCTGTGAAAATTATATTTGTATAATAAAATAATAATTTTAAATAATTTTTGAATAATTAAATCTAAATTTATAATATTACTGTGCCTTATTTGGTTTTAAAATTTTAACTTACCTTATAAAAAATTAGTTTTGTTTATTTCTTTTGTACTTTCCTGTTTTAGTAAAAAAAATATTTTAAGAATTTGGGGCTGGAGGGAACCAGACCCTTTCCAAAATTATTTCAAATCTATTCTAAATTTATCTCTATTCTCTAAACTATTTCAAATATATTCTAAATGTATCTCTATTCTCAAAACTATTTTAAAGTTATCTTTATTCCCAAAGTTACATTAATTGAACCGATATTTATGGTAAAGTATGTGGTACATCGTACTTTCAAGTTAATCGAATTTATTTTTATGAAATTTTGTAAATAAGTTATTTACAAATTCGTATAAAAATTTAAAACAAATTAACACTACAAAAAAAAACACCTTTGGCGACTAAATTTTTAGTCGTCAAAGGTCCCATTTTAGTCGCCAAATGTCAAAATTCGACTTTCCCCGACTAAAAGTTTTAGTCGCCCATCTTGTCGCCAAAACATGGTCGCGGATGCCTTTGGCGACTAAAAAACTGTTAGTCGCCAAATTCTGTGTCTTCAGCGACGAAAATTTTTGTCGCCAAATGCAATTTCATTTTTGGAAACTTTACATTTGGCGACTAAACTTTTAGTCGCCAATAGTATTTTTTTTTTTAATTATTGACACCTTTCCGCGACTAAACTTTCGTCGCCAAACGCATACCTTTCGGCGACTAAAGAGTTTAGTCGCCAAAACCCTTTTTGAAAAAAAAAAAAAAAAAGAATTGCCTCTGCGCTCCCAAGGTTTGAACCCACAACGTCCCAGCCCAACACTTCGCCCCCCACTACGCCAGCACTATATCACATGATTATTGTTGCAACATATATTATTTATATACTACTTTTTACTGGTATGAATAGAAAATTATATATATAAAAATAATTATTTTTATTTAATATTATTTATGTTAAAAATAAATTATTTATTAAAAAAAATATTTTAGTACTTTCGGCGACTAAATGTGAATTTTAGTCGCCAATTCTTCATTGTTTGGCTACTAATTTATTTTCTGTCGCTAAAAGAATTGAATTCCGCCTAAGGATAGCACCTTTGGCGACTAAACTAAATTTTAGTCGCCAAAACCTCTACTTTGGGCGACGAAACTATATTTTAGTCGCCAATTCTTGATTTTTAGCTACTAATTTTTTTTTGTAGCCAAAAAACTTTGCTTTCAGCGACGAAAGAGTTTTTAGTCGGAAAAACTCCTGGAATCGGCGACGAAATTCAGATTTAGTCGCCAAATCCGGAACATTTGGCTACTAAATAGTTTTAGTCGCGAAAAACTGCGAGTTTTGGCTACTAAACAATCTGTAGTCGCTAAAAACCCCACATTTGGCGACTAAACTGCCTCTTAGTCGCCAAAAGCCGTACATTTGGCGACTAAACTGTTTTAGTCGGGGAAAGTTGTCAATTTTGGTGACCAATTCAATTTTAGTCGCCATTTCTACGAGTTTCAGCGACGAAAATGCAACTTTTAGTCGCGAAAAGCGCTTTTTCTTGTAGTGTAATTTGTATTTTGAATTAATAAAAAAATGTTTTTGAAAATGGTGAAAAAAATGTGTTATACGTCTTAAGCGTATTTAGATTGAGTAGATCTAAAAATGGAGGGTCCATGTGGTTTGGTTTTTAGAGAATTAATTTTGAAAGATAACTTTTGAAAAGAGTTACAAAATTTAAAAAATAGTTTGGTTTTATATTTTGAAAATAATTTTTAGAAATTTGAAGAACTTTTTGGTTTTGAGTTTAAAAACTAATTTTTGAGTCTTTTATTTTTCGTGTTTTTGTTGTCTTTAGTAAACTTTTTTCATATTTTAGTTAATTTTTTTTATTTTTTAGATGCACATAATCTAAATGTATTTTTTTTGTATTTTAGTAAAATTTTTATTTTTGAAGTTTTTAAAAATAATTTTTTATTTTCAATCCGTATTTTGTTGTTTGTAATGAACTTTTAAATATTTTAATTAATATTTTTCAGTTTTTAGATCCACTAAATCTAAATACACTTAAAACATATAAAATTTATGAATTTTTTTTTTAAAAAAAATCACTAAATATTAAACAAATATACCCGCAAAAAAATTTAATACATTTTCATATTTTTTTGTATTTATTAAATTTCTTAAAGATTTCTTCACATTTCTTTTATTTTAAGGATATCTAGATTAGATTGTATCTAAAAAATAAAAATAAAAAAATTGGACAGTATATTAAAAATTTTCACTATAAATAAAATAATACAAATTAAAAACTCAAAAACTATTTTCGAATACATCAAAATCAAACAAAGTTTTAAGAATCATTTAATCATTCCACACTGGTCGTCCAAATTAAAATTTAACACATTTTCTTCACTATTTTCAAAAATATTTTTTTTAATTCAAAATATAAATTCATTTTGTTTTAAATTTTTACATAATTGACAAATAATTTTTTTACGAAGTTTCATACCCAAAAAAAAAATTATTAACTTAAAAGTATGACATATCACATACTTTAACATAGATATTTGGTTTAATTAAGGGGATTGGTCAACACCCTCTCATAATAAAATTTTAATGAGTTTTTATTGAAAAGTTCAACATATACCATTTTTATCAAAATATTAAATTTTTAAATAATATAATTTTCTATCTAGATATCGATTTTTAATAAAATTAATATATTTAAAATTTTCTCATTAAGATCTATCAAATAAAATTCATGTTAACTATGAAATTCTTGAAAATAATAATAATAATATTATTATTATCATCGAAATTGATGTAGACTAGTAACATGTTACACTGACAATATTGTCTAAGAAAAAATTAATATTTTACTTTATTCTTACTGAATTATGTGTCTCCTCCTTAAGGGATCTATGATGCAAAATAAATTGGATTGTCATTTTCACCAAACAAGGGTTCAATGGACGGGTTTTGGCTAAATTTTCCTTTAATTAATATAAGTTTGGTAATAGTTTGATTTGAAATGGTTTTGGAAATATATGAATTTTAAATATATTTGGTTTAATTAATATAAGTTTGGTAATAGTTTGATTTGAAATAATTTTGAGAATAGAGATAAATTTGAAATAGTTTTGGGAGGAACTCAATCACTGGAAATTTGACTTGAAATTTCGATATCTCTACGGTAAGTATTCAAGTTCCATTCTTTTTATATCCTGTTGCTCTGCGATTGCATCGATCAATATGGGTTGTGACTTTTATGCTTGAATGTTCAGCGTTTATGTAGTTCATAATTGGATAAAATTGACTTGTTATCTGACCCACTTGATATAATCTTCAATTGTTCAATTTGCGTAAATTAATTCCTTTCAAACACAGCTTCTGATCTGGGTTATGAATTCAAAATCGTGATTGTTGCCTTGTTTTGTTGTCTCTGCTTTCCCTAGGGTTTCGGGTAAACGAGATTTTCAACACCCAACTTGAAATTACAAAGAAAAACACGGCAAATTGTTATCTGGGTACAGCTCAAAAATTTGAACCTGTCACTCCTGTTAGATTCTGGTTTCTTTGTTTCATCACGATGGAGGATGGAGAGATAGATTATTCAAACCAAGAGGTGTGTTCAAGTCCAAACATTGGTGAACTCCCAAAGACTTCCTCTTGGGAGAGCTTTCTCAATGACCTTCAGAGGGAAACATGCACTCATACCCACACTTGCAACCCACCACGCCTTGATTCCTCTCATTCACACACTTGTCATCATGTGCACACCAAAATTGTGCCTGCCGCAACTCAAGATAAGGTTTCCACTGGTGATATTGCAGAGTGCTCGGAAAAGAAATCAAAGAGATGTCCAACGGGTAATCGTGAAGCGGTTCGCAAGTATCGCGAGAAGAAGAAGGCTCGCACTGCATCATTGGAGGATGAAGTTGTGCGATTGAAGGCTGTTATTCAGCAATTGATGAAGAGATTGCAAGGTCAAGCTGCATTGGAGGCCGAGGTTGCAAGACTCAAGTGTTTGCTTGTGGACATCCGAGGGAGGATTGATGGGGAGATTGGATCTTTTCCTTATCAGAACCCTTCCAAGAATGCTGATATGTGTCAAAACCTTGCTAATCCAAACATGTCTTGTGTTTACGTGATAAATCCATGTAATGTGCAGTGCGATGATCAGGTCTACTGCCTTCAACCGGGGGTGGAAAGAAAAAGTGGGGAAGATGTATCAATGAAAGGTCAAGGCTTCGGTGGCTGTGACTTTGAAAATCTGCCGTGTTTGAGGAACCAGAATGCTGGACCGAAGGAGTTCCCTGGTTGTGGACTATAATTCTTCTGGTGCAAACTAGGAAGCACAGATACAAATATGATACAGATACGAATAAAGATACGGTGATACAACAAAACTTATAAAAGTAGGATACATGTGTTAAGATGCGTTTGTAAAAACATTATTTTTAAAATTATTAATAGTGAGTAACACATCAGCTCAAGAATGTTGAGCATGTAAAATATTACACTGTAATTTTATAATGTAAAATACTAGTTTTTAAGAATTGTGAATTAATTTAAGTCATTAGTTAGTTTATTTCTTAAATTTCAATAGGTTTTATAAATATTTTGTTGTAATATCAAGTCCAATATGTTTATATCACAATAGCAAAATGATTTACATTAATTTGGACATGTGCTTTTTCCTTTTACACTAGTCAAAGATGTTATATGTTAAGTTTACTTGTTCATTTGTTTATTGATATTTAATTCTACTATTGTTATATTCACTTGTTAATCTTCACTTTCTATGTAGTTACATGAGACATGCATGATATAATCAAGATACGCTAATTTGACAAATTTTATTACTTTTAACTCAGTTTGTTCTTCTTATAAAAAAAGTAAGTAAAATATTAAAAAATATTATTGTATTTATCCTCACAATAATTAAGAATTATCCGATACTTTTAATTCAACAAAAGAGATTGGTAGTTTTGCTGGAAGTGTTTAGGAATGTTGGTGGTTTTTTTATTTTTTTTTCCTGATATATGCTCTGTTTGTTTTGGCATAAAACATATGGAAGATATTTTTCAGAAAATATTTTTGTCGAACATGTTTTCCTATGTTTGGTTGGACCTGAAAACTAATGTGCTAGTGGTTGTATTAATGTTAGTGGCATTGGTCATGATGGCAGCGACAATGGTGGTGGTGGTGGGGTGGTGATGGTGGGAGCGACAATGGTGGTGGCGGCGACAATGGAGGTAGGGTGGTGGAGGTGCTCGAAAGGTTTGTTTTCTGTTGATTATCAAAAAAAAAAAAAAAGAGTTTTATGTTAACTTTTGTTTTTTGTTATACCAAAATGCTAGAAAATAAGGAAAGCGTTTTTCAGAAATCGTTTTGTGCCAAAACACGATAATACAACTCGAACCTTACACGAAGTTAGCGGGTTAGGGTTAATTGTTTCCTAACACAAACGCGTATATAACACGACCTGATAACATGAATATCAAACAGATTGGGTCAAATCTGTACAACACGAAATTGAAAAGATAACCCATATAATGAAGATTTAGGAGTTGTTTCGGATCTAAAGAAGTATACTTTTTGACTTTTTACGAAAAAAATGTGCAAAAAAGTAGAGAGATGATGTAATCCAAAAAAGAAAAAAAGATAAATAAGTGCACTCACTACAACATTTTCTTAGTTTAGTGACATTTGAAAGTGCCACAAAACTATTGGTTTAATGACATTTTTTAGTCTCGTGGCATTTTAAACAAGTGCCATTTGTATCCGTGCCACGGTAGATACTAGTGCCACAATAGATACTTGCAAGTGCCACTACACCATCATGGCTAAAAACTTTCAATGATATTTTGATGTCATGGTAGATATTATTTGTGGCACTATCAAGCGCCATTAAAAAAAGAGTTAGTGATACTTATAAGTGTCATTACACCATCAAGACTAAAACCTTTCAGTAACACTTTAATGTCATGGTAGGCACTATTCGTGACGCTATCAAGTGTCATTCGTGATGATAATTCGTTGTAGAATAATTTGATCTGCTCTTGCGGAGACTCGAACCGCCAACCTCCCGCACCATAAACCTTATACACCATACACTTCTATAGCACCACATGATTATATATGCAACATATATTATTTATATAGTACATACATCCATATTAATATAAAAGTATATGTATAAACATAATTATTTTATTAAACATAATTTATGTAAAATAAACTATTTACTAGCAAAATAAAAAAAGACCACTTTTGGCGACTAAAAATATTTTTTAGTCGCCAATTCTATATTTTTGGCTACTAATTGTTTTTTAGTTGCTAAAAAACTTAACTTTTGCCGACCAAGATCGGATTTGGTCGCCGAAGATGCACTTTCAGTTACTAAAATTTTGGTCGCCAAAAAATTTAATTCCCACCTTAGGATTTTAATTCTCCTGCGCTAAAAATGACCACTTTTGGCAACTAAACTTATTTTTTAGTCGCCAATTGTAGACTTTTGGCTACTAAAATTTTTTTTGGCACCAAAAAGCTTTACTTTTGACTACTAAAATTTTTTTAGTCGGTAAAACCCATATAATCAGCGACTAAACTTATTTTTAGTCGCCAATTGTAGACTTTTGGCTACTGAATTTTTTTAGTCGCCAAAGAACTTTACTTTGGGCTACTAAAAATTTTTTAATCACTAAAACCCATATAATCAGCGACCAAACTTAGTTTTAGTCGCCAATTGTAGACTTTTGGCTACTAAAATTGTTTAGTCGCCAAAAAACTTTACTTTTGGCAACTAATGCTGTTGTGGTCGCTGAAAGCTATACTTTCAGCAACCAAATTTTTTTTGGTCAGGAAATTTAGTCGCCGAATGTGCTTTTTCCTGTAGTGTATATTGAGTTTAATTTATTTATTTTTAATCATTTACTACATTTTAAAAATTTAGAAAATATATTGGCATTTTTTGTTTTTTCAAAAATGTCATTATAAGCTTGAAAAGTTTTTGGCTTAGTGGCATTTCTCAAAATGCTATAAAATATTTGTGTATGACACTTTTCACCTAAGTGCTATAAAAAGTAATTTGCACCTACCTAGTGTCCTGACATTTTTTAAAAAATGCCATTGCGACTAAAGTTTAGTGGCATTTGTTGGTAAATGTCACGAATATAATTTGTGTCATTATTTTATAAAATGCCATAAAATTGATGTGACATTTCTTTATTGAAATGCCACTAGAGCCTTATATGTTTGTGGTTCTGTGACATTTTTCTAAAACATTTAATGCCAATTTTTATTTTTGTGGCATTTTCTAAAAACATGCCACTAGTGTAGTGTCACTAAAGTATAAATTTGTTGTAGTGACATTTTTGTTGTAGTGAAGTGACATTTTTTTAATTCAAATGCCACTAGAGCCTTCTATGTTTGTGGCTCTATGACATTTTTCTAAAAAATGCCACCAAATATTCTTTTTGTGACATTTTTTAAGAACATGCCACTAGTATGGTGCCACTAAAATATATTTTTGTTGTAGTGACTTTTGTAGTACACCCCAAACAACCACGTAGTTACACATTTTAATATTATTTCCACTAAAAAGCATCATGATATTTTTTAATCTTTTATATAATTACATCCAATTTATTAAAAGGTATGTAAAATACGATTTTAAGTTTAATATAAGCTCTTTTTTTTTTTTTCTTTTAATAATGTATTTTTTTTCCTATTATTTGAGTTAATCTAGTAAAAAATATAATAATAAAATATAATTTTTATAAATTAAGAAATAAAATAAAGTTTAAATCAAATATTTTTATAAATAATTTCATTTAATAGAGATTAGTTTCATTAAATTTAACTAGTAAAAAAAAATTCAAAATTTTTTCATACATTTAATCTTTTTCGTTAATAGTGAAATTTTTTGACATGGCACGTTAACACGACACGAACTAGATATGACCCAAAATTGACATAACACGATAACATGAAATAATAAACGGGTCGGGTTAGTGTTGAGTTAATTACAACACCAACCCGAGATGACATGATACAAATAAGATCCAACACGACACGACGCCCACCCCTACCTATATTACTGCGCTACATTCTGTTATATCTTCTACAAAATTCTTTATTATCTACCCCCAAATATAAAAATTAGAGGAACAAGCAACACATTTCTTAGCCATATTGATCTGCACATTTTATGTCTAAACTGAAAGAAAAGCCACAGTAAGAATTGTTCTAAAATGCAGCAAGAAATAGCAGCAAAATGATATTGCAGCATCCATATTTATCTGCAAACTTTTTATTTATCCAATCACTGGTTGCAAGAAGCATCCAATACATATTACAAGTAACTCTATTTTCACCCTAAATTAAATTACCAATGAACAATATCTTTATAAATAAATAAATAAAAACTATTGTAGATGGAGTGAAGCAATCAACCAAATAACGCTCCCGAATTCCTATTCTTTTGTAGCAGGAAAATAATTTTGACAATGCTTCCTTTTGACAATAAAACAAGGAACCATGATTTTTTAGTATCTGATACAAGAGAGCAAACTCAACTAGCAAAACTACTATCAAAGCTAGGGACTAAAGAAACACACCGTGGTTACAGCAGCCACTGGGAGAGATCGGCAAATGCCTCTTGATGTTCTGGGTAACCATCAGAAGAGTCGTAGAGGCTCAGAAATCATCATTGATCTTGTGCCCGATATATCCTTATGCGCTTTCTTTTGCTTCCTCTTCTCTTTCTTCCTTTGCTTTTCTATTCCCTCCCTTTTTCTCTTAAGCTTCAAAGCATATGAGAGAACCATTACTGTGAAAGAAACATAGAGACATAATAATATGCCAAAATCCAGTATTTGAGAGAAAATATTCACATGCTAACGCTTCGTTTGTTTCAGGTATGTTTTTAGCATTTTCTAGTATTTTGTACGATAGAACACAAAAACGAATGGAAAATGTTTTTTCTGTACAATGGAAAACAAGTCGTTTGTACAAAAAATATTTTTCACTTTTTAAAAGGTGAAAAATATTTTATAAACTAAAATCTTACCTACATCACTACGTTACAACCACCTCCATCACCTTCATTATTGTAGGAGTAATCTTCTGTGCATAATAAAATAATTTGAAACAAATCAAACAACTAAACTAAGGTCTTATTTGTCATAATTTAAAAAAGTCACAAAGTCACTATTCTATTTAAGTCACATCATCTTTTTTAAATCACATCACCTCTCTACCACATCACTTTAAACCCAACCCATACACAACCCATAAGTCAAAAAGTACACTTATTTAGATTATCTCAAACCATCCCTACTGAAACAGATTACGAACAGAGATGATCAAGTCGAGTATGTGACATTCTGTTTTTAAGACAAATTCGTCCCGCTTAGGTATTTACAAAATAACAGCGTCTATCTCTCAGGATACAATGATTTTACACAGATTGTAGTAGCATTATAAACAATATGTTCGGCAAACTAGAACCTGTGTTCTGCACTCTCAGAAATCTCTCTAAGAACTAATATGAAGAATAATGCAAGAAGAGAGAAAACAAACCAGGAAAGAAAAAACAATTGAATTGCTTTTGGACTGATGGAAAGGCCTGTATTTATAGGTAAGGTGGTGACTGTTCGGTAGTTCCGAACCGGCCCGAATTTGAACTGAACAGGTGTAAGATTAAATCTGTTGAAAACAGTTTGAATCTACTGGAAAAAAGAAGAGAATTTCGGATTGGTGTGAAAGGTCACACTGGTTAGAGTTTGAATTTTACAAATTTGAAATTGAAAATTTTTGAAAAAAATTTAATTGAAGTTTGACTAAAAGATTAATGGTTGAATTGACCTACACCCAACCTAGCTTGCTTGATTGGATGGGTGTGTGTATTGTATCTGATTTGAACCATGCTTGGTCCATAACTCTTCCCTTCACAAAACTTGGATAACCCTTGGGGCCTAACCCAAGGTTGCCAATCTAGAGTTTATATCTTCATGTAAAGTCTCTTCTTGTTCCAACGTGGGACAACCAAATTGACTAACCCACATAGTTTCCTCAACTCTTCCAAATCCCATGAAGCCGGAAATAATGTTAATTTTCCATTCACTTGGAAATGGTTTTTGACAAACCGACTTTGACGTGTGACTTATTTTGCAGCAAGAAACACGTCACCACTTGGACCCACCTTGAAAGGCGTGTAAGTCCCACTTATTTTTGGGCTCAAAATTATCAAAAAATAAGCCTATAAACCCATATTTCCAACAACCACACAACCACCTCCACCACCACCTCTTTTGCTCCACCATCACCAACACTACCACCTCCATCATTCTATCACCACTACCAACACCTTAACTAATACCACCATCATTAGTAAATTAGTTTTAAGGTCGCAACTAAACATTGGAAACTGTTTTCTACAAAAAATAAAATAAAATAAAAATAAATTTGTTGAAACAAACTAAGATCAATAAATTCTAGATGCGAGGAGATGATCGTCTTACTGTGAAGTGAGATAAAGCAATTTTAGAATAAACAATATCACAGAATTCTGGTCATTGTGAAGTTTCTAAGTGACAAATAAAAACAATATAGTGGTTCGGGACTTTGTTTCTCTTATCCAAGTTTAATTTGTACACCAATTCCCCCCCCTTCTGTGCCCTTTGCCATTTTTAGCAAGCATTTTCAAGTTCCTCTCCCAAAATTCTCAACACAAGATTTACATCGTAAAATTCAAGTTATAATCTCACTCAAAATCTCATATGATGTGCATGGAATCTTGAATCACAATAACCTCAATTTGTTGTACTCTTCAATGTGCGTTCAAAGCATTCAAATTAAGAAATAATAATAACAGCTTGTTTGGTTTTGGTTTTCAGAAAACAACTTTAAAAAAATTCTACTTTTTTATTTTTCGTATTTTTATATTTTCAATGAATTTTTTTAATATTTTAAGAAATATTTTTTAATTTTTAGACACACTTAACATAAATACACTTAAAACGTATAATATTTGTGAAAATTTTTTTAAAAAATACACTAAATACCAAATTAAAAAAATACAAAAAGTCGGTGCATTTTTCGTATTTTTGTGTATATAGTAATTTTTTAAAATATTTTTTCACAAATATTTTACTATTTAGATATATCTAAGTAAGGTACATCTAAAAAAGTAAGAGAGCTACTTAAAATTTTAAAAATATTTACTAAAAACAGAAAAACACGAAAAACAAAATACTCAATTTTCAAAAAACTGAATTTAAAAAATTAAAACCAAACATACACACATTACTTGCATAAAGGTCAAAATTTTCAATCTAAAAAAAGATAAAAATAAAAATCGTTTTCTAGATCAAAATGTAGTAGCAATTACCATGCACTTCAAAAGTATGATTTAATAAACAATGCAATGAAAAGTCTTTGCAGAATGAACAAATTGCTATCTTTGGGCAATTAAATCATACACATGGAGAGCATTATGAAACGCTCGAATAAACCTTGATCTCTAAATATTAGGGGGCATCTGCATTTTTTACTCACATTTATTCAGGAATTTAACATTACCATGGGAGAGTAAAGATCAAATTGTAACTTACGTTGTGTTTGTTTTTGCATTTTTTGAAGTTTGGTATGATAAAAAATGAAAATCGAATTTTTTTTATTCGTAACATAAAACAAACCCATTTAAATATACATATATATATATCAGAAATGTTTTTTGGCATTAAAAAAGCTGCCCCTAATGCCCAAAACGATATCGTTTTGGACATTTTTCTTTGTTTTTTTTTTTTTTTTTTTTTTTTCCTTATGCCTTGTTTTTTTTTTTAGGGGCATTCGGGGCTCCATTTTTCGGGGCCCCAATCACTGCTGTATATATATATATATTTTTCATTCAAAAGTAAAAAATATTTTTTAAACTATAATTTTACCAATACAACTATATTTCATCATCCTTCACAATTAAATATTAAAAAAAAAAACATTTTTTCATTAACAATAATTAATTAATCAGCAGTCAATGAGGTTGAAAGGGGAATACAAAATTCATCAAAATCTATCTCACACGATTTGAATCTACTCCAATCAAGTCACAAAGGACGGTGCTGATTCACTTTCTCTTTCTCTAATTTCTGACTTTCCATCAATCCGTTCTTCCAAGCAACTTCCATGACAAGAACGTAAAATGTACTTAAAAAAAAAATTAGAATGTTGTCATACTACTTTATTTTTTATTTTTAATATGGTGTTATGTCATACTATATGTTTTTTTTAATATGATATACCATATATATACGTGTAAGATTTATTGTATAAATATAAATAAACAAATTAAGTAAAGCCTGCGATAATGAATAATATTTTCTAGCAATTATCATAATTCAAATTAAAAGTCATTCCAATTAAAAGCCCCACTATATGTTTGGGCCAAATTTATTGGGCATGACTTGGCCTATGATTTTTGCTGATGGGCTGACCAAAAAAAACGTCTGATTAACAAGTTTGGGCACCATTTTTCAACTCGGCCCAACTTGATATTCACGGTTAGTTCGACCTTTTTATGTGATTTTTGATATATTTAAATATTAAAATCTCAATTATACAACACATCATTCTAAATAAAATCATTCTCAAAAATCCATGCTCTTTAATCTTTGCCGTTTCATACACATAAATACCAGTTCTCATAAAACATATAGCCCAAGCAAATATTTTTGAATAATATTATATAAACAAAAAATTTATACATAATGATGTGATTCATTGTAAATCTTTCATTTCAAAATAAAATATCATTAAAGATGAATTTATTTATAATAATAATATTATCACATCATTATTCTGAAATTTTTTATATAAATTTTATGTATGTGTATAATTTTTCAATATTTCTTTGTCTTCTATTTTGAACCTTCAACTAATACTGACAAAAAAAAAATATGATTTTGGGTTGGTTTGAGAAGTGGGTTGGTTTTTTGGCTTTTTAACTTTTTTGGCTATTTTAACCTGGGTTAAAAAGCTTGGTTTGGGAAGGACTTTTTGATTTTTTGGCTTTTTTAACTTTTTTTGTGAGAGAGGAGTGTAATGATTATGGGTTGGATGTGATGTTTTGTTTTTTGTAACTAAAACAACCTATTTTATCTTTTATGACTAAAATAACCAAAAAAAACTCCATATTCTTCTTCCCAAATGGTGCCTTTACTTTCTAAGATATTTATAACATTCTTACCACCAAAATTGATTGGTCCAACTCAAATGATTGCATCACATCAAAATCACGTAACGTGATTAAAGTGGTTAACCAAAGTTGAATTGTATAAAATTCTAAAGGAATAGGAGATCCAATCAAATTGAAGTGGTCCACCCTAAATTTTGTTTCTATTATTCTTCCTTTTATCATGATTTTTTTCGCATACAATTGTGGCATAATTATACGTTTACTTTCTATTACTACTATGAATATTTGATAAATTTAGACATCAAATTTATAATCATTAATATATTAATAAGTTTTACTTTTAATATCTTTATACCAATTGATTGATGGCTAGATAACTTCAAGTCTTATGGAATAATAGTACACAAACAAATAAGTAACATAATTTTTTTTACTAAATAAAATTTATTATATAATTATAATGTAGTTATAGCTCTACTGAGTGAGGTATGGTTGCAAGTTAAATTTCTATAAAAAAGAGTTTGATACTTTTTATGGCATAAAATTGTAGGTTAAATTTATTTCCTAAAATCGATTGATCATAATTATAATGTGAGTAAATTATAAATAAATCGCATGAGATTTACTTAAAGTACAGATTGTCTCTTGTGATTTAAAAATTTTCATATATCCCCTCGTGAGAATTTTTTATTTAACAGAATTAACTAAAAAAAATAAAATTCATAATTATTCTCCTATATAATAATAAAATTACTTAAATTATTAATTGAAATATATTTCTAACATCATTAAAAATTGTTAATTGACTTGATAATTTATTAATAAAAATGACAATTTGTTATAAAATTAGAAACCTCAGGAGTGGAATGTAATTTCTAGAATCACAGGAGCAATTTTTATTTTAATCAAACCTCAGGGATGTATTCGTAATTGGGGCTCGCTTCCTTCTAGTCCGTGATCGGACTGGAGGGTACTGTTGGGCTCGTGGAGCCTCACCACAAGTCCTGTTTCGATAATCTGAACCGTTAATTTGTAGAAGTCGTCGAGTACTATATGTTTATTAAAAATCACGTTAATCGGATATCAATAGCTGCGTGATCAAATTAGTTTTGTATAAAAAATAGACGATGAAAAAATAAACGGTTGACAGAAATCTGATCTAATAAAATAGCTATCGATATCCGATCAACATAATTTTTTACAGGCTTATAGTACTCAATGAGTTCTACACATTAAACGTTTCAGATTATCAAAATAAAATCCGTGATGAATCCTTACAAATTTAACAGTATTTTCTAATCTGATTACGGATGGAAGGAAAGTCCAAGCCTTTGTAATTTACCCTTATAATGGCCCTGTTTGGTAGAGCTGTGGGAAAGTGTTTATAACTTATGCCTAAACAGCTTATAGCTTATAACTTTCAGCTTAAGCTGATTTCCAGCTTATTCTTAAAGCATCTCCTGCCCCACTCAAAGAATAAGCTGATTTCTGACTTCCAAAAAGCTATAAGCTATAAGCTATAAGTTAAACCAAACACATCAAAATAGCTTAAATTAAGCTGAAAGCTGAAATAAGCTGTAATTAAGCTCTGCCAAACAGGCACAATGTAGTTAGCACTACTTTTTATGAATAATTATGTATCCTAGATTTATTGTTAATTTTCACAGCCACATTAAAAACAACCAGTAGAATTGCTTTGTTGTTGCAAGTACCACAAATTTTTTATAAACAAAAAATTACTCTTATTTATATCTATCACATATTCTCAACTATTTGACAAAGATAACTTAAATGTCTCCCGTATCACAAAAATAGAAGATTTATTACATTAAATTAATTATTTTTAAAAAATACAAATATATGGTATACACTCCACCCCCATAGTATTTTCCTAAACTTTAAAGTCTAAACAAGTTTTTATATTGTAAGATAGTTGTATGATTATTTCGTTATTAACACTATTAAATGCATTATTTTTTAATGCATGTGACTAGGCAATTACTTATTAACTGATCACCTATTTAATTTTACAGCAGATTTTTTATGAACAAAATGTAGCATTTTTTTTTATAATACTATTTTCAACCAACTCTCATGTCGTTTAAACTATCAGTATGATTTTGGATTTTAGCTAGGGTTGCTCTCTCCATAAATTTAGAGTATCGTTCTATAAACCTCTCTCTTTAAACTTTCTACTAGGTGTGTTGTCGGGGGGAGGGGGGAGGGGAGTTCTGGCCATTGGCCTTCTCTCTCCTCCTTCCATCCTTTGGGTGGAGTGGAGTGGGGTGGGGTGGGGTGGGGAAGGTTTTGGTTTTGGCCATTGGCCTCCTCTCTCTTCCTTTCATCCTTTTTTTTTTTCTTTTTTTTCATTTTTTCTCCTTTTCTTTGTCTTTTTTTTAATATCATTGGAAGCTTGTTCTTCCAATTCTTTTTTATGCTACCACCACCACCACACCGCCACTAGGTCTGCCACATTTTCACCTCCATAAATCCACCCTTATCAAATCTACCTCATCTCCTTCAGATTTTCTCTAGTCACTGGTGTTGACGTCGCCTCTCCATCTTTCTGATCTTCCAGATCTGATGTTTGGCTTGCACCCAAACTTTTACCCTGGCATCCAAAACTGTAAGATCGAGTTTTAGATCTTCTCACAATCCGAAGATCGACGTTGTTTAACACGTTTGTTTTACGATAGGCAACCACCTCGAACTCAATGTTCCATTCCAACTAGCGGAGGTAAGATCTTCAGATTTTAAGTTGAAGGTTGCAATGTAATGGAACTTTGGATGCGATTGACAACTTGGATCTGATTATTTTTAGTTTGCTTTTTTATTATTTGCTGTAATAATTCTTCGTGTGTCAAGGTTATGTCTCTCTTTTGTAAGGATTTTTTCTCTTAATTCTATGGAGGTTAAGATTCTTTCTCCTACAAAATTTGTTATCTCTTTATGAGATCTTTTACTACTTTTATATAAGATTGAACAAATTTTTTATTAGTTTTATAATAAAAAATTTCTTTCCGATTTAAAATAGAAAAAATCCACACATCATTCCACGAATTTTTCTTTAAGACAGTTGCCGTTTGGCAATTAACTTTTTGGGAAAATTATTTAGAAGTCCTATTAGGGAGACTTGTGCTATATTTGGTCCCATAAAAAAACTTATGTTCCCATAAGTCCTGTGAGAAGTTTCTTGACATATTTACCCTCAATATTAGTTGTTAATATCATAAATAATAATAAAACCATATATAGGGAAATTGATATAAACGTAACGTAACGTGACACTTACATAAACGTAACGTGACACCTATACGTAACGTGCCATCTACATAAACGTAACGTGACATATCTACATAAACGTAACGTGACACCTACATAAACGTAACGTGACACCTATATAAACGTAACGTGACATATCTACATAAACGTAACGTAACGTGACACCTATATAAACGTAACGTGACATATCTACGTAAACGTAACGTAACGTGACACCTATATAAACGTAACGTGACACCAATATGAACGTAATGTGACACCTACATAAACGTAACGTAACGTGACACCTATATAAACGTAATGTGACATTTACATAAACGTAATGTGACATTTACATAAACGTAACGTAATGTGTCACGTTATTAAATTAATTCAAAAGACATGACGATTTGTAACTTTTATCCATTTTCATGGTCAGCACTGCCAACAACAGATCCACTGTATGCCTCTTCTCTAGGACCATGTAAATCTTGGATTTGCTTGCCAGGACCTACGAACGCACATACATACATACATACATATTCATCATCATCATTAACAAACCCATCAAAATATATATATATATATATATATGATCACAAAGCATAATCAATCATAACAATTCCATTTAAATAGGAATTTTTTTATAAGATAAGGGGTCATGTTAACTGACTAGAAAAATAACAAAATAACTAGAATATGCGGAACCAACCAAACGAACGAGGAAGTGAAGTTTTGTACTGTAATTATTATGCATGTGCTGATGGTGGTGGCAGAGTGATTCCATTCGGATAGGAGAGAGAACGGACTATGATGGCGAAGTGCCACCGGAACGATGCTGGATCGGTGGACCTGGACGCCGCCGGGAACTACCGCCTGTGGACAGCTTTTTCAGGCGCTTCATTTCGGAAGATGATCATCGACTCCATGCGGTGCGGTGCGGCGAGCCTGAAGAGATCGGAATGCGGATCCGAATCGAGCACCGAATCGAGCAGCAACATTGGGGTGGAAATTCCTTCACAGTTGTCTCGGGCTATGCGATCTGCAGCAACATCAAATAGCAGCAACCTATTGAGAGAGAGGAATTCTGAAAAAGATTAAGGGTAAAAAGATTAGGATCTTGTGGAATATATTCTTATGAAAATAGGACTTGAGACTCTATAAAAAATTACACAGGACTTAGCCTAGCATAAGATTCTGAAAAAGGACTTATAAATAAGTCTCCCTAACTTTTTTAATTGTCTTTTTCGACTTTTTAGTTATTTTGTCTCATTTTGGGAACTGGGTTAAAAGTCGCTTCTTAGCTTTTAATCCACTTCCTCTCTCACAAAAAAAATAAAAAAAAAATCACCTTTTAACCATTTTCCCAAAACACCCCTTTAGCTTGGGACTAAAAGTTTGTTTGGTTTGATTTTTTTGGCTTTTTTTACTTTTATGAGAGAAAAAATAAAATGATTATAATTTGGATTAGATATTTTGTCTTATTAACTTATTAACTATTTGTTTGGGATAACCTACCGAAGTTAAAAAGTCAAAAAGTTACTAAAAGTCAAAAAGTCCATATTATTTGGGGAAGCTTGTGAGGGAAGCCTAGAGTGCAAAATTATTATTGTGCCCTTTGAATTCAACTATCCAAAAGTCAAGTCATTGATAGAATGATCATTTTGATTTTACGACAATATTTTATTACACATCTTTTCTTAAAAAGTCAAAAAATATCCTAAATATACATCTTTTTTTTTCTCTACTTTCTTAATCAAAAAGTTAAAAAGTATATTTATATAGCACATCATCTATTTTGTCTTTTGTATTTTTTTTTAATAAAAAAGTTCTAACCAAACAATCCCCAGTTAATAGTTCGTTGGCCCATTTTTTAATTTAAAAATATATATTCTTTTGGTATTAAAGTGGAATCAATTGAAAACTCCTGATAGCAACCGTAGAGCCGCCACCCCTGGTAAATTCCTACAACAATGTTAGAGACGTTTAAAAACACACCTTTAAACACGCCTTTAATGAGGTGAAAAAAAAAAAAAAAAAAAATCAAGACAAATGACTGACAGTTCACTAGTAGTATCTCTAAATTAGAGGTCTCAAGCATTTTTCAAATTCCTATGATCCTGACTAATCATAAGCTTAGGCCTCGTTTGGGGACTGACTATTTTAGTCAAAAAGTCAAAAAGTCAATTAAAACTAGTCACATCACCTCTCTACTTTTCTGCACATCTTTTCGTAAAAAGCTAAAAAGTTACTAAAATAGCCTGTTCCCAAACGAGGCCTTAGAGCCGTTGATTTTTGTTTGACTCAGGGTTGTTTGGGATGACCTAAATAAGTGTATTTTTTATCTTTTTATGAAAAGATGTGCAGAAAACTAGATAGGTGATGTGATGGAAAAAAGATAAAAAGATAAAAAAAATAGATTATTTTTTGTATGCCAAACTTGACCTCATTGTTGAGATCCTAGTTTAGAAATATGTTATTTTAATAATTTTTAATTTTTTATAAAAAGAAAATATGTAAAAGATGAAAAAAGTTATTTAATAAATTATAGTAACTTTTTAACTAATATATTTAGGGGTTGTTTGGGATGATCTAAATAAATGTACTTTTTGACTTTTTATGAAATATGAGTTGAGTATGGGTTGGGTTTGAAGTGATATGGTAGATAGGTGATGTGACTTAAATAAAATGATGTGTCTTAAATAAGATAGTGACTATTTAACTTTTTAAATTTTTTAGTTTATGCCTAATAAGGCCTTAGTTTCCAAATGTAGCCTAAATGTTAAAAGTAATCTCTAGCGTTGTTGTTTGTGCTAAAAAAAAATTGTGTAAAAGCTATTTATATATATAAAAAAAAAAAGGTGCAATATTTTCAGAGTATTAATGTTAAAAATAGTCTCTAGCTTTTTGTTTGTGTTAAAAAAATGTGTAAAAGCTATTTATAAAAAAAAGTGCAATGAAATATGTAAAAGTATTTTAGAATATTTAAAGAATGTATTAAAATTACAAATATTTTGATATTTAATATTTTTTATTGATAGTCTTTAAAATTGTCATTAGCAAGGACCGTTATAAATTACTTAGTCAATTTGTGATGTGACTCCTCACCTACTAATGTACACTGTGTGACCAATATGTATACATATCACCTAGTAATTTATTTTTTTTACATAATTTCTCGTGTATAAACAAAACACATAATTTAATTAATTCATAACTATAGACTATATATATATAAACGTATTGATTGTATGATGGATCTTATATTTACATATGACATTAATTGAATGAATAGTAAAGTGCATGGTTGAATCAAAGACGGTCATAAATAAAATTTCTTTACTGATTAATTACATGAATAATTCTTAAAGTATAATATCTATTTTATTTGGAAAAATTACTCATAAATCCCATTTTGATAAATGTTGCTCTAGTTAGTCCTGAATGTTTTTTATTAAACCATTTAGTCCTAAAAAACATTACCAACATCACTAAAAAACATCATAAAAAATCAACATCATAAAAACATCAACACCATCAACTACATCGTAAAACATCATCAAAACAACATCCTAAAACATCACAACATCATCAAAAACAACATCGTAACAAACATCGTGAAAAATTACACATCAGATTCATTTAAACATAAACACCAAAAATCAGATTCATTTAAACTACAGATTTCAAACATCAGATTCATTAATATAATGTAACACCAACTAAAAATGATAAACATCATATTCAAACATCATATTCATTAATATAATGTAACACCAAAAACATTAACTACATTGGTCATCAAAAACATTAACTACGACGTGTCTGGCATTCCACCACTCACCAGCGGTGAATCTTGAATGATTAGTAATAGCCATATCTTATATATATATATATATTAACCCTAATAACAAACTATTCTCTATCCAACTATTCTCTGTCATAGTATCCACATTCAAGAAACCATGTCTTCAACACCAGGTTTGATCGATGAGGCCGAAGAGGCATTCCTGATGAACAACTTTTCAGAGGCTGTAAGTCTAGCAACCATGGCGAAGCAGCAATATCCATCTTTCGACTACATCGATAAGTTCTTGAAGGCTTATTTAATCCACTCCGATGCAACCAATAACAAGCTTCGTAATGGGGAAATCGACTGGTACGCGGTTCTTGGCGGCGTAGATTCGAAGAGCGAGACGAAAGACCTCAAGAAACAATACTGATCCTGATGTTGATCGTCAACAGTATTTCAACCACTATTGATGATGAATGCTGATTGCTGGCCCTGATGTTGATGATGAATGTCGATCGCCACTACTGAAACCCTAATTTTGAAATCCTAATTTTCTCTCTCATCTTGATTTTGAAACCCTTTCTTTTTCTCTCTCAACCCAAATCCCAATTCTACGCTACCAACAGATCCAAATCCAATAGGCTTCGGCGTTGTGGTGGTGTTGATTGAAGCCCATAGACTGAGGATCTCGTTGGTAATTAATTATATGATATCACCCATCTATGTGGATGTATGTATATAATGAATTTGATGAATAATGATTGATGTTTGGTGAATAATCCTAATGTTTAATGGTTGTGTTTGATATTTGATGAATAATGTTTGATGTATGATGAATAATCCTAATGTTTAATGGTTGATGTTTGATGAATAATCTTGACGGTTGATAATGTTTGATGTTGGATGTATAATTCGAACATTGAAAATATGTTTTGATGTTTGATGAATAATGTTTGATGTTTGATGACGTTTGATAATGTTTGATGTTGGATGTATAATTCTAACGTTGACAATGTTTTCACCAAAATTATACGAATAATCCTGACGTTGGTAATGTTTGATGTTTGATAAATAATTTTGACGTTGCTAATGTTTGATGTTTAATGAATAATGTTTGACATAAAAAGGCCTATAGTAAGTTTTTAGTGAAATAGGACCTATTAGTCTAACAAAAAACATTCGGGACTAAATGGTTTAATATTTCCAAATTTGGGATTTATTGGTGTTTTTCCCATTTTATTTTGATCCTTAATATTTAATTTGTATTAATTGCATCAATATACATTAATTCAATATAGTCTCTTCCTTTCAGTAGCTTAAAAGAAAATACGAAAAATATATGGTATTTTAGGAAGTTGGTAAAAAGTTGACTTTTGACTTTTTTAACCAAAAAAGTTAACTTTTTGGGTAGTGACTTGGGTAAAAAAACTAATTTTTTTGACTAAAAAAACTAAAAGTTAACTTTTTGCTAGCTTGCCAAAGCAAGATATGTAGGCCAACCTTACATTAGGAATTCAAAAGGGTTAACGCGTTCAAAACAAAAAAAATAAAAAATAAAATAAGAAAAGGGTTAACAGGCATTTTAATATGTTTATTATTTATACATAATATACATTTCATATATGTCTCGCAGTTCATCTAGATAAAAAAAAATAAATAAATAAGATGAATTTCTCTCAATGTTCTTCAAGCACCTACTGTAATCTCTTGACTAAACATTTTTCGTGTGTTTTTTCTTCTTTTTTTTCGACTCATATTAAGAAGAGGGATTATATTAAATTCATATATGAAGCAATAAATACAAATAAAAAATTATGAATCAAAATAAAATACTTTCCTCATTCCAAATTATTTGAGAAAATTTAGTGAAATATCATTCTCCAACTTTTAGTAGTAAGAGAGGTCCAATATATTTTTTTTATTAGATAAGGTCCATCAATAATATTATTAGAGAAATTTCAAGTTATCATACAGAAATTAGTGAAATTTCTTTGTGACAAGTTGAAATTTCTATGTAAAATTGTAATTTCTCTGTGAAATTTTTCTTTAAAGAGATTAAATTTCTTTGTGAAAATATTGAGTGACTCCAACTATTTGTTTAGTACCACAAAAAAACAAAAAAGAGACAAAGTACCCAAAAAAAATAATAAAATAAAAAAAAAAATTACCTTAGAGTTTAACCCTTATAACAAAATAGATACTAATTTAATCAAAAAAAAAAATCGACGGAATAAACAAATAGTTTAGATCAAAAGTAAATCAAAATATTAAAATTTAAATTGATAAAATTAAAATCTTAGCTTTATTTTATTATAATGGTCAAATTTTGTGTTTTTTTTTTATGGTTGTAATTTTTCAAAAAAAAAAAAAGTATTATTTTTTTCACCAATTAAATATTTTAATTTATGAAAAAAAATTGAAAAATGTAATACAATTTTTTTTTTTAGTTTCTTCTTTTCTTTTAAGAAAATAAAAATCTTGTTGTTAAGGACCCACATTGTTACATTGTTGACCTATCCTAGTACCGTACGTGTGCTATAATTACCCAATACTTTTTCCTATACCTTTACATCACTTCCCCAAATTATTTTCAGATTTAAAATATGAGTCGCTTATTTTATTTTTTATTATCTTAAAATGTTAATCTATTTTTTTTTATTTAAAAAATTAGTTTATTCTTAAAAATTAAAAAATAAAATAATATAAATTTATAATTTTATCTTTCTTTTTAATTTATTAATAATACAAAAAATATAATTAGGACAGTTTATATTTTTAAAAAATTACTATTAAAGGATAATTTTAATATTTTTAAAATATAATAATTATACTATAAAAAAGTTAAATTTTTTAGAAGACCATTATTTTGGGACTGAATGAGTAAATTGAATTAAGACCCTATACTATAAATTAAGGGGCAGCTATTCAATATTTTTAGAATATTACGTGTCTGTATTCCTTAATCAAATATTATTCAATATGTCCCTCATGTTCCTTAATCACCAAACATAATATGTCATTTACATACATTCTCCACTAATTATAATACTATAGAATATCGCGTGTTCATACTCTAGAATTACTGAATAATTACCTAAATTGAGACCATCTACTGCTTTCGTTTGGCATGTCAGACTTTTTAACTTTTTAATTATTTTAATTATAAAAAGACAAAATAAACTTTTTAATCTAATAAGACAAAATATCATATCCAACCCATAATAATTTTATTTTTTCTCTCATAAAAATTAAAAAAAATAAAAAAATCTATACCAAACAAAACTTTTTGACCTAAAAAAAAAAAAAAAAAAAAAAAAATCCCACATCCCAAACCAACTCACCTATGGAATCTCTCAACCTCTGACTCTTCTGGTTCCTCCATTTCTATTCCTCCATTGCTTTCATCAACCCTCTTTAAGGGTTTCTTTTATCTCCATTTCAATCTCACTCAATTTCCTTCTCTCAGTAACACCATATTCTAGGGTTTCACAATTCAAATTGATGATATTTCGTAGACGAGCTTTGTTAGGAGGAACTCAATCATAGCCGATTGGACTTGAAACTTCGCGGAACTCACTTCGTTAAAGGGTCTCTATGGTAAGTAAAGTCTGAATTTTCGATATTTTTGGAATTAAAGTTCCATTTTTTTTTTCTATCCTGGTGCTCTGTGAGGCAATATGGGTTGTGACTTTTATGCTTGAATGTACAGTGTTTGTGAAGTTTATATCTGGTTAAAATTGATTTCTTATCTAACCCACTTGATTTATCCTCAATCGTTCAAGTTGTGTAGTTTAATTCCCTTCATAACACAACTTCTGATCTGGGTTATGAATTTAAAATCGTGATTGTTGGCTTGTATTGTTGTCTTTGCTTGCCCTAGGGTTTCGGGTAAACGAGATTTGCAGCACCCAACTTGAAATCGCTAAGACCTATCAAGAAATTGAGGGTCTACATTGAGAAAACACAGCAAATTGTTATATAAGTCGAAATTTTGAACCTATAACTCTTCTGTTGGATTCTGGTTTCTTTGTTTCGTCACGATGGACGATGGGGAGATTGATTTTTCAAACCAAGACGTGTTTTCAAGTCCAAACATGGGTGAACTCCCAAGCAGTTGCTCTATGGATAGCTTTTTCGATGAACTTCTGAAGGATACATGCACTCATACCCACACTTGCAACCCACCAGGCCCTGATTTCTCTCATACACACACTTGTTTTCATGTGCACACCAAAATTGTGCCTGCCCCAACTGAAGATAAGGTTTCCACCGATGATACTGCAGAGTCCTCGGAAAAGAAATCAAAGAAATGTCCAACGGGTAATCGTGAAGCAGTTCGCAAGTACCGCGAGAAGAAGAAGGCTCGCACTGCATCGTTGGAGGATGAAGTTGTGAGATTGAGGGCTGTGAATCAACAATTGATGAAGAGATTGCAAGGTCAGGCTGGATTGGAGACCGAGATTGCAAGGCTCAAGTGTTTGCTTGTGGACATCCGAGGGAGGATTGAAGGGGAGATTGGATCTTTTCCTTATCAGAAGCCTTCCAAGAATGGTGATATGTATCAAAACCTGGTTAATCCAAACTTGCCTGGTGCATACGTGAGGAGTCCATGTAATGTGCAGTGTGATGATCAGGTCTACTGCCTTCAACCAGGGGCGGAAAGCAAAAGTGGGGAAGATGCATCGATAAATGGTCAAGGCTTCAGTGGTTGTGAATTTGAAAATCTGCACTGTTTGGGGAACGAGAATACTGGACTGAAGGAGTTACCTGGCTGTGGACTAGGGAATGGAGCTTCAACAGTCAATTCTTCTGGTGCAAACAAGAGAAAAGGTGAAACTTTGGTTTCTTTTTTATTTTACGTTTGTGGGTTGGTCTGGTTGATAATAAATACATATGATTTGTTCCTCATTCTTGTGTCTGTTTGTCATCAGTGCTTATTAGTTATCTCAATGTTTGATATTCATTACGATTTTTTGGTTCCTAACTAAAAGCGGACTTGATTTTCACAATTATACTCTGTTGACTATCTTAAAAGCATGTTTTTTCTATTTGAAAATGCTTTCTTTGCCACTTTTTTAGCTGCCTGTAGCTTATTGCAGGGGCAATGCAAATGGTTGTTAGTGATTTAACATAGTTTTAGAAGAGTCTTATCCTTTAGAGGCAACTGTGACTTCGGAGTGATGATAATTTTATCTGAGACTTTGCAATAAGAAGTGCTAGTATTAGAGTTTCATAATTCTGCAGTCTGTCTTCTTGTATTTATTCATGACAAGGAATGCGTTTTTATTTGTATCTGGTATAGTTTCGAACTTTCAACTTTCAATTAGTCTGTGTTTTCCATGACAATTTTGTGTCATTTGTTAGCAACAATACTTGAAATATGATGTTATATAGTTACTTTAGTTGAGTATTTATGAAAATATATATAGTTGCCTATGAAGCACAGGTGCCAGTAGGGGTGCTGGTACAGGTATGATACGGGTACGATAATACGCGAAAATCTAAAAAAAGTAAGGTACGGGTACGGTTAAGGTACATCATTTTTTTTTTTTTTTTAATTTATAGCTAAACATGCCACCTACAAATCAAAGTTCAAAACAATAACTGAAAAGAGAAAATACAAAACTAAAAACAAATTAATATTCAACAATACCAATACAATACTAAAGTAAAATCCTGAATTTGATGAACTCATATTCCTATAAACATTAAGACAATAATTTGTGAATTCTTTCACTTCATTCAAGTATATAATTTTCAAATATTCAAATAACAATTTAAAAACATCAATATTATGGAAGTAACAATGAAACATCAATATAATTTTCAATATTTCTATAAACATCAAAAATTTATTATCCATCAAATTCCAACTTTTGAAGAAAAAAATAATAAAAAATAAAAAACAATCAGTTGTTGAGTACCCACCCTATACCCATGGAGTACCCTTGGCGTACCCAACTTTCCCATACCGTATACGACATACCCCGTATGTATACGGTGTACCCAGTATGCGTACCCGCACCCGCACCCGCACCCGCACCCGCACCCGGTAAGTACCCAATACTTATACAACAACATTTTTGGAGGACTCGTGCTTTATATGCTTCAATTGAGTAGCATTTTGCAATATTGGTGACCAAACTGCATGGACCCCCTATGGCCTTGTTATATGAAATTCAGCTTTTTATGCATATATGTATATCTTGTCTTCATCACTTTCTTCTTAAAAATGTGTTTATGATTAGACTGATATCTTGTTTCAGTTTCCTTTGTAATTTGTGTGGTGTTGAATAGAGTGTTGGCTGATAGTTCTCTTGTTAGTGGATAAATCTTGATGAACAACTTAAAATTGGAAAAAAGTGGTCTTTATTTATCTCATAAGAGTAGAAATTGGGTAGAATTGCCTAAATAATAAGCAGAATAGACTTTTATTCTCTCAGTTCCAACTGTGTAGTTTTCAACCCCAGTCCCTATATGGTTATACGTATTCTTTCATATATTGTATGTATGGTTAATTACATTAATAGTTTTTCCACATAGGCCTCATAATTTTTTAGGTTATAGATTTCAGCTAAATTTTAAATTTGTCAAAGTGCCTGTTTGGTGCAGCTTAAAAGCTGCTTATTTCAGTTTTCAGCTTAATTTAAGCTATTTTGATGTGTTTGGTTTAGCTTATAGCTTTTTGGAAGTCAGAAATCAGCTTATTCTTTGAGTGGGGCAGGAGATGCTTAATTTATAAGTCAGAAATCAGCTTATGTTCATAGTTATAAGCTATAAACTGTTTAGGCATAAGCTATAAGCACTTTCCCACAGCTCTACCAAACAGGGTGACTTCTTCTGTGGTATGATATTAATTTTCAACATTGTATTTATTCATTTTTCAGTTGGTTTCTCCAAGTATTTTTTACTTTTTTTATTCTGTGGATTATATGGAGTCAGTTTCTATAAATTAATTAAATTATTTTTTCAACCCAATCTAAGCATCACACCAAGTTTGTTGTAGCTTGTTCGAGGTGAGAGCCTCAAGCCCAATGGAACTCGGCAATCAATTTATTTGGACTGTAAGGTTGGGCTTTGGTCTGTTTATGAGAAAAGAACAAACAAAGACAGCAAGTTAAAATTTGTGATTGCAAAAGAAAATGTATAAGGAAGATTTGTACATCTATAGATTATGTACTCTTAGCTTGTGGTTGGATTTAGGATTTGAAGAGGGATTTGTGGAGGAAAAGGGATACGTGACAAAAATTTAGCTTTTATTTTATTCACTTTTCCTTTCCTTTTTTCTTTCTGTCTGCAATGTCCTCCTCAAATCTTTGATCCAAAGACAGTCTTACATGGATTGAGGTCCTCGTTTGGTCCATTTGGTATTTTCTATTATGTTACTTAAATTTCTTCCACTTGGTAAAATTCTGACTGTTGTGTGATATATAACTGCAAGGTAAATAGAAGAATCCCGAAAAAGAGCTACAAATGACCCTTGCATTTGTAAGATGTCCACAAATTATTTCTGTATACTATGAACCAAATTTTCTTTGTTGACTTCTTTCCATTGAGAACAACCAACCCTTTCTTTTTGTTAAACAAAAGCATGTATGAACTTGAATGCAGTCTGAGGGGTTGACTTTCATTTGCATTCTTATAACTAATCATTTGGCATTTCTTCTATTAGGAGGGACTCGTGCAGCCAGGTGAAGAGCTAATCAGATGGAGATTTCTTTATTCTAGAGGATACACGATCTCTCTCTATAAGTGGTTTTGCTGGAGTTCAGTGATATCTTCCCCTCAGGTCATCGTGTGTTCGAGTGTTTTACTTCTCTACCCTGCTGTCGGGTTCTATAGCTAGCTGCATTTCTTATTTATTATGTGAGGCCCAACGTTAGCTACCTTTTACTGCTTTTTGTGTTGGTCGTTGTTCAGTTTATGAATTCAATCTCGGTTCTATATAAATAATGTTTTGTGAAGTAGAATGCTTAACGGGACAGAGTAGCTTGTAGGACTTAGCAGCCAGGGAGAGAGACCAACTTTTTGGTTTTTCATGAAGCTCCTGTTGCTTTTCTGTGCGGCTTTCTTGTTCTTTATGACATGTAAGTATGTTGTTCTGGTTTTAAAATATTTAATGCGTTGCATTGCTGTTTCTCTTTGATCTTTTTAATCTTAGACCCCTTTTTTCATATGATATTACTCCGAGGGGACCAATCTTTTGATTTGTGGTAGACCAGGTAAGACTAGTTTCTGCTTTGCAGCCTTTTCTATTTTAGTTCTACTTTGTTTTGAACAGGAGAAGACTGCATATAATTGAGCATCCTCTGTTATCAATGATGCCAAAGTTTCTTGAGAATGCTTCGTTTGGTGACTGTATGCAAATTGTGATTTTATCTATGGTTGCGACAGGGAAGTAGATAACCTGTTCAATGTGTTGTGATTGATGGAGGCGACTAATGTGGGATTATTGATGGCCAATGGCTAATTCATTAACAGAATTTGTGTTTCGAACTTTTTGTTTGGTAACTCTAGTAGCCAAAAGCGATGTTGGCCGATGATGTTTAAATTTGTATTTTACTTACACTGATCATCTTTTACAGAAAGCTCTACTTCTTATAATTATTGTCTCGTAAGATCATATGAATCAAGTAAATTATTGGTATTAGCCTAGTGGTTAGATTAGAACCCATATGTTGCGGCTTCAACTTTTCGTTTTGCTCTATGTATTGAAAAAATGAATTAAAGACAAACATGATTCATGTTGGGTACACATTCTTTTTAAGACTGTCTTTGAAGTATGATTTCTAAGCTGGGAAATGAGATTTAGGGAAAAGACAAAACATAATAATAATAATAAGGGTAATGCTAATGACAGTCCGTAAGACTGTCAATAAGAAACAAATAAAGATAATATTTATAATCTCATTACACTTTTTATATATTTTTTAAACACATATCAAGGTTAATGACAACCATAATGCCGTCTTTATTTTTTTCATAATAATAATAATGGAAAAACAATATGATATTAGATTGCAGGAATGTAGATTGATAAGAAAGAAATAATAATTGTCCTCAAGGTGATTTTAGCAGTAGTTGCCTTGGCAAATCATTCAAAAAGTGATTCTTCACTCACTATTTAATCATTTGACTTTTATTCCAAATGGAAAGAGATGGGTGGTGTTTGGCAAGGGTTATTTTAGTCTTTTTTAAGTGGAAATTCACAAAAAGACAAAGTAGATTAAAATAGTTAATAAAACAAAATGTCATATCAAACTCATAAATTTTTTTTTTCTCACAAACATCACATTAAACTTAAAAAAAATCCAATTATTTTTCCAAACACAAAAACTGTAACCTACTAAAATAATCAAAAACTAAAATAGTCTATTAAAATAACAACTTTTCAAACACAACATTATTGCTTCATGGGTTTAATTTTGCCCCCTTTATTATCAGAATTTTAAGAATAAAAGAGTCATTCTACAATAAAGCTCTCTTCAGATTCTTCACTGTTTAATCATCGACTTTTATTCCAAAATGGAAAGATTATTTCTTAATGGTTTTACTTTCATAATTTTAACAATATAGAAGAATCATTCTACAATACACATCTCTTATTGGTCATTTTGTGCACAACCCCTCGATTTGAAGTTGATGCCTATTTTTTAAGGTGATTGAGCATCTCTAAATAATTGTAAATCTCTCTCTCTCTCTTCAGGTAATTGTAAACATACTTTCTTTTTTCTCCTTCACATAACAATCAAACAGAGAAGAATAATTATACTTTAAACTTGTTTTCTTGTAGCTTCATCATATCCATGACCAAAAGATGCTTAGTGGATGGTAGATTAAAATTGAAGTTTACTCCTTTGTCCAGAGGCCACCAATTTTGAAAAAGGCCCAGTCA
The DNA here is from genome assembly GCA_036172215.1 of Camellia granthamiana. Lineage (NCBI taxonomy): Eukaryota > Viridiplantae > Streptophyta > Magnoliopsida > Ericales > Theaceae > Camellia > Camellia granthamiana. The sequence continues at coordinate 3,958,150 of CM069904.1, read as the reverse complement.
ACCAGCACACAAGCAAAACCAATTTTGAGAAAAATATGTTTAGGAAGCAATAGTGTTAAAAGGGTTTCAAGTCCAACAATATCCTAGGCTGAAAGATGCATACTAATATCCTTTTACACTTGAAGCTTTTATCTTGAGGATGATGTTTTGCCTTCATCATCATCATCATCGTGATAAATACTTTCGGCCATTTGCCAGATTTGAAGGGAATTGTCCTCAGCAACACTCGAAATAACCCATGGTTCATTCTTGTTCCATGAGAAATCAGATATCTTTGCTTTGTGACCACCATGAGAAAAGAGAAGCTCTGGTGGGCCGTCTTCAGCTTCTCCTTCCAACTGTTCATCCCCAATCCTAAAGGCAGTGATATATTAGTAAGATGAGATCAATATACAGACAAGTATATCACAAAATTAAAAATAGAAAAATAAAACCAATTCAGTGATATTCACAAAATTTCATTGACAATTAGAACTATGCAACTTTGAAATATCAGTTGCAGTGACAAATATGAAGCCATCATGGAAAACAAAGCTTATCCAAGAAATTTCTGATTTCATATCATGATTCATAATTCCTACAGTCTGATATCCATATTCATGACTTCCAACAGAACATTTAGGCATAAAACAACACAGAATACAATTCAGTGTGATCGTTTTCATTATTACTCATTGCAGACTATAATAACTACAACCACTGGGGATTTGCTTATTAAGGTGGCCCTTGATCAAGTGAGGATTGGTGAAACAGGATTCGTGTAGCCAACACCAAGTAACCGGGAAAGGCTTTATTGAGTTGGTTTTAGTAAGGCCCACTGATTGGTGAGCTCGAGCAGCCAAGTGAGAACAGGTCCAAGTGGGAAGGGGAAAAAAAAAAAGGAAAAGAAAAGCCACTTTGTGTAAATATGCCAAAGGTTGGTCTATTTCCAGTCTATCCCTGAAACACCCTCAACTAATGACGAGCAACACTAGATGTTAATAGCACAGAATGATGCATTTAAGCATTATATGGCTTGAGAGGTTCCTATTCATATTTTTCCTCAACTCTAATAGTCATTGAATAGTTAGGAAACAAAAATGGTCAACTGTCAATAGTCTTGTAGATGCCTGGATGGTGGTCTACGCCAGTATCATTTTCTAAGTGGCATGTGCTGTTGTCTAGTGCTTCAGTCAACTTCTAAGTGTTCCAAATAGACCACAATGCTCCATTTTGTTGATGGTGGCAGAAAAAGAACTCAAGTTCTTTTATTATCTTCTCCTTGTCTTTTAATAATAGAACGGAGTAAAGCCATAAATGAAATATACAAGAGAAATGAAATTAAAGTAACATATCATGATACTAAACAAATTCACAGCATCAACTTCTAGGCGTGAAATACCTGTTAAGGTCCCAAACCATCAATCTTCTGTCATCAGCAGAGGATGCCAAAACAGTTTCATGATTAGGATCCCATTCCACCTGAAATACTTCCTCCCTGTACAAACCAAATCCAGTGAGCAATGCAATAGTTTCATTAAAGATCTAGAAGATAATAGTTAACACATTAAGGAAAAACAAACAAATGCAACTTCATCCAAAATTCAGTAATTTTTAGTGTTCATCAACTGAATAACAACCATAATATAACAACATTTAATATATGTTACTAGTTAGAATTATCAACATAATGAATTTACATGGTACTGAAGTATAATATCTATCTGAAAGACAAATGGCATACATGTGACTACTCAAAACATGCAATGGAGATGTCAGCTTCCGCATATCAAACAAACCAACTGTAGTATCTGAAGAAGCTGTAGCCAGAACCCACTCGTTGTATGGATTAAAAGATAGGTAGTTCACCTGGGACCAGGAAAAGAATGCTATTAGTGACAAAGCCATGAATTATCCTACTCACAGAGTGAACAAAAATTTGAATCACAAAAGGGAAAGAAGAGGGGGAGTCTTCATTTCAAGATTCGGAAATAGCAATTAAAGGAAACCTAAGAAGTTTTATTTTATTTTCTTTCTTTTTGTTGCTAGTACATATTTTTCTGCATAAATAAAGGATCAGGCCTTCTGAGAATCAATGTACTATACTAACTCCTATTTTCTTTCTTCAGTTATAAAAAGAAGCTCCCAAAACGACAACTGGTGCAAAGAGTAGTTGGGATGAATGCCACAGGAATCAGGTGTAGGAGGGGTTTGTTCCCTAGGCACATGTGGGAGTGCCTAGGCTCAGGGTTAGACCACCATGTGTGCTATCCCTAGCCAGCATAGCTTGGCCACATAGAGGAGGGCATGGAGGTGTACGGCTGGCCCATGTGTCACGTCAAGAGGCTGACATGTGGCACCATGTTCATTGTAAATGATGTGGTGTGTGTGTGACAATGCCATGTGGCAGACCCATGTGTATGTATCCACATCTAGAAAATTTTCAAATTACTGATATATAATTGACCAATAAAACTTATAAGAAAATATGAAATACTGAAAACAAGCATATTTAACCTAAAATAAACACTAGTAAGACCTAATAACTTGACTATGCAAGATTCTAATTGGTCTCATGTGAATTTGGATATGTTTCAAGCAATTTCAAACTTTATTATTAATTTTATTTGGCTTCTTCTTAATCATCTTGCGGTCTGCATCAATTAATCTTTGTTCTCCTGATGACTATTCATCAAATCCTCGTAGTAACATTTACATAATGACAACATATCTTTTCAAGTTGGTGAATCTGAAATATCCAATTGGAAACATTTACTGGTAAAGTTCAGATTTCAATGAATACATTACCAAATCAACAAACAAATGAAACAAATATCATGCCAAAACAAATTATGGTCATATCTTAAAAAGCTTCAACTTGTTAGCATTTCAGAATTCAGAATGCCTAGATGGAAAACAAGATGTGCTTATGTAACAGAGTGGCACAATCATGCAAGTAAAATATTTCTAAAGATTTAGTTCACCTCTTTCTCATGAACTTGGACAGAATGCTGGGGTTTGTTTGTGCGCATGTCCCAAATCATTAGACAACAATCATCCCCTGCAGACCCAAATAAGTTTTCATTCTTCAAGTGCCATGCTACATCCTCAACCACGCTTCCATGAGCCTAATTCACATTGGTAAACTCTAATCAGCATTGAACATACTACGTTGAAAAACAAAACAAGCACACACAGAACACTAACTCTTTCATCAACAAATCTAGCTCGAAAACAATCATAACAAACACAAAATGAAAAGGGTAAGAACTAAATACCTCATAAACATGTGTTGCATTGAGCACTTTATCTTGAGGCATTGTGGACACATCCCACAAACATATTTTGCAATCATTTGAACCACTCAAAAGGTAACCCTCCTTAAATTGACTCCACGACAAACCATACCCTTCTTTATCATGACCCATCAATCTCAAATCAGGCTCACAAGATCCCCCCTTCTCATTCACTGTGTGTTTGCTACAGTCAAATACATACACTTCAGATCCACTAGTCTTCGCTGCAACAAGAGATGGATTCTGAAGCATACAGCGTGCCCTATTCACTTCTCCATCAACATATATCTTTTGTATTATCTCAACCTGTTAAAAAGAAAAAACGCAGATTTTCAGCTCACAATGCCACTTGTGCAGCCTCTCTCTTTCACACACATTCATAGCAATGTTACCAAAAAATGCTAATATCCTAACAAATTATCCAAAATAGTAAATTTAGTGATCCGAAGCAATCCCACAAGTTTTTTCCAATATATTTCTTTAAATGGTTCTTTAGAAGGAAACTTTTCAAATATAATGAACTAAAATCAAGGGTGAGTGAAGTTTTGACAGGATAAAATGTGAAAAAATGGGTCATATAATGCTCATAGAAATGTATTGCTACATGATAATTGGTCTAGCCCTATCGTACCACATTAAGAATATAGCACATCACATTCCTATTTTGGTTCCACATACCAAAACGATCCATGTTCCAAGTAACACAAGTTTATAGAAAACATAAACACAAGTAGTATATATATACAAGATCAAACATGCATAGGTATGTCAGAAACCATCAATAATGTATATCTTTTGGTGTTATTTTTTATTTTATTTTTTATATATTGCTGTACAATACCAAACAATAAGTGAAGCCAACTGTCATGTCATGAGATGAGTTGTTTAGAAAATCCATGTCATTTTTAAACAAATTTCTCAAATACGAGTTGTTAAGAACTTATTTCTCAATCTTGGGTCCAAAAAACAACCTATAAAATTTTTTGAAGTTGTTTCTTCAAAACACGACTTCAAATGCTAGAGTCTAAAAAATTGCACTGCGAATATGTGTTTCAAAATAATACGGGTTTTGTAAAAAAAATTCCACACCAGACGGAGGTTGATGGCACAACCCACGTCTAGTTTGGTGCTAAGCTTGCTCTGCTAAGCTACCCTACCAAGGCACACTCAGCAAGCAACAAACACTCGGAGCGAATTTGGAAATGATTTCTGATGGATGTGTGACTGCTCTTTTGTTTTTTGGATGGTGGTGGTTTGTTCTTACCCACCTCCTCTGTTTCGTCTGTTCTTAGCTTGTTGCATTAGGCCTTGCTAGTTTTCTTTTAACCATAGTATTGTGAGTTTTAATCTTTTATTCTAGGTGTAAAATCTTTTGAGCATCACTGTAAAATCAATCTTTTTCGGTATAAAACTAAGACACCCAATGAAAAAAAAAAAAAAAAAAAAAAAAAGAAGGGGCAAAACGATGCTTTTCTATGGGCAATAAAAACCCGCAATCAAAATCAAATCTTTTTTTTCTACCAGCTCAAACAAGTTCAACAAAACGTATTCAGTTGGTAATTTAATCAAACACTTGGCGCGCATAAACATGGAGAGAAATAAAGCACACACCGAAACACACACAAACACGCACACCATTGATCATCGAAAAACGTACCTTGGGAATCGCAGAGTCGTGGTCGGGATCAGTCGCCAGTGCCGTGGCCGGATTAAGGGGGAGATGAGCATCGGCGACCATGAGGAAGTTTGGGAAATCATCAGATGTGTGCGTCCCTAGAATCAGCTTGTGTACAGCGAATAATCCATCGGTGGAGACGGGTTGCGGAGGGGATGGAAGCCAATGGACGGTGAGAGATGGCCATTCGAGTGAGTGAGAAACGATCAGATCGTAGAGAAGTGGAGTGTTCTTCTTCCATACCGTGAACTCCTCCTCCACCTGCTCAATCCCAGCCTCTCCCTCCTCTCCCATCTCTCTCTCTCTCTCTCTCTCTCTCTCTCCAACTCTGTTTTCCCGCCAAAGACACTGTTCTCTCCTCTTCTCTCTCTCTCTCTCTCTGCAACTCTGTTTTCCCGCCAAAGAAACTGTGGGAAAGTGTACCGTATATGAGGATGGGTTTAGGTTGGGCCATCGAGCCTGTCCAATCGGAAAAAGCCCAATCTGACTTCCAGGAGGAGGGCTTGCCCCAATAATTATTAATTACAGTATAAACAAAATATTTGAATTGACAAAATTCCCATCCTTTTGTCCAAATTATTGCCAATTTAAGCTTTATATATATGTAATATTAATAATGTTATGTATTTAAAAAGTGTCTAAATATTAATAGTAATATTACAAATTCAGACTTAATTACCTAAAAATTATTTAAAATTATCATCTTATAATTCAGATTTATTCTACATATGGATTATATACTACACAGATTTAATCTTCACTACATAACCACTCAATTAGAAAAATCTGAGTGGATAATTTTGAAACAGTAGACTTATTCAAATTCAAAATATATGGATCGTATTGGATGAGCATGGATAGAATCTTAGCTTGATTCCAAGGCCCAAAGTTGGCCTAAGCCTCAAAAGGGCAGCCAACCCATCCCCCTCGACCATCAAGATAGGTCAACGCAATATGCGGCAAATATCCATCCACCCAAGTTAGTTGATGACATGAGATACTTAGACACACCAGATCAACACCATCGCCCTCCATACTTGGTAAGACCCGAACCTGCGAAGAACTTTACATGACTAGAGACTACCCTTGCAACTTATATTAGCTGTCAAAACAGAGAGAACGTGAACCTGTACACAAATATTGCTGTGCATGCCCCAAGAATAGTACAACACAGTGGAAAACAAGACAAGGAAAAAGGATCAATGGAACCACACTCCCATACAAGGCAATAAGTTATGGTATGCTTTGTTCGTATCACTACATTCTTTTATCGTCTCTTTCTCTTTCGCATATAACTACTTTGTCATCAAAGGGCCCTTAAAAAGAAATCCACTAGTGAGTTCTCAAGGGTTTGTGCGTGCAGGTCGAACAAGGGAATGCCCAAGTTTGATATAGTAACTCGATTCCTGCTAGCGATATGGTTTAGCCATTAATCCACCGTCTGCTGCTTATCATCCGTATTTATCTTCAATGCCTATTAGCCCGCCGTCTACTGGTTATTATCAATATTTATCTTGAGTGCAATCCACACCACACCACACCAACTTTGATTTATACCGTATATTCAAACTATGATCACTTTTTAAGATACTTATCGTAAAATTTTTTTTGTAACATTTATGATAATTATAGGATGAATGCATTTAAGAAAATTTTACATGAAGGCTAGTTAATTACGTAGTTTCAAATGAATTTCAATCTAATGAATGGTCGGGTCTCTTTGGTCCGTGTATCTTCAGTTACTCAAGGCGAAGCCAGGGCTGTTAGCCTGGCTTGCAAGCTCCTCCAAGCTCTTGGTCTTGTTAACTTCCAAGTGGAAAGCGACAACAAATCAGTTATTGAGTTAAGCTCATCAGAACTGGTTCCCCCTTGGGGCTGTCGTGCATGTTTGCTGGATGTTCGCTCGTTGAGTCACTTTTGTCTGTCACTTTCTCATGGGTGCCTAGAGAGGCCAACTGTGCGGCTCGTTGGGTTGCCTCCTCTCATTTGAAGGGTGCTCTTCCTTTAGGGTGGGTTGGGTCCCCTCCTGCTCCGTTACAGGAGTTGTTTTTGCTTGATGCTTCGTTGTAATTCCATCTAATTTACCAGTTCAAAAAAAAAAAAAAAAATCTAATGATATTTCAAAGTAAAAAAAAATCATTATGCTTCACCACCAAAAGGTACTGACCCGGTCGTGAGGGCTGACTCTATAGTTTTTATTTATTTTTTTTGAACGAGCTAACTCCGTAGTAGTGTTATTGCTGCCACAATAAAATAGATATGTGGGATCAAATGATTTTAGTAAAAGAAGGTTGTGATTGCTCAAATGTTTCCTGTGATTTATGACATTTGCTTCTTTATTTCGGTTCCCTATCTAGTTCTTTATATATATATATATATATTTTTTAGGTAATACTATCTAGTTCTTTATATGTTATCATGTTATTATTATTTGTTCTATGTAGTGATGGAGCCACATAGGGCTTAAGGGGGTTACGTGTCCCCTAGATTTTTGATTTTTTTTAGCATATGTGTATAAATATTATTTTTAAATAAAATTTTAAACAAAAATAATATTTAGAATAAAATGTCAAGGGTATTTTTAAATTTATGAAAACAATAGTGATTGTTTTATTGAAAATGAAGTGACTACAACAAATTATATTTTTATGTATGAAAATTTTATGAAAAAATCTCAATATAATGATAATATCCATCATTATTGATATGTAAATATAATTAATCTCACTACATATATGTAAAAATTACTAAGAGTGTGAGTTATATTTGCATGTAGAATTCACCCATTCATATGTTGTTTTACTATTGATAGGTAATATCATATGTCAATAATGATGTGATATCCCTATTCTATGAAATTTTTATTCAAATTTTGTAAAAATTGAATTTATCTTACTATTATATAATTTGTTTTAAGACTTAAATATATGACTGTTTTTACATTGTCCATAATACACTAGTTACACGCAATACTTTTTTCGATCTTACTCGAAGTTAATTGTAAAATTTTATGTGAAATACTTTTGTAATAACTTATTTAAATTTTTGTACTTAATAATAATTCAAAAATTATTATTATCTTCTTATTGTTGGTTATAGGGGAAAAAAAAATTAAAGTTGTAATCAAGAAGTGTCCTTTCTGATTAGTTTCCTTACTCCGTTACTGTAATCCACAAAAATAAAATAAAAATTTAAAAAAAAATGGGAATAAGACGTGACAGTGTATGGAGCATGAAACAAAAATTGAGATCTAGAGTAACGTATTCAAAAGAATATGCCAACCTCTTGTTTTCACTGTTTTGCCTTGTATGGTATCATTTTTGCTTTCTATTTATTTTATAAAAAAACAAATAAATTAGTTGGGCAAACATCTCCAAAAATTGTTTGTGGGATGGAATGGGAACCCGCTAAAACACCAAAAGTTACTCCTTCAATTTCAGAAAATATTTTTGCATTAAAATAAAAAGAAACGAAAATTAGGTGTTTTTTAACCCTTCATTGTAACTCACCCAACAGGCAGACCACATCACCATAACAATACAACTTATGCCCTTGATTGGTGGTGATAATGATATTGTGCCCCACAAAAGGTAAAACATTAAAAATTTAAAGGAAAAAGTAAATAAAAATACAAAGCCCAAGCAGCCATCATCAAAGAAGTTAAAATAGAATTGTGGAACCACTCCAGCTTTTTGTGTTGTCCAACCTTATTTTCCACTCAATCGAATCAAACATTGGTCGCCAAACAAATCATATAAATAATATACCATACATGTCTTTCCAGGGCAATGAAGTCCAGTCCATTCTCATTGCATGTGGGTATGAAATGAGGGTATGAATGTGATTGACATAAAGCAATTCTCCTACCATATGATGAAACTTTTGAATGGTACACCCCATTCATCAACCACGACCCCATTTTTTGTCAATAAAAAATCAATCGTAAAAAGATGACAACCCATTTGTTTACATTTCAACATTCATCTCTTTCACTTCAACCAAACTAAAATTCAACACAATATACACCAACCAAATTAAAAACCAAAAAAACAAAAACAAAAACAAATTGTCTCTTTTGGGTTCTACAAAATATATAGTGCAATAAAACAAAAACTAACAGTACAAAACACACAACTCTTCCACAAAAGAAGCAATTTGTAGAGGCTAGAATAGACCCTCACTCAAAATCTTCATTTTCTTGTATCCAATACACTCTTCCTCGCACAATTGCACGATTAAAAATGCATCAGAATATAAGAGTAAGATTTTGAATACAGAGAATCACATAACCCATTAACCATATTATATATAGAAGAAATTGTAAATTAGTAGAAATAAAAAAAGTAATTGCAAAATTATAGAAGTACTCGTGAAAACTATGATCTGACTTACACCAGAACACATACCCCACTCGTTCCTCTATATTTTTACAATTATTTTTACTTATTCTAACTAATTTGCAATTCTCTTGTATATATACAACAAAAGGGTGCTCTAGTAAAATTTTTTTTTTTTTTGGGTGATATTTATTTAAGTATGACGATCACATGACAGCACATGCAGCAGGGTTTTCATCACTGAAAGCAGTGGTGTAGCGAACTTCGGTAGAGCTGGCACGTGCGAGCTGATTGACACGTGGGTCCTCAGAATATCGCACGTATCCAGCTGGTGCTTTCCTGTCGTACACCCCAGGTGCGTAAGGGTGTTCCACCGCATCGTAGGGTACGTAAGGCCAGATCTCGGCCCTCTTACCCGTCCGATGAGCCACGCGGGCCACCACCTTGGCGGGGTCCACATATCCGGCGACTGTCAGCCTGTGCTGTTTTCGGTCCACGTCCACGGACTGTACACCTTTCATTCCCTCTACCGCTCTCTTCACTTTCCTCTCGCATCCTTCGCAGTCCATCTTCACCCTTATCTCCACCGTCTGATCACACATCACAACGCAGATGATGAAAAAATATATATATATATACATCTTATTTTATTTCATTTTTAAAATCTATCACTTGTTTTTAAAAATTAAATTGATAAAAAATAAAAAGCACTAATTATTTTATATAATTTTCTATTTATTTTTTAACTACGGAAAATTTAAGAACATTTTTTAATGTTTATTTCCTACAAAATAATTTTTAATTTTTCTTAAAAAAAAGCAAAATTTTAAAAGAAACCAATAAAGGTAAGGGTGTACATGAATCGATTTTTGACAGTTTAATTTATGGTTTGGACCTGTCCACAAGTTTGCGATTTGAGAAAAATTAAACCTGCAACTGTTTACAATGCGAGTTACAATTTATGCGGATAGAATTCACAAATATACGGCGGTTGCGGAAGATTTGCAGATTAAACTTTTTTCGTTAAGAAATTCATGTACTATCTGATACCTAACAATACAATTATAATAAAATTATTTAAAATCTTAAACTTACCTAAAAGTAATTTTTCATTAATTTTTATATTCATCCAAAAATCAAAATGCAATAATAATAATTAGTTGAGAACTAAAATAAATTGTTGTCAAATTTCATCCAATCCAAACCCCTTGAAGAAAATAAAATAAAAACATTTACAAACTCGCAAATTCCATAAAAAATGAAAATTATATCATTTATTTAATTTTCAATCTTCATAAAGTTTCTATACTCTTTTAAGAAATTTTTTTTAGGAGAAAACGAAAAGGTTTTATATCTCCATTTTGTGATTTAGAAACAACGAAAATAATTTGTGACACAAACTTTGAAGCTTGTTTAAACAATAAAGAACTCAAATGCTCAGAAGAATTCTGAGATAGAAAAAACTTCCTACCAACTTCATCTGTCCCTTCTACAAAACTTACAAAACAATCTAACAGTCCAGATTTTTTTTAAAAATGTAAAAAGATGCTGCGGATGAGTGCAGGTGAGGGTAAAAACCCGCAACCCTCCGCAATTCGCACAATAGGAAAATCCTAACATAAAGCTTCTGCAAAACTGTCCAAATAGATATGGGCAATGAGGATTGGGCGATTTTCGCGAATCAAATAAGCCTATGTCTAGTCATAAATGAAGGTGATAATCTTTACAATTTTTAAATCAAAAACAATATATAAACAACAAAATGCTACTAATCTAAGATGCCTGTAAGGACGGATTTTCCTACAATTGCTCCGTTTTACTTAGACTTTTTTTGTTTTTTTTGAACAATCCGTTCTACTTAACTTTTGTCACGATTAAACACATTAAATTTAATTTTTTAAATATAATAAAGAATAAAAAATTAAAATATTAAATCTCCCATCTTCCATCAAGTTAACTTTTATAATTTATTAATCATTATTCGTAATATATCATATTATTTTTTATTTTTATTAATATTATTTTTTAAAGAAAATTACAAATTAACCCAACTCACCACCTCATAAATTCCATTACCATGGTATGAATCAAAATAGGAGGCGTAATCGAATGACAAAATTACCCAAAATCCGATTATATTTTACCCAACCTAATTATAAAAATAGAAAAAAAAATTGAAAGAGTATTAATAATGTAGGATCTAGAGTGAATGAATGGGTCAAAACGGACAAAATGAGAATAAAATATAAAATTGTTGAATTTGAAATCAAAAAATGGACACGACATCTCAACCAATTGCCATCCTAACGGATACAACAAACCCATCGTCGAACGCGCTCCATTACAATCTCTAACAACCCCATGGGCCTTTTACCAGCTAGACATTATTAAGTCATGTGGGACCAGAGAGCATGTGGTGCATGGACATCGAAAAAGAATGGGCCACTTAAGATTAGTATTTCATTTGAAATTAATTATTTTAATTAATTTTTCGATATTTAATAAAAAAAAATAATTAAAAAATAATGTGATAATTTATAATAAATTTCTAATATTTTAATTATTTTAATTTGTTGACAAAAAAACGACAACCACTTGGATTACGTGAGCAAGCACGTGAGCTTCGCAGAAGTGGCGAAAAGCTAGTAGGTCGGTAACATTTTGAACAATATAGGAGCATTTTGGCAACAGGTAAAAAGCTAATTTTCTTGGTTTTTTAACTTTTTTTTAGCTAAAAAAAAATCAATTTTTTTATCCAAAATAATTTAATTTTTTGTTAAAAAAATTACTAAAAAAAACAAAAAAATTAACTATTTATCAACTTTTCAAAATAGGCATTTACAGGGAATGATTACTCTGTAATGTATATCCCATCCAAATCCAATCCAAGTAGGATGATGAGAGGAAAGACCGTTCAGGATCCAGACAAAAGGTTTGGCCCACCAACCCAAACGACAAAAACCCGCAATGGTTTATTCTGGAAGATCCCGCCAGGTGGGCGGTCCTGATACCAACCCAGAAAAATCAAAGATTCTACTCACTTTATTTTATTTTAAATTTTTAAAAACTGTTTCTTCATTTTTTATCAGTATTTTTTATTTTTAATATTTTAATTAATTAAAATATTTGTGAATTGATTTTTTTATAATTTTTTGATATTTTATATATAAAAAAATAAAAAATTGACAATTTATAGTGATCTATTAACTTTTTTTAATTAAAAAATTAAGGGTCTGTTTGGAAGAGCTCTCAAATTAGATTTCCACACCTGAGTTTGAGCATGATATTTGGTAAGGGTTTTGGAAGAGCTCTGGAATTAATTTTCCAAAATTCTGTCGCACGCTCTGTCTATATGTCAAAACATTCTGTCACAGCAGAGGGCGCATGGGACGTCCGGCCGGTCGTCCGGCCGGTTGACCGGCCGGCTGTCCGGAACAGTAAATTTTTTTTTTTTTTTTTTTGATTTATATAATCGGGAAAAATATTTTCTGAAATTTTTTAAATCTTTTATGTACTTTAAAATAATTTTGAGTTGTATGTTTAGTTATGAGTTGTAAATTTTTGTATCACATATCAAATGTCACATCAACAATTCCCCACTCAAATCAAACCTCTTTTCCAAAACTATTTTCAAAACTCTTTACCAAACAAATTTTCTACACTCAAATCATAATTCCACAACACACAAACTCAAAACATAACTCATACTCTCAAATCACATTTACAAAACTCTACCAAACGCTACCTAAGTTTTTACAAATAAATACACTTAAAAATATAAAATTTCATCGTACGTAATGAATTTTTTAAAACTTTTCATGCTATCAATTTTATGCCTTTAAAGTGTATATAAATTAAGTAAATTTATAAATTAAAATATTAAAAAGATTCATTAAAAAAAATAGGAACTCAAACCTAGCAAACTTTTGAAAATGCTAAATCAAAAAGTATTTTGATTACTGAAATGACTACAATGCCCTTGACCAATCCAAGGCCAGTTTAGTCATTTCGCCTACACCGACACCATTATCAGCGGTTCATGGTTGTTTCATCACACAGAACCGGTGGCACAGCCGGGTCACCATGGTAGGTTCCACGGTGGTTGATCTCAGACCGGCCGGTCCGTACTCTACTCTAATCGGCCGAACACCAAAGTGTATACAAAAAGGGGAAATTTTCATGACACAGTATTTGTAAAAATTAATTACAAATACATGAAAAAAATTATGATTTTACTTTTTAATATTTGTAAAGTTCACTACTAACCTGAAAATATTTTTCTAAATATACACTGATTTAAAGAGATCTATGTTCGTTAGATCTGACCCAAAAAGTGTCAGAATCTACTAAGAAGTTGGATTCAAACTACTATTTCCAAAAATTGAAAACTAAAACTCCACAGATCTAACAAATTTAAAAATAATTTGCAAAACAGTGATGTATATATAAGAGGTAGAATACAAAAACAACAATGAAATTAAACCCAAAAAAAAATGAATTGAAACTTTTGTATATGTACCTGCAATGGTCTGCGTTTTTTGAAACTGTGACTGCGACCATGACCAGAGCAATCGAACATATCGGAGATATGATCAAGAACTCCCATTTCTACTCACTATACAAACAAGTTGTTGAAGAAAGAGAAAAACACAAAGCTCGGAGCAAAGTTGAATTTCTTCGATTTAACGATTAGAATGATGATACACTCCTTTTGTAGCTGCTATTGAAGAAAAGGGCATTACTAGTATTTATATAAACATTTTCTCTCTCTTAGTAGTCTTTTAATCTGGATCGTCAGATTATGTGCTGCTTATGAGCTGTTTTCGGCCAGGCGTTTGCGCCCGCCGAGATATTCATGTTTGGTTTTAATTTTTTAGAAATTATATTTTTTATTTTTAATAAATATTTTTAAAGTTTTAAGTAATTTTTTTTTATTTTTGTATTTATTTAAAAAATAAAATATTTGTAAAAAATATTTTAAAAAATTTATAAATAAATAAAAATATGAAAAATGCTTTATTTATTATTATTATTTTTTATATTTTTAGTATTTAATGAATTTTTTAAAGATTTTTTTATAAAATATTATATTTTTTAAATATGTTTATATTAGGTATATTTAAAATTTAAAAAAAAATTATTTAAAATATTTAAAATTTTAATAAAAATTAGAAATTTTAATTTTTTTAAAGTTGGATCTTGAGTTAAGAAATCAAACAAGCCGACAGGAGCAGGAGAAGAAGATGGGTGTTTACACCACGTGGGCCAGAATCCATTCGAAAATATGTGACATTTTATATGTAAAGAAAACATGCTACAAATTGTTGAAAAATGCTACACTTCAAACGTTTAAATAAAATTTCTACTAAAAATATTATGGTGTGGAATCACATTGTGTGAGTTATAATTCAAGATACTTGATAAAAAATTTAATAAAATTTTTGAGTCTTTAGCATTATTTCAAATTGTTTGTATACAAATACACTCATTGAATTTATTTTAAGGATTAATTATAAATACATCTCCTGAGATTTGTTAAAATACAAAATATTTCTTAAGTTTTAAAAATTATATTTCACTCCTGAGGGTTCTAATTTTATGATAAATTACTCCTTTTATTAATAAATTATCAAATTAATTAACAGTTTATAATGATATCATAAATATATTTTCATTAATAAATTAGGCAATTTTACTATTGTATAAGAGAACAATTTAAGAATTTCATTTTTTCAATTAATTTTGTTAAATAAAAAATTCTGACAATAGAATATTTGTAATTTTTCAAATCACATAGTGCAATTCGTATTTTAAACAAACATCCGGGGGTGTATTTGTAATTTATTCTTATTTAAAATACAAATTGTCCCTTGTGATTATGAAAATTACATTCTTTTTCTTTAAATTTTTCTCTTTTTTTATTATAAAAATGGATATGTAGATAAGCTACTCCACATATCTGTTGGGGAATATTGTCCCTTACTATCCACAACACATCTACAGAGAACCCCACCGCACCTATGTTGAGGCCAAAACTAAAGACTCCACGTGCTCTAGACGCTAAGAAGTATGTTTAACTTTAACAAAGGATTATGAGGACTCGAATACAAGCTTTGAGTTTTTAATCTCATAATAAATTACTCATTTTATTAATAAATTATGAAATTAATTAACAGTTTTTAATGATATTAAAAATATAATTTAATTATTGTATAAGAAAGTAGTTATAAGTTTTTTTTTTGTGTGTTAATTCTGTTAAATAAAAGAATTCAATAACGAGATATTTATAATTTTTAAGACTATAAGGGACCATTCATATTTTAAACAAATCTTAGGGAATATATATATATACAATTGGAAAATTTATCTATAAATCCCATTTTCAGGAATGGTGATCTATTTAGTCCCAAGATATGACATCCCAAATATTTAACTAACACCACGTTACTACAAAAAAAAAAATAAATAAATAACAATAACAATAATAATAATAATAATAACAATAATAGTGGTGGTAGTAATAGTAAAATAAATATAGAAATAAAATAATTTAATAGTTATGTGTGCCTACAATATAACTTAATTACGAATTATGGTATGCTATCAACGGAGGATGATGTAATTTTTTTATTATTTGGGACACAAATATAATTACTTAACAAAAGTTGAGAGGTGGCATTATTAGGATAAGTGTAATCTGTTGATAAATCTAGAAGGCTTAAGAGAGCATTGCTGGAGCCAGCCAAATTGTGCCACCTGTGCACGTAATGTCCGAAAGGTTTAGCGTCGCAACAAGGTAATATAAATAAAATAATTCTAAAATTTTTGTAGTAGTAGTGCAGTGAATAAATTAAATTAAAATAAATGAGTACCAAAAAGTTTATTAAAAAGGAAAATAGTCATCTGGGTTTTATTTTATTACAAGAGTCCAATCAGAATTACAAATAGTAAATAAAAAAAACACTGCGATTCATTCCCAATCTCATTCTCGCTAAATCTCATCACCTGAAAGAGGTTAACAGCTATAAACACATGACAGAGTGAGAAATATTATACAATGAGCATGAGGGTACAAAAATTACCATGGATAATTATTTGGCTAAAAACAGAGATTAGTTTGGTAACTGAAATACATAATTAATTTTAAATAACAGAAGCATAACGCGTAAATCATGTAAACAAATAATCATAACTACAGTATAGAACAGAACAGAACAAAGGTTACTGGAGTAACAATTAGAACAAAGGTCAATAGATCCATGACAAACAGAGGAGAGGCCAATGGTTATTTAAATCCCCCAAAGTATGGGACTTCCGTGATGGTAATTACAAAACATAATTATTTACAAAATCATTGTTAAATAATTTCTAAAATTTAAACAAACATATCCATGGATTTCAATTTAAGTAAATAGAAGTCAGAAAATAATTCACGTAATCGAGATATTAATATAATTTATAAAACACAAATTGTGTAAAATAAATTATGGTAACTCAAAGCACACGTAAAATATACTATGGTCACTCAAGGTATAATATAACTCACTTTAATATTGACCCTTATTATTATTTATTTCCTTCGATTTTCTGAACCTCACTCATTGCTTCTACTTCTATTTTGTGATCCTCTGCTTACTACCTTAACCTCTATATATACATATTCGAAATGCTGGTGCCTCAAGCCCAATTTCTCCTTTAATCATTACGTGCACAGCTGGCTCAATTTGGCTGCCGCCAACAATGCTCTCTTAAGCCTTCTACATTTATCAACAGAATACACTCATCCTAATAGTGCCCCCTCTCAACTTTTGTTAAGTAATTATACTTGTGTCCTAAGTAATAAAAAAATTACATCATCCTCTCTTGATAGCATACCATAATTCCTAATTAAGTTATATTGTAAGCACACATAAATATTAAATTATTTTATTTCTATATTTATTTTACTATTACTACCACCACTATTATTATTATTATTATTATTATTATTATTATTATTTTACTTTATTTATTTATTTTTTTGTAGTAACGTGGTATTAATTAAATATTTAGGGTGTCATATTTCTCCCATTCTAAATAAAAGTTTGTTCCCAAACTTGATGTACCTTGGTTTTCGAAGAGGTGTGAGTACTTAGTCCGCATTTGGCTTTCAGTTTCCCATGTTGCTTCTTCGACACGATGGTTTCTCTATAACACGTATAGTTTTGTTTTGGAAAACCTGATTACGACGATCGAGAATCTGCATTAGTTGTTCTTCATAAGAGAAATCTTCTTGAACTTCCAAGTTCTCATAATCTACAACATGTCTTGGATCTCGAAGATACCGTCGGAGTATCGAAACGTGAAACACGTTGTGAATATTGGATAGTTCAGGTGGCAGTGTAAGGCGATATGCCACATGACCAATCATTTCTAGTATCTCGAATGGCCCGATGTAACTTAGGTTTAACTTTCCTCGCTTTCCAAATCAAATGACCCCTCTCGTTGGTGAGATCTTTAGGAACACATGGGGTTCGTTTGGTTTGTGTTTCTGAAAAAAATTTCGGAAATTTTCTCTACAAATAAGTTTTCAAAAGTAATCAAACCAAACAAATTTTCCCAAAAAAATTTCCCAAAACACACAAACCAAACAAGTTTTCCAAACAAATCTCTCTCACACACACATCAAATCAATCACTTTTTCCAAAACTCTCTCTCAAAACAATTTTCCAAAACAAATTTTCCAAAAAACCAAACCAAACATGTTTTCGTACTTTTTATCTCTAAAACACATCTCTCAAACACAAACCAAACATACCCATGATCTCCTATCTGAAATTCTATGTCCTATCTCCATGTATCCGCATAGCTTTTCTGGCAACTTTGAGTAGTGCAAATTTGTTGTTGGATGAGTTAAATTTTATTGGTCATTATTTACATGATCTCGAGACCTAACAGTTTCCTGTCTCCGACTTCCGTCCAACATAGAGGTGATCAACATCTCATTTCATACAGTGCTTCGGATAGTGCCATTCCAATGCTTGCTTGGTAGCTGTTGTTATAGGTGAATTCCATCAAAGGTAGGTGATCATCCTAATTACCTTTGAGGTCTAGCACACACACACTTAACATATCTTCTAAGGTTTGGATTGTTCTTTCTGATTGTCCATCAGTTTGTGGATGATAAACAGTGTTAAACTTCAATGTGGTTCCCAATGCCTCTTGCAATTTGTTCCAGAATTGAGACATGAAGCGGGGGTCCCTATCAAACACGATTGAAACTGGGGTACCATGCAATCGAATGATTTCCTTGATGTATAGAGTGGCGAACTTAGTAACGGGGTATGTGATTCGAATTGTTAGAAAATGTGCCGATTTCTTCAATCGATCTACTATAACACATATTGCATCATTCTTCAAGACTGACTGTGATAGCCTAACCACGAAATCTATAGTAATGTGCTCTAATTTCCATTCAGGAATAGGGAGTGGTTGTAGCATTCCTGCAAGTCTCTGATGTTTTGCCTTAACTCGTTGACAATGTAGGCATTTAGAGATGTGGCTTGCTATGTCTCTTTTCATTCATGTCCATTAGTAGTGTCCCTTCAAATCGTGATACATCTTCGTGTTACCAGGGTGGACCGCAAACCTTGAGCAATGAGTTTCTACCAATATCTTCTTCTTGAGTTCTAGAAAGTCGGGTACACAAATTTGATTCCAAAATTTTAGCATCCCATTGCTTATAGTGAAGTCAGGATCAGGCGTGGTTCTTTGCTCTTCGTACTTTTTTTGTCAAAAGTTTATCTTCACATTGGCATGCTCTAATTGCTTCAATCAAAGTGGGTTCTGCAGCTATATTAGTGAGTAATCCATTGATCTGGCAGGAAACAAGGGTATATGCCAAACTTCTAGTCATCTTTTGACTTAATGCATTTGCTACCACGTTAGTTTTGCTTGGATGGTGATAGATCTCTATATCGTAGTTCTTTATAAATTCTAGCCATCGTCGTTGCGTCATATTCAGTTCTTCTGTGTAAACAGATATTTAAGATTCTTGTGATCTATGTAAATTTCGCAGGTTACTCTGTAGAGATAATAAAGCCTGATTTTGAGGGCAAAAATTACTGCGGCTAATTCCATATCGTAGGTTGGGTAGTTATTCTCGTGGGTCTTTAGTTGACGCGAGGCATATGCAATGACTTTTCCATTTTGCATAAGGACACAACCCAAACCATTGTATGAGGCATTACTATAAATTACGAATCCTTCCATTCCCGTAGGGAGTGCTAGTATAGGAGCTGTCACAAGTTTGTTTTTCAACTCTTGAAAGCAACGTTTCTACTTGTTCGTCCATTCAAATGGCGTGTTCTTCTGGGTTAGTTGGGCTAAGGGTGATGCTATCTTTGAGAAATCTTGCACAAAGCGTCGATAATAGCCGGTTAGACCCAAGAAGCTTCGAATCTCAGACACGTTAGTAGGTCGTGGCTAATCCACGATTGATGCAACTTTTTGGGAGTCGACTGAGATACCATCCTTGTTAATGACGTGACCGAGGAAGTGTACACTAGTCATCAAGAATTCGTATTTCTTCAACTTGGCATAAAGTTTATGATCACGTAGTGTTTGTGGAACTGTTCGCAAGTGCTGCTCATGGTCTTCCGGTGGCTTAGAGTATATGAGAATGTCGTCAATGAAGATGATGAAAAATTCATCAAGGTAGGGTTTGAACACTCAGTTCATGAGGCCCATGAAAACTACTGAGGCATTCATGACGCCAAAAGACATGACAAGAAACTCGTAATGCCCATAACGTGTTCTGAAGGCAGTCTTTTCGATACTTTCTGCTTTGACTTTTAGCTAATGATAGCCAGAATGCAAGTCGATTTTTTAGAATACTTGAGTGCCTTGAAGTTAATCAAACAAGTCATCGATTCGTGGCAGAGGGTACCGATTCTTAATGGTGACTTTGTTCAGCTTCCGGTAATTAATGCATAGCCTTATCGTGCCATCTTTTTTCTTTATGAAAAGTACTGGAGCCTGAATTAAACTAACTATTACAAAACCGAATAAATGAATAATAATTAACTTAACTAAGCTAATTAACTACTTTATTATAACAAATGAAAATGAAACTAACTAATTACAAAACGAAATTGAATAATTAATTAACTAACTAATTAGTTACAACACTTGACAAAACTAAACTAGCTATAACTAATTAATAACATTATGATAATTATAACTTTAATGAAACAATTAATAGCTGTAGACACCCCATTTTTGACCGTCCTCAAGACTTGGATATGCTTGCAAGTACATCCAATGACAAGTTTGATTTCTCGTCAAGTACTCGAATTTTGTGGCGGAACGTCACGGGTTTGAGCTTTCGAAGACCTGTGTCCTTTCTGCTCTATTTTTGGACCATGTGTTAGTCCTTTCAGCATGATTCTTGTGGTGCACTACCGGCCTTTTTTTGGCATTATCTGCCATCAATTTAGCCCTGCCGGCCATTGATGAGGCCTGCCGGCCATCAATGAGGCACTGCCGGCCACTACTGATGGTCGGCCGGCCACTACTGATGGCCAGCCGGCCACTATGTTTCAACAGATATTATTTTAGATCTTTTAAGCCAGCTGTGGCTCACTGAGCCATCCTCCATACACGTGTATGGAGGGATGGAGGCAAGTTTAAGCTTGTCAAGCAAGCTTTTGCTTGCATTGCTTATATAAGGGGAGGCCCTCTCCCTATCAAAAAGGTTCAAAAAATTTAGAGACAAAATCTCTATCTCTCTCTAGAATTCTCACACTCTCTCTCTATATTGTGCTCAATAGTGCCTTAAAGTGTGTTTTCTTCACAATTTTGCAAAGGAACACCAAGTCAAACACCACTACCTTGGAGCTGAGGTTCTTTATTTTACTTCTCATAAGATTGCGAAGTTAAGACCTAGGGTTCTATAGCGCATTATTGTATGCTGTCTTATAAACACATAGGGTTGTGTGGCGCATTATTGCATGCGGTCATGTAAACCCTCCGGGTCGTGTGCATATAGGTAAGCAGCTTTGTGGTAGTGTAACTAAGTCACATAAAGTTTTCTTAGTAAAGGTGACGTGTATAGAGTTTTGGAACTCTATAAGATAGAGAGTTCTAAGCATAGCGCTTTTATGTAGCCTAGTTGAGAATGGAAAGAAATTTCCAATATCCTAGGGAAAGTGGGAGCGATGTGCCTACTAATGGATTACTCCATTAGAGTAGAATACTCTACATTCTTAGTTGCGTGGTAGCAAATGTGAAAATTTTCCACGTCATCACTGGGTGATTGAGAAGGAAACATTCATGAGTGCTCCGCAAGATGATAAAGAGCCTAGGATAATGCCAAAGGCTCTAGTCCCCTGTTTTTAGAAAGTGGATTAATGTTGCGTAGTTTAAGACAAAAGTCTTTGAGGATTAACCATTTCTATAATTTGGTTGACTTTCCATTATGACGCGAAACTGTTCTAAAGTTATGCGTAATTTGGATAGTCATTGTTGAGGCATAAGGCTCACTAGATACCGAAAAGTCGCACCATTGAGGAAGGTGTAGACCATGAGAAGACTTCCTCCTGAGAAGTGAGGTTATTTTGACTTAGGCTATGATTGACGTAAGTTTGGGACATTGATTTGTGGACATTGTGACCCATCTTTCTTGTTGGAGAATTGGATAAGTAGATCCGTAGGGATTTACCTCCTGCTTTTATGGTGAAAAGTTAGGAGCGCAAAAAGGTTGCTAGTTCCAATAAATCTTTTACAGCCTAAAACAGTTATCCAAATAGTGGTTCTTAGATTTCGTCAAGCCATGATAGGCCAACGATGATCGATGAAGACCACTGAGGCATGATCAATGGTCCAAAAGAAGTTTTTCCTTACTTAGTCATTATGAGCCAGGAATTTATAAGGTTGTCGCCATCTAGGGTGGGCAGTCCTCTATTTTAGATATGATGGACATGGGTGATGTAATTTATATGCTCGGATGTACGATCCTTAGGGATTGTTTTGGGAGAATTCCTATTTTGTCCTTCGATGACTTACATGAGGAATATCCTAGAATGATTCTAGATGCAAAATTGCAAACCCATTGACTTATCTATCGGTAAAAGCCAGAGCCTTAGCTACTGAGTGTATCCTCGGATTGTCTTTGCGAGAAACAGATGACCTATATTCCTTGATCTTTTTTTTGTCGTGGGAGCCTAAAGTACGCTATGTGGGCGTATTCGGCATGATAAGTGTTATCTTTGGTAAATGGTCAACTAAGTTGTTTAGACATTGACCTTGCTCATTAGATTGTGGATAAAATACTTTGCTAGTAATATATTAATTTGCTCATTGTAAGATTCAATGCGCTAGTTGGGCGCATCAAGAATGAACGCAAATTGGTCACCAAAATATCTTTAGAGAGGTTATTGCGCAAGAGGTAGTGATCTTGAATCACTTCATGTGAGGCGCACATGGTGGATTCCGTTGTATATACTTATCGCAAGAGGTGCTGATAAGACTTATGTTTGGAATCTAGAATTGTGCAAGCTGTGGTCATTTTTTTTAAATCGATCACTTATTTTGAGATGATGGGATGTTGACACTATTATGGTTTGTGTCATAATGATTAGCAGATGATGATGTCAGCAGGCAAGATTGGCTCACTCACACGAGCAATCGCCCTTGGCGCTTGGGAGCGAGCAAGGATGAGACTAGTGGTTTATTTTTATTTTGGAGCCAAGAGAGGCTTAAAATTATCCACTATGTATGTCACCTTGGTTACAACCAAGATGAGGTCGTGTTAAGGACCTAACATGGATGTTAGTACCCACTTTCCATGTTGTGCCTGTTATGATTAGCCAGATGCGAGATCTCATTTGGCGCCTAGAAGGCGAGCAAATAGAGAATTCGGGTTAGGCGCTAGAAAGCGACTAGACTAATATCTATACTGTGTATCAAGTATGACGTCACTCTTTTGGAAGAGTTACTCCACCGTAACATGTATTCATACTACATGTGCTTGGCGACCAAGTAATGAGGTGAGAGAATGGATCCCTGTTTCCTCACCGTGTGAGTCTTACGTGTCATTATTGATATGACTTTCATTTATGTACCCTTTTGTGACTTTTGACTATGTCATAAGGTAAGGGGTTGATGTTCTGCTACTTTGGTATGTTGCCTGCGGTCATGTATGATTCGGCCTTAAGGGACATCACTGGGAAAGCGGTCAATCCTAAACTAAATGGCATGAGGGCAAAGGGAAGATCATCTAGTATTACACCACTGTTGTATATTCACTGCCGGCAACTCACATCGCTCTGTATGAGAGGCGGATTGAGTGTGAATATATTACAAGAATTGAGAGGGTCAAACATGCTCTTTTTGAGGAATTAGAGATGTTTTTTGGACCAGTGTAATTAGATGGGTCTGGGGTATATGAGACACTATTTTTTCCTTTTGGGTTGATGTCTCTATGCTGGCTCATTTTGAGTTTCTAGTATAGAGCTCCAACATGCAGGTGTTCTCAGCAGTCGCACGGTGCATTGGCTAGTATGAGATTGTTCATTTTTTGGGAGATTGAGATAGAGATGTGGCAGTGTCATGCCAACTCATGTGCGAGTGGGAGATGTTAGAAATTGGGCGCCCATGTGGCATGGCCCTTTGAGCTTTTTGAGCCTGAACCTCTTGAACCTTATCCATGTATGTTTGAATTTTAATTCAAACTTATTTGGATAACCATTCAAGATATCTATATCTATCATATCAATAGATATGGATAGATAGATAGATATTGGTTATATATCAGATTATATGGTTAATCTAATATATTGAATTAGAGACGTATATCAGATACGTTATGGGGTTTTACCCATAACCTTTTTTCCCAGACTCTCCTCTCTCTCTGACTCTCTCCCAAAAAAAACAACGATCAAGTCTTTTGCACTGTGAATTGTGTGGGTGATATTCATTCTGTAATATCACTCCACTGTTGGGTTGATTAATCATTCAGGAAGCACGTGATTTACCCACGAGATTCTATCATCTAAAGGTATGATCTAAATATTTTTCATCCGCTGCGTTTTTTACTACTTTTTGTTTTACAATACTAGATATTTATATGAGCATATATAGATATGTATGTGTTTATATATATATATATATACATGTAAGGGGAGGTAAGTGTAATTTATTTCAATATATTAAGTAGTTGAAGGGTAATATTGGAATTTATAGAATAATTATAGATGACATCAACAGAATCTATTTAATTTTAGACAGATGTATAATAGAAGGAGTTTTTTGTATATTAGTTTCAAAAGTAAGAGAAGTCTATATAATTTTTGAAACCACAAGAAAAATATCTGTAGTTAAGGCAAATCTCAGAAAAGATAAGTATAATTTACCCTATTTGAAATAAAATTTTAAAAATATATTTATAATTTATCCTTTATAATTTAGTGAAATTTAAGAGGGCATGAGGTGGACCTCAGACCATGCTTGCTTTCCCACGGTGCCAAGTCGCAATCCCATTAGTTGCTATTGGTACTGGGCCATTTTCAACTTTGATGGTTATATGCTCTGAAAACCTTCTGATAGGATCAAACTACCTAGATATTTTATTGTTAAAGACTACAGTCTACAGTTATGGACATTAGTGACCCTGTTCGGTTGCAATTTTTAAAATTTTTAATTTGTATTCATATATTTTTAATGATTTTTTAAAATATTTTAATCAATTTTTAAAAAAATTTAGATTCACTTAATATACTTAAAATTTTAAAAAATTGTATAAAAATCTTGAAAAATTTTATTAAATATAACAAAATATGAAAATATATTGAATTTTTGTATTTATTTATATTTTTTATATTTGATGAATTTTTAAAGTTTTTTTTCAAAAATATTAAGTTTTTTAAGTGTATTTAAATTAGGCGTATCTTAAAAATAGAAAATTTTATGTAAAATATTAAAAAAAAAATCACTAAAAATAAAAAAATTAGAGATGATAATTCATTGGGCCTGGCCGGGTTCGAGCTTGGCCAACATTACATAAAAAGAGTTTTTGTGCTTGTCTAAGCCCGGCCTGACCCTAATATCATGCCTCTACTTCTTCCCAAATCCGTCTCAAAAAATAATTATAAATCTCAAACCCACCCATCCGGTATATGTTAAAAAAAATTAGAACATACCATAATTAAATTCAATCATACGTTATATTTCTTAAATAAATATATTGACATCGTTATAAATTGAAACATTTTGTGTATAAGTTGAAAGATTTCTTAAATAAATTCAATCAGACCTTATCACAAATGTGTGTTTCAATAAAATCAACAAATATATAATTTAGATCCCAACAAAAAATATATATTTTAATATATTATAATTAATTTAATTGAGGGTTGGGCCGGGTTGGATTGAAAGTATAAATTTCAAGCCCAACCCATTAATATATCGGGCTGAAAATATTAGTTCAATCCAACCTTAGAGGCTAAAATAACTTTTCCAAACCCTAAACAAATAGGGTTGGGCAAGCCAACAGGCCGATACTCACCCCTAGAAAAAATATGAAAAATAAAAAAACTCAATTTTTTAAAAAGTGAACTCAATTTTCAAGTACCAAATATGATGAATCTCTTTATTAAAATTTTATTAATATATTAAAGATAACATATTATTGATTTTTTTTTAACAAAAAAAAAAGAAGCTCCGTAGGGGCATTATAACTTTCGCAATTCCTAAACCTCATATAGCCGGTTGACAGCCAAATTTAATTTAATCCAAATGAAAGGACCCCTCGTCGGAATAATAGTGGGCTCCACACTCCCACTCCACAACAAGGTTCTTAAGACTTTATGACAAAAGTATTAGCACAATCTTTTGAATAAAGTTGTGCCACCGAGTGTTGAACCCAAACATATCGTGTGGAAGGAGGGTAAACCTCCACTAGACCACCACCCTCCGTGGTAAAATATAATTAATTGAATCATGACATTTTGTGTATTGATTGGGTAACATCTTTTGTGACATAATAAGATATCGGATTTAATTAATAGGAGTTTGATATCTTTTATGATTGTTTATTACTCCCACATTATTGGGAGTTGTATGTAGCTATTAATTTATAATTGTTATTATTATCCTATTGATTGACAAAAATATATATATAATTGATTGTTAAAAAAAAAAAATTTAACATCTAACAATATTTGAAGGATTAGGCTTATCTTTTGTTCACGTCTTAACATGAGAGAATTTGAGGGCACATGTCTCATTTTAATTATCTGAACTATTCACTTTTTACAACTTGTTGAGTAGAACATTTATGCAAAAAATTAAGATGATCAAACATCAGTAGCTATATGTTTGAATCAAATTTGTATTACAAAAAATTGATGGTTATTCTTGAAATTATATTTGTCATCTATTTTTTAAAAACAAATATTATTCAAACATATAACTACTAATGTCCAATCATATTGATTTGTTTACATGAATATTCTACTCAACGAGTCCAAATAAGTGAACAGTTCAGATCATTGAAATTGGTTCTAAAATAGGTTTATCAAACTCAAATACTCTCTTAAGTTAAGATAACAATTTAAGAGACGGCAAATTCATATTTAAGCACATATATTTTAAATACATATCCCACCAAATTTTTTCCACTTAAGAAAGTCTTTGTATATTTCTTTTTCGAGTGCTTGATCAATGAAAATTTGTCACAAATATGTCACAATTATACTAGAAAATTATGTATTTAGAATTTAGTCATAAAAAATATAAAATATTGTGTATTTTTTATTATTGAAATTTGTGTACCTAGAACTATTGCATTAATAATTCATGCTAACATTTTTATTGTTCATCATTAAAATCGTTGAATTATTTATCAGTGAGTAAGATAGTTATGTGACTTATTCTTGTAAGTTCTCCAACAAGTGTACTCTCAGGCATAAGAAAAATATATTATTTATAAAATAAAAAAAAATGACAATTTTAATCGAATTCATAATTTATTTTATTTTATTTTTTTACCATTTTAAAACACTTTTAACACAAATTTTATTACTAAATAGTGAGTAGTAGTTAGAAGCAACATCTTAATGGCTTGTGAATTCTCAAACAAATAAACTCTGATTGCATCTTAGGTCAACTAAAAAAAACAGAACACCATCATG
Organism: Camellia granthamiana; assembly: GCA_036172215.1. Taxonomy (NCBI): domain Eukaryota; kingdom Viridiplantae; phylum Streptophyta; class Magnoliopsida; order Ericales; family Theaceae; genus Camellia; species Camellia granthamiana. The sequence continues at coordinate 3,930,693 of CM069904.1, read as the reverse complement.
CCAAGCTTTAGTACTAATTAAAACTGGTTTTGTCAAGGTCTGACAAATTATTATTAATTTTCAACAATTTGACCCTCTAAGTGGTTATTAAAATCACATAAACAATAGATTTTTATTGTGAACCTACTGCCACCTTTTTAATTGACAATCGATCTTGCTTGTTGGACTTTTCTGAATCTAGGATTTGTTTAATATGATTTTTGTGGAATCAAGATTAATAGTATCATAGAGACTATAGTAAAACAGTCAAGACCTTGTTAATAATTGTCACAAAGTTATAGGTTATTAAAGCTTTGTATGTTCTTTATGACATTTTGTTTTCACTCATTTTTCTTACAACCGAGTAATTTTTGTATGTGGATAGAGCATATGCTATGTGATACTTTCTATTATTGTGATAGGTTTTAACAGTAAATGTTTGAAAAACAATAGGGGGCATATATATTTGTGATTGGTAGAAGATAATATCACGTGATACTCTATTAACACAGAAAAATTTCTCCCCACAAAGAGTGTCTGATTGGTTTAAAGAAAGCATTAAACATGCGCGACTTGATGGAACAAATTAGCATAGCTTAGAAATCTTAGTTTGTAGTTTTAATTTTTCCTCGTAAATTTGGGAGTTTGATTAATACAATTCCTTTGTTTAGTTGCTTTTGCATCATTCTGTTTATTCTAAAAAAATCCTTAAATACTTCAAGGCATTCAGCCGTCAACACAATTACTTGGTCTTTATTTTTGTTTGTGAAATTTGAAGTTAAATATATGTAGATTGAAGCTTAATAAAAAATTTACTAGCACATATACTTCTATCTTGATAATCGTTTGTTAACTACTTATATAAAAAAGAATTATTATTGGTTTGGGTACTTTTTGCCTCTTTTTTTTAACAGGTTGTGTGGGTTTGGAATTCAATTGTTTCATATTGTATTGATTTCCTATATTTTTTACTTTTGGATAGTATACCATATAAATTAATGAAACGAAAAAGTGTTCAATATTCATGATAGAAAGAAGAAAAAAATAAAAAAATTAGTTTAGTTGGCCAGTTTTTTTGTACCTCATTATTCACAGTTTTGTAACAGATAATACTACCTTCCTCCATGCAATGGACTCGAGGTACCACACACACAAAATATATATAAATATATATATATATATTAATAGAATTTATATTTTTAAAATTATTATTGCGATATCATTCTCGTTTGAAATTCTCCATAAGTTTTTTGTTTGTAAATTTTTTTTAAAAAGAGGTACACCATTATTTATAGGGTTTGTTTGTGGTAGGCCCATGAATTATCCCCAACTAGGTCTTGGAAGATTTACAGTTTGGCATTGGCCCCAACACGATACACATCAGGCCCAAGCCCAACTAAACTTAATGCTCAAGCCCAGGTTTAATTCAGCCAGCCTGTTGTCATGTAAATAATTTAATTTAATCTTGATTTTCAGAACCACCAAAAAAAAAAAAAAAAAAAAAAAAAAAAAAAGCACTTTATTTTATTAGGTATGAAAACTGTATTAATTTATATGTATTTTTTTTTATAATGAATTTACAACCTATATTTGATTAGGGGTGCAACTTGAACAGATTCAACCTGAGCAATCCGAGTCCAGTCTGAATTTTTTTAGGGTTTGAACAAAATATTTTTAAATTCAGTATGGGCTTGGACAAAAAGTCAGAAGCCCGAATTAAATTTGGGCGAGCTTGGATAAATACGTCAAATAACTCGAGCAATCCGAAACCCGAATTATATATACATAGATATATAAAAATATTAAATATACATATAAATTATTAGCTATTATATGATATTAAAGTAATTTATATTATTAAATCGTATTGAATATATATTATATATACAAATAACATAAAATTTTACTTTTTTTCTTTTTCTTTTCACTCATAAATTGTAAGGACTACTATAGTGGAATCTTTCTTGCATTATATAAATTATTTGTTATGATGGTATTAATGATTTTCTATAAAAAAAAAATTAAAAAAAAATGTAGATAGAGTCAAATTTTAATAATTTAATAATGTAGCTACAAAAAAAAAAAAATGAAATTCATTTACAATTCGGGCAAATCGGACAATTTGGGTTTAACTCGGGTCAAGTTTGGACAGACAATCTCGGGTTACAATTTAGGCTTGGGCGAGCTTGGGCAGGTCTCAGCACAATTTGAACTAACTTTGGACAACATCTTAACCCGACCGAACTCGCCCGAATTGCACCCTATATTTGATGAATTCATGTGTATCGCATAAAAAGTTGATAGGTTCAACAAGCTGGAATTATAATTAAAACTTAAGTAGTAAGTAGCGTTGTTCATATTTGGTGGTGCTACAGACTCTTTAATGAACTCCTTTTGTTAGAAAAATAAATAATTTTGTTTGGTTTTGAGATTCGAACTATATATTTTAGTTTTTTTTCTGTAATTTTTTTTTATTTTTTCGATCCACTTAATTTAGATTTATTTAAAAATAAAACATTTATTAAAAATTCACTAAAAACACAATAATATAAAATTTTAGTACATCTTTGTATTTTTTTTTATATTTATTAAATTTGTTTTAGATTTCTTTACAATTATTTTATTTTTCAAGTATATTTAGATTAGGTGCATATAAAAAGTTTTAAAAAATTCAAAAATTCCACTAAAGACAAAGAAACACAAATATAAAAATGTCAAAAACAATTTTTAGAAGCTGAACCAAATAGTTTCTTGAAAGAAGGTTTGCGCTGTTTAATTGTTGAATATTAAGAAGAACTTTTAATTCATCTTTAATTTTGTACCAAAACACTTTAATTATTGCTTTGTTAAAGGAAGTTGAAAGAAAATCAAGAATTCACAAATATCAATCCATTTCTCAAGTTTAATGATTATGTCCAATGTTTAGGCTATGTTTGGAGAGTGTGAAAGGGAAAGAAAGTGAGAGGGCATTAGAGAGTGTTAACCATTTTTCTTTGTTTGCTTAGGAAAATAAAAAGAAAGAAAAGTAATAGAAGGAAAAGCGACATAGAAAATAAAAAAATAAGAAGATATTTTCCCAATTTTCAAGTTATAAATAAAAGCAAATAGAAAATAACTTTCTCTTGTTTGGTCTCAAAGGAAAAGCACTATAATAATAATAATAATAACAAGAGGAGGATAACTAAGATTTTCCCCAATTTTCAAGTCAAAATACGTTGCAAGTTACATTTTATATGAATGACAATGATCTTAAAGAAAAATAGAAGTGCGATTTTGGGTTGCCATGATTTTAGCATTTAAAATAGATTAAAATGAGAAAGTAATTTCTAATTATCTATTTCAACAAGAATCACATTCTCAAACTAAGTAGGAATCTGATTAGCCCACTTTTCCATCAGTATTTCACATTTCTGGAGGAATATTAAAAATTTAAGAGTAAAAAAAAAACAGGTCCACAATATTTTTAATTTTTTTGTTTTTCCAATTGAGGATTCTTAACGAAACCAAATGTTTGAATAGCATTAACACATAAAATTTATTAGTAATCTCACTACTAATAATAACATTCTTATTCTTTCTTGAAATTCTTGTCATTCAAACATAACTCTAAGTTGAGATATATTCCTCTTCAAATTTCTTCCATTTTTTGTAATTTTTTTCATTTTATTTTTGTCCCTTCCAAACCAAGAAGCAAACAGAAGGAAGAATCCTTAGCGGTACTTTAATTCAGTCTATAAAACCACTTCTTTTGTAGCTCAAACTCTCTATACGATCTCTTTGATTAGAACTCATCTTTAAAACTCGATTTGAAAAGGAAAAATATCTGATAAACTTATATTCACAAAACTAACCTTTTCTTTTTCTTTTTTTTTTAATTTTTTTTTTATTTTTGATATGAGTTCATAATAACACCCAAATGTTTTTAATGAGTTAAGAGTTATCCACGAAAGGAGAGATAATTTTGTTTTCAACACACGTGTTTGACTGACAGTCATTATCATTTCCAAGCATAAGTGGTGGACATCCTCAATTGATACTCTATTATCTTATTATATAAGAATTAATTAATTAATTAGACCAAGTTTCACATGAGAACTATGTTTACCCTTAGTATTGAGTTGATGTCATGTGGTTCAAATTATCCCCATTTCTTGTTGCCGGCTCCCAAGAATGACTTTATTTTTTATGTTTTATTTATTTATAATATTGGGTCATGCCACCATGCATGGATAATAAACAAATTGTCAATAAAACCAAGTATAAGTCAATATACACAAAATAATATATAAATAAAAAATAATGGAGTGTAAAAAATATAAAAATACCAGTAATCAAGTAGTGACTGACCGACCCAATGAACTGACCATGATAACAAGAATAATGTTGTATGCACAGTTAATATATTAATTAGTGTATCAAAATATGATACAGTATAATTTTAAAAGTTTTAATATTTATAATTTGTATAATAAGTAAAGTCATAATTTTAAAATAATAATATTATAATATATATTGATACACTAATTGATATATCAATTCGTGCTTATAACACCAGTGTGATAACATAAAGCAAGAGAAGGTAATTTAGCCATGACATTGGTTAAAATTAGCGGTGAAAGCCTAATATCCCAATAGTCAAACTCCTTAATTTTATTTATCTTTGAATCTGAAATGTTTTTTTAGAGACCGCCATCTGACACAGCGAAAAATGTTGTGCGAGATTATATATCATTTTAATAGATGAAAAATATTTTAAATTCATGAAGAATAAATAATTTTCAAAGAGAAATTGAATTTTATTGAATAAAAGTTTATTTGTCCTACAGCATACATCATTATTTATATTAAACAAAATCCTAACTAGAAAAGGAAACAAGGAATTAACTGAGTTAATTCTACACGTTAATAAAAAGAAAATTACCAAAAATAAAAGATTTAAGTTAAGCTAAAATTTAAATATTGGGAAATATAGAAACGCGTCAAAACAAACGGCGTTAAAAACGGATTTCTCAAAATTATTGCTAAAATTAAAATGACAAAATCACTAACTTGAAGGCTTAAAGGAAAGAATTGGTAAATATTTACCGTACATCATTACTGAGATGATAATGATTTCGATTTAAAACGTTATTTTTTATCAAACTACCAAATTTCAGATAATTCTGAACTGATCACAAAAATGTCGCTATTATCCTTAATTTGATTTCTTCCTTACCTTGTACCAATCCAATTGTTCTAAAAAATTTCTTAATTACTTGCTCTACATCACCATATTACCACTACACTTTATATTTTTAATATTTTTATTTCATTTAACTCTATACATGTAACGTTATCGATATAATCAATAGGTTACCCACCCAAAAAGATACAATCAATAGGTAATGAAATTTCTAAGAAGTTCGAAAGAAAAAAATTGGTTGTCACTATCACGCACACATTCATGAACAATAGAGAATTGTTAGTGATTAGTGATTAGTGATTAGAATCAAAGGGTATTGGTGTTCAACAAGTAGTGACTTTGGGGAGATGAAAGTGAGTTTCTTGGAAACTTGGTCTAGTCAAAACTAAAGACGAAAGCAGAGATGTTGTTGTTGAGTCTACATTGTGAATTGAAGTAAAAAGTATATAAAATAGAAAAAAAGAAAGAAAAGTAATCAATTATATATAATTTTTAAATTAGGCAATGAGATTAATTTGCATATGTCTCAACTGATTTCAAGATTTTAAAATTCCTTAAAATGACAGGGATTCAAAAACTTACATGTTATACTCAAATATTAATTGCTTGATAAGTACTTTAGTTAAAATAATCAATTATATGCACACATCAAGACGTGTAAACAAACTAAGGACAATTATAAATTTTTTTTTTAATATAAAGAAAAAAGACAAAAAGAAAAGCAATTGCTCCTTCAAAGACGTTTCATAGAATCCATATGATATGTATGATATGATATGACCTTCTTGAATGTGTGAGATTTAAAATATGGATAAATTAAAAATATACTTCTTAAAATTTGTTTAAATTTCAAATTGTTTTTAGTGATTTTAGAAATTACAATCCACCTTATAAAGTTTCTAATTTTATAATAAATCAATCCTTTTATTAATAAATCATCAAATTAATTAACAGTTTTTAATGATATTAAAAATATATTTCAATTAATAATTCAGATAGTTTTATTATTGTACAGGAGAACAGTTATTTTTAGTTAATTATGTTAAATAAAAAATTTTGACAAACGAATATTTGTAATTTTCTAAATTACAGAAGACAATCTATATTTTAAATAAATCTCAAGAATATATTTATAATTTATCCGTAAAATATATATATATATACACACATATGTTGGTTAGGCATATACTATATAATCCATCTTTTTATCTTTTTTCCACCACATCACCTCTCTACTTTTCTGCACATCTTTTCGTAAAAAAAAAAAAAGTACACTTTTTTAAGACATCCCAAACCAACCCTAAATCACCAAAAGATGGTTACATTAACCAACTCTATTTTATGAGGGGAGCAAGCAAATATGGGTAGCTCTTCTTTTTCTTTTTTGTTTGTATTAACCAATTTTAATTTTTTTCTTAGATTCTTTTCCCATCAAGATGTATGGGTTTATTTTTTAATGAATTTGATTAACTATTTTATGTTAGTAATTAATGTTACTAAAAATAGTTATTAGGGTTGTTTGATGTAACTTTTTGCAAGGTTATTTTTTCAATTTATTTAAACTAGTTTTGCTTCATAAGCCATAAGCGAAAACTGCCTTGATACTTTGACACAAATTTTCAAAATAAGAACTATAACCAACTTCATAAGTTGCACAAAATAATCCTCCCACTATTATACTTGCATTCCAATTTTGACCCTGTATACCCCTCTCTAATTTGTTGGTTCAAGTTTTTTATAAAATGAAGAGGGGATGAAACTTGTTTTCCATCAAAAAATTTATCTCATCCCACCCTAATTATACTATTTAAATATCTTTCTCAGTATATGCATTTATATATAGTTTAATTTTTAAATATAACAAGATTCAAATTCCAAATATTAAAAAATCTTTCATCTCCAAAATATTTTAATTTTCATAACTCATCAACCTTTGTTCCTCTGTGTCATATTACCCATTTCTTAACTATGATAAATTATGTCAACCTACACCTCCCCATTAAAAAAATAAGAGACGAACACGACATTATAAACCTAACTCTTTCATTATTTACTGAAAAGTCTAACCTTATGAAATGAAATAAAAATTTACCCCACATTTGTAAAATCAAAATCCCATGAATAGGGAGCCAAATGACATATGATGCCTCATCCAAATCAAAAGTAAATTACCAGGGTTGAGTTTTTTGAGTGGTTAGGCATTGGATTCAATTAGAACCTCCTTAAAAATGAATAAACAAATAATTATCTTCCCGTCATCAAATAATGCCAGTCCTAGTTCCAAAAATAAATAAATAAATAAGCTATATAGTCAACAATTGGCCTCAATTATAGTATCCACTATCCACCACCATGAATTTAATGTGGATTTAAATTTCCTTTTACACATCGTATGGAGAGGGAGACTGATCACCGTGCACTGCAAGTATTGTCACATGCATTGCATTCATTCATAGTCAAAAAAAGATAAACACAAACCAGTACATACATAATGCTCTCTCTCTCTCTCTCGCTCTCTATCTATCTATCTAAAAGTTTGAAAAAGATCCCATTTCTTGTCTCCATTGATACATACAAACATACATACATAATATTTATTTATTTACACATCTTATTCTGTTCTCCTATTGTCTTTTTTGACTAGACATCATTCTATGCAAATAATTTTAGAATAAAGATTAAGAGTTCTAATTTTGAGACTCGAAAGAGAGTTTTAACGATGTGATAAGAAGTAGAATCTATATGTGATGTAATGTGTGTGTTTATGTTTTTTTTTTTTTTTTTTTTTTTTCCTTCTCTTGCCACATCATTAGAACTCTCTTTATAGTTTCAAAATTAAAACTCTCTATCATTGTTGATAATTTTATCACAAGTGCCCCTCTCCACATTGTCTAATGTTAAGATATGTAATGTATATTATGTGAAAGTGTTTTAATGTTGTGCTTGGTTTAGGGGATTTGGGAAGGGATTTGGAAAGAGAAAGGAAAAAAGTGTGTGAAATTAGGTGAAATTTAGGCATATTTTATTCACATTTCACCTACCTTTTCTATTTCCCTTTCCAAATCCCTCCTCAAATCTCTTTACCAAACACAGCATAAATTTTACATTTTTTGGGTCATTTTCTCATGTCCCCAAGGTATTTATCAGCATAACCCTATTTACAATGGTATCTAGGATTAATTGAACTCCTCTCAAATTTAAATCTAAATTAGATGTCCAATTCGAGAAATGAATACTAATCATGTTAGCATTTTTTTTTTTTTTGTTGTAAATAGATAGTTTAGATTTTATGTGTCACTTATTTTTTGTCATTATTTTGTATCACAACCTAAATAGATATTCATAATTAATTTCTTTTTTTAATCTATCAAAGTCAATTGATAATTATTAAATTTATTCTTATTAAAAAAATGAACTTCTAACCTTTCATTCACAAGTACCTGTTTCTATGCCATTAATCACAAAGTCATGAACAATCTAAACTTTTAATTTACAAAAAACATCAACGTGGCACAACATTAAGCTCATGTAGCACTCTCAAACTCATATTAAGTTATATATACGTATAATTTTTTTTTTTTGAGAAATTGGAATCCACTACTACACAACATGGTGGTTGTACCATAGACATCCACGTGGCGTTAAGAGTTGAGATGTACAAAACATAGGTGGTTTGACATACAACTACGTCTGCACCCACACTTTCCTGATAGCTCTCTTCCCTTCATTATACGATTTTATTTATTATTATTATATGTATTTAATAAAGAGACATTTATTTATAAATTCATTTTCACCTATTTATGTTTCATTTAATTTAAATTATTTTCTTATGTTACAATAAATTTTATGGGTGATATAGTTACCAAAATACTTCTAATAATAATATTTACATTAACAGTGTAAATGTTCCGTGATGTGAACATTTAGACTATCAATGCAAATGTTCACACTGTCAATGTGAATTTCACATTATAAATTATGTATGTTAATATAACCAAATTATTAATCGTTCAAAAAATATTTATAAAGGTAAAATTATTTAAAAAATACCTTAAATATGATAATTAAGATTTAGTGGATCAAATATCCAAATAATATAACTTATTAAAACAAAAATATGTTATAAACTAATTAAAATACAAATACTTTTAAAAAAAAATATCCTAATAAATCTCCCTTTAATAAAATAATTCAGAGACTGTGACATTGAACACCATCCGCACAATTGACACTACTCATGTGGTCCCTTAAAATATGGCCTTTAACTAATGGGGCAATGCCTTTAAGATTTCTCTCCAAAAAAATGTTAAAGACAGATATTCTTTAAATTTTGTACTAAACACTTGGTATGAGTTCGATACTCATTAATATTTGGTCAAATTTTTTATTTATTTTTATTTTATTTTTTTTGGGTATCCTTAACATTGTTCTTCTCTCTCGCTTCGGGCCAAAGTCACCCTTATGATAAAGATTCGATATTAGTTATCATGGTATGATTTTTTTTATTAATTGAGAATAGAATGTATACAAGGTTACATAATATTTTTAAGAATACATGACTATTTCTTTTTTATCATATGTTACCTATCACTTTATTTGTTGATACATTGGCCCTATATAAATATCATTACGCCTCATTTGTCAATAATAAAATAATTAAAAAGTCACTATAAGTTATTATATCACTCTTTATTTTTGTTCATATCATTTCGTAAAAATTAAAAAAATTAACTAAAATAATTAATTCTCAAACGAGAGTTTAATATTCAATTAGTGTAATCATGTAGTGAAGGAGAGGATGATTCTTAGCATTATTGATCTAATAATTTTCCAACCAGTGGCGTCCTTGAAAGAAACATTTGTATTTCAAAAAATAATTAAAAAATTGATAGAAGTAGAAAATGTCTAATAAAGTGGTTGGAGTGGTAATATAAACTTTAATGCCTGGGAGTCGGTAATGTTCAGTTTCATTGGTCTGATTCCTTTGGCGGAAAAAAGGAAAATTTAATTCAAAAGAGACGGCATTAGAAAGCCAATTTATCAACAATGCATCACCCTTTATTTTAATATACACCTTCTTGAAATTTTTGATAATTACAGAAATTTCTCATATAATTTTAATAATTACACAAATTTTTCTGTTTTTTGAAATTATTATCAAAAATTTATTACTCTTAAGCTATTTAGCAGAATTTGTTGATATCATACTAATATCATATTGATGTCATAAGTTATAATATCAAAATGAAATGAAATGGGGAGCTTAATAATTAAAGTTTCTTTAATTTTTTTGATGGCTATGTGATCGAGATCTCATTGCCTAAAAGATTGCTAGAAATTGAAAGAAAAGTCCGACTGTGCATTTGAAAATAGCTTGTAAAATTTGTAATTTTATTTTGTTAATAATTAATTTAAAATGTATATGTAAATAATATTGCATATATTATGGGCCTATCACGTGTTGCGCTCTTTTCAAGTTCAAATTTGAACTTGATTGTTATATTCGAGTTATTGAGACTCATCAAGGATTCAGTTCTGATAATTTAAAATATTCATTTTGTAAAGGTCATATGTATATATCATTGATTTAAAAAAAAAAAATTGATCAATTTGATAATAATGAATAACAAGTGTATTTTTAAAAATAACTATCTACTTTTTGATAGACGAACATCATAAAATAAAAATAAAAATAGCTATGATTATCCTATCAATTTGATTTTTTTTCATGAATACTATACATTGAAAGTTTTATAAAATAAATAATTTAAATTATTAAAATAAAACTTATGATGAGTCTCACAAATTTAAATATAATAATTAAATTTGAATTTAAACTTTAAAAAAAATTTACCCAGTACAAACAAAATATACAAATATTTTTTAAGTGGGGTCAGACTATCACGGGGGAAGCAAGAAGAAGAAGGGGGTACTCGGAGTAGGAGTGCCAATCACTTCGAGAAAAGGTTGAATGAAAGTAGTTGGAGGGAAGTTGCAGAGTAAAGGGTGGTTTAGGAGGTTTTAAAAGTGTATTTTTTGATTTTTTATAAAAATAGTTGTATAGAGAAGTAAAGAAAGTGATTAGAAAAGTAAAGAAAATATGTTAATAAATGTAATCCAAATAAGTATATATATGTAGAAAAAAATACACTTAGTTCTTTCCAAACAATTAATAAGAGTAGTAGTAGTGCTAGTAGTGCTTTGCTTTTGCTTTCCTTTGGGACTTTCATCAAAATACGATCAATATTAAGGCTCCGTTTGATGACTATGTATTTTAGTTAAAAAGTCAAAAAGTTATTATAAGTTATCATATTACTTTTTTTATTTTTCTGTATATTTTTTTTTTATAAAAAATCAAAAAAATTACTAAAATAGTCTATTCTCAAACAAGACTTAAGTGATGGAGTTTCTCTCTCTCTTCCCATATATTTCTTTGCTTTCGTAAATTGTTTTTGTAATTCAATAATAGATCATAAATGAACTAATGTATGCCCGTACTTGAAGGCACGGTGTAAATAATATTGGGATCAAAATGTAACTGTAAATTGTATGTATCATGTTAAAATTTGTAGAGTCTGTAGCACTTGATAAAAGATCAAGTCAGCATTCTTACCATAAATATCTGACTGAAATAACATAATACAAACAACATAAATACCATTTCGATAATATTAGGGTGTTCGTAGGTCGGGTTGGATCTGATAACCTCTAGTCTGTCATCCATTCAAATTTAGATAAATTGAAAAGAAGACATCTGCACTCGTTCGCTCAGACTATCAAAATTATTCATTCTATAATAAATTGATTTGGACCATTCAATTTTAAGAAATCAAATGAATATTTGTCCAGCCCTAGTCTCACTAGGTTTCGTTTGAAAATAAATTATTTTAATAATTTTTTAATTTTTTACAAAAAAAAATATCAAAAAATAAAAAAATAATATTATAATTTATAATAATTTTTTAGCAAAAATTAAAAATTATCAAAAGATACTTTCAATAATGTGAGAGAGATAATGAGAGGGGTGTGATCTGTGTAGTCATGTGTTGGGTTTGGCCATTGAAGAGTGTATTCACATGGAATGGGATGGTATTGCACCATTGGGTTTTGCAGATGAGCCACCAACCACGCAAGGCCTCCTGGCATCCTATTTGGTGGCCCTCCACGTGGGTCCCCATATGCTTCCCTTCCTTTCCTTGCTACTTCTCCACTCTGATGATGTGCTTGTTTGGCACAGCTTCTCTTCAGCTTAATTTTAACTTATAATGCAAAATAAATTATTTTTGTGTGTTTGGTATACCTTAATAATGTAAATTATAGCTTTTGATAAGTTGATTTTCAATTTTTTCTTTAAATGAGAGAGGAGCTGCTTTTCCATTTTAGCTTAAACAGAAAACTAAAAATCGAGGGACAAAATTATTTAAATGCCCCTCGTCAATTTCAATTATTACAAAAAAATGCAAGTGTATAAATTTCCTTTCTCAAAGTACTGTTCATTTGCTCACTAAAGAGAGAGAGAGAGAGAGGCGATTTTCGACAAAAGATTTTCGGCGAACAAACCAGAGCTCTCTCTCACGAATCACTATCTCTTCTCTCTCTCTCTTTCTTTCTCTCTCTATCTTCACAATCTCTCTCTCTCTTTCTCGCGCTTTCTCTCACAATCTGCTCCATCGTCACCTCCCGTCACCACCACCATCGCTATCGCGATTTGAAACCTAACCACTGCCATCTCTCTCTCTCTCTCTCTCTCCGGTTGCGTTGTTCTCTAGCATTGTTTGCCACCATCAAGATCGACCCGTACTCTCTCTTTCTCTCTCTCTTTGCGATTGCGATTGCGATCTGAAAGCCTAACCACTGCCATCCCCCTCTCTCCCTCGATCTGCGTTGTTTGTCGCGATCGCGATCGCAATCGTGATCTGCGTTGTTCTCCGGCGTTGAAACCCTAGCCACTGGCGACGGTTAATAAATTAATAAAATAATATGTAATGAATTAATAAATTAAACAAAATTAACAAAAAGAAAGAAGAGAAGAAAAAAATGAAGGAAAAAAAAATCAGCAATTTTTATATTGGTATCAATATTAATTGGTATTAATTATTAATAAATTAATATTGTATATTTTTGTAATGAATTAATTATTAATTGATACTAATTAATAACAATTGTTGATTATTAATTGATACTAATTAATAATTTTTGTATTAATTGAGACTAATTAAGCCATTAATTGATACTAATTAATAATTTTAGTATTAATTGATCCTAATTAAACAATTAATTAATACTAATTAATTTATCAAAAGTTATTTTACAGTTTATCAACCAAATACTACTCTATTACTTAAATCCATAATCCCATAATTGTACCAAACAGGTTAACAGCTTATTTTTATAGCTATAAGCTATAATCTGTTAAGCTATAATGTATAATCACTTTTTCACAGCTCTACCAAATGAGGCCTATATATGTGATGTATTCTCTTTTCTTTTCTTTTCTTTTTTTTTTCAAATTACAAAAAAATAAAATATATTATAATATTAAAAAAATAAGTACAAATTTATAAAAAATATTTTCAATTCAAGTCTCACTTGTTTTGGGTGCGAGTTTTGAAACTTGCACTCAACATTAACCAGACTTGCAATCAAAAAAAAAAATCATTTATTTGTAGTTTTTGTTTTGTTTTTTTTTTTTTTTTGTCCTTTTTTCATTACATGAATTTTTAAGATTTCTAACATTACTCTTTCTCAAACAAAAGTGTTAGAAATTCAAAAAAAATTATTAAAAGTTCTACCAAATGTCTCACATGGGTGTGGGATGCCACACCCATGTGAGACATTTGGTAGTGGATCACACCCATATGAAACATTTGATAGAAACTTTGATAGAATTTTTAAGATCTTTAACATTTTTTGGTTGGGAAAAATTAAAGTGCAATAGTCTTAAAATCTAAAGGCCCCGTTTATTTTTAGAGGTAGAATGGAGGGGATTCATAGTAAGGAGATTCATAGTGAGAGGATTGTTAGTGAGGGAATTGATAGTGAGGGGATTAAGTAAAATTTTGTTTGTTTTGATGATAGTTGTTAGTGTAGGAATTGTTAAATTATGTTTATATAAAATAATAAAACAAATAAAAAATATAAAAAATTAAACATTAATATTTTAAAAAAAAATTCCCAATATATAAAAAATAAAAAAATAAAAAAAATTATAATCCCCTCACTATTTTTCTAATACCATCTCCACCTCCTCCATCTCAATCCCCCTTCTAACCTTCATCTATATCACCTCCTCCATCCTAATCCCTTCCCCAACTCTACAAACAAACACAACACTAAAATAACCTCACCTCCATCCTAATCTCCTCTCATCTATTTAACCCCAAAACAAGCGGGACCAAAAAGGATGATAAAAGATAAACACAAACTTCAGTTTGAAAATATCACTTTTTAGTTTAAAAATTAAAAAGTCATTAAAAATTTAAAACAAGAACAAATTATATCAAAAAGTTAAAATTTTCATTTTCACTCTATTTTTTATATATTTTTTTTGTAAAAAGTCAAAAATTCATCCCAAACATATTAATTTTTTTATCTCATATTTTGGTTAAAAAATTAAAAAATTAATAAAATAGTTTGTTTTCAAACGAGTTAATCTCTAGATTGTTTGGTTTGAAATTTTCAAAAATGGTTTTCTGAATTTTTAATTGTCATTTTTGTATTTTTATTTTTTTTTAACTATTTTAATACCTTTTTTAAACTTTTTTAGATCTACTTAATCTTGATATACTTAAAACGTAAAAAATTTATACAAAAATATTTTAAAATATTCATTAAATACAACAACAAAATACAAGAATATTTTTAGTTTTCATTTTTTTTTTTTTTGCTTTTTTTGTATTTTGTGAATTTTTTAAAGTTCTTTTTCACAAATATTATTTTTTAAGTGTATCTAGATTAGATGTTTTTAAAAAAAAATTTAAAAAAATTTACGTAATTTAAAAAAAACACACAAAAAACAAAAAAAATTTTTAAAAAAATAATTTTCTAAAAACTGAGTTAAACCAATCAAGTTCCCAACCACTCATATGTGTTGAATTATAGAATCTTGAATTTCGAGAATTACAAAACATCATCTAATAATTGAATCTTAAGGTACAAAATGATTGTGGATAGTTTAGAAAAGGAACATAGGAATTTAATCAAGATTGGTGGGATATAAAAATAAAATAAAATAAAATAAGTATTGTAATTACACATACATTTAAAAGTGTAAAATTTATGTAATTCACTAAAATCATGATCACTACAATTTTATTATGATCTAGACAAGTTAAAAATGAAATAAGAGATAGTCACCCTCCTAACTACATATACGTAAAATTAGGGCTACACATATCGTGGTAGTGTGGATATTATAAATATTGGACATTAATCAGTTGAATGTGAATTTAATTTTTGGTATTTTAACCCTTGTGACATGTAGTTGAGAGGGAGCCTATTATCTTTGTACTTTTTATAACATTTTTTTATTACTAGTGATGACATACACGTTCGTTTGTAATTATATTTTTGAAATAGAAAACTTTATAATAATATAAAGGAAAGAGAAATTAAAAAAATAGTATTGCATACTGAATTTATAAACTATGTGGATTTATCAACCAAACACAAAAACAGTATTTCATAGTGGATGAGAAAAGTGAGAGGTTCGGTATTAGAAAATTGTAGAACCATTGATATAAAGTAAACTGATGATGTACAAATATGATTTGGCAGATGAATAAACAAGCAGAAATTGTAAGAAAGAAGAAACTTATATCCAGAATTTATCGAGAATCTTAATCAATAATCTAGATTCAATTCTTAAAATGATGAGTTCTATTTTTAAAATAAATCTCAGCCACATATGTATTTTCTAGATAAATTTCTAATAAAAATTTTGAATTTGTAAAAGTCCTTCTAACAAAGACAAATATGTGTTATCAAAAAATGATTGGATTCTCTTTTATGTAGTAAACATAAGTAAAAGTTGAATATGTGAAAAACAATAAAAAAACCTACACCTTGTATAGAAGATAAAGTGTCTCTCAGCGAGTGAATAGATGTGTCTATTCAATTTAATTTTGTAATGATTTGTAGGAACATGACCATTCGGTCTATATAAAAAATATTAATTTTTAACTTTTAAAATTAAGATTGAGTTTAAATTTGAGAAAACTTGACGGTCTTGTGGGGCTCACTAAAAGTTCTATTTCGATGATTCGAACTGTTTATTTTGTAGAACCCTTAGTATATATCACTCATATAAAAAAATTAGATTAATCTGATAAGTATAACATTTTTATTTTATCACATGGTTATGAAAAAATAGATGGCAAATATATTTTTAAACATAAACTATTTTTTTTTAGACAATCACAGTAAAATTTACATGGAGAGTCGTATAAAATGAATAATTCGGATCATTAAAACAGAACTTGTAGTGAGCCTCACAAGCCCGTCAAATTCTATCAAGTTTATATTTGAATTTAAATTTGAATTTTTGAAAATTTCAATCATAAAATTATGTATTATTATATGAAAAATGCTGGAGATCCACAATTTTATATTTACAAATTCAATTACAATAATGCGGCAAGACAATTGGACACTATATCTACTGCTATAATTAAGTGTGTGACAAATTAAAAATTAACATATATTAGATTCAATTATGACACATCATTGTGAATTAAATTATATTTTTTTAATAGTTTCAATTATTATTATTATTATTATTATTATTATTATTAGGGTAAATTATGTAAATGATTCATGTAATTTACACGATGTATCAATTTGGTCCATATTGTTTTAATTTGCTCGATTTTGTCCTTTAATTTAACGGATTGTGTCATATTGATCCAATAAATAATGGTCGTTAGGTTTGGTGGATAGAAACTCAAACGATGTGTTAATTTGGTCCTTATAGTTTACACGATGTATTAATTTGGTTCATGTTGTTTTAATTTGCTCGATTTTGATAGGGATCAAATTGACACATTGTTTGAGTTCTCGTCCATCAAATCTAATGACAGTTATTTATTGGACCAATATGACACCATCTATTAAATTAAGAAGCAAATCTAGCAAATTAAAATAATA
Source organism: Camellia granthamiana (assembly GCA_036172215.1). NCBI lineage: Eukaryota > Viridiplantae > Streptophyta > Magnoliopsida > Ericales > Theaceae > Camellia > Camellia granthamiana. The sequence goes on along the minus strand of CM069904.1, from coordinate 3,913,385 downwards.
GAAACCAAATTGACACATCTTATAAATTATAGGAACCATTTACATAATTTACCCTTATTATTATTATATAAAATTCTCTAACGGATGAAAATCGTAAAATAACCATTCACAAAAATTCAGAAATTTTAGTGCCTATTACTCTATGGTGCATGTAAGTGCTTCTATATAGTGCCTTTTCAAGAGCAACGTATTGAGAGGGGTATTTTAGAAATATGAAAAAGTAAAAAATAAGTGAATAAAATTTTGAGAATATAAAAAAATAGAAAACAAGTTAGTATGCTCACACTTTTAAAATAGTTTAGTAGATAATGGAATTGCAATGGTCCTCAATGTAATCTAATTTTGGGATCAACCACAAATAATTGCAATGGTCTTTGAGATCAACTCTTTTTTGTAATGGAATTGCAATGGTCTTTTATATGTGCCTATAATTTATAGTTCATGTGCTTTTATTTATTTTATTTATGTTTTTTATCTCTCACCGATTCTAATTACACTACAACAAATAAGAGTTTTAGGGGCCAAATTTTTGTCCCCAAAAATAAAAATTTTGTAGCAAAAAATATTTGGAAATCAATTATTATCGTTATGAGAATAATCACAATGGTTGTTTTGAAAAGATTAAAAAAAAAAATTAATGACAAAATTTAAAACATATCACTAATAAATGAATTTTAGGGACAAAATAATTTGGTCACAAAATGATTTATTTTTTGAGAAAAAAATTTGGTTTCAAAAGATAATAATTTATCACTAAATGTTTAATTCCGTCGCTAAAAATACAATAATAATACTTTTGGCAATAAAAAAATGAGGCATTTACATACAAATCTTAATTTATGAACTTATATTCTATTAAGTCCTAATTAAGATTTTTTGGACTTCCAAGTCTCATTAAATTTTTAATAATCGAAATTGCTTTTCAAATAATGATTGTTCATCATTTATGATTATCTATAAATTAATGTGATGATTTGACATTTATTTTGATTTTTAAAATTTCAAAACATCAATTTTCAAATTGACAAAAAAAAATATGTGCCAAAAAAAAAAAACGTTTTGAAAAAATAGAATTTTTTTTTTTGGGTGCAAAACTAGAAATTTTGTATTTATAAAGAAGCATGATAATGGAACATTGATGTGCAAAATTGAGGAAAAAAAAACTTTAAAAATGAAAAAATTGATAATCTTCTCGGTTTTATTGGATAATTGAATCAAACTAATAAGTAGAAGGGCAAAAACATTTAGTCACACGCTCTGTTTTTTTTATCAGTTAGTGAAACAATTATCTATAATATTACAATGCAAAATTGATATTGTTCTTAATTTTAAAAATTGGAAAAAAAAATTGATTATATTATTAATTTTATTAAATTGGACTTATTGGTTCAAAAAATTCTAGATTGGATATGAACTACTATAACATTTATAAATAAGACTTTTAGTAATTAATTCTAAAAAAATTGCGTCCTTAAATTTTTTTCTATTTAAAATTTTAATTTGTTGTGGTGTTAGGTGTTACGGATTTCTAACAACATGTCATAAATGCAAAAATAAAAAAATTTTAAAAAAAATACTAAATGAAAAAATGTAAAGAATTTTACCTAAAAAATAATGTGGGGTCTAAATTTAATTATTGTACATTAGGACATACACTTAAAACAAATCACAAAATTATACGTTGACTTTTTAATTAATTTTTTGTATAAATATTTTGAGTTTATAGCATTACTGTTTAGGATGAAAAATTTCATATCATGACAAACCGTGCAACCCTAAATAGTATATGTATTAATTATGAATAATGCATACAAAATAGCTGAAAAGACATTGGCAGGTGTAGCCAAGGATTTCCCTAAGACTTTTGTGGACCCTTTTGTTGTAACATTCTTGCATGAATATTATACGCAATTCCTTTTTCTCAAAGTTTCAAAGTCTATGCATAGTTTGTTTTGTTACCGTCCAAAATGGGGGTTGTCATGACTCATGACTCCACCACCAACCACCACCACCATCACCACCACTCCCCATGCCATGCCCATCCATATTGCACTTTCTTGTTGGTTTTGTTGTTGCCAAACCTAAAGGCCCACAAATTCATGCATGTGCAGAGTCAAAAGGACTTGAATTCAGGGGATAGAAAAAGAAAAAAAAAACAAACAAAGAATGAGATAAGACAACCCATGCTCTGTTTCGTGTGTGTGTGTGTGTGTGTGTGAATGTGTGAACCAAAAAGATTTGTACAGTGTTTTTTGGTGGGACTCTGAGAGCACATAGTGAAGCTGCTGTGCTTTTGCCTTCTACCATAAAGCTTGTTTGTATTGAGTGTGTCGTGGGTTCACAGCTTGGTAACACGTGCATCTACTTTCTAGGAAATTCACAACTATTTTTCATGAATTTCTTTGATTAATATATGATAAAGGTTTAAGACCCACAAATTTTTTTATTTATAATTTGACCCATAATATAGTATGATAAATATTAACTTTTAATTTGTTACACATTTAATAATATAAAACTCAATTCCTTCGTCACATCATTGTGTATAAATTTGTGAGTTTAAAATAGAAAATGTTTGACACTCTCAAAAAAAACTTCACAGTTTGACCTACAATGATATAATATAATAGGGTGTCTACTTTTGATTTGTTATACACCCAATGATATATGGTACAACTTCCTTGTCACAACATTATAAGTGAATTTGTGAATTTAAAATTATGAATCTCTAACACTTCTAATAAGTGTTTACTTTTGATTTGTTACACGTCAATAATATAGGGTCCGACGCCATTATCACAGCATTTGTAAATAAATTTGTGAATCTAAAATTATGAATCTCTAACACTTCTCACCTAAATTTATGGAACTCTAACAATACTCTTAATATATAGAGCACGAAATGAAGAAAAAATCTTTTGAAATTTTGGTTATGTTTGGTTTCAGTTTTAGAATTTTTTTTTACTCTTAAAAAATAAATAAATATTAGTTTTATAAAAATAAATATCAAAAAAGTATTTTAAAATTTTTAAAAATTATTTTCTTCCACAATAAATGTAAATTCATATGAAAATAATGAGTGTTTATTTAACAGAAAATAGATTTGAAAAATGCTCATAAATCTGCTAATGGAATGAATAAACATGTCCAATAATTAGTATTTTAAATTAATTCATATTTCTCATTCAACAAACCACTCAATATATATATATATATAATTGCACAAAGTACAATGCATACACCTAATTTGGTGAGACAAAATGCATGACTAAAACTCATAAGTTGGCGAGTGAGAGTTGGAATGCACCACCAATCGCAAAATAGAAAAAACAATGAATTGTTGATTTTATAGTCTCTCGAATAAATTATCTTTAAAAAAATTAAGTTAACATATATTTGTAACAATTATCTAAAAAAGGAATTTTTTTTTTTTAAAGATCCGTGATATTAAGATTTTATAAGATAAAGGACATACAATATTTTTATAGTAGTTAAGGTCCCACAACATTTTTACAGAGAAAATTTGACTCAGAGAAATTTTGTCTGTCTCATAAAAAATTTTCCCCGACTCAGATAAATTTTAAAATTTCTCTGTGAAAATTGTTTTTCTTTGAAAATTAAAAATTTTCTGAGTTGGGTGAAATTTCTCTCAGTCGGGCAAAATTTTTCTTAGTCAAATTTTATCTGTAAAAATGTTAAGGGATCTTAAATAATTAAAAAAAATATTTTGGACATTTCCTACTACACAAAGTTAGAGATGGATGTTTTACTAATTTTTTCCCAAAAAAACATATATTTGTAACAAATGACTTGACCGTAATTGCTTTTGAAAAAATGAATAATAAACATGATTTTAATAATAGATACAATTAGAAAACCTATCATATCTGATTAATTTGATTTTTTGCAGAGATAATTTATTCAATAAGTTTTACAAGATAAACAATTTGAATTATCAAACTAGACACCTACCTAGGCCATTACACCACTCAATTTGAATGGAATGAATTAGATGAGATTAACATTCTTCGGATTATTGGTATTGGGATTATCAATCCCTTTGATTTGTGTATCTTATCTATTGTTTTGATTGTTATGAAAAAGAACTAATAAAATCCTATCAATTTTTTGCACTTTAACTAAGTTTTCATTTCGGATGTGGGTTGACTTTTTGAATTTTTTGACTTTTGTGAGAGAAAAAATGAAATGATTATGATTTGGATGTGATATTTTGTCTTATTAGCTTTTTAATTTATTTTGTCATTTTGTAACTAAAATAGCAAAAAAAAAACTTATGCCAAACATAGTTTGTTTGAATAGGGGTGACCATTGGTTTAATAGTAAAACATTGGCCTAATAACTCTAAAGTTATAGGTTCAAATCACGGGACAACCATTTTGTGTCTAAATCCAATCTTTTTCCAAACACACATTAATTTTTATTAATTGAGCGTTGTTTGTGTTTTTATCTAATTAGTTTGAATCTTTTCTTAGTCCTCCATTTTATCTCATACCCCTTTTTTAGATTCAATAGGTTTTAATTTTATATCATATTGTGATGGACTATTAGTCAAAATTTTAATTTTTCTTAGCCAAACATTAAATTATGTATTTTATTGATTAGTAATTCAATTTGAAAGTTATATCTACCCAAATAAACATGGCTTAGAGAAGGATAGAGATTTGTATGCAGGTAAGGTATATCCATACAGTAGCTTCTACTATTGTGATTGATAGAAAAAAAATATATACATTTGTAATTAATGAAGGCTATGTGAACCTATGAGGAAGGAAAGCAAAGGCCATTAAGCAATAACTTGCAATGCTGTGCATCAATAGCAATATTAATGGCAATGTCATGTTTCTTAACTGTATCTAGCTACCAAATAAACTTGGTTATCATGTTTTTTTGGTACCTTAAGAAATTGAGAAATTTTTTTATTGTTATTTTGACATCTTGCTCATACAAAATCGTGATCAAGGGATCTCCTAATATGGTTAAGAAACATAAAATTGCCATTAATGTCGGATCTAATATTATATATTGATGATAAAGACGGGGCTGCCCCTTCCTTTGGTCAATTGTATCAAGCTTGTTTGGTTGTTCAAACTTATCTCATATTTTAGTTACGTTAAAGAACTTGCAAGGCATTGAGAGAGAGACAGAGAGGGGCCAATGATGTGGCATATTAGAGAGAGAGAGAGAGAGAGAGAGAAGGGGGGGTGGGGGGGCAATGATGTGGCATATTAGACATCTTATAATTTTATTTTGTTTTTTTTAATTCTCTTATAACATTTGCAAGAGGTTTGAATTGGTAATTTAGGTTATTAATAAGAGTCGAAGATATATATCTACATAAATGATTTTGTTGTGTTAATCAAACGGTTCAAAATTGAAAGTTAAAGTTAAATAATGTTTAGAGTGTAAGAATACAGTATTTTAAGATAATTTTGCTTTACGTTTTTAAACTTAAGTAGTTAAATTATATTATGCGGTAAAATTAGAACAAGATCACTAGTTAAATTATATTATATTATTTATTTTTTGATTATAAAAAAAGGATACTCTGAAGTGTCATCACGGTATTCGTGAGTTCAGGCTTCGGGGTAGCCGGTTGCCAGCCTGATTTAACCCAACTCATAGGAAGGGATTTCAGGTTTCGGGGTAGCCGGTTGCCAGCCTGATTTAACTCAACTCATAGGAAGGGATCTACCACCGAGGTACCAGCAGAGCTTAACCATATGCCACAGACGAGCTCAGATTTCGATCGGAGTACAGAGCGAGGTCACCGGAGTGAGCCACTAGAAGGACTAGCATTTCGCTGCCCCAGGAGTCGAACCTGGGTCACGTCACCACCCCCTGGGTAAATTATATTATATTAAAAATAGTATTTTTTTTCCATGTTTAAGTATATATTATTAAAAGTAGTGTTTTATAAGGACTTATTTTTTTTTAAGAGAATCATGTCAGCATATATTTTTTTAATTGCATATAGAGGCCCTGTTTGGTAGAGCTGTGGAAAAGTGCTTATAACTTATACCTTAACAGCTTATAGCTTATAATTATGAACATAAGCTGATTTCTGACTTATAAATTAAGCTTCTCTTACCCCACTCAAAGAATAAGTTGATTTCTGACTTACAAAAAGCTATAAGCTGTATTGTTAAGCTAAACCAAACACATCAAAATAGCTTAAATTAAGCTGAAAGCTGAAATAAGCTGAAATTAAGCTGTACCAAACAGGGCTAGAGTTCCACACAAATTTAAACCTAATTTAAATTATACAAATTTTACCTATTTATATGGACTCTTTGTCCACAATACCAATTCTATATTGTTCTATATTAGATATTTGTCATTTAAATTTTATTATAGTGATTCCATATATGAAATTACAGATTTGTCTTTTCCCGTATAACAATGATACTTTTGAAGAATCTCTAAAATTTGGATTTGCTGATTAATCATTTTACACACTGAGATGTATCTATCATTTGAATATTTTCATTATTTTTCTTTTTAAGTTTAGATATTATTATGTGAATCTTATAATTTAATATATATATATATATATTTTTAATATAAAATCATTATATGATAATTCAACTATAACATATTTAAATTTAATTTTTTTAATAAATTTTATATAATTTCTATTTTTATATATTTTTATTTTCTCAATGAAAAAAAAAGAAAATTAAATAGTTAGAATTATTTTTAATAAATTTTTACATATAATTTTATATAATATAAATTTTTATATAATATAATTTTTATATTTATATTTATATTTATTTTTATTTTTAATAAATTTTATATAATTTCTGTTTTTACATACATTTTATATAATTACTAGTATATGTGAATTTCCTATCTTTTTTCAGAATTTCCTAAAAGGATTGTTATAAGTGAATGAAAAGTCAAAACTACCCTTCATTAGGCCGAAAATAATAACTCAAGAAAGGGTAAAAACGTCTTAAAACACATAACTAATTAATATTATAAAAAATTAATGTTAAAAATAGAGAAAAAAAAATTCAGAATTAAACACAGTACAGCCTTTCCACATGACAAAACTGACAACCCTCTTGATTCTATCCCTTCCTTTCCTCTCTCTCCAAACAAATCATAACAAAACAGACCCTTTCTCTCTCCCCTCTCTCTCTCTCTCTCTATCTCTATCTCTATCTCTACCTCAAACACATACATATATACATATATACATACATATAAATACAGATAAACCCTTACCTCACCCACTTGGAATTGAATTGAATTGAATTAAAATTTTCTCCCTCATACAAATCTCATTCAACAACAAACGCTTCTGAAACCTCTGACCCGATAGTTTAGTCACAAAATCTGCATGTGTACGTGAGAGAAAGAGAAAGAAAGTGAGAGAAAAACAGAAACAAAGAAAAAGAATCCTAGGCCCCACAACCACCACCACCTCTGTTTTCCTTTTCAGTTTTTTCAGCATACTTTTAATATCATTCAACCAAACAATCCCTCGTTATATTAAAATTCACATCACTTTCAATATATCTCTGCACACCTCCCCACCACCACCTTTTGTCTTTTATGCTTTCAAAAACCAATATATAGCAATAATACCCAAATACCAAAACAAAACGTCTCTTAAAAGCCATTACAATACAGAGAGAAAGTGAAAAAACTCTTTATGATGGCGATTCAAGCGCAGTTGTATTCAGATAATTTTGGGTTTTCTTTGGGAGGTTCACAGAATTGGATGGACAATGCTTATTTCAATCTTCAACAGCAACAGCAATTGCTGAATCTACAACAGAAAACACAAAATCGGTGTTCTGAAAACAATGGGTTGTTTTCTAAAACCAGCAATCATCATCATCAATCAATGAGTTTTTCTCAGAGCATAGCGGTTCAGATTGAGAAGGAGAGACAAGAGGTTGATCGGTTTATCAGTTTACAGGTAAGAAAACAGAGCATTCTTCATAGATTGGATTTCTGTGTTTTTCAATTTGATTTGGCTTTTTATTATATATAATGATCTGATTATGGGTTTTTTATTTTTTATTTTTAATTTACAGAATGAGAGATTGAGATTGGCTCTGCAAGAGCAGAGAAATCAACAACTCGCATTGCTTTTAAGGAAATGCGAAGCGAAGAGTATAGTTTTGCTGAATCAAAAAGATGAAGAAATTGCAAAAGCTATGAACAGAAAAACAGAGCTCGAAGAATTCTTGAGAAATATGGAGATCGAGAACGAGGCATGGCAGAGGTTGGCTAAAGAAAACGAAGCCATAGTTGAATCTCTGAGCAACACAATCGAACAACTCAGAGAAAATGCATGTTTGGCCAATGGAGCTGACGATGCAGAGTCTTGCTGTGATGTGATTGACAGAGGAGAGAGAGAGGACAAAACAGGGGAAAACAGGGGACTCGAAAATGAGCAAGAAAATCAAGAACAGAGAACGAGAAACTTGGTCTGCAAAAGCTGCAATTCTCGGAATTCGTGTGTTGTTTTCCTACCTTGTAGGCACCTTTGTTCATGCAATGCTTGCCAGCCTTTCTTGGATTCTTGCCCAGTTTGTGGGATGGTAAAGAAAGCTAGCATAGAGGCCCTGCTGTGATTTTCTAGGAAAGTCATATTTTCCCCGGAAAAAGTGAAGATAATGAATTGATTTTGGTCGGGTGAGGGTGACTGAACAGAACCCATTTTTGATCATGCAGTTCTACTTTTTTTCTCTTTTACATTTTCCATTTTTCTTTGGGGCTCTGTTTTGGGATTTGATTTGTACTTTTAAACAACTCCTCCACTAATCAATTGAATAGGATTACATGACAATAGCATATTTTCCTTTCTTGATTTTCTTTGCTTTTCCTTTTGGGGATTTTAATTTTTTTCCTTGTTATATTAGATTGATTTGATTAGTTGATACTACCAGTTCTTCTTTTCTTTCCTTTTGGCAGTGTGAAATTTTACATTGAAACAGAGGGGATTGAAAGCAATGTCAGGGACTGATTTGAGTTCACATTGGGCACAAGAATTAATAATTACATCAATTTGTGCAGGTGTTTGGGACTTCAAAAGTTTGGAATTTTATTACTCCACCAAGGATATTGCTACAGACCCCAGTGAGTCAGCACCCCCAGCATCCCCAGTGCTAGGTGGCAAGCTGCCACTGGAGGAAATCCAAAAAAAAAAAAAAAAACTGTTTTTCTGCCAATCAGGAGAGACCCCAGTGACCCCCACTGGGGTCCAAGTCATTTTTGCTCCACCAAATACTCTGTTAATTTTTCTAAAATTCAGAAGAAAAAAAAGTGAAAAATTAATTTGGTGAAAAAAAATAAAAAATACTTAATACTCTATTTTTATATAATTTTATCTTTTGAGTGGGTAAAAAAAAAATTTAAAATTTAAAAATATCTTTTTGATGTTTATTTTTTTAATTTTAAAAAAAAAATAAAAAATCAAATCAAATATGGCCTTATTTATTAAAAAATTACAAAAATTGCTTGTGAAACCAAAAAAAAAAAAAGAAACTCCATCAATTTTGAGGAGAGGTAATTGATAGGTTTTTGAGCAATTTCTAATACCATTCATTACATGACAATTATCACGTTATTTTTAAAAAATAATACAACAATGTTACTCACCAAATAATGTTTTTTCGATTTTGAGTCAATGGTTCATCTCACAATTGTTATAGAGTTGTGATTTTTATTTTGAAATCTTATGGAAAAGTTTTTACTAAATTATAAAGGAAACAGAGAGAGGGGGAAATAAAAACCAAGAATTAAAAAATTGGGTAAGGGAGTGTCAAATTTTAAATGCTTTTTAAAACATGGGAAATTTCATAATGGAAAATGATTTGGAGCCCTAAAAAAGCCCCTCCTAATCCCCCTAATTCCCAAAACGACGTCGTTTTGGGGATTTTTTTTTTTTTTTTTTTTTTTTTCTTCTTTTTTGCCTTGGCTTGAAAATTCGGGGGATTAGGGCTCCCCAAATTAGGGGGATGTAGCACTTCCCTTTAATAATATTCACATTCTAAGTGGGGTAATTTTGGAGAGAGTTTATAAATTATTGGTAAAAAGGTGTTTTCTATATGCTTATGTAGTGATTACTATGCAACATTTTCCTTAAACCAACATTAAATTTGAATTATAGGGTGTTTTAGAAAGTTGGATAAAAGTTGACTTATTTATTTTTTTTGACTATTTTGTCTTTTTGTGAATAAAAAATGTAAAAAATGATGTGATTCAAAATGAGTAAAAAGTTAAAGTTGATTTTTAATTGGGTTGCCAAAACAACCTTATCTGCTTAAAAGCTTAGAACATTAACCATTAAAAAAAAACATTTAAACCCTTTCTAATATTATAAAAACTGAAACAAATCAGGACATTTAGCCTAATGGTTATACAACACCCTTTGTGATGTGAAATTTTGAGTTCAACTCCTATAAAGAAAAATTTGATATCATTTATAGTGGTGGTTTGTTTATCCACCATTATGAGAGTTATAGTTGTTGGTCTTGGACTTGTGGGAGTAATATTGGTTTAATTTCTCCCTAGGATAGGGCTTGGTTTATTAGTTGGATTAGATTCTATTTACTATGCTTGGTTATCATTTTTTAAAAATACATTTCAGAAAATTCTACTTTCTTATTTTTCGTATTTTTTTTTGTTTTTACTAAATTTTTTTAATATTTTGAGCAATTTTTTTAATTTTTAGACATACCTAACATAAATATACCTAAAAAGTAAAAAAAATTGAAAAAAATCTTTTAAAAATTCACCAAATACCAAAAATACAAAAAAAAAAGAGAATTCAGTACATTTTTTGTATTTTTATATATTTATTAATTTTTAAAAATATTTTTTCACAGATTTTTTACTTTTTAAATACATCTAAGTGAAGTGCATCTAAAAAAGTAAAAAAAACGTTTAAAATTTTAAAAATATTCACTAAAAACAAAAAAACACGAAAACTAAAAAACTCAATTTTTAAAAAATTTAAGGGCAAATTACACAAATAGTCTCTATAGTTTGGGACTTGTGTCACTTTGGTCCCTGACTTTTCAATTGTGACACATTTGACCCTGAATTTTGAATCTTGTTCCAAATAAGGACAATTGAAGTTACCATTGTTTAATTTCAAGGGCAAAATCGTCAATTTAATAAAATATAAACTAATTTGACAAAAATAAATGTCAAAAAAATATTTTTAATTTTTTTAAATTATTTTTATTCACCAATGATAAAATTATGTAAATTTGATAAAAATTAATAAAAATTACATGATTAATTTTTTTAAATTAATTTTACATAATCATCATCCAAACACATAATAAAAATTAATTTGGTAAAAAAAAAATAAATGTTTAAAAGATTTATCAATTTTACATAATTTTATTTTTAGTGGATAGGACTAATTTTTTAAAATTCAAAAATATTTGTTTGACATTTATTTTTGTAAAATTAGTTTATATTTTATCAAATTGACGATTTTACCCTTGAAAAATCTATTAATATTTTCAATTGTCCTTATTTGGAACAAGATTCAAAATTCAGGGTCAAATATGTCACAATTGAAAAGTTATGGACCAAAGTGACACAAGCCCTAAACTATAGGGACTATTAGTGTAATTCACCCAAAATTTAATTCAAAAAATTCAAACCAAACACCCTGATTGATTTTTTTAATTATTGTAAACTAGTAATTTATTTGATAATAAACGGTTAAAAAAATAAATAAATAAATAAAAAGTCAACACAATCCCAATGCAGCCAAAATGGGCCTCTTCAACTAGAGCCCTATCAACATGGGCCCCCTTTTTCTAGCCATGTCATTCAAAAATGCCATCTAAAGATTGAAAACGGACTCTTACCGACCATCATCATAAAGCAAATTACTCCCGATATCAAGTAAAAATTTACATGGCCGACATGTCTGCTATCCATACCAAAATAAATAGAGTTTTTTCGAAAAAATACTCTTTGGTAAAATAAGACCTCCTTCGGATAAGAGATACAGGTTGGGTTTATTTGAAAGGATTGAATAAGAGGGTTTGAAATTTATCGGATTGTTAGTTTTGAAATACATAGTCCATAGATTATTTGATTGGACTGGATTTATATCCCATATTTGTTTAGTCATGAGATTAGATGTCAGGAAACGACTATTTGGTTGGATAGGATATGAATTCTATGTTTATTTGGGATATTATGGATAAAGATAAATGTTCAAATGACTATTTTACTATTTTCAATTATTTATTAAGTAATAACAATATTAAACATATCTTTAATATTTTAATTATTTTAAACTAGATTAAACAAAAATTTATTTTATTTTTTTACACAATTAAATAAATTTATTTTTAAAAAATTAAATAAATAAAATATCAATAAAAATATATGTTATTTTTTTAATTAAAGATTCAAATAAATTTATTTTAAAAAATAATAATAATGAAATTAAATGAAACATCTATTCAAATTTAAATAATGAAATTAAATAAAATATAAACAAAATTTTAAAATAAAACATCTATAAAAAATTATTTTAAAAAATTAAATAAATAAAACATCAATAAAAATTAAATAAAATAATTTTATTTTTAAATTGAGAAATTTAAATTTTATTAAATTTTACTAAATATAATACATAATTAAATAGTAGAGGGTCAAAATGGTCATTTCACCAACTAATCCCATATTCCTCTTTATCTCTCCATTTATGTCTCACCCTCCCCCCAATGGGACACAATAGTCCAATGGATTTGGGACTAATAGTCCGATACAAAAATTTTGAATCAAATAACAGACTATTAGTTTGGATGGACTAATAGTCCAATCCTATTATCCTACCCTTCAATCCCTCAAAACAAACACCACCATAGGGTTAAAGAGAGAATAAAAAAATGGTATTTTGTATATAATAATGTATAACCTTGAATGTTAATTCTGGATAAATTTGAATGTAATCAATTTTGATTCGTAAATTAGATAATACGATGCAAGCAAACAAATGAGGGGGCACTCTAACAAAAAAAAGTATTATGATTTAAAATTATTGTCAGGCAATGAATCTTGTTCTTAGATTATAACTAATGAATATTTTTTGGATAAATTTTAATAAAGTTCCTCATCATGGAATTCTTTACTCATTAGTCATCATTTTGCATGAGTTGGGCAATTTAATCCAAGATAAATCTACTACAAATTGGGTTGCTAAGAGCATCTCCAACGCTTACTCAAAATTTTCACCAAATTTGAGTCAAAAAGTATCAGTTTCATCAAATTTGATAACAGATGCTCCAACGATTCACCAAATTCTCAAATTTGTCCCGGGACAACCGGGTGGTCGACCGGCCGGTCGACCGGCCGGTTGACCGGTTTGCCCAATTTTTTTTTTTTTTTTTTTTTTTTTTTTGAATTTTTTGAACCTTTTTTTTGAACTTTTTGAACTTTTTCCGGGTCGACCGGTGGGTCGACCGGCCGGTCGACCGGTTAGGCAAATTTTTTTTTTTTTTTTTTTTTTTTTTGAATTTCTGAATTTTTTCCTTGAACTGTCTGAACCTTTTGCCGGTTGACCGGTTGGTCAACCGGGTGGGCAACCGGTTGGTCGACCCGGGTCCCCTCCAACGGTCCGCAACAGTGTCCGCTACAGTGTTTTGATGAATTCATTACTTCCTCCGCGATCTGATGAAATGTTTGATGAAAACTCAATTTGATATCAGATTTGGTACACCGTTGGAGCCATGAACAGTGTCATTTTCATCAAAATTCAAATTTGATATCATATTTGGTATAGCGTTGGAGATGGTCTAAGGCACCTCCAAGTTATATCTTGCTATTCACTGGAAGTTGGCTGCCTTTGGCAGTGCTATCTCTTAATTTGAGTCTAACTAGAGAAGTAAATGTTTGAATTTGAGAAGCTTGTTCGGTAAGTCCGTAAAACTCACTGGGATAAATGTTATTATTGAGCCAGGCAAAACGAGCAATGAAATCACACACAGATCACTATTACAAAAATAGTTAAAGATTATATTTTGATAAAAAAAAATATCCCGTTTTTATTAAAAGTGTGATAAAAAAAAATTAGATTGATATTTTAATCACACTTAATTTGATTAAATGTGATAATATTTATTTTTTATGTCACTTTTCAATTAAGCGTGATTATATATATATATTTTTAATCACACATTTTAATTAAAGTGTGACTATATATACACTACTACTTTTTAATCACACTTTTTAAATAAGTGTGATTATATATATATATATTTTTTTTTTAATCACACATTCTAATTATAGTGTGATTATTTATATATTTTTTAATCATACATTCTAATTAAAGTGTGATTATATATACAATACTACTTTTTAATCACACTTTTTAAATAAGTGTGATTATATCTATATTTTTTTAATCACACATTCTAATTAAAATGTGATTATTTATATATTTTTTAATTTCACCTTCTAATTAAAGTGTGATTATATATACATTACTACTTTTTAATCACATTTTTTAAATAAGTGTAATTATATATATATATATGTTAACGCGGAAGCAGCACATACATGAAGAGAGATGGATTACGAAATCAAGAATGAACTAATTTAAACACAGACTTGGAATAATGCATAAACCAAAATATAAAATTATTGAAAATTCATTTAAGAGGCAGAAAATAACTTGCACTTACAATTGTAATTGTAAGCTGCAAGGATCCTGAATAGGGGAACAGACTAAGGTAAATCTCACTCAGCAGGGCACTCTTTTTCTTACAAACTAAAGGTTGAAGGAAATTGGAATCTGCCGAGTGACTACAACTGATTACAATTATATAGAAAATAAATTAACTATGCAGCATGTGAACTGGCTGAATGATGAAAGCAATTAACTATGCAGCATGTGAACTGGCTGAATGATGAAAGCAGCTGGCAGCATTGAAGACTGAGCAGAGCTGTCGGTTGCTTTCGGCTGATTGATTGAACAGTTAGCAGCTTTAACAAAAGTTGAGTGGGCGAACTATGCCGCATGTGAATAAAGGGCGAACTATGCAGCATGTGAATAAAGGAATCAGAATAAATACAAATTGACAGCTTTTCTCAAGAGAGTATTGATTGAAGTCAATTTTGCATTTATAAAGAATCCTATGTTGATTTTTTATGCAAATGGGTCCTGAGCATCTTGAAACTCAGGTTGATCGGGCTGATTAGTTGATCCTTCTGAACTATCTGAATTGGCTGAACTTTCTTCTGAACTGGATGATTGGGCCGGTGCAGGAGCTTGCTCATTCTTGAAATGGGCTTGGGCTTGATCTACCAGGAGACGGGCCATCTGGAGCAGCTGATCACTGGTGGATCCAGGTTGAACAATGGGCTGAGTAGGAGGTAAAATGGGCTTATCCTTTGATTTGGATTTTGACTTGGGCTTGGAATGATCCTTGGGCTGGTCCGGAATCACTGGAACTTTGGACTTTCCCTTGGATTTGAATGTAGATGATTTGGGCTTGGAGCCACTAGATGAGGGGCTTCCAAGATTGACTGGAGGAAGACTGGGCTGACTTCCTGGGCTGATTGAAGCAGTTGGAATCTGCTGGGCTTTGACTATTGCAGGAGTTGGAGCACAAGAATCAGGAGGAAATTCTTCATAAAGCGGGGCACATTGAATTTAGCACACCATTTGACTGAATGTTGGCGAATAATTATATTATCATCAATCCCATAGTGCCATTTGAATATCCATGGAATTTTGTATTTGGACATAAAAGTGAGCAAAATAGGAAATTGTTTTTGATGAGCAGAAAATGGGTAAACAGCAGCAAAATAGGCAATGGATTCATTGAGTGAACCGGGGAGAATATCTGAAATGGCGCCATAATGGGTCCACCATCGCACAAACCAAGTTGGGAACTCGGATTTGAATTTTTGATCAAAAGAAATGAACCAAGAGTGACTAAATGACTCATTCTGGTATAAGAACAATTTGAACCAGGCATCGACATAATCATGGTAATTATATTGAATAGAATGACCAGGAAGATCTCGGAGCAGATTAGGATTGCCCCATTCTGCAAGAGAGACAATGTTGTGAATGTAAAGTGAATGGTATAGGATCTTGTAAGCATATACTCGATCCTGAATTGGCTTAATTAAGATGGAATGATGATTGAGCAAAATGTCTTTGTAATAAGAAAGGTTTTTCTCTGGAGGTGAAGAAATGAAATGACATCCAGAGCCAAAATGAAATTGAGCAATTTCATTAATTGTGTGACTTCTAGAGTGACTAGGTTCTTTGTAGAACAGATTGGTAACATGTGACCTGGTGTACTCAGTTCGAGAGGGTCGAACTTGGTTAATTGGGAGTGGAGTAACTGAAACTGATTGGCTTGAGGCAAAAGGATCATTAGCCAATGCAGATGAATAATCAGGACGGTGAATAGAACCAAGGGTATGATAACGGTTAATCAAATCAATGGATTGGGATGGTCTGATTGACTCCAAAGGAGGAGGAACTATGAGTTGATTTGGTTTACTGGAAGAGGGAACCAAAGCCTTTGAAGGAGGCCTTGGGCGAGACATCTGTTGAATAAGAAACAAGGATTAGCAACCAGAAAGAAGATCTAAATAATTCTGGTAATAATGTAAATCATTGTAGTAATTGTGGCGTAAAACACGGCGAGCTTGTAACTGATGGTGATTGATGTACTGGGCTCTTTTAGTGGTTGGTCTGGCTGATTTAAGGCGATTAATACGGCGGTTAACTTGTTTGATCAGGGTTTGGTAATGGGTAATTTGGGTTTTAACATAGGAAATATGTGGAGTAGCACTCATCCCTTACCCCCCTGTAAAAATTCCCGGGTAAGAAAATCAGGAAGGGAATTTTGACAACCAGGTATGTAAGTAATGTCAAAATCAAAAATACTTAAAATAGATTGCCAACGAGCAAAGATTTGTTTGCTGGCAAGATTTTGAACATCTTTTTCTAAAACATATTTAGCAGATTTACAATCAACGCGAAGTAAAAATTTTTGATTGAGAATATCATCTTGAAATTTTTGAATACATAAAACAGTAGATAAAATTTCTTTTTTAATAGTACTATAATTTAATTGTGCTTTATTCCAGACACCAGAATGATAACGAACAATTTGTTCAGGTGAGTGAGGAGTGACTTTCTGAAGAAGAATGCCACCATAACCAATATCAGAAGCATCAGTTTGAATAATTTTGTATGAGTTCTCAGTAGGAATGCCAAGACAAGGAAGGGACTTAACATATTGTTTGACCTGTTGAACAACAGCAGTATGAGCAGAAGACCAAGGAGGAGGATTATCTTTTAACCGATCAAACAGAGGTTGACAGATTTTCCTAAGGTCTTGATAGAAGTCAGCAATGTAATTGAGGGAACCTAGGAACCGTTGTAATTGAGTTTTATCAAGAATTTCATCAGGAAACTTAGACGCAAATTCAATAGAGCGACTAATAGGAAGAATAGTATTATGATGAATATCATATCCTAAAAATCTAACTTTAGTTTGAAATAGTTTAATTTTAAGAGCAGATATGACGAGACCATGACTTTTAATTGTATAAAAGAATGCAGTTAAATGTTTCCAATGTGCACTAAGTGAGTTAGAAAAAATTAATATGTCATCAATGTAAACAATAGAAAAATGACTAAAGGGATTAAATATGTCATTCATTATGTGTTGAAATTCACTAGGAGCATTTTTTAAACCAAATGGCATAACATTCCATTCATATTGCCCAAAAGGGGTATTAAATGCAGTTTTATATCTATCTTTAGGGTGAATTTGGATTTGCCAAAAACCACTTTTCAAATCAAATTTACTAAAAATAACAGCTTGATTAAGTCTTTTAATTAAATCTTTTTTATTAGGAATAGGATAGCGAATCCATTCAAGAACAGCATTTAATGGTTTATAATTAATAACTAGGCGAGGAACACCTCGTTCTAATTCAGCATTTTTATTAACATAAAAAGCAGGACAAGACCATGGTGATTTACTTGGACTAATTATTCGATTTTTTAATAATTCATTAATTTCTTTTTTACACATTTCTAATAAGTCATGATTCATTTGAATAGGTCGGGATTTAGTAGGAATTTGTTTTTCATTAAAACCTTTAATATATGGTAATGTAACTACATGTTTTTTCCTATGCCAAAATGCAGTAGGTAAAGATGAGCAAACAGTGGTTTCAAGTTTTAATTTAAAATCATTAATTTGAGAGATAAGAACAGGATCAGTTAATTGTTGATCAATTCTTTTGTAATTAATTTCGTCTTTAAGAAAATTAATATGTCGAGTTAATCGATTAATAGTATGAGTAATAGAACAATCTTGTAATTGATTTAATTCTAATGGTTCAGGTGGAAATAAGAATTTAAATGTGACAGGATGTCCTAAAACATGAGTAGTAATTCCTTCAGTGGAAGTGGTGAATGGATATAATAATGAAATGAAGGGTGTTCCTAAAATTATTCGATCAGTCATATTTTTAACTAAAACAAATGTGGTTTTAAAACAAACATTATTTTGGCAAACATGTACTTTAGGTAATTTATATTTAATATGCATTTTACTACCATTAGCAGAGGTTAATTTCTCTTGACATTTGTGATAATATTTAGTAGGAAGTAATCCTTCTTGAATACAATTTAAATCCGCACCAGTATCAATTAATGCAACCAAATCTAATTCAAAGTCTTCAACTATGATTTTAATTCGTGAATACCATTTTTGCATAAAAATTTTATTAAGTAAATTTAATCTTTTATCTTCAAGGTTAGTAGCTTGGGATCTATTATCAAAAATAAGTTTATCAGGATTTGTGTGATCAGATTCAGAATCAGAATGGGTGTCAGATTTCTGGGGTGATTTTGGATTAGGTTGAAAATCATTTAAGTTTTGTTTAAGTTTAATATTAATGATTTCATTTTCTAATTTATTATCTTTGTTTTGGAGTTCTCGGATAGTTTGTTTAATTTGATTTATTTCAGATTGTAAATCTTGAAGTGTAACGTCTTTAGTTTTATTTTTAAATTTTTCTAAAGTTTTAGATAAACTAATAATAGGTTTATTAAACGTAGGTTTAGTATCTTTTTGAAGTAATACATTTCTTAATTTATCAATATATTGTTGTTTTAATTGAGGATCATCCAATTTACTAATTAAATCGATTAAAGCAGATTCTTCTTGAGTATGTTTGGTTAGAACAGAGACCTGTTTAACAGGTTTACAACAAACATCTGTACATCCTAAAGTAATTTGATTATGTTGGTTATCAGAATCAGATTGATCATTATCAGAAGGGGAACTGGATGTAGAAGGAGGAACAGAAGAGGAATCATTATCAGATTGATTTAATTGTAAGATTTCAAATAATTGAATTTTGGATTCTTCATTAATTTGGAGTTGACTAACTCTATCTTTGAGTTTTTGTTTTTCTTTGCATTTATTAGCATAATGACCTTTTTGACCACAATTATAACAGGTAATGTCTTTATTAGATTTTGGATGTGATTTATTTTTATGATATTTCTTTTTAGGTTTAGTATAAAATTTGTCATTAGATTTAGAAGGTGAATAAGGCTTCTTATATTTATTATAATACTTAGATTTATAATTTCTATGTTTTGAATATTTATGTGATTTCCTACGAGAGGGTGCAACTGGAGGTAATCCATATTGTTCACAAAAATTGCCTAATTCATATTTAGCCTTATGTTTATCTTTAGAAGCTTTTTGACTAAGTTTTAAATCAATACACATTTTTAAACCTTCTTTTTGAATAGTGCCTATTATATCACCATATGTTAAATTATCATATTCAATAACACCATTAGGTTGACTAAGAACATCTCGGATTTTGTGAGCAAATAAACTAGGTAATCCATTAATGAATTTTTCTTTCCAGAATGATTTAGTACAGTCTTCCCGTAACATAACTCGAGAGGTAAAAACATCTTTATACCATCTAAAATCACTTAAGGTTGGACAAGTAAGATTACTAAGTTGATCATGGATGCGGGAATATATATTAGTTGGTGTACCAATAAAATGTCGAATGATTGTATAAATTAATTGGTTAATACCATCAGGTTGGCAACATCCTAAATTTTCATCAAATATAGGTAATCCTTGATCATCAGTTTGGTTAGCATAAATGATGGAGTCTTTTTGAGATTCAGTTAAATATTTTTCCCACCAAGATTTGAGCATACCAGTAAAACCAGTAGTGATTAAAGTAACAATTTCAGGTTGAGTATATTGGGGATAGTTCGAGAGATAACTGTTGGAGACCATAGATAAATGATTTAATTTTTGAAGGACTTGATCTTCACTTAGACCATCAATATTCCATTCGTATAATCTTTTAGCAGAAACAGAAAATTGATTATTAATATTATTTTCTTCAAATTGTAAATCGACAGGAGTATGTTTATTATACCAATTCTTAGTAGTTTGGGGATTAACTTTTGGATAATGGATTTTTGTAACTTGGAATTGTTGAGCTAATTGATTGATCTCATTATCGGTGTCGGATGGAGTAAAAGTAGGATCTATATCGAAGTGTTGATTTAGAACAGTAAGACCTTTATCTTTGGAAGGTGAGGGAGTATCTGGTACAGATAATTTTTTAAATAGTGTTTCAATAGCCTGGACAGTAGATGATTGGTCATTTGTAACTAAGCTAGGACGGTTGGATCGTTTACTTGGTAAGTTGAGCAAAGGTGCATCTAAAGGTTGTTTAGATGATGAGATGTGAACAGATTCTAAATTGGTTTCAATTTTGTCTAATTGTTTGCCAATCGTATTTAAACATTGATTAGTATAATTATTTTGTTCAATAACCTTTTTAAGTTCATTATCATCATTACTAGGTAATTTAAAAGGCGAAGCAGTGATTTCAGATCCTTGTTGAGTAAGGATAATCTTCTCTAAGGGAGGATGACTAGAGCTAACAGTAGTGGTAGCAGAAGTTTTCCATTTATGTTTAGTAATAGTATTAAGTTTTTTATAATATTTTTCTTCATACTCAAGTAAAGGTAATTCAAAACCATATTGAACCATAAAATCATACCATTCCTGGGAAATGGTAGACATTTGAGCAGAGGTATATTTAGCATAATAAGCATGTCGCTGGACGCGATTGGCTTTAGTTTTGAAATCAATAAGTAATTTATCCAGATTGGGAGTAAATTCTTTTTTGATTGTCAATAATTGGGGATTGACGGGTGGTGTGAATTCTTCCATATCTGTTTGAGTTGGAGAATGAGTGGAATGAGCTTCTTCATCAGGGAAATGAGAATGTGTAGAATAAACAGGTTTACTAATTTGGGAAGTTGAAGAATTATCAATTCCTTTTAATTTTGGATTAATTGTAGGACCTGTAGTTGGACCAAGATTTAATTGACTGTTTTTTCTAAATAGAGGAGTGGTGAATATTTCATCTTCAGTTTCTATTTTACTAGGAACACTGGATGTACTATGTCTCGAGGAGTGGCTGCGGTTAAATCTAATGTGAACAGAACCATCATTAAATTGTCGAATATCTTTAATATCTTGTTCGGAGGATTGTTGTTGATTGTGCTTATAATGTTCATTAATAGTAATCCATTCATCAGGTAAATCAATATCTTTCCATTCAATCATTTTAGGAATATTAATATGTGATTCATTTTGACTACTACTTTGGATAAGTAAAGTTTTATCTTTAGGTGATTTATGCAGAGCATGAACATTTAAATTAGTTTGCATGCATTTATAGTGAACACGATAAATTAAAGCAATATTATGGGTTTTAGCCATCATATTAGTAAATGAGCCATGTAGTTGAATATTTAAAGTTAAAGCATGTAAAATATTTGGATCACGTAAACTTAGTGTAAAATCAGGAAAACAATTAAAATGTACTGGTCCTTTATGAAGACCAGTTTCCATCATACCCATTATACTATCATTGTAATTAAGAAAACGAGCATCTCTTAAACATAATAAAACAGAAGTATTTTTACCAACAGGAGTGAGTGGATTGAGACCAACTTGAATTAAACCAATGTGAATAAAATTGTAACCATTATCTTTGTGTCGTTTAATTAATTTAGTATCAAATAGCTGGCAGGTTTCCCTAGGTTTTTCCAAAGCATAAACCTGTTCAATTGTTTTCACATGTAATGCAACTTTAAAAACATTCTGTAAAAATGTGGTTTTATAAATTTCTTTGATCTGTAATTTTGGTATATTCCAATCTCTATTAAATTGATCATTTTGTATTTCAACATCTTCTTCATTAAGTACTAATCCTTGATTAGGTATTGAAGGCAAAGTTGTTGACCTAGAACTGACTGATGAGTTACTTCTAAATAATCGACTCATTGTTCTGTTTAATTAATCAGTTTTACAATTACCTTAATACATACCCTATTCTTGTCAAGTTACCGCAGACCAAGATGGTTTCGTACATACCCTATCCTAAATGTCCACACTGCCTAACTCTAAGGACTTACCCCGGACAGGAAATGGAAGTGGGTGACAAAAACCAGGTGGATAACAGACTGATCTCGTGGGTGATTAAGATAGAACCGAAAACTAGATTAATCAAATAAACAATGGAAACGATTAATTGGAAGAAACTAAACAGTTAGAAACAAGATACAACATACACGTGGCTCTGATACCAAGAACGCGGAAGCAGCACATACATGAAGAGAGATGGATTACGAAATCAAGAATGAACTAATTTAAACACAGACTTGGAATAATGCATAAACCAAAATATAAAATTATTGAAAATTCATTTAAGAGGCAGAAAATAACTTGCACTTACAATTGTAATTGTAATCTGCAAGGATCCTGAATAGGGGAACAGACTAAGGTAAATCTCACTCAGCAGGGCACTCTTTTTCTTACAAACTAAAGGTTGAAGGAAATTGGAATCTGCCGAGTGACTACAATCCAAATAGGTGTGATTGTATAAACTATTCTAATTTGATTTTTATATAAAATATACAATTCTCAAATTCGCGCCTCTGTTCTACCCATGAATGACAGAGGACGTACTACAACAAAACTAACTATTTACAACTTTAACTTTACGACATACATCAAATGTATGTCGTAATTAATATATTCTACGACATTTTTTTTTTTTTACAAGTCGTTAATGATTTTTCAATGATGACATACATACCATGTAAGTCGTTAATTCATATATTTATGACATATAAAAATATACCGTAAAAAATGTATATTTTCACGACTTAAAAAATATGTCGTAAAATATTTGCACTTAAAACAACATACCTTTCATGTTGTAAAATATTATAACTTTATATGACATGCATTAAAATGTCGTGAAAACTTCTACAAAAAATATATATATATATTTCAATCCAAATTTTTTTTTATAGCATGCAAAAGCATGCCGTAAAAAATGCATATTTTCACGGCATACAAAAATATGTCGTAAAATATTTACACTTAAGACGACATACATTTCATATCGTAAAATATTATAACTTTACACGGCATGCATTAGCATGCCGTGAAAACTTTTATTAAAAAAAATTTCAAATCCGATGATTATTATTATTATTATTATTATTATTATTATTATTTTGATTTAAAAAAGCTAACAATTTCCAACCAAGCTTCTCATTTTAAATTTTCTTAATTGAGGACAACGTAAAAAATAATTTGTACATTATTTTATAATTTATAAACTGTTAGTGTTTTCTTTGCACTAACTTTTAAGGAGTAATTGCAGCCAATGTGATTTTGTGGGTGTTTGGGAAGTGAGTTTTTATGTAGATTTTAGTAGATGTAGGTTTTTATGAGATAAAAAATTTTTAGTGTTTGGGAAGATAATTGGGTTTTTATGTGGTTGGATGTGATGTTTGTGAGAGAAAAAGTGAAATGATTATGGGGTTGAATGTGATATTTTGTTTGGATGCGTTTTTTTTGGTTTTGCAAAACTTTTGTCTTTTAGTGGTCTTTTAGTGGTTTTTATGAGATAAAGGGGGTGTTTGTTTCAGCTTTTCAGAGCCAACTTATGGCTTTTAGCTTTGAAAAAGTTATTTTAGACTGTTTGGTTAAACTTATTTCAAACAGCTTCTGATTCTAACAGCTTATTTTAACTCAAAAAAGCTGATTCTGAGAAGCTACTCACCCCTTGCTTCTGATTATCAGCTTCTGCTGTGGACATGTTAATTTATGGTTATACTCTTAAATTTTTTTATTTTTTATTTTTTTAAAAATTGAAAAAGACTCAAATGGACTATAGATTATTATTATTATTTTTTATGAGAAATGTAAACAAACAAAAAATAAAAATTAATTGAAAAAGCTATTTCACAGCTTATTTAACAAACACTACTCAGCAACTTAAATCTATAATCCAACAGCTACACCAAACAGATTAACAACTTCTGATTAAAGTCATAATCTATAATCTGTTAAGCTATAATCTATAAGCTATTTTAACAGCTACACCAAACGGGGCCAAAAAATTGTTTGTGAAAACAATTACATATTCATGAAAAAATTTATAATTTTAATGATTAATATTTACATTGCTTCTCACTAAATTGTAATTATTTTTCTTTTTAAATTACCTTGATTTGATATTTTCCCTTCTTTTAATAATTTATTTATTTTTTACTTTTTAGACATGCCTAATTTGGATACAACTAAAAAGTAAAATACTTTTTTAAAAAATATAATATATATGAAATGTATTAAATTTTATAATTTTTTTAGAAAATTAAAAAATATTTTTCCTCTACATATAAGTAAATTATTTAAAATATTTAAAAACTTCCAATAACTAAAACAAAAAAAACTCAAAAACATTATTTTAGGCCTAGTTCACCACTTCCAGACTCCCTTTCATTCTATCTATACATGTTTTTGCCCCCAAACCCACCCTCTCTCTCTCTCTGCGTGCGAGCTCTCGAGCTCTCTTCGTTCTAGTCTGTTTGAGGTATGTTCTTCGAGCGTTGCATTGATCGATCGTGCGACTTCGCATGGCCTCACAATGTATGTCATTCACTTTCTCTCTCAATCGATCAATTTTTCTCTCTGTCTCTCGATCATTTTTTCCTAAAAGCTTCGAATCCATCATTTTATTTAAAGTTAGGGTTTGGTGAGAGCCATGGAAATGTAGGCTACGAAGCCAAATGCATTCTCAATCAATTGATCTCAAACCCTAACTGATATGATCTCTACACGCTCCTCTGTATCAAACGATTCAACCTCAATCTCCTCTATGATCACGAGCTTGAACAAGTTGAAGCAATTCATCGATGATTGCAAGTCCAATCCCTCAATCCTCTCCGATCCTTCTCTCTCGTTCTTCCAAGACTATCTTAAAAGGTATGATATAATTCATTTTTATATGTTTATATACTTTCTTGTTGAATTTGCTTTTCTTACATATTTTTATTTTTTGGTGGTTTAGTGGAGTGAATTGATTTTGAAAATGGCCAGTAGCGGAGTCTGCTGTTTTTAAGTCATCAATGTAGTCTTATACAGATGTATAATCTGTTTTCATGTACCTTAGCATGTCAATGGGCTTGTGCATGCCTTGTTAATTGAGGCTTCAATTTTTGGTTTTTTTCTTTCTTACTCTGTTTTGGAATTTTAAGGTGGTTTTTTTTTATTTTGATATGGAGTTGTTGGATTTGGTATCAAATTTGCAAGAATGTTGGATATCCTGATTTGGATTTGGATACGAGTTAGTTTTATGATATGAGCTCTCTTTCTGTGTGTGTCTCTCTCTGTGCATGTGAACAATTTGAGTTTAAAACCATTTGATGTGTTGAGGTTATTATGATTATCCGACTTACAGTGCAAAATGCAATTTATGTTCTTGCATTTCCATAGTAGACAATTCAAGTGAAATAAGTACCTACCTTGGGTAAAAATCTATATATTCCACTCCAACAGTTAAGTTGACCTTGGCATGGTGCATATATATGGTAAGGAAGATTTAAAATTTGTTCATCTTTAAAATTAAATATAATAAAATTTTGAAATTATGATTATTGAATTAATTTAATTTTTTAATAAATAATCTATACATAATTACTTGTATAAGATTCAGAGTAGTGCTTGTGATAAGTTGATGTGTTGCAGCAGTTTTTTAGTCTACACACTTTTGCCGTACAAAGCATGTTGATAGAGTATGAACATGGTATAAAATAACAATTTTTCTAATGTGTCTGTAAATATATGCATACTTTGTGATATATCCATCAATATTGCCATATTCTCAAGGTCATTATATATAGTTTTATTAATGTTTTATAAATTGTGATAAGGTTTTTTTGGTTGTCTTTTTGTTTTCGATTTTTTTTCCTCACAAGGAAAGAGTACACAGGCACAAAAACATGTAAATAGGGAAAATAATTTGTCAACAAAAAATTTATACAAAATACACATTCAGAATGATGCGTTAAATTATTAATAACATTTTTAAAATTATGAAAATAATGGTGGTGTTTTGATTAGAAAGAAGGGGACACAAGAAGTCATAGTTCTATACAAATTATTCATAAAATAATCATGCCAATAATTTGTGAGAGAGGGAGGAAGGGCTAGTTGTTGTGAAAGTAGTTAATATCATGGGTGAGCATATGTCATGCATTTTGGCCATTAAAAAGCTTGGTATTAATGTAAGCTTGGTTAGAGATCTTTAAAAAAAAGAAAAGAAAAGAAAAAGGGCTAAATGGTTTGCACGTCCACACAGAATAATGTTTGTTTTTAAGGGTCCTTAGCGGCTGTAGGTAGGATGATACTTAAGATTTATCTTTTTAAATAAAGCAGCTACTGTGAAAATAATATAACAAAATTGAGGATCATGGTAAGTTGTAGTTTCCTAATTAGTTAGTTGAGCTACCTAAGCAATGCAGCTATCCTTCAAGGAGCCTACTTCTTTACCTCTCTATTTCCCAAATGATCCTCTGGATGTTGTCATTTGTGGTAGATTATACTCCAATGGGTGTGAATGATCTAAACATCACTTTGGATAAAGTTATGCCAATGAACCTTATGTAGTAATGCCATTTTATTCAGATATTCTCACCCATTTGGGTTCACCAAGTAAGTTCAACTAAATCTGGCCAGCCTCATTAAATTGTTTTTGGGTAGCTTTTGCCACTATATAAAATTAATTATCACAGTTTCATGTGGTTGCCACCCAATTTTGGGCAGCTTTTGTCAATTTTGAATTTGTTAGAGCAATGGGTTGTTTCTTTGGCTGCTTCCGAATCAGAGACGATCATCGCCACCCCCAGACTCATCTTGCCTCAGAACCACTCCCTTCGAAGCTCAGAGTAGTCCTCTCTCTCTCTCTCTCTCTCTCTCTCTCTCTCTCTCTCTGTGCATGTGTGTTAAATTCTCCATTTTCTTGTTTTGAATTGTGAGTTTTGTTGTTCGTTTTTCTGTTTCTAAATCAGGAACCTGTTGTATCTCAAAATCCTCTGTCTTCTCTATTACTCGCTGATGGTAATTTGTTTTTATTGTATGTTGATTCAGTGTATCTAATTCGATTCTCTCAGATCTTGTTTCATTCCAAAGAATTGTAGTATATATTGAGTTTTTTAAGCTTTAAATAGATAATTTCACCATTTGGGGAGAAATTTTTGATTTTTATGTGTTTATATGTTATATTATATGTATACGAAATAGTCATTTATTTCCTGAATTCTAACTAGCATTTATTTTTATTTTAATTTTGTTTATTGTTAAATTGAAGATAAAGATGGATTCCCATGTAAGGATGAGGAAAATCCTGCCTTGAAGACTCTAGAGGATGGCAACAACAATGGGGAGCTCAAGGATGAGGTGTGTGTTGTTATTTGCTATCGGTTTTTTTTAAAGTAGTTTGAGGAGGTTTGATCAGGTAACTAGGGGACACATCTATTTTATATTAAAAGCACGTAACTTAGAAAGAAAAATTTTGTCATGCCTTTTTGATTTTCCAAAAATACCGCAGAAATTGTTAACTACAAATTCCATATCAAATTACTGCTCTAAACCGTTTTCAAATTCAGCCCATTTTCATCATCATTTATTAAACCAGCCAAAACCACCAAAAACACCAAAAAATTAGACCTACACTTGCAAATGTTGTGTTTGCACCAACCGGCCATATCCATACCTCTGTTCACAGGCTCTTGGTATGCTATTACTTGCTGGGTTTTAGCTCACCCTATTCCTGATATATGTATATAGGTGATGAGGTTTGAACAGTGGGCTTGTGTATACATATTGTGTGAATACTAGTGCCTGCTCTTAGACTTGGCTTGGAACTTTTTGTTTTGTTTTGGAGCATTGTATATATTGAGACATGTAGTCTCTTTTGATTTGTACTTCTTAATTTATAGATGTTATCATTTGTATTTGTGCCATAAGTTGGTAAATTTAATGTATGAAAGTTCATTTCACATGAGTTAAGCGATTGCTTTGATGGGTTTATTGTATTAGGAATTTGGGATTGTACACGTTTTATATCAGTATACTTCTGCTAAATGAATTTCATATATTATTTATAAATTTGGAGAATACTAAGCTCTCTTGGAATGTGTGATTGCACCTGTTGTTGCTTTTACTGCTGCAATATCTGCTCTTCAAATCCCTACAATTGGTATTGGGGCAGGGCCTTTCTGGTTCTCCCTTCGACATCCAGGTATATCCCTCATTTGCTC
Source organism: Camellia granthamiana (assembly GCA_036172215.1). Taxonomy (NCBI): domain Eukaryota; kingdom Viridiplantae; phylum Streptophyta; class Magnoliopsida; order Ericales; family Theaceae; genus Camellia; species Camellia granthamiana. Next base: position 3,884,647 of record CM069904.1, on the reverse strand, counting down.
TCCTTTGTTGTTCTCTCCTCATTTTCTGGAAGGATGCTTGTAGTTTCTTTTGCTTTTTTTTTTCCTTCTCTTTTCCATAAGAAAATTGTATTTTATTTATTTATTTATTTAACTTTATTGTTAAAGACTGAATCTTAGTGGAAGATCAAGAAATGTTATGTAGGGTTGTTTCTTAAGTTTGTTAGTTGAGATAGACATGCTTCAGTCTCCACCAAAAAGTGAAAGGGAGTGGGTTTTGTCTGTGGAAGAAGGAAGCTATATCAGGCTAAGGCCAGAGGAGCATGGGGGTTGATATCCACATGTGATTGTGTGTTATGTGGTTGTAGAAAAGGAGCTTTTGGTGGTACATTTCTTGTTGGAGATGTTTGATGGTGCCTTTAGGATTCTTACTATTAGGGAAAAACCTTGGGGCTATTTTTTTTATTTTATATTTTTGAGTGCGAGGGGTGCCTAAGGAAGAGTTTGTTGACAAACCCAGAATTGAACCAAGGTTGGTCATCAATTTTGAGTATGAACTAAAAAAATAATAATAATTTTAATCTGAATTGAACCAAATTGAACTAAACTTTTGGTTGTCTATCTTATAATGAATATTTTAGAAATACTCATTTGCACGAAGCCACCAACTAGTGCAAATTTTGTCTGTCAAACGTTTATTGATCTGCCAAAATTGAGACTTAGCTCAAAAGATTTCGAGTTATACTAGTGATGCTTGGTAGGTGGCTCAGTGGAGTAGTCCTTAGAACTTTCATAAAGAGCAACACAGATATTTCTTTATACTTACATGAAAGAAGTTCAAAATTTTAGCCGATGAATTCAACACATTCAAAATAGTCTATAGAATTAATACAGAAGTTGTTGACAAGCTTTCATACAGTTTTCTCTTTTTGGATGTGTCTGGACACACACATGACAAAGTATTTAGAATTATTATTTTATGCTCTGACCAAAAATTTTCATCTTGCCTCATTTTAACATCCTGTTGCAGACAGATGTACACACGTGTTTATTCAGGTGTACATTAATAAATTTCCAATTTTTTTCTGCCATTTTACAGATCCAAAATGAAGGATATTATTTGTAGTTGAGAGCTAAAGATGCTCTGCTAAATGCTCTTCTTGTGGCTGCTAAAAGATTTAGTTCAGGCCCCTCACAGGTGCTTTCTCTTCTTTATCCTGATTAGATCTGCGGGTGCTCTAATGCTTGAAACAGATGCAATTTTGGTGTTTCGTGCTCATTTAGGTATCATAGATTCATAGGTGTAGAGGAATAGGGAAGTGAATGATAGATATATTTGTAAGTTTCTGAATAAACTTGTATATTCAACTTGGATCATAACTAAGGGCTGGTTTGGGGTGTCCTAAAAAAGTGCACTTTTTGTCTTTTTGGACTAAAAAAGTTGAGAAAAAAATATGGAGGTTTGGGTTAACTTTTTGGATTTTTATGGAAAAATATGTATTAAAAAATTGTATAAAAAAAGTGTGCAAGAGATGATTAGTGAGAGGTGAGCCCCAGCCGTACAAATCGGAAGGAGTGTATTGGAATTGGAAATTATTGGCTAATTTTTGTACAAAGCACTGGACGGTTTTGTTTGGCCCGTGGGAGTCATCACGGGTCCCATTTTAATAATCTGAACCGTTCAATGTGTATAACTCGTCGAACGCTATGTACCTATAAAAAATCAAGTTAATTGGATATCGATAGCTATCTGATCAGATTTATTTATTTTTCAATCATTAATTATAACACCATCCATTTGTTATATATAACTGATTTGATCATATAGTTATTGATATCCGATCAATGTGATTTTTTGCAGACATATAGTACTCGACGAGTTCTACACATTTACGGTTCAGATTATCAAAACGGGACCCGTGATAGCCCTCACAAGCCAAGCAGCGGTGTGTGTGCAAATCACACCCAATCATTTCAACATTGGTCACTGCCGCAGCACAGCAGCTGCAAATTGTTGACTTCGGTGTGTACTTTTTTGGTAAAAAATTAATTTTTTAATTATTTTTTTTTGGATGAATAGTGATATCTTTTTGGATTTTGGAGTAACTTTTTGACTTTTTAGCTGATTCAGGTTACCCCAAACCAGCCCTAAATTTGAAAAGGATCTCAGGAATAATGGTCATGTGCATCATATGGGAACCCACTTTGGTTTCTTCCTGGCATATCTGCCTATGTGCATTTATCTCATAATGTTTTCTTTTTAGCAGCTTAATTTTATTTTTGATAAGTTGGTAGTTGGTGTTTCTAGGTGGAACTGCTTCTTTATTTCTGTGTGGAGATGGACTTTTCTTCAGTTATACATGTTGGTCACGATGATGGAGGCATGCTTGCCTTAAAAGCTGCACAAAGCCCATGCTTCACCAAATTCTGTCAATGTGAGTACCACCTACTTGGTTTTATGTGCCAATTACACATCTTTGAATTACTGAATAATGAAATCATTATCTTGCCTCAAATCATTTCCTACAATTTTTTAAGATTTATGCATCACAAGAATATTAATCTTATTTTGTGATTAGGCAGGACATGATTCGAACCTGCAGTCCGCTCATGGGAAAAGGACCCCCTTTTATTTTTATTTTTATTTTTATTTTTAGTTCTTTACTTAAAAAGAAATTTCTTGAAAATTAGTTAAAAGTTGCACAAAGTCCTGTTGAACTCATGTTAAAATTATGAATTTAATAAACACCATTTTTAGACACTAAAAACAAATAAACATAATACAATGTACTAATCAAATATATGTCGGTAATTTTACATAGTGTAGGTTCATTCTTGGACACAGTATTTTTTTTTGTGTGTGTGACTAGGTAGTGGAACTCTTTGAAGAAAAGTGTGAGGTGTTCCCTGTTTGTAAATTATTCTCTTAAATAATTAAGTCCAAATTTTACTATAACTAAGTTGTTGGTTATAGTAAAATTTCTGTTAAACTTGCAATTTCTGTGACTAAAGTAACATTTTATTTTTATATGCTTCATGTCATGCTAGAGGTATTTAATGTTAAGACATTTGAAGGGGTGTGATCAGTTGGATTTTGTCTTTTGTAAGACAATAACAGTCTCTACAAAAATAGTAAGTTTATTCATATGCTTCTAGTCGTTTTTGAATTAATTTGTGTTTTTATTTTTCAGGTCAGAAATTTTTTGGAGAGGTACAAAATATGGTCAAAGAATTCAAGAACTTAGTTTTTCAAGTTTTTTCATTTTTTAATATATGTAAGCACAATTCAAAACTTTTTATTTTAATTCATTTGTATCTACTTTTAAACATATTTAACTTTCATTTATGAAATATATGACGTTATTCCATTCAATATATGGTTGTGATTCAAAATATAGTATGTCGTGTGTATTGCATTCCTTAAATGCGCGTATTAAAATAATATTGATTATTCTTCAAATCAATATTAATCATAGGTTTTATTAGATATTAATTACACTTAAAATCTGTGATCTAAATATTTATTATCACATGTTTTATTAGTTATTAATCACACTTAAAAGATGTGATCTAAATGTTTTTAATCACACTTAAAAATGTGATCTAAATATTATTAATCACATTTAAAAGATGTGATTTAAATGTTATTAAATACACTTAAAATGTGTGATCTAAATATTTTTAATCACACTTAAAAGATGTGATCTAAATGTTATTAATCACACTTAAAAGGTGTGATTAAAAATGACCCCTTTTAATTACACTCCCAAATATCTCACTTTAATAAAACTTAAAAGGTGTGATTAATAATATACATCACACAAAAAAAGTGTGATTTTTATCTGTTTTTGTAGCAGTGGATAAAGCACCTAAACTTATTTAAATGGTTTATATATACATATATATGATAAATTATATTCATACTTTGTCATTGGGATCAATTTGATTATTATAGTTTTAGTCTCATCAATTGGACCTTAAATTTTTTATATTGTGTTAATTTAACTCAATTGATAAATCGTTTGGGAAGATGGTTTGTGGCTAAAATAGCCACAAAAGACAAAATATGTTATTTTAGTCACAACAAACAAAACATCACATCTAACCCATAATCATTACACTCTTCTCTCACAAAAAAAGTCAAAAAAGTCAAAAAGCCTTTTCTAAACCAAGCAGCCTTTTACAAACCAAGCTTTTTAGCCCAGGTTAAAATAGTAAAAAAAGTCAAAAAATCAAAAAACTAACTCACTTCCCAAACTAACCCAAAGTAGGACTTTAAAAATAGGACTAAAATCGAAGTAGAAAATAATTCACTCATTCTCTTCCAATTAAAAGAAAGGTTAACTTCTAATTTGAAATGGTACGCATGCTTAATTTTCATTCAATTTTTTACTAAATGTTAATTAAACTAATGTGAATTTTTTTTATAAATTGATATAATTAGAATTATAGAAACTAAATCGATACAAAAAAATAAAATTATGAAGATTAAAAATATAATATAATATCTTTTGTAAATCTCATCACGACAGAGATAGGGAATAACTTTTGCTAAATTTTCGTATTTTGTCCAAGCGGCAGTGATTGGTAGCTCGAATCACTGGCTCGAAATCTGGCTCGAGTCGTTTTGGGTCTCCAATTTTCTTTTTTTTTTTTTCTTTTCTTTTCTTTCCTGGTTTTGGCTTCGTTTTGCAGAACGAAGAAGAAGAAGAAGAAGAAGGGAGAAGAGGAGGAGGAGGAGGAGGAGGAGGGGGAGGGTGAGGGGGACTGGAGGGGGCCTAAAAAATGGAGGAAGAAGACGGAGGGGCTGCGACGAGCTCGGCGATCTCGGCGGGGCTGCGACGAGCTCTGCTGGGCCGACGACCGACAGGCGGCGAGACGATCGGAGGCTGTCTCCCTCCCACGACGAGCCCTCCCTGCGACGATCGACGGTCTGACGAGGACGCCGGGCGGACGACCCACGGCGGGGCTGGGCTGCGACGAGGACTTCCTCCCTTCCTCCTCTCTTCTTCCTCCCTTCCTCCTCTGTTTCCTCTCTTCTCTCCCTCTTTCTCCATTCGAGCCATTTCGAGCCTCGTAGCATTTGAGCTACGAGGCATTACTGTTTGTCCAAGTGTTTCAACTTTAGCACATGTATTAACATTGCTACAATTTAATTTAATATGAAATATGACACAGTATTGAAGGTGAATTTTGAAATTATTGTTTTAAAATTGGCATGAAGTATAACACAGTTAGAATTGCTTTTATCCGTTCTTTCATAACTATTGTTTGGTTGGAATTAAAAAATTAACTTATTGGCTAAAAAAAAATTATTTTACTAAAAAATTCTCATTTCATTTGGAAAATTAATTTCTCATAAAAAAAAATCACTATAATCACTCTAAAATGGCATTAGAAAAGTTTTAAAAAAATTAGAATTGTACCAAATAAATTAATATCTTTAGTATTATTTTTTCTAGGGCAAATTACACAAATAGTCCCTATGGTTTGGGGCTTGTGTCACTTTGGTCCCTGACTTTTCAATTGTGACACATTTGACCCTGAATTTTGAATCTTATTCCAAATAAGGACAATTGAATGTATAATTAGATTTTTTAAGGGTAAAATTGTCAATTTGATAAAATATAAACTAATTTGACAAAAATAAATTTCAAAAAATATTTTTGAATTTTTAAAAATTATTTCTACCTACTAAAAATAAAATTATGTAAAATTGATAAATCTTTTAGACATTTATTTATTTTTTTTACCAAATTAATTTTTATTATGTGTTTGGACGATGATCATGTAAAATTAATTTTAAAAAATTAATCATGTAATTTTTATTAATTTTACATAATTTTATCATTGGTGGATAAAAATAATTTTAAAACAATTAAAAATATTTTTTTGACATTTTCTTTTATCAAATTAGTTTATATTTTATCAAATTGACGATTTTACCCTTGAAAAATCTAATAATATTTTCAATTGTCCTTATTTGAAACAAGATTCAAAATTCAGGGTCAAATGTGTCACAATTGAAAAATCAGGGACCAAAGTGACACAAGTCCCAAACTATAAGTATAATTAACCCTTTTTTCTATGAGCTTATTTAGGTCTATTTTGGAAAATGATTTTTCTTTTGATTTATTGGTTTATTATGAAAAAAAAAGTGCAAAAAAAATAAAGAATTTTATGATCCAAATAAATTAATAAATTGGTTTTTTTTTTGTCTTCCCAAAAGAGATAAGCTAGCTTTTTAGATGAGCCTAAATATGAAACAAAACTAGTGGTGTTTGATAACAATGTAGCACTTGAAATTGAATTTATTAAGCCCCGTTTATTTTGCAGTAAAATATTTTATTTTTTATTGTTTGATTGGCCAAAAAACAAGTAAAATGTTTTTCATCACAATGGCAATGATGGTGGAAGTAAAATGATATTAGTTGAAGTGATGAAAGAGTAATTACTGAGCAATGATGGTAAATGTAGGGGTTATTAGAGTTATTGGTGATAATGATATTGGCTACTATGGAATTAATAGTAAAATAATAGTGGTATATATGACAATGATGACAGTAATGACAGTAATGATATTAGTGGTGATGATGGTGGAGAGGTGGTAGCGATGACAGTAACTATAGCGGTGATATGATGGTGCCAATGGTAGCAATGGTCGGGGTAGTGTTGATGATGGTTGCGATTGTGAGATTATAACGATATATATATCGACATTTATACATAAAAAATTATAAATTCAAATAATATTAATCACTTAAAAAAATAATTAACTTTTAATTTATATTTTAAGAGTTATTTAAATTTTAAGTGATATGAATCATAATTATCAAATAAATTAGTCCTTTGTTATGTTTTTCATATTTTAGTGTTTGGTACAATAAAAAATGAAAATCAATTTAAAATATTTTCATAATCAATGAAAAACAAGTTTATATAGATAAAAAAATATTTTATATTTTTAAAAAACAAAAAATATTTTTTAGATTAAAATTTTAGCAATACCTCTACACCACCACTAAAGCCATGTATAATACCGCCAAAATCGTCAAAACTGCACCAAATCGCGCAAAATTTCAACTCTGGCGGCCGGGTTGGGTGGGTGGGAGGCCTAGTGCTGGCGGGTCAGCGCGGGTGGCGAGTGAAATTTGTCAACCCGCAGGCCAAACCGACCCGAGCCACTTGTGTTTCAAAAAAAAAAAAAAAAAAATCACCTGTTACACACACACACACACACACACACACACACACACACACAATAATTTCTCCATTAAACCTAATACCCACACATTTCAATTTCATCTCATTCACACACACATCGCCGCTGCTATGCACAACATTGCATCGATTCACACACACACGGATTCATCGCCATTGTTGTGCCGATCGGCTCACCGCTGTTCGCCTATCCTCACCGCCGCCGCTGGTTTCTCCTTCCCTTGCCGATCGGCTCACTGCTGTTAGCCTCTTCTCGTCGTCGTCGACTCGTCGGTACTCTCGCTCTCTTTCTCTGCTCTTTTCTCTCTCTCTCTCTCTCTCTCTCTCTGTTCTATATATATATATATCCCTGCTCTATATATATAACATCAGTGATACTATTTCATGAAGAGGTTATAATAATTCTCTTTTCATAAAGAGGTTATACTATTTCATTTGTGAAATTTTGTGCTTAAAAGTTCATATTCCAGACAACCTCACAACTCATTTTTTGTTTTTTTCCCTTTGAATTACAATGCTCAATATTTTCCCATTGGTTCATAAAGCAACATGATAATTTTCATTTTTGGTAATCAGTTTTTGTTCAAATATGAGATGGGTAATTGATATTTTGTTCCGACTTTTGTTGTTTCTCCTTGAACATCAGTAAAGACAATACAGAATGTGCCTCTCTCTTTTGTTTATAATTTTTATTTATTTACTTATCATTCATATAAATTTTTTATTTTTGTAATAGAGAATGGATGAGGGAAATACAAGTTTTGTAATTTTAATTATATTTTTTATAAACCGCCAATCCGCCCGAACCGCCAAGGCAAATCCGCCATTATTTGCCAACCGAACCGCCGATTTTTGATAAGAAAAATGGCAAATTCTAATGACATTTTTAATCAATCCGCCACCCGCTATACGGTTTTTATTTTTCTCTTAAACCGCACCGACTCGCACCGTGCACACCCCAACCACCACCACCACCACCACCACTCTCATCTCTATTACCGTCACTACAACTACCATTACCATCACCGCTGCCATTATTCAGGTATATAATATTAAAATTAGGGGTGTGCGCAGTGCCGTTAGGGTGGTTTGAGAGTAATGATGGATTGAGAAATTACTGTTTGAGCAGTTTTGGATGGATTAGCAGATTAAAGAATATTCTAACAAATTATCAAGTCTTTGCATAATATGTAATGCTAATTTGTATAATATTTTTCATATATATAATACAAACTAATTTTACATAATATTTTTCATATACATGACTAGTAATTTGTAATAAATTTTATATGTTAAATCTCTCTCATACATTTTTACTTTAATATTTCATCATAATTTAAAATATATATATATGTATTAACTATAATAGAGCGGAGCTGTTTCGAATGCGAATTATAAATTTTAAAGTTTAAACTATGATTAGGGAATAAATCAATACGAATTGATACAAATCGGTGTGATTTTAACGAATTAAGCGATTTTTTTAAAGTTGAACCGACCCTTTTGAAATCCGTACCGGTCCAAAGGAGATTCTGAAGCAATCAGGTCCTTTTTCGCAATACATCGATTTTGCAGGGTTAATGCTGAAAAGAAAAAACAGACGCCCCCAAAACTCGCTGCAACAAAGTTCGCAGGAGCTCGATCTTCCCGTCGACGAGGCAAGGCTTTGGGTCACCGGCCACTCTTTCTCTCTCTCTTCTCTCTCTCTCTCTATGCATATATATATGTATGTCTATTATTGGTAAATTGATTTGGGACTTTCATGTATGCAAATCGATTGAGATTTTGAGAGTTTTTGTGGGTTGTTCTATGCAGTTTTGATCGGTGGGATAGAGATTTATTCAGACCTCGTTTGGGGAGTGGCTATTTTAGCCAAAAAGTCAAAAAGTTACTAAAAGTTATCACATCACCTCTCTACTTTTCTGCACATCTTTTCGTAAAAAACTAAAAAGTTACTAAAATAACCTGTTCCCAAACGAGGCCTCAATGGCCAAGAATTCGAGACCAAGGAAATTATCTGTATACCTTTACATTCCCAACATCATTGGTGGGTTTCTAGTTTACTCTCTTCTTCTTTACCAGTTAGGGCACAACATTGTTTTTTAAGATTGTGATTTTTCTCTTCCCTTTCAAAATTGGTGTTGATTGCATAACACTACAGTATAGCATTGCCATTTGATTTTGTATTATGTGTCCATAAATTCATTTCATAGGTATGCAACAAATTATATAGAATCATTTCATGGGTATGCTTATATGGGTATGCAACAAATTAAATGTAATTCGATTCTTGTTGCTATTTTACAAATATATTATTACTTGTATATTCGGTTTGTGTAGACACCCCATTTTTGACCGTCCTCAAGACTTGGATGTCAATGTTTGAACACTCGGTGATCATCCATGTTCGTGTTCGTCTTGAGTTCTCAGAGGTTTCGGTCGCACACCTTGCCTCAAGACCTCTCGACTTGTTTGTTCTATGCTTGGTTGTGCACCAAACACTTGTGTTTTTGCTTCTGAGGGCAGGGAATGGCTTGTTGGCCATCTCCACACCTCACCGGCCTTGGCTTGAGGCCACCGGCCCTGTTTTCTTGCTATCGGCCAAAAGTGGTGGCCGGTCGGCAATGTTTTTGGTCGGCCAGCCATTTGTGTTGGTCAATCGGCCAAATTTTCCAGCCGACCCCTTTCCATATACTTTTGGCAGATATTTTATGCCAGCTGTCACAGCTGGCATCCACATTACACCCCCTCCATACACGTGTATGGAGGGATTTGCACCTTGTGTTAGCTTCTCTTAGAAGCTTTAGAATTGAACTTCTATATAGAGGGAGCTCCTCCTCCCTCCCCCAGGGTTCAGAAAAATTAGGTTAGAGAGTTTAGATATAGTTTTGTATCTATACTCCCTTGTTTGATCATATTTTGTGACCTAAAGTGAGTTTTGTCTTACTTTTGCACTAGAACACCTAGCATTACACCATCCTTGGGTTGTTGAGGCCTTAGAAGATTGTTGTTAGGGTTCTTGGACTGGTTTTGACCAAAGAAAGGTGCTGGAGCTTTGTTCCTAAAGAAGGTCTACAAGGGTGAGCATCCTTACTTTAGTTACCCCTTTCTTGCTTAGGCTTTTAGCCATTCTTGCTTATTGTTTTAAGCTTCGACTATAACTGATAAAAGTTCTGATTTTGTATGTTTTAGAACTTTGTTTAAGGTCACTTTGAGGTTTGGGATTGTCTCCCCCTAGGCCTTGTTTTAGGCCTTGTTAGGCCTTGTTTTAGGCCATACATTTTGGCCATTGTTTTGGTCTTTGCATGACCTCTCTACCATTGAAATCTAGAGGATTTTCAGTGGTGGAGAAGTGGTTTTAAAGTCCTAAATAGGAGAGGGCCATCCCCTCTCCTTGTTGTCTTTAATGCTTGCATAAATGCCTTATGTGGTAGCATGTGTGTTTAACTTGTTTTAGCTTCATTTCAGTATGTATTAGCCTTTTTTTTGCCATGATACACCTCTGTTTTGAGTTGGTTTAGACATGCCTTGTATGCTTCATACACTTGTCTTGTAATCCCATGATTTGGCCTTAACATGCATCATGTTGTAACATGTATTTTTAACATGATTTTGGCTCAACTCCATGAAGTTTCTAGCTTTGTTTTAGCATGCTAAAGCTCTGTTTTTCATTATTTTGGTTATGCTTGTATTGCTTTGTATAGCTACCATGCAATCTAGCTTGTAGGCTTTGAGTGTTGAATCCTCTAGCATGCTCTACTTGGATCATTTCAGTGGTTTGGCATCACTTAGAATGTCATTTCAGTCCATATAGTATGCTTGAATACTTGCATTTATCACCTATTCTATGCCTTGGATAGTTTGTGTTTTATGCCTCATGAATGTATCATTGCGTATGCCATCATGCTTAGGTCATTGGGATGCCATTTAAGTGGGTTTTTGGGCTCATTTTGGTATGCCATAACTCTGTTTTGGGTCGCTTAAATCATGCCATGTTTGGTTGTATTAGGTGTAGTGTAACACCTCTTTGATGGCCTTGCATGCTTCATGTTTTTGCCCCTTTGTTTTGGCTTGTTCTAGCTTTGGTCATTGCATGTTTTAGGCTTACTTTGCCATGATTCAGGACTGTTTTGGGTTATGCTTGCCATATGCTCTTTGTTTTGTGTAGCATTGGTTCAATTCCCTTGCCTAGTTTTAAGCCTTAAGCCTTAATCATGCATGCTTGGCTTGTTTATGCGATTTGGCATCACTCTTAGCACCATTTCAGAGCATGTAATGTTGTCACATTTGCATACTTTCCATCCCTTTTAAGTGTTCTTAAAAGTTACCCTTTGATGCTTGAGTGTTGGGTCCATTAGCATGCATGTTTGTATGTGCATTTGCCCTCATGTCCATAGCATTTTGGCCACTGTTTTGGACCTATTAGAGAGCTGTCCATCTTGGTATAAGTCCATTCCCGCATGTTGTTGCATGCTTGCCTTGTATGTTGTCACATACTTGTTGCATACTTGATAAATTGCATGTTGTAACATGCTAGTTCAATTGTGCCTCATTTTGTACTTAATCCATGACATGTCGTTGCATGTTTAAGTTGTAATGCATTTGACATGCATTCTCCCTTTTAGGTACTTAACATGTTGTCACATGTTTGCCCCACATATTGTTACATGTTCATCATTAGCATTGTTGCTTGCATGCTTGTGTTACACTAGCTTGTTTGCATGTTTAGGTTGCATAGCATCCTGCATATTTGCATCCCTTGCCTCTTGATCAATTATGATGGAGGTTAGGATCATGGTGTGTTTGTGTGCATTTCACTTGATATCAAATTGCACACTTGGCATCTTAGGCCATCATGCATTGAAATGTGTGATTGATGGCCCGAGGGTCGAGAACCATACTCCTTTGAGTCTCAAACATGATGAGGAGGGTGGTGGTGCACACATTGCTTTGAAAATGCATTGCCATGCCTTGTCTGTCCTCTGCTGCAGCAAAACAGGGTTCTGCAGCAAGAGATGGCAAGTCGGCCATCTTCAGTGCCAGCCGGCTATGTATTGTTGGCCGATGGCCTCACTTTTGGTCGGTGACTATATTTCCATGGCTGGTGGCCTCACCTCTTGGTCGGTGACCTCCCACAACCCTCAGAGAGTAGTTCAGAAGCATCCTTGAGACTTGCAAAGTGTTCAGAGGTGCAGAGCAGTGTAAACAGAGGCAACATGAGCATGGCGATGGATTTCCGAGCGAAGCCGAGCATGCATGCATTCCTCCCTCTTCCTGAGGCTGCTTTACTGCTTTCAGTAGCTTAATTAATCTGTTTAATTAGTTAAGTATTGTGTAATATTTAATTAGCTTGTTAGTTAATTAAATTGTATTATTCTTTCGGACCCTCCGCGATGGGGCGAACTGTGTAATAAGCGTGCGTGTGTGTGATGCATGTCTTCCAACCCCACGTCTTTCTCCCTTTTACTTACCTACTTATGATGGTTAGTTCTAGGGCACGTTTCAATTAGCATACTTATGCTCCGCATGTTTGCATTCATTCATCTGTATTGCATGCACCGGGCTCGGCGCATCATGCTAACTGCATTGTATTTCAATTCCAAGTTGAATACGTGTGTCAATTGTCGCATCTCATATGCCATTCTTAGATTAGCCGAGCCTATTCTAATTGCATTTCGCATGTGATGCATTAGCCATTGCTAACATGAACTAGGATCATGCATGATTACTAACTAGTTTCTTGTTTTGGCTCGGAGTACACTGTCAGTGTTTATACTTTAGCATCTTGCATGTATGTGAGTGTTAACATGACAGCATGCTTGCCATGAGGCTAATTGCTTATGTGTTATAACTGCCTGAATACCTGTGGGTGAAAGTTGGATTACTTGAATTGGATCAATTCATTGAAATCCATGTTTTAGCCTACTTGCGAGTAGCAAACCTCAAACCATTTCCAAACAAACGGATATGCGATGCTTGGTTCCAAATTAGGTGATCTAGTCTATACTTGTGTGTTGTGCGCATCACATAGTAAATTCTAGCTAATTAACCGGAATAAGAACGCATGTGTTTTAAAAAACTCGATATCATGCTTAGTACAGGCCGATCTTTGGATCGGGCGAGTGGGGATACTCATAGATGACCTTCCCCAATCGTACCCAAGTTCCCGAGCCGAGGCAACTTTGGTAATGACGGACACGTGGCCTTAGGCACGAGTCAGGGTTTCCTAAATTCCCCCAAAATAAATATTTAGGTGGCGACTCTGTATTTGGCAAAGCAGTCCATGTTTGACACTTCTTTCTAAAAATCTGTTTTTCAAAACGATTTGCTGGATTTGGACTCTTTGAGGATTCATCGGTCTTGCATTGCACTCTGCGAGATTAGATACAAGACCGTGACATTGAGTCCGAACTGTAGTGAGCCCCAATGAACAAAACGGAATTTCTCCCGGGACGTTCGGGGACGTTTACAGTTTCTGGCGACTCTGCTAGGAATTTAGAGAACTTGACTTGAACTCATGATATCTTATTTTGATTACACTTATGTGTTTCTTTGCATTGCATTTGCATTGGTGCGCTAGGACACCGTGTTTGCCATCTGCTATTCCTGAACGGTTTGTCGGAGGCTCGCTTTGAGAAGTGTGCCATAAGGCTGACCGGTTACGGGCTCTGCCACGATGGGAATACAAACCCCGGTTTTTACCGGGGCACCTTTTTTGACCATTTGACCTAGTGTATATTCGGAATTCATAGTGACCATCCCAAACTAGAACAGGTTGCTTACCCGATTATAGGTTGTTTGAAATCGCTGCATGCGTAGTGAAACCCTAGCTCCTGACAAAATAGGACAGGGAAACCTTACCCCAACATAGGAGTGTTTTGACTCTCATTTGCTTGTTATGTGCTTTTAGAGTTGTGCCTCTACAGGAATGCATATATCAGTTTGCAACTTTGGGTATCATGGCCTGCGGGCATCAGTATCAGTGTTTTGAGAATCAGTTATTTCCGCGGGTATCAGTTTTTGAGCAGTGATTTTTGGGAACAGTGATCAGTAGTAGAGTACAGTTATTCAGCTATGCCTATGTCAGTTCTGATGAAATTAGGCTGAAATGCTGCCTGTTTTGTCTTTCAAGGTTCAAAGACTTAGTTCAGAATAGCCAGTATTCTCCTTTGTTGAGGCAAGACCAGTCAAGGCTTACCGATTCATCTGATCTGTCAGTCACCGGTTACATTATCTCCGTTCAGTTCAGCGGACTTATGATGACACAAAATTCAGAGGAAATTGTGGTTATGGCAGCCGCATTGAACCAAGGGATCATCTTACAGGGTGAGACCGATGTTGAGGTACCACTCCCACCCAGGTCGCCTGCCGCGCGCCCGATTTGGGAACCCCAGTTGTTTCAAGCTCATGAACCCACCACGTTTGAGTTAATGGGAATGATTGGCGACCTCCAGAGGTTTGTGGCTGATCTTGCCTATGGAATGTCGGCCTCACCACCGACTGCATCGTATGTCGGGAATTTCGTGTCGCAGGAGCCCCCACTATTGGGGCGAATTGTAATCGAGCTCAGTCAACCTGAAGCTGTCTCAAGCTCCGGCAATGATCTGTCGGCGACAACGGGGCTTCGTACTGAAGTAGCAACCCAAACCGTTCATCAAGCTAAGGATAGTGGAAAGAACAAAATGAAGGTGGATATAGATCCCTATGAACAACTCCAGCAAGCTGTTGAGGCTCTGAAAGCCGGGGGTTGAATAAGCAACAAGTACTCACAGCTGTGGCTAAGACCGTGGATGACATTTTCCCTGCTCAGACTGAGAGCAGTTCAAGCCAAAGGGAAAATCGGGATAGGGACCGTCGTACCAGAACAGTTCCTTTCAATCCTAACCCTGCACCTGGAAAAGATCAAAGAGCCAAGGCAACACCTGCCGATCCTTTTGCTAGTGCATCCAGCAAAGGTCCACGGGCTTCTAAGTATCTGCCTCGAGGGCGCAGGATCTTTCATGCCCTCTACATGCCTTTGTCCAAGGCTCTTCGAATCCTTACTGAGAAGGGTCATCTCAAACCCCTTGAGCCTCGACCTCTCCCGAACAATCTCCCTCTCTCACATGATGCTACCCAGTACTGTGCGTACCATCAACAAGCTGGTCACACCACCGACAATTGCTTTCGTCTTCGCCACAAAGTGCAAGACTTGATCGACAATGAGGTCATCCTCCCGCCTAGCTCAGCAAAGTCTATCACCACTGAGTTGTTGGACTTCGAAGATAATTCAAGTATGTGATCAGGGGTCGGACCACCTGCGGGCGGTGCTCAGTTTGCTTCAGATGTGGCGTGTGGCACGCACTGTTTTGAGCATTTGCGAATGCTGGATTTTTTTGTAGTTTCTGACTTGGGTGTTGAGTCAGTTTTGTGTTGTTTTGAGTCTGTCTCTTTGTTTTGAGTCAGTCTTTTTGTTTGGGGTCTGTCTTGTTGTATCGAGTCAATCCTGTTGTACAGAAGTCGAGTGATTTCGGGGGTGTTACCTTGGACATCACTATTTTTATTTTGTGTTTATCTTTTTGCTTTCTTTTGAGTCTGTTCCCATCTCGGAGCCAGTTGTGCAGACAGTTCTGAATGAAACAGCAGTGGTTTTTCATGCTTTTGTGCTTGTTCTCATTTCGAGCCTGTTGCGCCAGCAAGTTTTAGAATGAAACGGCAGTACATTCCACCTGCTCTTCTGTGCCCTGAGATCATTGCAGTCTGACCTAAGTTTTTCAAAGCTTTTCAAATAATGTGTTGAAAACGAAGATGAAGGAATTCCTCGGGATTTGCAAAAATTTGATCAACTGAAAGAAAGAAAGGCATGCTAAGCCCTTAATGAATGAGATCATGTTTGTTAAACATGAGTACTGAGAAGGATCCTGGCTTGATCCAGATTGGTTCTACACTGTCTTTCGCGCGAGCGATTAGCCGCTTTTTTAAAAGATTTCACAAAAAATGTTTTGCGCGGTCCCGCGAAGACCTGTGTGAAATCACTCTTGAGATTGTGCAGCTTAGGATCGCTCTCAGCCTCAAGGCTCGACCTTTTGCTTTCAAACCTTGAACTTGAATTCAAAATGTTCAACGATCAACCACAATGTGAGGCTTGTATTGCTAGATCAGAAGCACCCTTCGAACTAGGGGCAAAAATGTCAAATGCGCTCGAAGAGTCAAAGACGCAGACTAGCAAGAATGCCAAATCCCAGAAGGGAAGAAAGAAGAAAGTTTGTGCTGAAGGACAACCGAGTTCCTATCCACAACACTAGGGGCAAATTCAGCCCCCCATTGGATGGACTCCTACATCGTCAGCGAACAGCAGCCATTCTCCTGGATTCAGATGACTTCAGGATCTCAAAACCATTTGGCATGGACAAAGCTACACTTTTACCCTTGAGAGGCTCGCTGGGCCGAAAACCCGGAAGGGCGACCCAGGCAAAAATTAGAGCGGAAAAAAAAAATGCAAAGATTTGAAAAAAAGAAAAGAAGAAAAATGAAGAAAATAGAAAAGAAAGACAAAGAAAAGAAAAGAATTGAAAAGAAAAGAAGAGAAAAACAAAGCTCGCAAGGTTGAAAACCCGAAAGGGCGGCCTTGGCAAAAGTTAGAGCGCAAAAGGAGAGGTTAATACCTGAGTGTACCTAAACCGGAATTACGTAAGGCTTGATTCCCATGTTTGGGATACGTAGGTGTAGACACCCCATTTTTGACCGTCCATAAGACTTGGACGCGACTGATGGTTTGCTCGGTGATGAAAGATGTGCAGGGCAAAGGTTCAATTTCTTTGGCAAAAGAGAGTCAAACCTCAACTTCATACCCCTTTTGGACCAAAACAATCTTGATCAAAAGATTTTAGATCTTAAAACCCTCTCTTTCAAAACATTTTGAAAATAAAGTTTTTACGATGTTCCGAGGCTCGTATTTTGTCAAATGTTGCGCTTTTCGGTAAACCGAGCAAGGACAAAGTGGGAATGAATGAAAGAGAGATGAAATCTTTGAAAAATCTTTCAAAACACCTTACTTAGGGGTTTGAAGTTGAAGGAAAGAGGAGAAGAGAGAAGAAAATTGGTTCGGGAGAAGTTCGGCATGAATCTGGGTAGGGCCAAATCTGCGCGGCTTCACGGAAACTGGCATAACTTTTTCCACAGGAGGAATTTTAATGCGAGGTTCGCGCCATTGGAAAGCTAACTTCAAGGGATTCAAAGTGTCCACATGGGAGGCCAGTAATTGTTCTGGCCGGCCACCTTTCTTTGGTCAAAAGTGATTCGGCATGAATCCGGTTGGACCGAAATCTGCGCGGCTTCACCAAAAAGGGCATAACTTTTTCCACAGGAGGAATTTTAATGCAAGGTTTGCGCCATTGGAAAGATAACTTCTGGGGCTTCAATTTGGACACTTGAATGGCCACCATTGGACTTCCCAATCACCCACCGGCCACTTTTCTTCCCGGAAGCTTTTTTTTGTCCTGAAAGTAGCTGGCCGGCCAGAAAATCTGGCTAGCCGGCCACCTATTTGGTGAAATGACTTTTTTGCCCTTTTAAACTAGCCGGCCATGCCCCCCTCCCCAAGTGTGTCCTAGAAGTGAATTTTGTTTTCCACTACACCCATGTCCGAGGGTTTGACCATTTTGGGGGGAAACTTGATTTGTTTTCCCCCCTTTTTTTTCCCCCTCTTTTCCACCCCTTTTGCTTATATATACAGCCCCTCCCCTTCAGATTTTGGGGTTACAAAAATTGCTTTGAGCTCTTGCATGCATATCTCCCTCCATCTCTCTCATTTCCTTAAAAAATTCCCAAGTTCTACCCCTTTTTCATATTACCACCTAGCACCACCACCACTACTCCATTTCCAGCAGCTTGGGGAGTTTTTCAGAGGCTAGGAGGCAACATTTCTCAAGCCAAAAGGCAGCCAAGGAGTAGTCTTCAAGGGTAAGTTCATTTCCCCTCTTTTTTGGCCTTATTTTGTACCATTGCTTAGCCTTATTTGCTTGCTGTTTTGAGCTCCGACCAAAACTGAAAATGTCATTTTTTTGAGCTATATTCCATGTTTCATTAAGGGCTCATTGCAGTTTGAAGCTTATTTTTGGCACTTGCTTCATTATCCTCTTGAATGCCATTATTTTGCATGATATTTCTAGCCTATGTGTGATCTGTTTTGGAGCATGTCATAAACTGTAGATAGGCTTATTTTGAGCCCTTCTTCAACATTGAAGAAGGGCTCAACGCTGTTGGGGACCTCCATGTATCACTTGCCATTGTACCCCTCTATGGTCCCCATTTTTGCATGATTTATTAGCTTATTAAGCTTCTATTTTTCGACCTTGATCAGAACTGAAAGTGGCCATATTTTGACCCCCTATTCATGCTTCATTAAGGGTCTTTGGCTGTTTGAGACACCCTTTGTATACTTTGTGTTTAGACCTCTTGTTGGCCTTATTTTTGCATAGCATTTTAGGCCTACTTGTGTCTGTTTTTGTGGTCTGTCATAAACTGTAAAACATCATATTTTGGGCCCCTCTTCAACATTGTAGAAGGGCCCTTCTCTGTTTAGGGACAGAAGCTGCCACTTGCTTCATTACCTCTCTCTTTTTGGCCAATTTTGCATGCTAGCTTAGGCCCATTTATGCTCACTGTTTGGCCTTGCTTAAAACTATAAATGTGCTTGTTTTGGGGCTGCCTTGCTTCTATCTTTACACTTCATGTTCCAACAATGCATGCTTGATATAGCTGTAGGCCATTCCGTGTGCTTAATCTTGCATTTTGGGACCATTCCATGCATCGGGTGCCATGTTTGCATGTTTCGGGGCTGTTTTGCATATCATTTTGCTACTGAAATTTGCATGTTTGCATTCCATATTCCATGCTTTGCCATGTCTTGTTAGAGTAGCATTTTGGTGCCTTAGGGTCGGTCCTCGGTTTGCGTGCACGTGTGCACGCATTTCGAGTTGTCTCATTTTCATCTTATGGCCTCCTATGTGAGTGTGGCTGAGGCTCTCTCATGTTGGTGTAAGCCCATATTGCATTGCGTATGCCATTTCATCCATAACATTGTGTATGCTCAGTTGTGTATCACCTCGTGTAGCGTGTATGCCATCCCATAACATTGCGCATGTTAGGTTGTATCTTAGTTGCATTTCATACATATCATGTATATTGCATCGTGTTCGGGATAGGAGTTAGCCCGGGCACGGGAAACGAGGTGCGTTTCGTACTCCGAGTGACGGAACGTGTCTCAATTCCTCGGTCACCGACACTCCGGATTATCCATGATGGAGTTAGGTTTTGTTGTGTTTTCATGTGCATTCATTCTACATTAAAATTGTGCAATTCGACTCCTCGGCCATCATGCATCGAAATGCGTGATTGGTGGCACGAGGATCGAGGCATGCATACATTTGTGAAAATACATTGCTATGCCCCTTTCCTGCTCTCTGTTGCAGCATATCAAGAATCAGCGGTCTTCCGAGGCTTGGCGCGCTTTTCAAGAATCATTGTAAAACGGAGGCTAATTGGGGCATTCCAGTGGATTTCTGCGCAAAGTAGCCCAAACATGCATCATTCCATCATCCGGAGCAGAATCAAGGCAGTCCCTGGCTTGCATGCCAGTTTTATTATTTTCTTAGTTAATTTGTAAATTAATTAGGAATTTGAACATTATTCGGACTGTATTATTTGGACTGTACTATTCTTTCATTCGGGACTGTATATTTATTTGGACCCTCTGCGCGAGGGCATAATTGTAATAAGTGTGCGTGAGTGTGATATATGTCTTCCAACCCCACGTCTTTCTTCCCTTTTATTTACCTGCTTATGATGGTTAGATTAGGGCATATTTCAATTAGCATACAGTATGACAGCATGTTTGCATTCATTCATCTGTTTTGCACGCATCGGGCTCGGCGCATCATACAAACTGCATTTGTATTTCAATTCCAAATTGAATATGTGTTAGTTGTAGCATTCCATATGCCATGTTTAGAATAGCCGAGCCTGCTATAGTTTGCATCTTTGCGTGTGTTGCATTAGGCAATTCTGTGTATCTAGGATCATGCATGGATTTCTAAAGAGTTTCTGTTTTGGCTTGGAGTACTCGGTGAGTTTTTTTGTGCTTTAGCATCCTTGCATGCGTGTGAGTGTTGCCATGAATAGCATGCTTACCATGAGGCCATCTGCTTATGTGATATAACTGCCTGAATGCCTGTGGGTGGAGGTTGAGTTACTTGAAGTGGAACAATGCGTTGATTGTTTGTTTTAAGCCCACTAGATAGTGGCAAAATCATGTTTTCTAAGCCCACCCGAGGGTGGCAAATTCACGTCTTAGCCTACCTGCGGGTAGCACCATCAAACCATTTTCAAACAAACAAACATGAAATGTTTTGTTCCAATTCAGGCGACTCAGTCTATACTTGTATGCTGTGCGCATCACGTAGTAATCTAGGCTAATAACCGGAATAAGAACACACAATGTTTTCAAAAATAGATATCATGGTTAGTAGAGGCCGGTCTTTGACCGGACGAGCGGGGGTGCTCACGAAGTGACCTTCCCCAATCGTACCCAAGTTCCCGAGCCGAGGCAACTTTGGTGATGACGGACACGTGGCCTTTGGCACCGAGTCAGGGTTTCCTAAATTTCCCAAAAATAAAATATTTAGGTGGCGACTCTGTATCTGGCAAAGCAGTCCATGTTTGGCACTTCTTTCAAAAAATCTGTTTTCAAAACGATTTGCCAGATTTGGACTCTTTGGTTCAAGATTAAGAACCGTGACATCGAGTCCTTGAACTGTAGTGAGCCCAAATGAACAGAACGGGACTTAACCCTCCCGGGGCGTTCGGGGACGTCTACAGTTTCTGGCGACTCTGCTGGGGATTTAGAGAACTTGACTCGAACTCATGATATCTTGTTTTGACTACACTTATGTGTTTTTTTTTGCATTGCATTTGCATTGGTGCGCCTAGGACACCGTGTTTGCCATCTGCTATTCCTGAACGGTTTGTCGGAGGCTTGTCTTGTCAAGGCATGACCATAAGGCTGACCGGTTGTGGGCTCTGCCAGTATGGGAACACAAACCCCGGTTTTACCGGGGCACCCTTTTTGACCATTCGACCTAGTGCATATTCGGAATCCATAGTGACCATTCCAAACTAGGACAGGTTGCTTACCCGATATAGGTTGTTTGAAACCGCTGCGTGCGTAGTGAAACCCTAGCTCCTGACAAAATAGGACAGGGAAAACCCTACCTCAACATAGGGGTGTTTTGGCTCTCACTTATCTGTTATGTACTTTTAGAGTGCGTATCTACAGGGATGCATGTATCAGTTTACAAGTTTGGGCATCAGGCCTGCGGGCACCAATTCAGTATTTTGGGATTCAGTTTACCTGAGGGTAACAGTTTACAGGCTGAATTTTGGGGCAGAATTCAGTAGAGGGCACAGTCATCCTGCTACACTCGTATCTGTTCAGGTGAAATCAGGCTGAGATGCTATCTATTTTCTCTTTTGCTAGGTAGTCTTGGAACCATAGCTTCAGAAGGCTCCCATATCCCCCGGGTACACCGAACTTGTGTTGATAGACTTTGCCGGGTCAGAGATTCAGTTCAAGGGCAATCAGTGTTCCTTCACCAGAGGCAGGGTGAAAAGGTCGGTCAGGCACAGACCCCCAGTACAATAGCTACCAGCTCAGTGGTCTTTGCACAGCCAGGTTGAGATTTCCAAGTCTACTACAGAGATAGATATACTGGTGGTTCAATCAGATCAGGACAGTATGTCAGGCTTAGAAGAGATGGTGCGCCAGCTCCAGGATAGTATGAAAGCCATGCAACAAGACGCTGTCCGTCAAGCAGAATTAGCCAAGCAACAGGCCGTGGTCATAGCCCAACAGGCAGAGACAATTGCCAGGCTAGAGCAACAAACTGGAGTATCTACTTCACACCAAGCTCCTCCCCTACCTAGAGTTCCAACGCTCGGGGAGACAGTTAATGTCCAGGAAGATACGGACATTTCGACAAGGCCACCTCCGCCCCCGGTTCTACCCCAGCTATCCAAAGCACCGATCAACCTGCCAAGTTCACCCTTTGAGTTCGAGTTGGACCCTACAGCGCTGAAGTTGAGCAAGCTCGAAAAGTTGTTCAAGAAATCTCAGGGAGTCAACTCCATCCCGGACATTGAAGATGGATATACTGACTCAGTGGTGACATTACCGGAGCGGTTTAAAATGCCGCATATCGATCGATTCGATGGCTCTGAAGACCCAAATGGTGCACCTCCAACTATTTTCTGATATCTTGAGGCCAATGGACTTGACCACAGCCCAGAAATTGTCACTGTTCGGCCGAACCCTGTCTGGGATAGCCGCAATCTGGTATGCGAAATTGGAGAACTCTATGAAACAGAACTGGGAAGAGTTGGCTGAGGCCTTTATTGCTCAATACTCCTATAACACACAGATCGAGGTCACAACTCGTGATCTCGAAGTCACCCGCCAAGAACCAAAGGAGGGTTTCTCAGAGTTCGTGACGAGATGGAGAGCAAAGGCCTCAATGATGACTACAAGGCCTTCCGACAAAGATCAGATCAGGATGATTGTTCGGAATCTGCATGGCAAGTTGCTGCAAAAGATGGTCGTTCTACCTCTGTTTACCTTTCCAGCCCTTCATGAAATGGGGGTTCAAATCGAGGATGCCATCAAACAAGGAATCTTTGCAGAAGATAATGAGCCTTTGAAGAGGAATGTTGCTCGCAGTTCCAATGCTACTACTGAAGGTAGCACAACTGCGAAATGCTCAGAAATAGACACTATCACCACTTCCCTCAATGACCAAAAACCAACCACTTCAACTCGACCCCAAGCTCGAAAATTCCATCCTCTTTACATAAGTCTCTCCCAAGCTTTGAAAAAGCTGCAAGAAGAAGGGCACCTAGAACTCCTAGAACCCCAACCCCTTCCAAACCCTCTTCCAACAAGATACGACCCAGCTAAATACTGTGCCTACCATCAACAGCACGGCCATGATACGAACCGTTGCATCCGCCTCCGTCATAAGATTCAGGATCTTATTGACGAAGAGACCCTAGCTCCACCAAAAGGACCTCAAGATAGTACTGACCCATCCCCTCTACATCTCAACCTCATCCATATACTGCCGTCCACCTACGACCCCAGCATATACATTACCCCAGCCCATCTACCCAAGCCTGAGGTGTTCATTCCAGAAAACATGGACTTATGCATGATGGATGCACCTGGACCCCAATCATCTCAAACCCGTGAGCCCACTACTTCTGAGCTGAAAAGAGTGATCGAAGATCTTCAAAGAACTGTGACAGATTTGGCCTCTGGGACATTGGCTCCATCATCAACCACATCTCATACTAGGGACTTCATGTCAAAAGGCTCCCCAGTCTTGGGACGGGTGTAACAGCGCCCGCGTGGGGGGCCTTGATGCTACTACAGTTCGGACTCCCCTTTTTGTTTGTGGTTCTAAATCTTGAACCAAAGAGTCCAACTCAGGCAAATCGTTTTGAAGAAAAAACATATTTTGAAAAGAAGTGCCAAACATGGACTGCTTTGCCAGATACAGAGTCGCCACCTAAATATTTTATTTTTGAGAAATTTAGGAAACCCTGACTCGGTGCCAAAGGCCACGTGTCCGTCATAACCAAAGTAGTCTTGGCTCGGGAGCTTGGGTACGATCGGGGAAGGTCAGCTATGAGCACTCCCTTTCGCCCGGTTCGAAGACCGGCCTCTACTAATCATGATATCCAATTTTGAAAACATTACATGCTCTTGTTCCAATTATTAGCCTAGAATTACTATGTTATGCGCACAGCAAACAAGTATAGACTAGATCGCCTAATTTGGAAACAAACATTGCATATCCGTTCGTTTTGAAAATGCTTTGGGATTTGCTACTCGCAAGTAGGCTAAAACACGGATTTCAATGAGTTTTCCCAACTCAAGCAATCCAACCTCCACCCACAGGCATTCAAACAGTTTATCTCATATAAGCAATTAGCCGCATGGTAAGCATACTGTTATGTTAACATCCACACGCATGCGATATGCTAAAGCATAAATACTTACATCGTACTCCGTGCCAAAACAAGAAACTAGTTAGCAGACATGCATGACCTAGTTCATGTTAAATGGCTAAGGCAACACAGGCAAAGATGCAATTTAGAGTAGGCTCGGCTAACCCTAAAGATGACATGTGAAATGCACTCATTTGATGCACGTATTCAAGTTGGAATTTAGAATACAATGCAGTTTGTATGATGTACCGAGCCCGATGCATGTCAACAAATGCATGGATGCACGCATGCATAGCATAAGGTATGCTAAAATAAACGTGCCCTAATACTAACCATTAAAAGCAGGTAAGTAAAAGGGAGAAAGAAGTGGGGGTTGGAAGACATACACACCACTCACCCACACTTATTACAGATTTGCCCTCGCTCGGGGGGAGGACCAAAAGAATAATACAAATAATTAACTACGCAAGCTAATTAAATATTACAAACCCAATAAATTAATTAAACGAATTAACTAATTTAATTAAAACAATAAACCGCCTCGGGAAGAGAGCCAGATGCAGCGCACGCTCGGGACTCGCTCGGAATCGCACTGCCATGCCTAGACTGCCTCTGTTTTCCCTGCTCTGCCTTTCTGAAAACTGCCAAAGTCTCAGAACTACTTCTAAAGGCACTGGGGGATACCACCGGCTGAGGGGAAACACCACCGGCTGAAGTGTGTGGCCACCGGCACAAAATTCATCCATCGGCCATCAATAGACTGCCGGTCGGCACTAAATACTGCTGGCCGGCACTGAATGTCTGCAAAATCTGCAACTCACAGCAGCAGAGGGCAAAAACTTGCATGGCAATGTAATTCCAACAATGTGTGCACCAATCATGCCCCCTATCATGTTTGTGACTCAAGGGAGGATGTGCCTCGATTCTCGGACCACCAATCACGCATTTCCATGCATGATGGCCCAAAGAATCAAGTGTGCACTTTCAATTTCAAATGCGTGCAAACCAAACAAATAAAGGGGCCCAATTCCCATCACCAAATCAAGGGACAAGGCATGCATGTCTATGTGTGCAATCCTAAGCATGTCAACTAGTATGCAACATGGGATGCAAACAAGAATGCTAGTATGCAAACGCACATACAAGGCAAGCATGCAAACCAAGCAAAAGGGGTGGACTTAAACATGACTTAGGCAACTTCAATTAGGCCTAAAAACAGTGGCCAAAGTGCTCAAAAATAAAGGCTAAACACACACGCACATGTGCACATATGATGGTCCAAGCTTTAAGCATTAAACTAGCAATTTTAAAACACATTTAAAAGAGGCTATCATGGACAATTAGCATGCAACATCAACTCTGAAAATCATGCTAGAATGTGGTGTCAAACCAACTCAAATGAAACTAACATTAGCATGCGAATGGCCCAAATACTTGAAGCAAGATAATGAAGCTTTGAAGCACATTTAGCACAACAAACATGGCATGCATTAAACAACTAAAAACAGATTTCTAGCATGTTAAAACAAGGCCAAAGGACTACTTAGATGGCATCTAAGTGGCTCAAATTCAAAGGCATGCATAATGGTCAAAACATAAGGCTTACAACATATGCCCTCAAAGCAACAAAGAGGCAACTAAGGCAAGCATATGAGCATGCCAAAGGGACTGAAATTACATGTTGGATGGTTCCAAACCACCAAAATGATGCAATCAACACATGCTACACATTCACATACTTGAGGCATACAAGCCCGACAAGCCACAAATGCAAAGGAGCTATACTAAGCATGCCAAAATCGACCCAAGCAATTTTGGACAGACCTAAAGCATGGCAAAATAAGCACAAAACATTCACAAGGCTAAGCCTAAAACATGCTCGAACAAAGGCTAACAACCTAAGGCATATTAAGGCAATTACAAGGCATTACATGGTAGGTATGCTAAGCATGCATGGTGTACCAAAACCAACATGATACAAAGTTATAATATGGCAATATGAGCACAAAATACAGCCATGGCATAACCAACAAACAACCAAACATGGGGCTCCCTCAAGAGGCAAAATAGGTCCTTTTCAAGGAAAACAAGGAGAGGGGGGTGACCCTCTCCTTCTTGGGACTTCAAGGCATCATCTTCACCACTGAAATCCCTCAAGATTTCAGTGGTGAAGAGACCCCAACACCAAAATCCCGGAGCTCTCACAAAATAGCACAAAATGAGGCCTTTTCAAGGCCTAAGGGTGGTCAAACCTCCCCAAAGCACAAAACACTCTTAACCAACAATAAAGAGGACTAAAAAACAGAACTTTTTTGTATTAAATGATAAGCACAAAAACAGTTCTAATCTATGCAAAAATGGAGTGCAAAAATGGGGTTAAAAGGGGTAGTTTCTTACCCTTGAAGACCACCTTCACAAAGGTTGATGTTGTTGCTTCCTTAAGCTCAAATCCAACCAAAAACTTCAAGAACCAGCCCTTAGAACCTCAGTAACCGAAGGAAGGTGAAACACTAGGTGCTTGTGTGCAATAATATGGATTAAAGCACCTAGTGTAGAAACAAGAGAGGAAAAGAAAGATAGGATAGATACACAAGTTCTAACCTAGAACCAGAGCTTCTTCTCTGTCTTTTCTCTCTAAAAATGTCTAATTTTTTCTAACCCTTGAGCCAAGAGAAGGATGCCCTCTCTTATAGGCAACAAAGCTTACAAGCTAAGCAAACCAAAGGCTCATCCCTCCATACACGTGTATGGAGGGGAAACAAATGCTATACAGCTGCTTCAAAATATCTCAAAAAGCAACTGAACAGTAGTCGGCAGGGCAAAATTGTCATTTTGACAAAATTGACTGCCGACCGGCACAAAAGAGTGCCGACCGGCACAATATAGTGCCGATGGCAACACCAACCAGCCGGTGGCCTCTAGCCACTGCCGATGGTGTGTGGAGATGCCTCACAAGGCATTTCCTGCCCCTCCAAGGCAAAGCACAAGTGTTTGGTGCAAAACCAGACACAAAACGGTCAAGTTCGGAGGTCCTGAGGCAAGGCACGTAGCCGAGAACTCCGGGAACTCCAAACGAACACGAACATGGATAATCACCGAGTGTTCAAGCGGTGACGTCCAGGTCTTGAGGACGGTCAAAAATGGGGTGTCTACAACGGGCTGCATTGGAAGAAGGCGAATCTCTTAGCAAAGTGGAGGCAGGTGGTAAGAATAAGGTAGGGGCGGGCATGGATCCCCATGAACATCTTCTGTTCGCTGTTGAGGCTTTGAAAGCCGAGGGACTGAACAAAGAGCAAGTCCTCGCAGTTGTTGCAAAAACTGTGCACGACATTTTTGCCACTCAAGTTGGAGGCAGTTTGAATCTAGGGGCAAACCGGGAGAAGGGCCATTGTACCAAGAATGTTCCTTTCAGCTCTAATCCTGTGCTCGGAAGAAATCAGCAAACCCAGTTAGCGCCTGCCAATCCCTTTACTGGTGCGTCCAGCAAAAATCCACAAACCTCGAAGTATCTACCCCGAGGACAGAGGGTCTTCCATGCCCTCTATATGCCTTTGTCCAAGGCCCTCCAAATCCTTGTTGAACAAGGCCATCTCCAACCCCTTGAGCCTCGACCTCTCCCGAACCCCCTTCCGGCTACGCATGATGCTACCCAGTACTGTGCTTTCCATCAACAAACTGGTCATGACACCGACGGTTGCGTCCGTCTCCGCCACGAGACACAAAATTTGATTGACGACGGGGTCATCCCCGCACCAGCTCTGCAAAGTCTATCAGCACTGGATCGGTGAACTTGGGGGATAATGTGACCACGTGATCGGGGGATGAACCACCTGCGGATGGCACTCGATTCACTCCAGATATGGTGGATGGCATGCACTGTTTCGAGCATTTGCGAATGCTAGCTTTTGTGCTTTCCGACTTGGGTATTGGGTCAGTCTTGTTGTTTTGTTTTTGAGTCTATCTTTTTGTTTTGAGTCAGTCTCTTTTGTTTTGGGTCTGTCTTGTTGTGTCGAGTCAGTCCTGTTGTATAGGAGTCGGGTGATTCCGGGGGTGTTACCTCGGGCGTCACCATTTTGTTTTGCGTTTGTCTTTTTGTTTTGTTTTGAGTCTGTTTCTGCTAGGGAGCCAGTTGTGCCAGCAGTTTATGAATGAAACAGCAGTGATTTTTACGCTCGCGCGTTTGCTTCTGCCTTGTGCCAGTTATGCCAGAAGTTCTGAAGGAGATGACAGTATTTGACCAAGGACCCTGTCTTTTCTGTACCTTGAAGTCATTGTAATGACCTAAGTTTTTCAAAACCTTTTGAACACTGCGGTGAAAACGAAGAGGAAGGAATTCCTCGGGATTTACAAAACTTTGATCAAATGAGAGAAAGAAAGGCGTGCTAAGCCCTTAATGAATGAAATCATGCTTGTTAGCGTGAGTACTGAGGAGGACCCTGGCTTGATCCAGACTAGTTTCACACTATCTTCAGCGCGAGCGATTTGTCGCTTTCTTAAAAATTTTCAAAAACAAAATGTTTTGCCCGGTCCTGCGAAGACCTGTGTGGAATCGCTCTTGAGATTGTGCAGCCTAGGATCGCTCTCAGCCTCGAGACTCAACCCCTTTGCTTCCAAACCTTGAACTTGAATTCAGAAGGTTCAACGATCAACTACGATGTGAGGCCTGTGTGGCCAGATTTGAAGCAGCCCTCGAACAAGAGGCCAGGAAAGTCGGATCAAGAAGATCAGCAGAAGCTTGCAAAGCTAGAACAGAAGTACCCTTCGAACTAGGGGCAAAGATATCAAACATGCTCGAAGAGTTGAAGATGAGTCCTCTTGCAAATCAACAGCCACTCTCCTGGATACGGATGACTTCGAAACCCTACAACCATTTGGCATGGACCAAGCTACA
Source organism: Camellia granthamiana (assembly GCA_036172215.1). Classification (NCBI taxonomy): domain Eukaryota; kingdom Viridiplantae; phylum Streptophyta; class Magnoliopsida; order Ericales; family Theaceae; genus Camellia; species Camellia granthamiana. The sequence goes on along the minus strand of CM069904.1, from coordinate 3,855,537 downwards.
CTTTTACCCTTGAGAGGCTCGCTAGGCCGAAAACCCGGAAGGGCGACCCAGGCAAAAGTTAGAGCAAGAAAAAGAAGAAAAAGAACAAAAAAAGAAAAAAGAAGAAAAAAAAAAAGAAAAAAAAAAGAAAAAAAAATGCAAAAAAGAAAAGAAAAGAAAAGAAAAATGCAAAAAAAAAAAAGAAGAAGAAGAAAAAGGAATGAAAAGAATAGAAAAAAAGAAAAGAAAGAAGAACAAAGCTCGCAAGGTCGAAAACCTGTAACAGGCGCCTTGGCAAAAGTTAGAGCATAAAAAGGAGAGGTTAAATACCCGAGTGTACCTTAACCCCGAACTACGTAAGGCTTGATTCCCATCTTTGGGATACGTAGGCAACTTCATTCTGAAGTCTAGCCATAAACTCTTCCAAATTGACAGTGTCCATGCGATGGTTCTGGTCATCTTTGTCTTCGCTGTATCTGAGAGTCTGGTTGTGTTCGTCGCTGTAAGGACTGACTACAATGCGCTGCGGTGCTATCCAAACAAGGGGCAACTTTCCGTTACCATTCAAAACGCCGCAGTGTCATTTCAAACAAGGGACAACTTTCCGTTGCCATGCAGTGTCCTTCAGACAAGGGGCAATTTTCCATTGCTATGGGTCCGAGGTTGTGCATCTCAAAAGTAGGTTTTGTGCTCGTTGAGCAGTGGCCGTTTGCAAAAATAGTTTTTGAGAATTTTTACTGAGGTTGACTAATTCTCTCGAAAATTATCCCATTTTTCTAAAACTGGACCATTTCTTGGACCCAAAAAAGGAAAATTTTCAGTGCTCATAGCCTGACTTGCATGATTTCAAATCAAAAAGTTGAACAAGCATGTTAATCTAACTCTCATTTTGGTCAAAAATTTTTTAGGAGAAAACTAAAACAAAAAATAGTCAAAATGATGAATTATGGGCACAGTTGAGTCAGGCTTCCTGTCTTTCCCCATTGTTAACATACTTGCCAAGAAGGGCACTCTATTTGCCAGAAAAGGGCACAACTGAAGCTAACAACAAAGGGCTGAAAGCTCTCTCACCCTCCAAGCAACGAGGTATCAAGCGAAGTGCGAAGCACGAGCTGGAATGGGGCAAGATATTCCACTCCCTCATCTGGACAGATCTGATCACGACCAAACTCCCCAGCAAAGCATCATCAACCGATGTTAGCTGCAGATTTGCTACACATCCAGTTGCGGCGCAACCCTTCTATGGGAGGAATTCACTAGCTGTGAGCGGAAGAAAGAGAATCTAGCAGCATGCTAGCGGCAAGAGCCCGCAACTTCCTGTTTATCCATCAACCACCCAGGGGAGGGATTGAAAAATGAGAGATTGAAGAATAGAGAGATGTGCGATGAGAGAAAAAGTGAGAAAAGGGCTTTTTTTTCAGAAAACAAGAGATTGAGTGCCAGAGTGATGTGAGAATCACAAATGAGAAAGGGTGGGAAACACTACCCGGTGAAACAGGCTCCCTGTGCACGTCTGAGTGTCGTGTCTTTTTTTGTTTTATCTCGGTTCTTGTTTTGAGTCGTTTCAAGTGTTACTCGATGTGTCTAGGTTGTGTGCCTTTTATTTCCTTGTTGAGTTCGTTTTGCTGTGTTCAGTCGTAGGCTCAATACCTCGTCGAAAACTCATCTCTCAATTTCGAAAATAAAATCGTTTTGTGCTCTGAGTGCCGTGCCGTTCTCCACATTTGTGCAAAACAGAATTTATTCTTTCATAAAACCGCAGGGTTCAACCCAGGTCATGTGAGAATAGTAAAACCAGGACTTATCTGAAGCTATGTGAGTTCCAGTCTGCAAAGCAAAAGAAAAGAGGGAAAATGTTGGGCATCTGAGATTGTTTCAACTTCTACAAGTTCTGTCATTGCATCCTGTATGTTTAAAATGAGCTGTGCGCCCGAAACAAGTTGTGTGCCCGGAAATGAGCTGTGTGCCCAAAATGAGCTGCGTGCCCGAAGTGCGCTGTGTGCCCGAAAAGAGCTGTGTGCCCAAAAGAGTTGTGTGCCCAGATTGAACAGAATTTTGTGTTGCGAGTTGCGCGCCTAACGAACAGAGTGTTGTGTTGTGAGCTGTGTGCCAAATGAATGGAATGCTATGTCGTAAGCTGTGTGCCAAGTCTTGCATTGTTATGCACATCTATCTAGCATTGTTATGCTCATTCGTTGCATTGTTATGCACATCTGTCTAGCATTGATATGCTCATTACTTGCATTATTATGCACACTTCACCTATATTGTTATGCACCTTTTCACTTGCAATTATAGTCTTTTCTCCTCTCGCATGCGGCGCGTTAGGACATCTTCGGTTTTGAACATTTGGATGAGTTCCAGTCTTCGTTCACCTTTCTTCTCTTGCGTGTGACACGCTGAAAAATTTACCTTTCCTTTTCTCACATGTGATATGCTACCCGGTTAAAACCTTCCCTCTCTCCGTATTGAAATACGTTGAGATACGCCTGTTGGTTACACATTGTTTACCCGGTTAAAACCTTCCCTCTCTCCATATGAAATACGTTGAGATACGCCTGTTGGTTACACCATTGTTTACCCGGTTAAAACCTTCCCTCTCTCCGTATGAAATACGTTGAGATACGCCTGTTGGTTACACCATTGTTGTTTATCCGGTTAAAACCTTCCCTCTCTCCGTATGAAATACGTTGAGATACGCCTGTTGGTTACACCATTGTTGTTCTCCGGTTAAAACCTTCCCTCTCTCCGTATGAAATACGTTGAGATACGCCTGTTGGTTACACCGTTGTTGTTCTCCGGTTAAAACCTTCCCTCTCTCCGTATGGAATACGTTGAGATACGCCTGTTGGTTACACCGTTGTTGTTTACCCCGGTTAAAACCTTCCCTCTCTCCGTATGAAATACGTTGAGATACGCCTGTTGGTTACACCATTGTTGTTTACCCGGTTAAAACCTTCCCTCTCTCGTATGAAATACGCTGAGATACGCCTGTTGGTTACACCATTGTTTACCCGGTTAAAACCTTCCCTCTCTCCGTATGAAATACGTTGAGATACGCCTGTTGGTTACACCATTGTTTTTCTCCCGGTTAAAACCTTCTCAGGTTGCGTTATGTGCGCACCTGAGCGGTTGTTTTTGGACCTCTTCTCACGATTTCCGCGTGGTTAGAGTGTTCTTTTCCTCACACAATTTTCAACGTGTTTGGAATCTATCCCAGGTTGCGTTGTAGACGCACTGGGCGGGTTGTTTTTGGACCTCCTCTCACGATTTCAGCGTGTTTGGAATTTATCTTAGGTTGCGTGGAACACGCTCCTGATGATTTTCTTGGTTCTTCCTCCACTCACGAGTCCAGCGTAGTTGGCGTATGTCACCATTTTGCATCTATTGTACTCTCTGTTGCATCGCATCTATTATCTATTGCATCACATCTATTACATCCATTGCATCGTATCTGTTTTATTGTCCGGTCTGGGAGATCTTAAATCCTTCGGTCTAAGGAGACCTTAAATCCTACATCATCATTCGCGTTGTTTTGCGCATCGCACTTGCATTTATTCGCACCGTCTTGTGCACTTCCGTCTAGGAGACCTTAAATCCTCTAAAGGTACAATTCCTTTGTGTTTGTCGTGCCCGAACGGCTTCCGGTGGTCTGTATAGCCACCTGCCTGTGTTTGTAGTGAGTTCCTAGAGACCAACTGAGACGGTGGAAACTAGAGTTCGAATGGCTTATGCCTAGAACGCAAAGGTTCGGGATTTCCGAGACTAAAGTCTGTTTAAAATACCCAGGGGTATATCCTCGGCTTGAAATCTGTATGGCAGCCCCATAGATTGAGATAGCATCTGTATGCGCCTTAATTCTGGATACCGAATCAACCTAGTCTGTCACCCTGTTGGAGAATAGGGAAAGCTGCGATCATAGTCAGGGAGAAAAGTAGTACCTGTGGTCCAATCAACAAGAAGAGGAAGATTCCCACATCAGCATGAGGTAGGACATTGCCGAGGTAAGTCATTGCCAATTGCCCCTGTAAGGTACCTTTACCTCTTAGCTATTACATTGCATCTTAGCTACTACATTGCAGTACATTGCATATATCCTCAATTCTCAAACCGACTTCGCGTAGCGTATAAGTCCAATTTTCATACCGGCTTCGCGTAGCGTTTAAGTCCAATCTTCAAACCGGCTTCGCGTAAGCGTTGTAAGTCCAATTTTCAAAACCGGCTTCGCGTAGCGTAATAAGTCCAATCTTCAAACCGGCTTCGCGTAGCGTATAAGTCCAATTTTCAAAACCGGCTTCGCGTAGCGTATAAGTCCAATTATCAAAATCTTTCTGCATATCATTTTGTATCCTGCCCCTGAACTACGCTGGTTTGATCCTTGCAAAGGGATACGTAGGCAGCCTGCGGGCACAACCATTTATTTTATCTATATTTTGTTTGTTTGTCCAAGTCTTCGGCCTTGTCAAAAAATGGGTTGTCTCTGGGCTTTGACATTCACTCCCGTCACTTCTTGACTTCCGAGTTCTGTCAAAGAGGGGCAACTGTAGACACCCCATTTTTGACCGTCCATAAGACTTGGACGCGACTGATGGTTTGCTCGGTGATGAAAGATGTGCAGGGCAAAGGTTCAATTTCTTTGGCAAAAGAGAGTCAAACCTCAACTTCATACCCCTTTTGGACCAAAACAATCTTGATCAAAAGATTTTAGATCTTAAAACCCTCTCTTTCAAAACATTTTGAAAATAAAGTTTTTACGATGTTCCGAGGCTCGTATTTTGTCAAATGTTGCGCTTTTCGGTAAACCGAGCAAGGACAAAGTGGGAATGAATGAAAGAGAGATGAAATCTTTGAAAAATATTTCAAAACACCTTACTTAGGGGGTTTGAAGTTGAAGAAAAGAGGAGAAGAGAGAAGAAAATTTGGTTCGGGAGAAGTTCGGCATGAATCCGGGTAGGGCCAAATCTGCGCGGCTTCACGGAAACTGGCATAACTTTTTCCACAGGAGGAATTTTAATGCGAGGTTGGCACCATTGGAAAGCTAACTTCAAGGGCTTCAAAGTAGCCACATGGGAGGCCAGCAATTGTTCTGGCCGGCTACCTTTCTTTGGTCAAAAGTGATTCGGCATGAATCCGGTTGGACCGAAATCTGCGCGGCTTCACCAAAAAGGGCATACTTTTTCCATAAGAGGAATTTTAATGCAAGGTTTGCACCATTGGAAAGCTAACTTCCGGGGCTTCAATTTGGACACTTGAATGGCCACCATTGGACTTCGCAATCACCCACCGGCCACTTTTCTTCCTGGAAGCTTTTTTTTGTCCTGAAAGTAGCTGGCCGGCCACCTATTTGGTGAAATGACTTTTTTGCCCTTTTAAACTAGCCGGCCCATGCCCCCTCCCCAAGTGTGTCCTAGAAGTGAATTTTGTTTTCCACTACACCCATGTCCGAGGGTTTGACCATTTTGGGGGGAAACTTGATTTGTTTTCCCCCTTTTTTTTTCCCCCTCTTTTCCACCCATTTTGCTTATATATACAGCCCCTCCCCCTTCAGATTTTGGGGTTACAAAAATTGTTTTGAGCTCTTGCATGCATATCTCCCTCCATCTCTCTCATTTCCTTCAAAAATTCCAAGTTCTACCCCTTTTTCAATATTACCACCTAGCACCACCACCACTACTCCATTTCCAGCAGCTTGGGGAGTTTTCAGAGGCTA